>CP134446.1:0-732771 GCA_031590215.1 Maudiozyma bulderi
ACCCATACACCCATACACCCATACACCCATACACCCATACACCCATACACCCATACACCCATACACCCATACACCCATACACCCATACACCCATACACCCATACACCCATACACCCATACACCCATACACCCATACACCCATACACCCATACACCCATACACCCATACACCCATACACCCATACACCCATACACCCATACACCCATACACCCATACACCCATACACCCATACACCGGAATTCTTAATTTCTACTTTCATACAAATACCATTATCGAAATCATATTAATTCTCAACTTCTATTTTCAAACGACATACATATTATAATATCAAAATTATTATCAATTCTCAATTTATACTTTCGAATGACATAGATAGATAATGATTAAGAACCACATGGATATCTTAATTTCAAATGACATAGATATACTATCTCCAAATGATATCCATTCTTAAAGGACAAACATATTCATGATTAAGAACGACATGGATATCTTAATTTCAAATGACATAAATATACTATCTCCAAATGATATCCATTTTCAACTTATATTTTCGAATGACATAGATATACTATCTCCAAATGATATCCATTTTCAACTTATATTTTCGAATGACATAGATATACTATCTCCAAATGATATCCATTTTCAACTTATATTTTCGAATGACATAGATATACTATCTCCAAATGATATCCATTCTCAACTTATATTTTCGAATAACGTAGATATACTATCTCCAAATGATATCCATTTTCAACTTATATTTTCGAATAACGTAGATATACTATCTCCAAATGATATCCATTCTCAAATGACAAACATATTCATGATTAAGAACGACATGGATATACTATCTCCAAATGATATCCATTTTCAACTTATATTTTCGAATGACATAGATATACTATCTCCAAATGATATCCATTCTCAAATGACAAACATATTCATGATTAAGAACGACATGGATATACTATCTCCAAATGATATCTATTCTCAACTTATATTTTCGAAATCATAGATATACATCCATTAAAAATCAGATAGATATTATCAATTATAACTTTCTACTCAAACACATATTCCTATTTCCAAAATGATATAGATATACTATTTCGATATCATATTAATTCTTAATACATACTTTCAAATTACAAACATATTCATGATTAAGAACGACATGGATATCTTAATTTCTAGAAACATACCCATACTATTCCCAAAATGACGTAGATATACTATCTTCAAATGATATCTATTCTCAAATGACAAACATATTCATGATTAAGAACGACATGGATATCTTAATTTCTAGAAACATACCCATACTATTCCCAAAATGACGTAGATATACTATCTTCAAATGATATCTATTCTCAAATGACAAACATATTCATGATTAAGAACGACATGGATATCTTAATTTCTAGAAACATACCCATACTATTCCCAAAATGACGTAGATATACTATCTTCAAATGATATCTATTCTCAAATGACAAACATATTCATGATTAAGAACGACATGGATATCTTAATTTCTAGAAACATACCCATACTATTCCCAAAATGACGTAGATATACTATCTTCAAATGATATCTATTCTCAAATGACAAACATATTCATGATTAAGAACGACATGGATATCTTAATTTCTAGAAACATACCCATACTATTCCCAAAATGACGTAGATATACTATCTTCAAATGATATCTATTCTCAAATGACAAACATATTCATGATTAAGAACGACATGGATATCTTAATTTCAAATGACATAAATATACTATCTCCAAATGATATCCATTCTCAAATGACGTAGATATACTATCTCCAAATGATCTCAAATTTATCAATCTCTACGTTCATAGATATTATATTCTACTAATTATACCGTTTCCCAATCTCAACGTTCATAGATATTATATTCTACTAATTATACCGTTTCCCAATCTCAACGTTCATAGATACACTACTTTTCGAAATCATAGATATACCATTCCACTAATTATATCAATTCTCGATTAAAAAAGAAAAAACTAAATCAACTCTTACTAACTCATTTTAATTTCTCCTTTCAGATTTCACACATACTTACAATTACAACATCATGGATATACCATTTTTTTCTTTTCCATATCATACCAACTTATACTTTCAAAGAACATAGATATTTAGATTCAGAAATAACATACATAAACCATTTCCAGACTACACTAATTCTAACATTCGAATGATTTAGATATACATTTTCAAGAATATAACAACTCATTCTTTTGAAATGACGTAGATATACTATTTCCATATCTATTCAAGACTCAAAACGCATCATTGATACAGACACTCGACCTTCCAAATCAGATACATTAATCTTCATTTACTTATATATAATATTTTCATATCCAATACATAACTTAATTTCTAATAATGATTAACATTTACGAATACGTTATATACACCTCGTATGATCTGTGACATTCTACATTTAACATCTTGATCACATCTCCCTAAATCGACATCTGATGAGATTACAAAATCATATCAATATTCTTTCGATTTCTTTTAGATATCTGGATTGAGAAATAACAATAACTCAAATATTTCATACCAGATCAAAACGCATATTCTAATAAACCATTAGATATAACATTATCAATATAAGACAATCTCACCATCTTCAATAACATTCACATGCAATTATTCCTCTTTTATATATAATATTTCGAAAGCGCTCTATCATTCTGAGCTTCCTTTTATTATAATTTTTTTTTCTCCACAAATTTTCATTTTCAAATTATAACAACAACACAAACACAATATTACATATCTTTTACTCAACAAACAAACCATTTAAAGATATACTAAATGCACTTTTCTATCACGACTCCAATTCAAATATTCAAACTCCCATAGATATACATCGCATATCAAATTATCATGAACATTATATTTAAAATCGAAAATACGTTCCGTTCTTTGATCACCTAAAGAATACACTTCTACTACCAATACCATCAGAAATGACATAGATATACTATATTATGCCCACTCCATAAAAGACTTACATGCTATCCTGAAAACTTATTTGCTAATCGCCATAGATATTCCGTTTGCAGATGACTGCTATTCACTACTTAATATGCACAATAACTATACATGACCAACATTTGTTAAAGAAACCAAGATATCCAGGAAAGATCTGCATCAACCAAATACCAACTTACATCGAAAACTCATCCTTTCTCCTAAGATTCACTGAGATAGATATGCATTCCCTACTGAGATTTCCGATCTCTTCATTAAGAATGATTTACTATACTCCAAAATCAAATATTACCACACTTATCTAACCGAGACATAGATATACTATCTCAAACTAATATGAATGCTTCTCACCATACCGGTTGATCTATCCTTTTCTAACTAACGTCAGAGATATTACTGTTAATTAAGATGAACACTCCATAAAATAAACTCATGACGGACTAAGCACTTACATTCTTCTACTATCATGACATTATTTCTTAACTCAAAAGGATTACTTGATGGCAAATGCAAAACTCTATTCTGACATACCATAGATATGTGACGGCTGTGGGATAATTCTATATCGTTTACTGAAATCCTGCACATCCACCGTATTATTATGCTATATGACTTTTAATTGATGAACAATTATTATGTCTGAACTCATTGATCTCTGACATCGTGACAAACCAGGTCTAACATAAATAACCTGTTACAAACTTTTCTCAATGGCACACTTTCAACCAAACTAACTGCTCCATTCAACAAGACGTAGATATCCTATATTCCATTTTCGTGGCAACTGCTAATCTAACGTGCCATAGCTTACGATGACTCCAATATAGACAATCACATTTGCTTGCCCACTAATCATCTAACTATCATTTCCATAGATATTCTCTTCCAAAATGAATACTGCCAACCATTTATCACAACTTTGATAACGCTATACCACTTTCCAGTTGCATGGATTTATTTCATACTGCAAATAAGCAAGGCCACTTAGAAATAATTACCAATTATATCTCTTTCACTAGGCATATTTCTTTCTTTTAGAGATGACACAAATGAATATATTTATTCCACTTTTGAATAGGCATAGATATACACTACGACCAATCTAATTTCTCATCACAGATAGGAATACTTCCATTCTTACCGTACGAACATCCTACAGCCTCTATGCCCCCCATTCATGAACATTCTTCTCCATGGCGTAGATATCACTTTTGACAAATATACATTAGATCAAATCACTGATATATCTCAAGCATGCTACAATTACCAACAAGAAAGGACATAGATACGTCACTGCTATATGACCAATCGATACGAAGACGACAGCTTGCTTAAATTCAAGACAATTTCTTATTTGATTTTAATGAATTGCTTCAAAGACTACAGATACATTTCATCGCCATGTTTATCATCCCAAACCTGATCTGCCATATACGTTTAATCATCAGACATTAAGAACTTTTTACTTCCGATATAAAACATGATTACTATAAAGAAAGAACTCCGTAACTCTACTTACATCTATGGACCAAACTGACACAGATATACTATCAACAAACTGTTCAAGAACAACAACTGTTTAAATTGCTATTAACAAATCATAGATACTGATCTGATATAATTAGAACAATCTACAGATGGACCAACACTACATTTCTTTCACATAACATTATTACAATAACACATTAAATTTGCATTCACCACTGATCGTCTACAAATACATACTTATATAATTTATATATTCTTAAGCGCTGAGCTAACATCTCACAAGAATCATTTGCAAAATTTACGTATTTCACTATTTGATCCTTTCTTTGAAACTACCAGCTAACAAGCTCTTCCATTTACATAACTGACATCTCTCACTTACTCTAATTTCTATCATCAAATTATATAGCTTTATAACATTATATCGAGTTATACATCACTATCCACTTTTTGTTTATTTAGCCGCTGTTACTAGGATATATCTCATCAATTACCAGAAATATAAATTTATAACATCCTTCCAAATTCATATAATGTTTCTTTCTCTTAACCTACCGTACAGAACTAATTATAAAATTGTCTGCTACAATATACTGTCCATCACCTTTCCTCCGTAAGAACACTGCAAATAGCACAAATAGATTGCAGATCCTTCTGTTTCCTCTTTCAGAGCCAAATCAACAAAACAATTCACTAAACGAAACATTATTTCCCAAAATGTTCACATAGGGGTGCCGTTCTACGTTTCAAGACGCGGCCTTTTGTTAGCAATACACAAACAAGGAAGAAACATCGAAAGAAAAAATGATGATCCATTTCCTAAAGCGGCCGATCATCGTCCTTTTCAGATAAAAAATTCACATTCTACAACTTCATGCAACAGGCTCCGCTGCATATCGTTCTGTGAATTGCAAATAAATTATTAAATGGCAACAAAATTATCCGGAAAAAAGATCATCCGATACCTTTTTTTTTTCTTTCTTCTTACTACTTACCTATCAGAGCAATCACATTTATTTATTATTTTATAATTAATTATATACAACCACATTCCATTGAATTATTTGCTGCACTGCTCTCTGAGAAAAAATGATTCCGGATTAATAAATAATTAAACCCGACTCGTATAATTGAATACACAACAATGAAAAATTATTCCAACTTGCAGCCATCATGACCTTTTTTTTTTTTTTCTTCTTTGTTTTACAATATTCCGTTCGTTCGCTACGTGGATAACGTGCGCTTGTTTCACATTAATTTATTATTATTCTGAGCCCCCTTTTTTCCACTCTCCCACTACGCACTTTGAATAAAAATAATTTATGCAAATATCATCCTTTAACTTGTTTATTTTAAGAAAAAGGAAAGACTTCTCCTTCTACATGCATTTAACAAGAATAACATACCACCCCTATCCAATTTAATTAAAAAAGAAAAGAATTCTCACAATACACTCGAATATCCAAGAGAAGGTTCGGTCTGTTCATCAAAAAAGAAAAGAAACTTCACGGCAAGAAGCAGAATTACCTGCAGGAGATGCGGTCTGTTCATCGAAAAAGAAAAGAAACTTCACGGCAAGAAGCAGAATTACCTGCAGGAGATCCGGTCTGCTCATCGAAAAAGAAAAGAAACTTCACCATCGTTATATATATTTTATTTAAAATTGCATGTTCTCAAGCGTTCCAAAATAACAATCCAACAGAACTTGATACACCTTGACCATTTGACCACAATATTTAACTTCTTCTAGACAGAAATTCATAAACACTGGAAAGAACTCGATAACACTATCAATCGGAATTTCCCAACTGTCAAGGATTCTATTCACAACCACCTTTTGTGTGTGCAAACTCCACAGCAGCAGCACTACTATCTGAACTTCATCGGAATAACTAGAAGAAAGACTGGTTTTAAAATGCCCAACAATGTTCTTGACAATGTCCTTTCTCCTGGTCGTGAACGCTCCCACATCTCTATACGAAGAATATCTTGTCACCACTTCCCTTTGACGGAATGCCGTATCTATAAATTCAGCCAAATTCCTATATAACTCTTCGTCTCTTTCGTAGCACCCACCAAATACCAAGTCAAATACATTCCACTTCTTGTCTCGCAGCTTGCCCATATATTGTTTGAATCTTATAACAGCATCATTGCCCACTAACGGAAACATCCTTAATTCTTGTAGGTCAAACGACCACCTCTCAGAAAGGCGTATATAGCTGCCCCGTACAATAACCTGTCTCACAATCAGATCAGCGACTGCAGAATACCCTCCATGGGAAACCAACAGCGATATTAACCTCTCATACTTATTCTCACTATCTATTCTATTAACTATCAGATACTGGCAAACCAAAAGTCCTAGTGCCTTACCATATTCTGTGCCACACATGCATTTATCCCTGGCCATGAAACACTCCCGACACATGCTAGGAGGCACGTCAAAAAAATCGTATACGATGTCATGATACCTGATACCTAGGAAGGCTTCCTTGATACTTACAAAATTGTTTCCACGAAGCTGCAGCAGCTCTGCCAGCTCCTTCCGTATGATGTTCGTATTTCTATTAAGCAAGGTCCGAAAGATACGATCATTTGATGTCCTCGCTGGAGTCACCCACACTCCCTGCGGCTGCAACCTCTGCTCTTCTTCTCCTCGATTACGTAGGCACTCCACTGTCCTTTCTACTGCTGGATCTCTGAGATCATTATTCTTGTCACAGCACTGCAAGCATCCTGGATTCTCGATACCATAAAACTGGGCAATTTGCTTGGTCACACACTCATCCCAGTTCATGTCGTTCATACGTTGGGCAATCTCATCCGTACCCACAGGCCTGCTCCCACCTCGGCGCTTATAATCTATGATTCGAACCAGCCCTGGCTTCCGCAGCCGTCCTGCCATCTGAAGAAAATCAATGGGTGTGACACGACAATTCACCAGACACACAAAATTTACACTTGGACAGTCCAACCCATTGGATATCAACTTTGTTCCCAGAATGACCTTCACTGGGGACATCGGATTCTCAAACTGCTCGAATATCTTCTGCTTCTCCGTATCCGGTGTGTTCGAGCTTACCATCGCAACAGAACCTGTCTGGTCGACTAATTCCTGGACTGACATCATGGCGGGAATGCTTGTGAAGAAAAAGATGGCCTTACCGTTGGTCTCTTCTCGTGCAAGATAACGTCTAATATACTCAGCAGCTCTGAACCTTATACTTGGATAATTCACTTGAACAACCTCAAACCTCACGTCCTTGTTAGGCACCTCTGATATCCCATTGATATACCGGGAGCTCTGCTCTAGCAACTTATTCGAGATACCTCTGTCTTTGGCAATAATTTCTAAAATGTCCTCTGGAATCGTGGCAGAAAGAAACACCATCTTCAAAAAACCTCTCCATCCCAGACCAAATATTTGGCGGAACGATGGCCGGAACGTCTTCTCCACCCACAGAACATGCACCTCGTCAAATATCAGATACCCTTTCTTCCGCTCTCCTTTTGTGCTGGACTCCCAGTTCTTGAGAATACTGGCAATACTGTTTGTGCCAAACGAATCAAAGCAACCCACAAACACGTCTGTGTCCAGCAACCAGTGCTGACTATTCTCCAGGTTCAGCATAGATATGTCCCGAGCAACCAGGTCCCCGCACCTATGAACCTTCTCAATCGTGGCCATTTTCAACGACTCGTATGGAACTCCAATGAAATGAACGTACGTCTCAGGCTGCAGCTTCTTCAAAACCATTATGGGCAACAAGAACGTCAGCGACTTACCAAAGGCCGTAGCAGCCTGCAACGTCAGCAGCTTTCTCTCAGACGTCAGAACCATGCCTGTGAACTCCCTTTGCAAATTTGTCCTGAACTCAAAACCGTCGTCATTATACATCTCTTTGCCTGCTGCCACCAGATCCAGAATGTCCCCAGCTGGCTTATAATCTTCCTCTTCTTCTTGCTGTTCCAGGTGGCTTCTGTCTCGTTTCTTGGATCCTCTGTTGACCACCGCAAACGCTGTTCGGCTTTGGAATTCTTGGCACAGCTTCTTCACCGTATAATAATCAAACACACCTTGATCACCGGGGGTGTCCTCCATCCCATGCACACCGTACAGCTGCGTGTGTGTGGCTACGTTGTGCCCAAACGAGGCTGCAATGGCACTCTTGATGTGTCCTGTCATACCAATGTCCGGCATTATCATGTGTTTCCATATAGCTGCCAGTCCCTGTCTCATCGTGCCGATCCGGTGGCCCTCCCGCATGTAAGGATTCAGTGGATATGTGGATAAAATCTTGGCAAATGCGTTGGAATCGACCAGCCTCAGGTTCTTGACGTCCACGAATAAAAACTGCTTGATGATACTGTTGCCAGTTGTTGTGTCTGCATTGTTGATCCGTGCATTCACCCCTCTGCTATAATCGTGCAGCTCTCTGTTGTCCTCTACCGGGTTCTCGAGATCGTCATCGTCCATGATCTCTCCCTCCAATTCTCTTTCACAGTGGCTGATCAGAATGGACCTTGCGAAATGTGCCAGGTCTGGCTGCATTAACGACACCAAAAACGGCCGCAGAATGTAAACGAACCACAGCAGCTGCGAAGATACCACCTTGTCCATGAAAAGCAACCTGCTGTCGAACTTCCGGTTCTTGTTATACCTGCTCTTGATGAAAAACACCCTGTCTGTGGCATCCACGTACAGATTTCTACCTCTACCAGAAAACGTCATAATACTCAACTCCGGAAACCTCAGTGGCATCCCTGGAGACAGCCACATGCTAACCATCAGCACCTTTGTCATCTTGTTGATGATATCCAGCAACGACTTACGAATGCTCTCATTTACTGCATCATCCCCACGCAACCACTGGATGTGCATGCCCTTGAACAGGTCCAGCGGCAGAGCCTGATATATGGAGATGTCCCTGTCATCGAACTCGTTCTCGTTCTTCACCCTGACCGTTGCATTGCCCAGTGTCATGTTATACACTCTTGCCACGCTGCCGTAACTCAGCCACTGCCCCATGGCCCCAACGCAGGACATGAACGTTGTGTGCAGATCCTCTTTCATGGTCCTGATAAGGTCAAACGACAGCTTCTTGTTCTTCACAAACACACACTCATTCTGGACATCGATGTTGACATACGTGGACGTGATGATCCTTTCCTGCTGGGCCACTGCCGTGTAAAACAACCGGAACACCTTGTAGAACCTTGTGTCGTCATCGTCCTCCTTCATCATCTGGTCCAACTCTGTGGGGTTGTCCTCCACTGCAAACGCACAAAACCTGATTAGACACCGCAGTGCATCCATATGCCGGCGGAACGCATGCGACTGCATGATCGGAAACGTGTCTCTCTGATTCATCCACTTCTCGAAATCAACGGCTGCCAGTCTGATCCACGTTAACAGAAACTCGTTATACAGATTGGTCTTGATGGCCTGCTGGAAGGTCCTGCCCAACTCCTGGATGATTGTTTCTGCATTTCGATCCTCTTCCCACCTGACGATGACTTCTCTGTCCACAAAGGGGTGACCTCCAAAACAGTTCAGACTGATGCTGTTAAACAACGTGAATAGAGACCGGCCCAGCCGTCTACCGTAGAGCGTTATTGTGACTGGATCGAACTTCTTGATCAACGACGAGAACCTGGTGTGATAATCTGCTCCCAAATGGTTGCTCGCTTTTGCAGATGCATCTCTATAGCTTTGGGAGAGAATGTGTTCCCCTAATTCAGCATAACCCAAGGCCACCTCCCTCGTATATCCTTCCAGCACCCCATAGTCTGTGCTGTTCAACCTCAGCTCGTCCATCTTGAGGACCCTTGCAAATATGCTGGTGTCTCTGACCTGCCTGGAATGGTGATCGAAATCCAGCATGTCTATGTCGTTTATGTACGACTCTGTCTTCTCACATAGATACACTGCAGCAGAGCCCCCGTAATTATACCGGTGGCACAGTTTCTCAACCGTATACATGATCTTCTTCTTGTTTCTCTTCGACACCCTGCTGCCCTTGGGATGATAGGTGTTGTCTTGCATAACATCGAACTGGTACAACTGGCACTGCAGCAGGCTGAACATGTTGCCCGAGTTCTCCAGCTCCAGCAATGTGGTGTCGAGACTACATAGACTGGCTATGTCCTTGGTGTGCAATTCTGTCAGCCGCTGGAAATTCTGCTTGGACAGACACTGCATGGCTTTATACTTGCTGATGACACACTTGCTGCTCTTGCGGATGATCCAGCCATCAATGACGACTATATCATCTCCTACATCTACTCTCATTATGCCAGGCGTTCTTTAGAGTGACGTATTACTGTGCTAGTTCTGCTCGAGGAGGAGTCAAGAGATGTTGCTTCTTTTATTGCTTTTTTTTTTTTTTCTTTCTTATATTTGATTTTATACAGGAGACGTCACGTGCCCTTTCACAGAATAGTCGCCTGGCATATGCCCATGTCTTCTGGCTCTCGGCTAAATTTTGCAATGTGTCGCCTGGCATCTGAAAATTGCCGCCTGCCTCTGCTAAAACATACATAGGATTAAATAAGCCAACAGACACACGAAAAGAAGCCTGTTTTACCCAATATACATGTACATGCACACAATACCTTCCATAATGTAAAGCAATGGCACTAGTGTTTGAGTTTTGCATCTTGTTAAAAGAGGATAAGTGAAAAGAAATGTTACGTGTTTGGCGTTTTCGTTTTTTAAATATCGAAAAAGATATACCAAAAAAGCAACAGACAAATGAAAAAACTAAAACAAACAGAAATTCATATAAGAATAAATATATAAAGAAGCAAACAGAAATTCGTATAAGAATAAATATATAAAGAAACAAACAGAAATTCGTATAAGAATAAATATATAAAGAAACAAACAGAAATTCGTATAAGAATAAATATATAAAGAAACAAACAGAAATTCGTATAAGAATAAATATATAAAGAAACAAACAGAAATTCGTATAAGAATAAATATATAAAGAAGCAAACAGAAATTCATATAAGAATAAATATATAAAGAAGCAAACAGAAATTCGTATAAGAATAAATATATAAAGAAACAAACAGAAATTCGTATAAGAATAAATATATAAAGAAGCAAACAGAAATTCATATAAGAATAAATATATAAAGAAGCAAACAGAGAAATGACGACGATATATAGACACTTGAAACTAGACTTCAACAATCTACGTATTCTATATATTAGCACAATGACACATTTCTCAAAGATCTACATGCCAGATCGAACGAGATACATATTTATCAATTCAGAACGTACAACTTGCATTTACATATCAACAGAGAACACCTCTAGTTATTACTCTTGCCCACTTAATAATTGCTAACTTTTTCTTAACTTCAACAAATTAAGCAGCTGCAATACCCACTTATTAGAAGCAATGCTAAATAACTATTACAAACATACGTTAACCCATAGAACTAACTGCATACTGCACTTTTAAATAGAAGCAATGTCCATAAATTAAAGAATATACGCACGTCACACTTGATTGGCACAAAGTCGACAACTAACAACCTGTATATTCTATAAAAAAACACACTAGTTCACCCAGTTATCTAAGCAAAACCGTTCAATACACCCACTAACTCATTAAGACAAGTACAAGACACTTCTAACAGCCTCAAAGCAAGATCTAAAGCTACAAAGACACCAATTATATATATTTAAAAAAACAAAGACAAAAACAAAATATTAATATAAGAAAAAAACATCTGAAACCTGGGAGCTTCCTCCAGACGGCCCGTCTCACCCCACTATAAAGACACGCGACAGATCTGAAAGCGCGCAAGAACACAACATACAAAAATCAAGACTATTTACTCATTCACTCTTCGCGGTGCTCAGAGTTCATTTCGTAGTAGTCTTGTTGCCAATAGTACTATCATTGAACTTACTTATTAATTCACTATTGGCATCTATTCTCACATTCTCATCCAAAGTGTTCATCATTTTAAAGAATGGAGTATATGTTTCGTTAGTTGTGTTCTTAACAACATTCGTATACAATTGAGAAGAGCAAGTCAAAGCATCTCTGCCAAAGGCATTCTTGATACCCTTTTCTAATGATACTGATAGATCACACATCACATCAAAACTACTCCAATTAATAGGGATGTACTTTTTCACCAAATTCAAAAATAGTGTAGTATGTGATGTACTTTTACCCTGCTCTTGCAACATGTGTGCGATTGGAATAACACGATTGGAATAACACGATTGTCACAAGTCACACCGACCAGGTTCAATAGAGTTGTATACTTCCCAATTTTTAGGTACGTCTCATCCAAGAATAGAACATTAACCAATTTCTCTCTCAGTGGAAGATCTCCCATATTTATACACCAGAATAATGTATCAACAGGATTTTCAAGAAGGGTATATTTCGATAATCCATCGATAAGTTTATCCATTTCTGAGTCCTCAAAGGTGAAATTCATCTTACAATTATTTGATGACTTCAAAAGGGATTCTTTCTCAAATGATGCCATAAATCCATCGAGCTCTCTAGGATCAATTAGGTTATTAGTTAACATATCATTCCATTGATCACTCTCAGTCTCAGAGTCCATTTGTGGATTATTGTCGTTGCTGGCGTTACGTTTGTTTGTTGGTTGTTGACCATCCATTTCGTTGTTTACTGTCTCTTCTAACTGATTCACATGCACTTCATCCAATCTAACCGTCATATTTGGCTCGATAGAAATATTCCCAAATATTTCCTTTTGACGATCCTTATAATTAAATGCTCCGATATAAAAACGATCACTAGTTAAATTGGTAACAAAACTGGTGAATACCATTACCTGAAGGGGCATATTATGGAGTGCATTGGATGCCAAATAATTGCCGGTACCCCTTAACGCATTTGCTGCTGAACGTCTTCCTTTCAAACGGAATTGTTTCTCGAAATTTAGATATGACGTTAATTTTAACTTTAAATTCGCAGAGTTAACTTCACTGCATACACTATCATATTCTGTTGCGACATTTAGGCCATCCAAAATTGCTGAAACTGCATTATCTTTCATTTCTAAGTCAAAAGACCTTGAGGCTTCCAGGGAAACATCTCTTTGGGACTTACGATAAAGAATAAAAAATGGTATCATACTTTGATACAAACGTAAAATAGTAAAACGCTTTGAGCTGGTTACAATAAGAACCTTAATCTTATTAATATCATTATGAAGCAAAGCAAAAATCCTTTCTATACCTTCAATCGGAGTCGAATTGGTTCCAGCAAATACATTGCGTGCTTCAGATGACAATAAGGCAATCTTTAGTGACTCCACTTTACAGACGTGCATTTCGGAAGGCTTACGATGATAAAAATAAAACGAATCATCCTTACGTTTAATGTTGTACAGCTTATCTTTGCAGAATTTACAAACTAAAGTATAATCAAAATCCATTAGATACTCACCATAAATCGAACGTCCAATTTCTAATACAGCTTCGTTTTGAACAAATTCGTAGCAATATAAAAGGCTAAGCATTGTGTCCAGTGATTTATTACCAAGTCTCTATGGTTTCTATATAAGATTCGTTACTACCTACAACGACAAACGAATCCACAATGCTTTTAATTTGTCCAAGTGGGGATCTGACACATGATAAATGTGTTGTTATTTGTGTCACATCATTGACAATAGTTTCTCTATTGGCAGGACGAGATTTGTAAAGTTTTTCAACTCTAAACTCTTCGGCTGGGTTATCATTCCTTCGTCCCAATATGTAGTTTTTCAAATGCTTTAAACGAGTTTTTTTTGGATTGACGACCTTTCAGACGTACCATCTCATTTACTTGCCTCGTTAAACTTTCAACCTTCGAGATCAATTCTTGATTCTTGCCCCGCAGCGTGCGGTTTTCTTCTATAAGGTACTCAACCCCTCTCATTGCGTAATTTTCAGCAAGGTTTCTCTGGTTCATATTCAATTCCTGTTCATCACATTTTTCAGGCACAGATAGCAACTGAGGATTGATTGACATCTTTAATGAGTGATATATTTATACGTTCTGTTAAAATGTGACTTTGTTTTGTATTGTTTATAATTCATTTTTTATTTTTTATTTTTTTTTTTTTTTTTTTTTTTTTTTTTTGAATCAGAGCTCAATCTCGACCTCGAAACAGCAAAAAAAAAATCAGCACATTTTGCCAAAATTACAAAAATTAGATGACAATATATATCATCGGAATCAGGTACGAATTTCATGAACAGTTATATGTTTTATATCCCCTCAACAGAGTCACTTGAGAACAAAATAAAAACTACTAGAGATGTTTTCTCACCTTGTATTATCATGTCAAACTTTTTATTCGTATATTTTCGGTATATGAAATTTTGTCAAAATTGATCCTCAACACGTATAGATCGAAATTTCAAAGTTTTTATGAAATATCTCAGATTAAGATGAAATTTATACCGTTGTAATCTGTATCAAATTTGAGAACCATTTATCTAAGTTATAGCGACTGTAGACGTTTGCAGCATGCGTTATCATGAAATCTAGTTTCACTTTTTAACCAATTTTAAAAACCGATATCTCTACAACTAAAGGCACAAGACACCTCTTAAAGCATTCTATAATACCCGGTAACATCGAAATATTATTATATAGCAACCATCACTATCATATAATGTATATATCAGGAGTAATTAACTGTTTAAAATGAGGGTCCACCGACATTCTCGAAATAGCTTCGTTTTAAAAACGTTCTAGATCACTACAAAGAAAGATAATCCCAATGTTTAACGTAACAAACATGTTCAACTTTGAATTATCCTTCTGTAAATGCCTTTATATAGCTATGAAACGACGGCATTCCTCTTATAAAGCTACCTTTCAAGTAGTTACCATGGCGCCAAATTGCCGCCGGATTGCTGTCCCAACGCCACAGACTCGTCCACCCAAACCCTACCACAAACCACTTAGGTCTTCAGTTTTTGCGTTTGCTCCCAGTATAGAACGTAAGCAGTGGTTTCTGAATTGTTCCGAATTGCTTATCCGAAACTGCATAGAAACGGGAAAAGTGCTCAGATGTTGCTGTTACAGGTAAACTGTATAATTAAGCTCATACATACGCGTAGAACTGTGCTGTTGCAATCGCAGTTCCTGCTAATGTTTTTCCGAGTCAGACTCGGATGTGAACAAAAACTGTTGCAAATAATAAATAAATACATACGTAGGAACATCCTGAAACCTCAAGAAATGTGTTGTAGATTACGTGAATTACTTTTTTAAAGATATGATTTCAGCTCTGTTATAAAAAGAGTCTTGATTTATTATTTTCATGTGTCTTGGATGTTTTTATTTGTTAGTTCATAAATAATTTATTAATTCATGAAAATAAAGAAGAGTATTATCGAATACATTTAAAATATCTAAAAAAAATATTGCCATTTTTTAGAAAATGGAAGCTGAACCAGTCTCAATAAACAATTCAAAGGCATCTAATGATGGCCTTCCTGCTTATCAGACATCTATGATAAATGATGTTCAAGAAGAATTATTGTCAAAATATTTGCCACGATATGTATTTCACTCAAAATTCAAATTTTTCTGGTATCGTTATTGTTCTAATGTAAGAAATAAAATTGTTTCCGGTATGTTTGTAATTGCATTAATAGCATGTTTTATTGCACATTCACAAATATTAGTAATCTCGATTATTTTGACAATTCTATGTGGTATCCACATTCTTGTTGAAATTATCATTGCCCAGGAAAGTTCATTCGATAAGGAAAAAATTTTGAAACGTCTAAACTTTGAATCTAAAAAATTCTTCTTTTATCAGGTAATAAATGATTCGCCTGGTTTGAAGATTTCCAAATGGAACGTAATTGCCGCTAAAATGAATAAATATTTGGAAGATGAAGGTATAAGAGATGATTCCTATACATTCTATGATGGTCAGCAATGTTTAAATATTTACAATTTACTAGTTTCTTCCCTAAAACCAGTTGTCTATAGAAATATTTTCACTGGTAAAGTTAATACACAGACACCAAATGCTCTATCCACCGAATTTCCACGTGTAGACAATGTTAACGATGTTGCAATTGGCATCTTAAGAAACTTGGCTAAGAAGGCTCAAGATGTATTGAGAGAGACTCTAGAAGAAATTTAGTTTAATTTCTTCAAGTGTTATTTCGATAATAACTGTTAATAATTATGATATTCAAAACAACTTCTGTAAACGCTGTTGTTTTTGATGTCGTGCTGTAGTTGGCTATATGTTCAACAATTTTTTATTATGGTCATTATGAAATTTCCACTAGTTTCTTTTTTTATTTCATCTTCTGCATCTTTCTTCACAATATATACGTAATCATTCAATGATGATTCTTTCTGGTGATTTCTTGCCAACAACCTATAAAATTTTGTCTTTTATGCACGTTTAAAATTTAAATCGTTGGGTGATTAAATTTTGTTATAGACCCAACAGAGTGATATAATTTCAATTCATAGAACTACAGTAAAATGTGATTACCATGACAGAAACCGATACTTCCATACTTCTTTAACGTCAACTAAAATAACGTCATTGTGTAGGTAATAGTATTTTTACTATTGGGTAATCGAATCTTTTTCTTATAATTCATTCCACCATGGAGTAAGGTACCGTCTCATCTTTCATACATGTGTGGGTTATGAACTGTATAAAATATTTAATATGAATGCAATATGTTATAAAGATCCGTTACAGTTATGCACTTAGAGAATTTTGACAGGATGCGGTTATGTGAATATCAAAACTCCGTGCGTCGCGGCTGTTAGAACGTGTTGATTTCAACATTTTTCAGAGAGGAATTAATATTGTCATTACTTCTATCGCATAGACAAGGAGTCCATACTATCTTAAAAGACTTCTAGTTTGATTCAATCGGTAATCATAATGTTGTGATATTTTGATGCCACGTTTAGGAGTTACATTTGAGGGGAATTATTTTATGAGATAGTGCGTATTGATGAAGGATATGATATTCGCTTAAACGTCGAGTTTCAGGATGCTTATATGTAATAAATTGATTCTGGTAAAACCATTTAACTGGAATTCAGTAATATAAAAAGGATCGGTTGGTCAACATCTATCTCTATATCTGTATTCCATTTTTAATATGTTTTCATATTATTATTATTTTTTGGCGTAAAAAATACAACTAATTAAGTGTTTCGAAAGTATTATATACACTAACTAATCAAAAATCCACTAATTATACAATACTATGTCTACCGAAAAAGTTACTTTTCTACTAAATTGGCAGCCTGCTCCTTATCATATTGCTATTTTTCTAAGTCAAACTAAAGGATTCTTCAAAGAACAAGGCTTAGATCTAGCTATTCTAGAGCCATCCAACCCTTCAGATGTTACTGAATTGATTGGTTCGGGTAAAGTTGATATGGGTCTAAAGGCTATGATCCACACTTTGGCTGCTAAGGCCCGTGGATTCCCTGTAACTTCAGTTGCTTCCTTGTTGGACGAACCATTTACTGGTGTTCTTTACTTAAAGGGAAATGGTATCACTGAAGACTTTCAATCTCTAAAAGGTAAAAGGATTGGTTATGTTGGTGAGTTTGGTAAGATTCAAATTGATGAATTGACCAAACATTATGGAATGAAGCCCGACGATTATACTGCCGTTAGATGTGGTATGAATATCGCAAAGTATATTATTGAAGGTAAAATTGATGCCGGTGTGGGTATTGAATGTATGCAACAGGTTGAATTAGAAGAATATTTGAAGAAGAAGGGTTTACCAGCTACCGATGCAAAGATGCTAAGAATTGATAAACTTGCATGCCTTGGTTGTTGTTGTTTCTGTACTATCCTTTACATTTGTAATGATAAATTTTTGAAACAAAACCCAGAAAAGGTTAAGAAATTTCTAATTGCAATTAAAAAGGCTACTGATTATGTTCTGAACGACCCAATTGAAGCATGGAAAGAATATGTCAATTTCAAACCTCAATTGGATAATGAATTGTCCTTTAAACAATTTCAAAGATGTTATGCCTATTTCTCCGAATCCTTGTTTAATGTCCATCGTGACTGGAGAAAAGTCACTGCTTACGGTAAAAGATTGGAAATCCTGCCACTTGATTATATTGCTAATTACACTAATGAATTTTTGTCCTGGGCAGAACCTCAAGAAGTTTCTGACCCATTAGAGGCACAGAGGTTAATGGCTATTCATCAAGAGAAATGTAGAGAAGATGGTACTTTCAAGAGATTAGAATTACCAGCTTGATGTTGGAAAGTTTACCTTTTTTTCCCACACACATTTATTAAGCGTTGTACGACTTCAATGTAGATGATTATCTTATGATGATGGAATTGTTATATTTCTTGGTTTTATTTTTTAACGTACAGGTTTTCTGTTTTCGTTTGTTTGTTTTTTATGAGAAAGATCATAAAAATTCTATATCTGAATGAAGTTTTTCTACGTGCTTTATATAATGAGATTATACACATTTTTAAAATTACCTGTATTAGCATTTGTCTTATTTTAATTTTTCCACTAGTGTTACTACACAGTGACTTTGTAACTGCGATCGGCCGGTACTGATGGATAACCTTTTCTAATGATAAGTTTATTATATACGGCTATTAACTACTTCTGGATATTCAAGACGACGATTGATGTGTGCCAAGATTCGTTTTCGTATTCCCTTAAAATAAGTAAATAAAATAAAACAGGTTAAGCGAAACGTTACATTTTTCAATACATTTATCAGCAATTGGCGATGAGATTTATATTTAACTTCAGATATTTGTTAACGTTTTGCATATCTGTTAGCCTTTCTAATATACCAGAGATTCCACAAATCGAATTAAATTTGAAATCTAAACTTTGTAAAAAGAATTTGTAAAACCTTGTTCCCTTTTCAAAAACACGAAATGTGAAATATTTAATGCAATTAGTTTCTGTACATGTTGCCAAATTAGGTAAATAAATAAATAAATAAAAATGTCTAAACGAAACTGCTACTCTAGAATATATTACGTTTTGAAAAAAAATGTTTGTGAAATAAGTAATATCCCAGTACATAACAAAGGAATAAATTGTTGGGTAAGTACATAGCAACGTAAATATATCATCACACTTAGTATTATTGCCCACTTGTTTGTGGTTAGTAACTACTTAACCGTAGTTAAAATGAAAGAAAATTACGACATGTATTAATAATAAAGGGAATTATAGGTTAACCATGAAAATCCCCTAGATTAATAATATGTACCTTCTTTTGAAGAAAAGCCTAAAAGGTTACAGTAACAAGAGGAGACGAACACAAAATAAAGTAAATGCCAAGCCTTAACATTTAGAAGTATAGTTACTGTTCTACAGTGTATAAGTGACAAACTGTAAATACAATTCGTTTAAATCACAACTATTAAAATATGTCACATTTCTCAATTTGTGAAAGGAAATAAAAAAAAGAAAAAAAAGAAAGAAAGAAACAGACCTTAACGATGGCAATGTAAAACCAATTTTTATATTCAAATTTGTTCTCGAAGACGCAAAATGTTCATTCAAGATGGCAAATCCATGAACTAAATATATGGAACAAAACAGAAACGAAAAGTTGAAATAGCATCTGATACGTCGGTTTCTCTGGATATTCAACATCACGTTCATGTCTACGTTGATATGATAAGATTTGATTTAACAATAAGAGGGACAATTCTTCAATTTTTATTGGAATTACATGGCATTCCGGAATCTCTGAGACGTTTATCCAAATGGAATAAAAAAATAATCAAAATTTTGTACGCGCGTACTTACGTGGGTACAGAAGTGAGGGAAGATGAGTCTGGATACGTCAAGTTGTTCCAGGAACGAGATGCAGTGACAATTTCGTACAGAAGGCAATGCTGGATTTGTCTCATTTCACAAATAAGAAGTTTATTATCTTCGTCCAGGGATGTTAGGGGTTGAAACGCGGGGTTGAGTTGAGCCCAATTTTTGGGCCTTTTTATGGGAGTTAGGGTGGGTTGAAAACAATAATTTGGGAGTTGGAGTGGGGTTGAAAACAGTAATTTTGGGGTTGGATTACGTTGGGGTAAGAGAGGATCCAAAGTTCTCTACCGAGCATCAGCCAAAATTCAATTTCATGATATATTTAAATGATTATATTAGAATACATAGCAGAATAAGTTAATAAATAGCACTTATGCCATCACAGTGCTTTTAAATGGCCGTTAAAAGGAGTATTTAGTTCAACGAAAACGTTTCCGTCAAAAATGATATTTATTTGCACAGCATAAAATATTCTGAGAAAAACCGTAGAAAATTCCCAGAGAAATGCCGCACCACCAAAATTTGGAACTGGAGTTCGATTAGGATTGATCTTTAATGGAGTGGGGTTAGACGGTGTTGAAACCTTTCGAAATGGGGTTGAATGGGGTCGAAATGGCCTGGGGTTGGGCGGGGTTGCCAAATATTTCAACCCCTAACATCCCTGTCTTCGTCATCGTTTGAGTAAGAAGGCAATTGATTCGAAGGACTTTTACGCATAAACGATCATTGTCTCTTTTTTTCCCATGTTGTACAGTATTTTCTTACCAAAGATGGAGCTTTTGGGGATATCTGAGATGCGGTTAAAAGTTTCGCGATGAGTAGTTTCCTTCTTCGCCTTTTTTCAAGATTCTAGAAAGGAAGAAAAATGTGAAGTATTTCTACGTCGAATTGACAGGTACCTGCTTTTCCTCCCTTCAATATTACTTGCTCGTTCATGATTCCAGATTCCTAATCACTGCTGCAAAAATGGTGGAAGAGTATTAAGACATTCATTACAAGCAAACTGACAGATTGACTGGATCTACGTTGTCTTCAGAAGTTCATAGTACAGCATTTCCTGTTTGTCAATTATAAGAGTGGGTGTGTTAAATTAACGTGTGTGGTTCAAGTATTGGAGTCGAAAAGGTTCCAGTTGACTGCGCTTAAGCCACTATATGCTCATTGCAAGAAGAAAAGAAAAAGGTCTGTTTGACCAGGCATTAATATACATTCTCTTTTTCAATCGTATAGATGGCATCTTACAAATATGAAAATCAAAAATAACTATAATTTCCCTATTGTTGTTCTTTTCTCTTTTAGTTTTAAAAAAAACATATTTGTTGGGATATCAACCTCGTTTGTAATTGATAAAGGTAAATGTGATTAATGTATGCAAACTTTGGGAAGAAGAGCATGCAACTACATAAATTGCTTTTAAACATCATGTCTTCTATGTTTTAGTGAACGAGTTAATCCATTTTATGTCTTTTGAATGCGTTCACCATTGAAACTCTTTCCTAGGGACAGTCATTAAAACGATTTCAGAGCGTGCAATGATGTATGTGAGCTGTACCAACAAAGGGTATAGTTTATATTAATATTTTATATATAAATACAATTAATTTTGAAGTAATGGAAAAAAGATCAATAAATAAAAAACTGTTTTATGGATTCTATTGTCAAATTTTTGATATTATTCTTTTATTTTTAATCATTTGAATATATTCCAACTTAACAACACATATATACTAACAAATAATATTATAAAAAAGATGGGTTCCAGTTCTTCAAAGACAACAACTACTACTTCTGTTACTACTACTTCAACTACCTCAACTACTTCTTCTACCCCAGTTGTAGTTCCTACCACTTCATCTACTACTTCTGAAGCTACATCTTCTGTTCCTACCTCCTCTGTTGTTACTTCAAGTTTAGAAAGTTCTATTCTATCTTCTGTTCTTCAATCCTATTTAACTTCCTCAAGTGAAAGTACTATAGTTACATCCTCTTCAGTTCCTGTTATTGTCTCTAGTTCTGCTCCAGTAACTACTTCAAGTTCTACTCTTTCTACTGTTAACACAAATGTTAGAGGCGATGGTACAGCAATTAGTAGTTCCACTACATCCGCAGTTGCGTCTTCCTCCGTTGAAGCAGTCCCGGAAAGTTACGCACTTTCTTCTATCGATCCAGTAGCTACATCCTCCAGTCAAGCGATTGCAAGTTCTTCTGTCGATCCTGTATCTAGCTCTACAGTTGCCCCAGTTGCCAGCTCCTCTGTTGAATCAAGTACCAGTTCTGTCACTGAAATTGCATCAAGTTCAGATGTATCATCTGCCATTGATGCCGATGTTGCTTCCGCTTCTTCATCTCTTTCAAGTCAAATTTCTTCCACTAGCAACTCTGTTAGTTCTTCCGAAGCGGTTTCCAGTTCCGCTAATGACAACACTTCTTCTCAATATGAAAGTTCCTCTGTCGTCTCTTCCACCCCAGTCTCTACTATTCAATCCTCAAGTATTACATCACAATTATCTAATGTGACTGAACATTCATCTACTACAACAATCGTTGAAAGTTCAACAGTTACATATGTCACTACCGATTGTAGTGGTCTATCTACTACAATTACAACTGTTGTTTGTGATGAATCTAGCGCAAACGGAGGTGTCGCAACTGTAACTGATGTCTCTAATACTACCGAAACATTGACCACATGTGACGAATGTACTAAATCTAAGACCATATCTGAAAGTGTCTCTACCGTTACAGGTACTTCTACTTATATTGATGAAACAACCACCGAATACTACACATATACTACCACAGTTCCATGTGATACTGAAGAAACTGCTGAAACTACCACTAAGAACGAAACTGCAGATGTTACTACTGTAGCTACTACAGTCTCCAATGGTGAAGCTGCCACTGTCAAGGAAACTGATTCTACTACTACTGCTACTGAAAAGGCTACAGTTGGTTCTACCACTACTGTTGATGTTACAACTGTTTCAGGTACTGCCGCTAAGAATGTTGGTGCTGAAGCTAAGGAATCCAGTTCTACTACTTCTCAAAAAGATAACTCAATTGAATCTACTACTGTATCCACAGTTAGAGTATCTGAAGTTTCTTCCACTAGTAACGAAAAATCAGGATCCTCATCTACCTCATCTGCATCATCTTCTCATTCACCTTCTGTCTCCATTGCTGAAAATAATGCTGCTTCAAATAACATTCTTGTCAGTACCGGTTTCGGATCTGGTTTATTAGCCATTGGTTTAATTTCCTTATTATAATGAAATAAAATTCAAATTTAGAATTTTTTTCTTATAAAAAAATCTGTATAATAAATAATAATCAATAAGTTAAAATATATAAACGTTATATTTTATTCGAAAAAAAAAAAGATATGAATCATGTATTAATATGGGAGTTATTTAAATAAATATATATATGTATGTATGTAATTGACACTGGTTGATGTCAATATTTTGAAAAATGGTTAAAACTTTTGAGACTCTATTTTCTAATTATTTTTTTTTTTGAATTAAATACTTGAAAGACTTGGTCCTGCAATGATTTCAAGTGATGCTATTCATTTTAAACATAGGATAGGGAAAAACCTTTAAATGAATACTTTAGCGAGTAGACTTAAACGTAATGGAACATGGTTTAAGGTACGTGTGTGGTATTGAGATTGTTTTCATTTTTTTTTTTCTTGTTTTAAAATGTTTTTAGAATATTTTATATCAATTTTAACCTTTTTTTATCCATTTTGAAGAATGTAACTATTCTAAAAGAGATTTTTTTGTTTTAGTTTTTTGTTCAGGAATATTATATTAAGATATGCTAAATTTTCGTTTGTTTGTTTGTTTTTCTATTTAGTTCCAACAGGATAAATTGTATTAGAAGTAAATGAAATTGGTCTTGATTGATCCTTTTTCAAATTATTTAATTTATTTGTTGAATTAATATTTTTCCTTGGAGAATTTGTTAAATTTCTTCTATTAGGTCTTGGTGAAGACGATCTAACTAATAAAGAATTTGAATTATTCATTACATTATCGTGACGTTTATTACATCTATATTGATTTGATCTTGGTCTTGCAATATAAGATTTATCAGAAGTTGATTTTTTCAAAAATTGCATTACCATTGCATCTTGTTCAATTTCTAATTTATTAAAGAATTGTTCACGAGAATCTGTTTTTAAACAAGTTGGTAAAGTATTATTATTAAAACAGCTCATTGTAGGTAGTTCTAATTTATAATTTTTAATAGTAGTAAAGTATTTGGTTCTTTGTTTCTCGAGTGATTCAATTATTATAAGAAGACAAATTATTGTACTTGTAATGGATGATTTGAGTTTAACTCTTTTTGTTTTGTTTCTTTTAATTCTACAAGAACAAGACCCAATTGAAAATATTTTTTATTATAATTGAGATGATGTGTTCTATTTATATTACAAAAAAAAAAAAAAAAAAGGAGAATGAAGGTTGCTCTCTCTATATCAGTTGAAAAATACGTAATAATTGATTTCTACTGATTACGTAAAAGTCAAAACGTGTCACTCCCGATCAATTAGTGCGCCCCTTTCTCTGTAGTTTAGAGGGCAGTTCATTAACTAAGCACATAAGCCCATTTGTGCTTTCACTCAGCCAACTCTGATTCTCTTCCATGAACAAAAACGAAAAATTGATTGATGATCTCTGTTAACAGCAATAAAAATAAAATGAGGGATGCCACAAACAAAGAATTTAACTCCGACTCACAGAACAGAACAGAGAAGAGAGAGAGAGAAATGTATATTTTGATAGTTCCGTTCTGTACAGGGAAATTACTGTAAATAGGAGGGAAATGGAATGACCTCCGAGGAGTTACGGCCGAATTTCAACGGAGATGAGAACAAATGAACTGAAATTTCTACGTGTGTGAAGCGCGGAACTCAACGGAATGCCCAACGGAACGGAACCAGAATGTTATAGAAACTGATAGAACTGGGACATCTGGTTCGTGGAGTGTCATGTTTATCATTTGTTAGTGAAAAGTATGAGTATTTGATTCCTAATGATACACGGATGATTGGAACATCTATTACTATATTGTCTTTTTCCGTGTATGTGTTCTTTCATTTAGTCTCTTTATTAAAGGAGACATTGAGACCGCGGCAATGATTATAACCGTTTATCAGCCATCTGTAACTGTCAACAATAATGAAAGATTTGCAATACCTTGTCATACTGTCATATTCAATTCAACAGTTATGACAGTATGTCAAAAAATAAAAAAATAAAAAAATAAAAAAAAGAAGGATGATCATTTTCTGTTGATTGGTTTTTGTACTTTCAGCTTCCGTTGCATTCTATTCACTAATCTGACTTTCCCTTTTAAGTCATGGTTGCTAAGGTAACGAAAATCAACAAGATCATCCACTCAGCTTAATTCAAATCGTATTATTGAATTATTGTTGTCTATAAAGAAAATTATTCTATATCATTACGTAAATACATATTATTCATTGAAATTTTGTTTTTTCGTTTAATCTGAAGGTAAATATTCAGATATTTGTTCTTCGCAGAAATCCCAAATATGTGTTGCAATACCATTAGTTAAACCAGCTTTAACATCTTCTCTTGGATCATGAATCTCACCAAATGGTACAATATATGAACCAGAATCTGCTGTTGTTAAATTTGGTGATAAGGCACCATATAATTCAGAATATGCACCATAGACTCCATCCCATACTACTAATTTAGCAACAGTAACAAATGGTGGCCACCATGCTCTTGACATATCTGTACTTAAATTACCTGGATAACAGGATACAGAAATACATCCAATTTTATCAGCTTGTTCTTTATGTTTATCATACCATGCTTGTGCTTGATAAATATTATATGTCTTTGATTGACCATATAGATTCATACCTGGTGGACGTTTCTCAATTGAAGTTTCTTTAAAACCTGGATCATCCCAATATATACCATATGGTTCAGGTGTGAAAAAATGTGCAGCAGAACTAACCCAAACAAGTCTCTTTAAAGTTTTATCATCATCCTTTAATAAATATGGATCAATATAATGTTGTAATAATTGTGGACCTAAAACATTAGTTTGATACATAGATTCATACCCTTGAATTGATGATTTTGCACTATTTGGTGCAACTAACCAAGTTAAACCAGCATTATGAATTACAATATTTAATGCACCACAATCTGATTGATCTAAAATTTCACCAATTTTTTTACCAGCTTTAATAACTTTATTTAAATCTAAGAAATCACATTCACCTACAATATCAATCTTACCTTTACTTTCAGGATTACTCTTTAAAATTTCATCTTTGGCTTGTTCTCCCTTTTCTGAGGTTCTTACTACACCAATGACATGACAATTCTTTTGATATAATAATTCAAGAGCATATTTACCAATACCAGTATTACAACCTGTAATTATAGCGGTCTTACCAGTTAAATCGGGATAATCATCTGGAGTAAACTGAGGTGCATTTGGTCTAAAGCCATAATAAACTTCTTTCAAAAAATAAAACTTACTTGTTGATGGGGCAGGAATATCTGGGATCAACATTGTTTGCAAACGTATTGATAACGACTCGCCTTTATACAATAATAAATTTATTAATGGTTTTCTGATATATCATAATTTCAAAAGTGGAGAACAACACCAATTGCTTCAAATTTAATACGTTGCTTCCATTTGCTCAAAATGATTTTATCTCAGTAGTTTCCTTTGTTTACAAAACATAACATGGATTGTTACTCGTTCTAACATCTTTTGCATTGGTAGGCACGGGTGGACATTTTCTTCGTGCGAAAAAGTAAACAACGAGGGATGCCCAATTTCTTACCCAT
Organism: Maudiozyma bulderi; assembly: GCA_031590215.1. Classification (NCBI taxonomy): domain Eukaryota; kingdom Fungi; phylum Ascomycota; class Saccharomycetes; order Saccharomycetales; family Saccharomycetaceae; genus Maudiozyma; species Maudiozyma bulderi. The sequence goes on from CP134446.1 coordinate 27,228, forward strand.
TGGTAAAAAAAGATCCCTCAAATTTCAACCGAACCAATGTCTCATCGCACGGACAGACTCTAATAGTAAATCGCGGTATTTTCTATCAAGTTGGCAATAAGGAAAATAGTACTCCAATATCTAGTCAACAGATCTCATTTCGTATGTTTCCAGTTTATGATTAGATACGATTTGTAATCGCAGAAGTATGCATAACTTTTTCCATATTATTACAACAATTGGCAGTTCAGATTTTTAATCTAATTAAATACAGCCTAGGTACATGATATTCAAGCTCTTTTAAAATGATCATTAGTGGAAACTACAGACATATCGAAAGCAGATATGATAACAATATGAAAATTATTTTGCAATGTCTGAGCTTTGAGAATTTTACAGATTCATGAATTTTTTTGCCGATATATGAAAGAATTTGTCGTTGAATGGTTGATAGCTTACTTTACTCTAGGATTTATGGAATTATAATTACTAGATACTCACCGGTGACACTTTCCTCTCCGGCAGAATCGAAATGGATACTGTATATTAAACATAACTTATTAGGATTGCTCCCTGGTAGATACGGAATACTACACGAGTCTGAGTGCGGGAACTCTGATGGCAGGCTTCCTTAAATATAATTTGATGTCTTTGAAAAACTAACTGACGTTTTTAAAATACCTCTAATGAATAGCGTATTTTCAAATAATTCTTTTATGATTCCGTCATCCTTTGCAATGGCTTTTACACATATTTCAGAGAGATCCAATGTTATTGTTCGTATCTGCTGTGTGATTGTCTAAACTTATGGAACTCGCAAAACTCATTATCTGGAGCACATTCGGTATTCTATTTGTAAGACAGATGAAACATCATTTTAAAGAATTCATATTACAATAAATTCACTGCAACTTTTGAGCTTGATTATAAACCAAGTCCCCACTAAACAGGGATGTACAGAGATTCGAAAGCTGTTAATGTCACAACTATTGACATTATTGATAAACATCGATCTTCAAAAAATTATATTTTCAGGTAAAACATCACTAACTAACTTCGGCGAATAGTCATTAATAATATATTTCTGGCTTATTTTTTTGACGCTGGAGTTGTCTTGCATCCATTGTTGTGAAATTTAATAATCTAATTACAAAGAATAGAAATCAGGTTACCATACCGCCGAATAAATCTGACGCTAGGTTGCCTCTGAGAAATGTATGAAGCAAAAGCGCACAATGAAGTTAGATCTGTAATCGTTAATCCAGTAACTATGATTTAATAACTTCATAAACGTCATATAGGATAATTTCTTCCTGTAAAGAAATAGTTTTTTACTAAATTGTTTATAGAATGAGAATGCGATGGGGATTTTCTAATTACAAAGGTTCTATCATTTTAATTATTTTCCTTTTAAACTAAACAAAATTCTCCAAGTCCCCGTGGTAAAAATACATCCATACAATGATCACTAGCTGCTATGTACATGATGACATTTTTTTTTTTTTGGCAGCATATACTTTAGAAAATAATAAAATTGGAATAAAATAAAAAACAAGAACTCTAGAAACACAGAAATATATCCCGTTTGTTGAATCCAATTAATGACTGCTATATTTAATCTTATACCATGTAAATAATTTGACTAAGGTTCTAATGTCTCAAAACATCATACTATTTAATCTTATATTTCTGTTGCAGTAACTGGCATTTTGAACAGAACACTAATTCAAAAATTTTGAAAAGTCACGTGACTCAAAAAATTTGGAAAAAAATAATGAAGGATGCGAGGTTCGAACTCGCGCGGACACCGTCCAACAGATCTTAAGTCTGCCGCCTTAGACCACTCGGCCAACCCTCCATTTGATTTACATTTAGTTGAAAATTCTACAAAGTTTTCAATGATATTTTATTTTATCATTTCATACGAACAATATTCTGCTGTACATATGTTTCGATAGTTCATTCTGGATATGTTGGAATTGTTGTAATTAATGCTAAGTTGCAATACTTACATTGAATATACAGACTATAAGTTTCTAATCCATATAACTTATAATTTCCCTATTTAGATAGCATTATCTAAACAGGAAATATTGTCCGCCTAAAGACATGACGCGGATAGAAAATTTTTCTTAAAGAAAGATTCAATGTCATCGAGAAATTGTGAATCTTATATAAAAGAGACCGATGACATATGTATACTATTTAATATATATTTTATTGTTGAAATATGTTACTAAATGCACATTTATTATTACATTATTGAAGCCTCAAGAAGTTGCGTAGACACGTAGATATGCGTGGCGCGACGAAAGATGAAAAATGAACGTCGAAGATGGAAATTTTTCATGAGATGAATTTCATATTTAAATAACACTCTATAATTATCATATAAAGATATATACAATTATAAGAGGATATTCAGGTTTACATATAAAATTATGTCTAATAACTTCTCTAATACCTCAAAGATTCCGCATTTATATACTTTGTACATTATATAAAAAGAACTGAACGTTATTTTATATTAATTGATATTTATAAGATATGTCTTCTAGTCAAGGAAATTCTACACTGGGAAATTTCTCTCTAGTAAACCTGCGTCAACAAGATTTTTTACAATGTGAATATTTCGGTGAAAATTTTCACGTATATAAAGGAAGCGCGATTCCTGTTGAGACAGTAATATGATACTTGAATTATATCAGATTATGTGTCACTGTAATATAGTGGTGTGTGGGTGTATATATTAACCCACGCACTGAGAGAAAATACTTTAGATATTTTCGTCTTCTCGAGAAAAACCAAATATACAGAGTTAACACATTGTATAATATATAAAAGAAGTAATACACTTCTATAAATGTAAGTAGTGAACTCTTATATAATTTATATATAAAAGAAAAAGAACAAGCAATTACAACTATACTAATTGTACTATTATTAATTACAACTTTACTAATTCAATAATGTCTTCTGAAAATATGGAACCAGTTAATGTTCCTTTTAACCTGAACCAATACTTCCAGTTATTAAACCAACAACATAGTCTTCCAGTACAGTATCTAATATACTAATCTCATTCCCAAATGTGTCAGATTCTCGATACTTATCCTGCAAATGAAGTGCTTAAACCAATAATTTTGGTTGAAAGCAAAACATCATTAATTGACCATCATCCAGTCATTATCCACTATATAACGTATCTAATAAGCTGCAGCTCATCACATCTATCAGCTGTATACTCATTGATACCATACTTCAAATCACCAACATTTTAATCTTCAATAAAAGTTAATTTGGGGATCAACAAATAAAAAAAGGTAAACTTTCGTTTTAGTTATATATGCTAATATTTTTCGCAAAAAACGTAAAAAATAGACTTCATGGCCAAGCTGGTTAAGGCGTGCGACTGTTAATCGCAAGATCGTGAGTTCAATCCTCACTGAGGTCGTTTATTTTTTGAACAATTTTTTTTTGAAATCCGGGTAACAGATAAATTGTTATCTTCGTAATTTGAATAACTTTAAAAGGTCAAAACATCAAGTATTCCTTAACATGAATTATCGTGAATGATATGGTAGTAACAACAAAAATATTATTATGCCGAATGAATGAAAGAGAGCATTTTTCTAATCTCAATGGGATAATTAGAAGATACAAGGATGAGATAATCCAGATAACGGAGGGTGATCTGTTGCTAAGAGATGATTGCACCACTTTTATTTCTACCATAGCTAATGCCCATTCAGACATATTTGAAGCACTTTCTAATGATACAATTGCCTATTTCCAAAATGGAAAGTGCCTAGATTCTAATGTTGTATCGAGCAACCAACCTGACGTGTCAATAAATTTTAAGAACGTATGGACTATAGTTCAGAAGCCATTATTTAGTTGGTTTCAAATCTGGAAGCAGTCACTATCTGAAAATACTAGAAATGGCAAGAAATTTACCGTCGAAAGGAGAAAAATGTTACGTAAACTAAAACGAGTCTTTAAAATGATGCACAGATTCTATTATGGTTTTATTGAGATGATGTTCATTAGTTTCAATATTGACAATATAGTTCCAAAAAAGATGAAAGAGAATTTGAATATATCAAAAACTCCTAACCCTGATTGTAAAATACTGAAAAAATCTGATTCTGATTCATACTTAATTGTGGAACTGCTATATGAATGCCTTTTTTACTTGGGAAAGGTCCATTACTGGGAAGTACTTCTTGAAACAAGAGAGGGAAATCTGAGAGTCGAAAAATTTAACAAATCAAGGCGTTATTTGGATATTGGTTGTATCTTATGTGAGTCGTATGGTAAAACATATTCTCAGGTGGCTTTAATTTGGTTAAAGACAGGAGACAAATTTGAGACTTTGTACTATTCGTTAAGGGGTTTGGGAGCCAGGATAAGACATAAGAATAGTATATGTGTGTTCGATGGAATTATGCTAGTTAATAAGCATGAAGTTACGAAAATTGATAGCGGGGATATTTCAAGAATACAGGTAAAGGATGCTTTTCTGCACGTTTTAAAGCATTACTATAGTGCAGTTTCTCCTACACCTAGTATCATTCATAAAATAATGGATTTTTTTTTTACAAAGGAAAAATTATTATCTCATAATTACTCGTCGGAGTTGTTATCAAAAATGGTCATTATTCTAATAGGATGTGTTCATGAATTTGTAACAAAGCATGAAGAAGGTAAAGGTGAAATTGAAAAGCTAATTTGGGTTAAATCGAAAAAGAGGTATCTAAAATGGACTTTTTCGTTAATTAAAAATATTTTCAGCTCAATTATGGAACAGAATTGGATAGAAAAATTCAATAATCCGGATAGCTCACTAGGTATAATACGTCTGATAATGTGTTGGATCAAGTCCAACAAGTTCCTTTTGCAATACTTGCATCGAGATGCTTCCTTTTGTAAATTATTAGCAGACTCGGTGAACAGATTCAAAGATTACAATATTTTTGGTACTAACTTGTATACAGAACATAGACCAAAAAGATCATACTTGTTTCAGGATGATATACAATTCAAGGGTTATTTGCATATTCAATACATGTTATCAGATTTCAATGACAATGATATTTTTAAAAGGGGCGATACCATGGCTATTTTATTAGGAGACACGGATAGTGTGTTAAAACTTTCTGCGTACTCAGAAAACTTGCTTAGATTAACAGCGATTATTTTAAGTATTACAAAATTCTTACACAACAACAAGTTTGATATTAGATGGGATGTGAAGTCCAGACAGTTCCAATTTAATACGACAATTTTCGAACCAATAGAAGAGCCAAACGGCCAACAACTGGATAAAACAATTGAGGAATATCGAAAACGCAAAAGAAGGTATCAGCGAGCTGGTAATTCAAATAACAGTATCAATTTGAATGATTTAACGGAAAGGCTAAGTCCTCGAAAAAGAAGAGGTCATGAGAAAGTGAAGCATATCCGGGAACTCCCTCTACCACAGAGTAATATTGAACCGTCTATCATTATTTCGATGCAAGACTCTACAGAAAAGGAATATTCATTCCCAAGTCAGGACATACTTGGAGACAGTTTGTTTACGCAGGCGGATGAAAGTTTATCTAATGTTGTAATATCACCTGAGAACTCCACGTCACCTTAATGTGCATCGCTGAATAGTATCAGAAATTGTAGATGTCAGTCAACCTTAAATATTTAATAGTGTTTGAAAAGGTGAATGTATAATATATAATTTTTAATATAATAAGGTATTCATTACTCAAAATGCCCTTTATATAGTGGCTTGTATGATTTATTTTTCATTCTTCTCGGTCTGATAGTAATTTTTATCACTATCATTTTTTTGTTTATTGTTTTGTTAGTATTCGGACATTAGTGGTAAAGTTCCAACGCTAAAAAAATATAAGGTTTACAAAAATACGTATAATTCTTTTTTCAAATCTTAATAGTAACGAATGCTTTAGGAATTGATTATTTGGTTCATATTAACAGAAAAGGAAAATTTTAATTAACGCTAGGGTCCCTTTTCAATAATTTTTGAATGTTATCGATAGAACCTCTCTTGTTTATTTCGTCGAATAATATTTGAGTCGGATTCAGATTCTTTGAATATTTCATTTTTATGTTGCTTTCCTGTTCCTTTATTTTGGAAGAAATTGTTTAATTTACAAATTACAGAGCTCCCGTAGCTATTTCTATGTATTACAAATCAAGTTACTGAACTTGTTCTTCACACTCATAAAACCTCGTGTTCGAATCTTGTCGTCTATGTCTATCCAAATATAATAACAGAGTACTTTATTCTATAAGTTGTTAATTATGAAATTGTACTTTTTATTAAATTTTTGTTATTCACCTCATTGACTCCCGTGATGTCCAAAATAGGTTATCAAATGTATCCGTAAAATGTCCAGTTAAATGGTTACATCTCAAGTCAAGACACAGAACTAAGATGTGACGTTTGTAATGAAATAAAACAGAAAGAAGAATTCACTCTAATCCTCATTTTTTTATAAGATGAACTAAATATAACTTTATTTTTTTTGATAGTTTAGCATTCGCTCATATGTATATACAACAGCAGTTAACTACGTAGCATCACTATTTCGATGCTAAGGTCTCTAAGGGACCTTCATATTTCTAAGACAACCTGTGTAAAAAACTCAATAGCAATATATACCTGTTTTCTTTTCGTTTATGTCACATTTTCTTTTGTATTAAACTAGACACTCTTTATAAAATGACTCTGCCGTGGATTTATCGGAAAAATTTCGCTGTCGCTCGACTCGTGTGTCACTTGAAATAATTTAGAAACAGTGATATATATTCTTAATATATTATCAGGCCACACAGAGGAAAATAACAAGACCATATAAAAGAAAACAAGTCAGTAATATAAGCAAAGCTTTGACAATACAGATATATCAGGCGTTGCTATATTATTTACATCTATATAAACATAACAAATTAGGTTAATATGACTAAGACGGAGAAGGAACCAACTTGGGAAGAATTAGATATCAAGTATCCATGCAAATCCCGTCAAGAGTTTAATATACCCACATTTAAGTCGTTAGCGATACCAAATGTCCCTAAAACCAAAACGGATATGTCACCTGCAAATTATTTATGTGGGAACTCACTGGGATTAATGCCAAAGGTCACCAGAGATAACATTAATAAAGAATTAGATGCTTGGGCAGAAAGAGGTGTTGAGTCACATTTCCGTCATCCTTGGAATAATGGGACACCCTGGGTTGATATTGATCTACCTGTAACTCCATTATTGGCTCCCATTGTAGGGGCAGAATTAGATGAAGTTGCAATAATGAATAGTTTAACTGTCAATTTAAATAATTTATTAGTTGCATTTTATAAACCAACTAAACAAAGATACAAGATTCTATTTGAATCAGGTGCATTTCCTTCTGATTGTTATGCATTTATCAATCAATGTAAAAATCATTGCATCGACCCTAATGATGGTTTAATTATGATGAAACCTAGAGAAGGTGAATATACATTACGAAACGAGGATATTTTACGAACCATTGAAGAAAACAATGAATCATTAGCATTAGTGTGTTTCCCTGGGATTCAATACTATACAGGTCAATTATTTGATATTGAAAACATTACAAAATTCGTTGTTAATAATTATCCGGAGATCTCAATTGGTTGGGATCTGGCGCATGCTGTAGGTAATGTCGAGCTTAAGTTACATGATTGGCAAGTAGATTTTGCAGTTTGGTGTTCCTACAAATATTTAAATTCAGGACCCGGAGGTATCGGCGGGATATTTGTTCATAATAAACATGGGAAGAAGTCCGATAATTCGTATCTAAATAGACATGCAGGCTGGTGGGGTAACAATAGGGATGAAAGGTTTATGATGAAGGAAACTTTCAATCCGATTCCAGGTGCATTGGGATTTCGTCAGTCTAATCCTAGTGTTTTAGATGTAGTTGCTTTGAAATCTTCACTTGAAATTTTCAAGAAATATGGTGGAATCAAAGTTCTTAGACATAGATCGATCATTTTGACTAATTATCTGAAAAGTTTATTAAAAGGTTCACCATATTATTTTGACAATGTCAAAAACTTTTACAACGATGAACAAAATGGTACAAATATAGGGTTTACAATAATTACATTACCAGAAAATGACGAGTCCCCTTTACACGGAGCACAACTTTCCTTATTATTCTTATCCAAACATCCCGAATATGGAATGGAATCCGTCTTTGAGATCATGAACCAGAATGGTGTCATTGCCGATGAACGTAAACCAGATGTTATCAGACTAGCTCCGGCCCCATTGTACAATACATTCAAAGATATCTACGAGGCAGTACATATCCTTAATTCAGCAATTGAACAACTGAACGCGGTCCCATCATAAAATTACATAACGATACCTTTATAAATATCACCTCTATGTAACACCATAACAAGATCAGTACTTATGTAACAGTTACCTTTGTCTACGTTACCAAGAACTACAACCATCAGAGTGCTGTTCCATCATCAGCAATCATCATCGCTTATTATCAGGGACGGAAGCGAAGTGTCATCCTTTTCCAGCTTTGCCCACATGCCAGTAACAACGGCGCAGGTGAAATTTGTTACTTCAGGTTATTGTTGCCGAACTTTGGTGCGAGAGAGAGATACAGCGATAGAAAAATTAAAATCAATTTTTAACCAACGCAGCAAATGCTTGAAATCAGAAGAACATTACAGATTGACACAGGAAGCAACTTACAAAGGGGCCATAGATAAACTTAACTGATAAAGGTAATAACATAGAAGAGAATAAGGTTGTAGCTTTTGATAGAATTAAGCTAGGATATTATCAAGTTAGACAAAAGGTTAGCTTACATAGTATTTCATAGTTGATTGCAATACTTCGTGTTAGTTTATCCTTTCTATTGGTTTGAAACATTTTCTAATCCAAACAAAGAGTTATCAACGAGAGAAATAATCCATTCGCTTTTGTCCTTCAGTTATCGGATAACTCCATTATATTACCAGTAGAAAACACAATCTGTCTTTTCCTACTAATTCCATTTTTAACTGCATTACTGAACAATCCATTCCAAAAAAATTATTCATTATAATTGTCATTACGACTTACATTCCACTCTCGACATTATAAAATAATATTGCTATCATAATAATCAATGCATGTATCAGATACACCGTCTACCACGGAATTCAGGAAGGAACCACTAACACCGATAAACTCAAGTAACGAAACTGTCGTATCTTCTAGAAATAATGGTTCAAATAACAAATTAGTCCGTAGTCAAAAGAGTATAGCAGTGACTGATCTAAGGGACACTTCGTTAATTTCAGATACAACTAGATCATCCATACCAGCATATTCACAAAGGAATAGTTCGTTATTCGGGGATACGCATAATATACAAAATAACAATAACAATAGCAAAGACAACAACAATAATGACCAAATAAATAGCATAGTACGATCCCCAAAACATACAGCCAATAATAATCAAAATAACATTGCTAGGAATAGTGGGAGTACGATAAGGCCTCCCCTGACAGGTAATAGTAAATCATCTGCATCACTATTAAGAAGAAATCAAGATATGAAAAATTTGAAAAAAATTCATGCAAAAACTGTATCATCCACACCAGTAAAGACAAATAACGCTAATAATAACAATAACACTAATAATATTAATAAACCTGGTTATAGAAACTCTATGGATACCCAAAGAGCAGTCAAGAGAAACACAGGAGAATACCAAAGATCAAACATCTTATTTAAATCAAGAAGTCATCATTCTCAAATTTTTCCAGTGATCGATCCAGTAATAGCTACTGAAAGTACAGATGAAATTACGAAACGAGATAGACGATCATCTACTTATACAATGAATTCATTACCTGTATATCAATTGAAAGGTAGCAAGCATCTTCTGGATTCATCATCGTCGTTACCACCTATGGTAGAGTCAAACACAACAACTACAACCACAACTACTACAACAAATAGTTCTGCATCATCAATTGATATGGATAGTAGTTTTGCTAGTACATCATCAAGATTAAGCGTAAGACCAGGAAGTTCTAAAGGCCCTTTAAATTCCGGAAACCATGGCAATACTTCGAGAACAACATTTAGTAGCCCACTGAGAAAACATTATACAACTATAATAGATGATGATGACAACCCAGGAGTGATACATGTCGCAGGTCATAGAATAGGAGAAGGTGATGTAAATTTTAATATCGTGTACGACATGCTAACTGGGATTAGATACACTGTTTCATCAAGATTGAAAGGGAATAACGACTCCTCTCCGAAGACATTGACAAGCAAAGATTTTTCATACAATAATAAATTAGTATTTGATAGGAAAGGTAGTGAACCATTACAAAACTCCATATTAACACATTATGAATTCAAATTTAAAGATTATGCTCCCAAGGTATTCAAAGAATTAAGAAGAACTTTCGGACTTAATGAGAAGGCCTATTTAGAATCCTTAACATCAAAATATGTGCTAAATGAATTAAATTCTCCAGGGAAGAGTGGATCATTTTTCTATTATTCTCGAGATTATAAATATATTATTAAAACAATACACCATTCTGAACATTCACATCTTAGAAAGACTTTAGAACGATATTATAATTATGTGAGAAAAAATCCTAATACTCTAATTTGTCAATTTTATGGTCTCCATAGAGTTAAATTACCAATAACGTTTCAAACAGGGATTAAAAATAAAAAGGTTTATTTTATTGTAATGAATAATCTTTTCCCACCTGATATACCAATAGATACAACATTTGATTTGAAGGGTTCTTTATGGGGTAGATATACAAAGATACCAGATTATATGCAGAAACATGATGATGTAAATACAAATCTTTTGAAGGATAGATCAAATGGTAGTAGAATCATTTTAAAGGATCTAAATTGGTTAGATCAAGATGAGAAATTGCATTTCGATAGAATATGCAATCAATTATTCTTGAAACAATTGAAAAATGATGTTAATTTATTGGCGAGATTGAATACAATGGATTATTCATTATTGGTCGGTGTACATTTTGTTGAAAGACGAGAAGATGGATTAACAGATTTTGTGGACAATAGTTTTGAAACTCTGAATAAACAGGCGATTCAAAAATTTTTAAATCAAAACGATCCTTCCGGATTACCAGTAAATTTATTTACTCATTTTGATGGTGGATTATTAAGCATTGATACTACAGCCGATGGCTGCCAGATGATTTACTTTATCGGAATAATTGACTGTTTAACGAATTATTCAATTGTAAAAAGATTAGAAACGTTTTGGAGAGGGATCAATCACAAATTAGATGTCGTAAGTGCCATCCCACCGAAGAACTACGCCAATCGTTTCTACAAATTTATAGAAAATTCAATGAATAATGACAAGGACGCAAGAAAATAGGACTATACATCGGAAAAATTGAGGACAAACATACAAATACATTAAATAATATTTCTAATTACATAAATAATATATTTAGTTAAGACACTAAGCACAAAATATCCTTCTTTTCTGTTACAGATAAGATGTCATTGTAAATTATTAAAATATTTACTAATGTCGGAATTTCTAAGTGAAACAATTACACGAAAAATAAAAAATATTTTAGAAATATAATAAGGTAAAGATTGATAAATCTGATAATGTTCAATATTTAAAGATCTACAAGAAAAAGAAACAAGAGAAAATGTAATTGAGAAACTTATAATTTCTACAAAGCTAGTATTGGAGATTTGTAATCACGACATGAACAATCCAATATTATATAAAGGGAACATATTTTCATTCAATGAAATTATGTATTTTCCTAATTAAATTGTATACTATTTTTTAATCTGTATAATAAAAAGATCAGACGAATATACGTTGATCTAATAATATAATAAATTTGTACACTATCTTTTAAGAAATGGAATCTAATAAATCTATAAATTTACAACAACAAAATTATCCGGAAGTAATACTCTTAACTTATTCTATTCCAACCTTAAGTTGAATAGTTGTCAAAGTACTAGGAAATAATTTTACAACTAAGTTTGTTTCATCTAACTACATACTTTAACTAAATTCTACATCTGTTTTGGGAGAATAAAAGCTGCTAGTGAATTGGAACTGATCAATAAAAACCAAATTGGTAGGATACAATAAATCCAACGAAAGTAGCTATGTACTCAATAGAGCCTAATACTTTCACTTTTGTATTGGTACTCTTCATATGTGTTGAAATTTTGTCAAGCGAGAGAGATCTACTTAAAGAGAAGGAAAGAAAATTCTGAAGATATCGCTGAACATATATAATTCTAGGAAAACCTCTGTAGATCCGAAATATTAGAAGGACCCCATGAATATCTTCCGGAAGAATAATCATTTTAGGTAATGTTGATAAAAGACTAAATCTTTGAAGATATTCCTATTAATTACCTCATTAATTAGCCTTACAAATTTCAAACTCTATTATGATTAGATAACAAATAGAAGAACTAGAACAGTTTTAAATTAATTGAAGTGTTACGTCCCGCTTCTCAGGGATTAGTATCGAGACACTGAAACATTTGGGAATAAGAAGTAATATATTAAATGCTATACTGGAAGAGTGTGTGTTTTACAGTGGCTCTATCACTCTCCTTCTGTTGACGCAGGTTTACTAGAGAGAAATTTCCCAGTGTAGAATTTCCTTGACTAGAAGACATATCTTATAAATATCAATTAATATAAAATAACGTTCAGTTCTTTTATATAATGTACAAAGTATATAAAATATATATTAAATAGTATACTGACGGAAATGTGCCTACTAAGGAATATACGACATCTCGGATGACAGACATCCGAAACAAGGAGTATAATGTCGATCTTATAATTAATTATAAGAATCCCAGTGTCATTATATTAACTGTAAGAACAAGATCTAAATTATTAAAGTGCATTGCATTACAGTGGGTTAACTATTAATGAATAAAATAACAAGGGATGAAAAATAATATTTCTATATATAAAGAACTAATAAACTGAAACTAGAAGTCAAAAGTTCGATAGTTCGTCATACAATTTATAGTTATTATATATTTTATATAGTAATAGAACAAGTAACAAAATATTTATTTTGCTTTATATAAACTTTAAAACCGTTAATCAACCAATGTCAAAACCAATTCATGAACTATCAGACACTACTTCTAAGCATTCAGCTCACTTATTTTATTCATTAATAGTTAACCCACTGTAATGCTGTATTCTTTCGTGTGCGCAATAATTATCTTTGCTATTATTAATAAATAAAGTATTCCTGTTTGAGACAACCTTGTGGTATGGATTGTTAGTCAAACTTACGTTGAATGGGTTTATTTAGTAACTATTAGTAAGTATAAATTAAAGTATAAAGTATATGAAAGTATATCCCTCTTTCTATCATAACTAATGTTAATCAAGATGTAATGTATTTAATTATATGTTATTAATCTTTCTTTTATCTTATTTTCTTTATTTTACAACACGTTCTTTGTCTCGAGCGTGCGTCCTCAGCTACACTTCATCCGGGTAATATTAATTGTATATTTTGGTCTATATAAATAGTTCCAAAACAATACAATGCAATGCACTTTAATAATTTAGATCTTGTTCTTACAGTTAATATAATGACACTGGGATTCTTATAATTAATTAAAATATCGACATTATACTCCTGGTTTCAGACCTCTGTCGTCGGGGATGTCGTATATTCCTTAGGAGACACATTTCCGCCAAAGTAATCCTTTCACGTAGCAAAACCTGAATGATATATTAGTCCAAAATGAAATTTAATTACCAAATTTCTCCTCAAATTTAAAATACCATCATTTTTGAAACTCCGAAAATGCTCGTGTAGCTCAGTGGTTAGAGCTTCGTGCTTATAGCACACTCCTTAAAAAGGAGCCTTCTATGCCTAGGGTCTTTCAAACAGACTTTGCAAGCAACGCGACCGTCGTGGGTTCAATCCCCACCTCGAGCACTTTCTCTTTTTGGAAAAAGTGGCATTGATCACGTGACCACGGGCACAGAAATGCCCGTACAACTTATTTTTAAATAATGAGAACATTTAAGAAAAGTGCCAACATTCTGACATTTGGAATATCCGAGAGATAGTAACAGAAGCTTTTTGTAATTTTCGTGTTTCTCGATGAGTTACGTTTGCACGAAGGGTTTTGAGGGTAGCATTTTGTTTATTATTCCTGAGAGCATATGATTAAAGAATAATATTTTTCAATTACAATCTTTCGTTTAACTGAACTTGTGCACCCTTTCAATATAGCCTTCTTCAATTTTATACGTGATAAATCAGTCAAGTGTTAAACTGTAACTACCTTTTTCAACATTTCGTGACTTTTACTGTTCCTTTAGGAAATATTTACTTGTAAATTCATTCACATGCCATGATAATAGAATCAATTTCGATTCAATTTTTATTGCCATTGCAATAGAGAGATCTGGAAGTATCATTGGTCAAAGTTTATAATAAAAAAGAAGAGGCAAACTACAGTTCTACTACTTTGTGGTACGACGTTTTAAGAGGACATTCAATTTATATGACCAGTTGAGTTAAGTAAATGATAGACAGTTATTGATTTCCTCAACGCAATAAGAGCGCTTACTGTGGATTTAATTTATTGATGCAAGCAGGTAAATCGAATAAGTGGCTTAACAGCGGCAAATTACTAAAATAGGAAAGCGAACACACTAACAACAACATGGGACTATCCAATAGGTGTTATAATTCTTTTTGAATACACTATAAGTTACTGGTTATTCAGAAACGAACCATCTAATCGTTGATAAACTTAGAAGCCTCCAAACGAGCTATGACGACAGTGAAACAGTAGGGCGGCCCCGTAATATAATTGCTACTGATAGTGTTCAATTACTCCTATATAAATTATTTGCAAAGAAAGGTCAATTAATTACCAAAAATGTGATTGATTCAAACGCGATGTCGTATGTTACGTCAAAAATTCCGTATGGTAAACGACAATAGCAGAATGTGACAGCCCCACCAAATACTTTTTAAACGATTTATTCCCTTATCGATCTGATTTGCTTAGTAAGTTTTAGGGAACTTGCACCTATACGATACAATGATTAAATCAATCCTCATCGTTCCGGTGCCCTTTTGTGACAAAAATATATTATAATTGATCAACGTCGAAATTAAACATCTTTTAAGGTACAGGAAGTGAAATCAAGGAAGGAGTGATATTTCATATTTATCCACACAATTTTATTTTTTGTCGTATAGGTGCAAATATCCCCACGTTATGACTAAAAAAAGCCTCCCTGCGAAGAAATGCTGAACCAAAAAGAGGGTTTGTCTCTCATACGACAGTTCCTAAAATTAGGGGACCTTCTCAAGTTGTGGTCGTAGATGTGTTCTACACTCATCTTTCGTAGCCTTGAATAATTAAGAGGTATTTTCCATATCGTATAAGGTACAACAAAAATCATCATTTGAAGAAGCAGATAAATAGGTGTAGAAGTAAACAAAAATAAAGAAAATAAGGAACACCCGCTGATATCTGTGATATCTTTTTTTTCTCTCAGAATTTCATCAGGCTCGTTTAAAAAATTTCACCTTCAATTCGGAGATGTTTGCACTAAAATAGCCCCAGAACATGTCTAAACGAGCTCGCATAGAAGAAGAAGAGGCAAAATTGGAAACGGCGTACGTTCGCGGTTGTCTTCGTGATTTTCCTGCAGAAACACATTCAGAGAGAGAAAAAGGAAAATGGAAATGGGCACCATTTCTCAATGAAGAGACGCATGCAAAAACAAACAAAACAACAATTTCTGTTGCCTTCTTGCTTTGCAAAGAAGTTTCCAAGTTTACTTAATCGTTAAGATACTGAAAAATTTATTGTACGCTTATTTCTTACTAACAACATAGAAATCAACAAAACAAGCAAATCCCTCGATGACGAATAAAGCTAACAATAAATTTATAAAATTTCTTTATTGAACTTTGATGAAACTTTTAAACTGCAAATAGGTCCAAACAATATTTAACATTTGCACATTATATTCATTTATTTCTCGGGGGTAATTCATTTATAAGATAAAAGAGAAGTACTATTCCCACTGCATAAGACTCTGATCAGTTTCCTTTTTGTTGAATATACATTGCATAACAACGTAAACAATCAAAGCCATCTTTTTCGTTGCCATAGCCGTTAGTTCAAATAGACATACACACATACACACACATATATATATATAACTGAACTAATTAAGGAAATCTTTAAGAGAAATAAACTATATTTATTTCCCGCCTAGTATCTCAACATTTTTAAGATTATTTTGAAATACATCTAACTAATATTTTTTCGTTAACTTTATATCCGATATTAAAACCTCAAAAGTGAAAGATATCAATAGGAACCATGGAATCCAATTCAACAGAGATGAGAAATGATCTTTCCGACCAAAATATAATAAATCCTGATTTAATTATTGTCGACGGGAAACAAGTAAGTAGAACATCAATGGGTAAAAGAAAGTTTCATAACAAATCAAAGACAGGTTGTGATAATTGTAAAAGGCGTCGTGTTAAATGTGACGAGGGGAAGCCAACTTGTAAGAAATGCCAAAATATGAAATTGGATTGTATATATTCTCCACCAAAACAGAGAAAAAGAAAAAGATCTTCTAAAAATAATACAACAACAAATGGCTCTGTCACAAAACCTAATTCAAATACCAAGAGTAATAACTCAATTACAACAAATAATACTGGTACTGCAATCAATTCTTCAAGAAATAGTTCCAATGATTCTAACAATGCATTGAATATGTTAGAAAGCTTGAAAATGATCCAAAATCAAGAGCCTTTACAACAATTACAACAGTTGCAAAAATTACAATTTATGCAACAACAATTACAAAATGAGAAATTATTAAATATGGATCATACGAATGGAAATAATAACTTATCAAGTAGTAATAGTAATAGTACAAATAATTTAGCTGCTTCTCTATTAGGATTAGCCAATAATAATGGCAATAATGGAAACAACGATTCCCAAAATAATAATAATAATAACGGTTTATTATTACCACCATTAATTGCAGATAATAATAGTACTAATGCTCCTACTATAAGTACTGGAAATACCGATTCTGAGCATCAACCCTTGCTAAGTTCAAATACTTCAAATGCAAGCCAATTTCCAAACGGCTTAACTAATGTTAATTCTACAGATAAATTCTTGAATGCTCAAAATACATATAGTCCTAAATTGCAATCTGTTGGAATGACAGCTTCCAACAGTCTGAATTTTTTATTATCGCCAAACAGATCAAATACAAATCAATCTTCGAATACTGTCACAGCAGGTGTAAGCCAATTGAATATGCAAAATAATAATCATATGTTAACACAACAGACCCAACAACAACCGGCACAACAACAACAGCGTCAAGAATCCTCTTTAGCTGGATTGGCAAATTTAAATATGCCTTTCAATATAGAAGCATTGTCACAATTAAATAAATTAAACATTAATTTGAAAAACATTTTACCAAACTTAGCTACTCAGGGCATTGATGCAACAAGCATGTTAGCCAACTCAGGTTTCAATTTAAATAATTTACCATTTGACTTCCAAGAATTATTAGGTAACAAATATAGTTTAAATTCCAACCAGGCTGTTAATGGTAACAGTAACGCTAATGCTACAAGAGCTACAAAGGCAAGTAATGCAGAAGAAGCATTAGCCGGTATGCAACAACAACAACAAAGACATGTGAATAAAAATCTCGAATTGAAGCAAATTTTACAACAGACAAAACAACAAAATGAATCTAGAGCAGAAGAAAAATTAGCTAAAAACGCAAACATTCTTTCGACATTAGACTCAATGAATCCATTATTGAAGACATCTTTGGAGAACGCTTTAAATATTGAGAAGACTTCAGCTGAAGATTCAATGGAATCAAGTCCAAAGGGTTTAGATAAGAGAGAAACAGATCAAAATGAAAGTCCAATCACAACTTCTTCAAATCATTCTTATGGTATTGGTATTGGTGCCAAGACTTCAAAATTAGTTGAGATGTCAAATTCAACAAGTTTAAATTTGGTTGATTTGAAATTGTTTCATCATTATTGTACAGTGGTCTGGAAAACAATTACAGATGCAGGTATTTCTGGTCCAGAAGTTTGGAAATCATATATTCCAGAGTTAGCCTTTGAATATCCATTCCTGATGCATACAATTTTAGCATTCAGTGCTACCCATTTATCACGTACTACGCCAGGACTAGAAGACTATGTCTCTGAACATCGTTTAAATGCCTTAAAACTTTTACGCGAAGCTGTTTTAGAGATATCCGATGACAACACTGATGCTTTAGTTGCTTCTGCTTTAATTTTAATTATGGATTCTTTAGCTAATGCACTAAATTCAACTGAGGGAAACACATCAGCTTGGATTTTCCACGTTAAAGGTGCTGTTACGATCTTAACTGCAGTATGGCCACTACCAGCTAATTCGAAATTTTCAAATATTATATCCGTTGACTTAAGTGGATTCAGTAGTGAAGTCAACAAGGAGAATGGTGCCATTTCTGATTTAGTATGTTTTGATGAAAGTATATCCGATTTATATCCCGTAGAAGTCGATTCACCATATTTTGTCACATTGGCTTATTTGGATCAATTGCATAGGGAAAAGAATCAATTAGATTTTATTCTAAGAGTGTTTGCATTCCCTGCTTTATTAGATAAAACATTCTTAGCACTGCTAATGACAGGTGATTTGGATGCAATGAGAATTATGAGAAGTTATTATAAGATGTTACATAATTTTACTACCGAAGTTAAGGATAAAATTTGGTTCCTGGAAGGTGTCTCTCACGTTCTACCACAGGATGTTGACGAATATAATGGTGGTGGTGGTATGCACATGATGCTTGACTTTTTAGGGGGTGGTTTACCATCTATGACCACAACAAATCTTTCTGAGCTCATGTAATAGAGTTTCCAAATTGTAACACTTTAATAATATTTTTCTTTTTGTGCGGAAACCAATTAATCATTCAATCATTTATAGATACATAAATACATAATCTCACAATGAATAACTATTTTGGACTATGGTTATTATGGTCCCATCGAACTTAGCGATACTAATGGACAATACGATTTTTGAACAATAACCAAGTTGATAAAATGAAGAATTAATAAAATGCAGTATAGGCATGACTATATAGGACAAAATGAAAGAATAAACTATATCAATTCTTTGTATATAAAATTATAATTTTACTCTTTTTGATGCAGATTCTTGTAGGCGAGATGGTGAAGTCGATGTCGAGATTGTCTGTGAAGATGATCCATCATCTCCATGACCAAGTTTCTTTCCAGATGTCATTTTATTTATATATTCATTGACTCTTTCCTCAATATGATCTAGTAATTCCTGTTGAACTTCGCCTGATTTTATCTTCTCATACGAGTATGGATCTTCAATATCAGTTTCCTCACCTACTGTCGATTCCTGTAATATAGATTTTATCTCCTCAACAGAGATTTGTAATTTATCACCTTTGTTGCTCTTTAAATCAAAGAAACTTTGTTCTAATAACCTATAATCAGTGAAATAAGCAGCAAATTTTTCCGCTGTTATCTCAATAGGGAAGCGATCTTTAAAGAAATTTTCAGGGTATTTGAAATTTTCATCTATTTTCTTCTTATACTGAATACCACAATATAACATTGCTAATACCAAGAAGGAATAACCATCGCATAATAGGGAGACCGGTTGTGTCACAGCCTGAATGATAAAGCTTCTCACCTCTATTAATATTTTAGGTAACACTTCTTTAAATTCATTAGGTAGTTCAAAATCTCTATTATATCTGTAGAACCCGCTGAATATATCTTCCACTATTTCCTTTGGATTATCAATATTTATGTCAAATCCAAAATGTGTCAGAATTCTTTGTTCATAGTTAACAAGTTTATCTCTAACTTCCCACTTTAATTTATCAATATTTCCTGCATTTCTATTACCATATATCATTTGATTAATATATTCGCAGGTTGCCTTAATATATGCATCAATCGGTCTATTGTTCTCCATTGTTTTACATGCTGTCACCAGGATCGCTTGGGAAACATGGATACAATTAATTAATGAGGCAGGTAAACCATAAACATACCAAAATCTAAAGAACAAGATACTGGCTGCAGTATATGTATGATCGAAAAGATTCAATTTCTTTTTCATAGTATAAAAATACATCAAACATTTTTCCATATTTTTTTTCTCTTCTATTGCCTTCTGTTCATTTTTATCTAGCTTTTCTATAATTTCCATACAGTTGAATGTCCATTTATTCTTTGGTATATTGATTATATCTGGCCAATATAGTCTTGGGTTATAAACTTTTTTTGCTATATTTGTGCTTGAACCAGATGGGGAATGTAATGCTTCATTGATTGCGTCATCAAGGGATATCCTTGAGTGTGGAGATTTCGGTGTCTTATTGGATTCCATTTTAGGTTTATATCGCAAATTATTAATCTTTTGACAGCTCTCTCTTTCAGTATAGTTAAATAATTGATCCGGAGTGATTATGAAATGGGAATAAGGTCAAACAATGTTGATAATTATGCAAATGTATTGTGTGGATCTAAGTCTAATACTTATGAAAAGATAGTGTAATTTCTTGTAATAACTTAATTATTTATTAAACTATCTTTAGATACTTAGTTGGAAATGTTCTTATATATAAACGTTCCAAGAGTTAACTGAACACCACTAGCAGTTTTTTTTTTCAGTGCTCGCCTTATACAAAGGGTTTGAGTTTTTGATCCGAAGAAATATCACTACGTACGTTGTGAGGGAAAAAGTCTTGTTATTGGAATCTTTGAGGAACTCAACTATGTTAGGATAGAAGGAACTCTGGGGTCTGATACATACAAGATGTTCGATTCGTTATCTGACGATGTACCTTTATATGTAGTTAATATTTGTACAGGTATTTTGAAATTTGGTTGAATGTCAGGTAATACGACCGGATGATCTGAGTTTTCATTTCCGGGTGTCTTGTTAATCAAAAATGGTTTATTACTGTAGTTTTGAGTACATAACAACGAATTAACATTTGGAATATGATCATCCTCATAGAATAATTTTTCATAATTTAAATCTAATTTGAATAAAATCCATGGTTTCTTTAATTGAGTCATATACGAATTGAAATTATAACCTAGTAATTTAATTGATGAAGCTTTATTCCAATTATACCCACCTGTCAAGGAGGCTACTAATTTCATAGAGAAGAAAGGTGGAATTGTTGATGAATGTGTATCATTCATGTATGATGTTTGTATGGTTCCCAATCGAATACAATAAACCCCTGGTTCTTTAATCCAATCACATATTTGACCCAATGAAGAATATTCTTCATTTCTTCTCATGTCTTCAGCAGTTAATACATCGGTGATAATGTTCCTAATGGGATATAGATACGATGTATCACTAATTGATAACCAAATATTTAAGGGAACGCTTGGTTCTTTAAGAATTTTAGTCTGGGGGAGACAAAAACATGTACTTTGCATAATAGGTTCATCTTCTTGAATTTCATCAAATATATTATTGTTTCTTACAAAGGGATATGATCCCAATAATCCATATACAATGTACCACGAATCAATAATATACTCATCTAATAATGATTGTGATCGATTCTTTATTCTTATTTCATTGGAATTACTCACATTCATACAATCTTTGTAAAGTAGTTGCCGTAATGGTTTTCTATAAATATCTAATTTGGATATTGTTTGCTCTAATCTTGTGTGTAAAATTTCCCATATTGGATCATCTAATGTGAATATATTTAGTGTTTTATGCATATATGAATCATTATAAAGAGACATAAACAGTCGAGATACACCACATAGGTCTCTTCCCGTGAGACTGACAATGTGTAACAATATCTCTAGAGGTAGATCTGTAAAATGTAATGCCATTATTGTTTCTTAACTCTTTGAATTTTGATATATTCCTGAACACAATTTACACTGCAAATTTCATTCAAGGTTATCTTACTATGTCTTTCAGTAAAATAACGGTAACAATGAATTATCCAACATCTAACAGTTACCTTTGTTGGATAGTTTACAACAGGTCTTAGATTGTACAATGATGTTGAAATTTCCAGATATCCTTAAAAATAGGTTTTGTATATTATCGGAGTTGTTTACCCTTCCAGAATGTTCCGAGCTGTCCACGGGAGCTTGATAATCTCGGTTCGTGCGGCCGATTGTTAGAGCAGGTATGTGTGTTTAGGGCACAACTATTTCCAACCACTAAACCCTAACTTTCTCTGTTACTTTGTAGGTGAGGAATACCCGAATAGGCAACTGGAAGTGTCACATATGTTTTTGGAACCACTGGCTAATGAAGTATACAATATTTCTTAATTGCTCGAGTTTACTAAAGGTAGTATTGAGACGTTACAGGAATACAGTATCAACAGTGATATCACAATGATGAATGGTTTTACCAAAAATTTATTTTGGTAAACGGGAAAACAGAGACCCACATTATAGTATTGCAAGTTAGAACTTGAAAAGATAAGTGAGTTATGCTCAGAAATGGTACTGAGGGCCTCTTTTGTTCGTTGAGCTAGAACCATAGACGAACTTTTATATGTGTCTGCGTAGGTTCGTAGACTATAAAAACAGTTAAACTTGTATTACTTTTGTTCGTTCCCTGTGTGTGTGTATGCGGGTGCTTATTGTGTTCAATTTTCTATTGAGGAGGGAATAATGTTTAGTTACTCGGCGGCTAATTTGTGCGCGAGCTATATATACCGATAACTGTTGAGACGGGAGGGGGCAAGAGAATAACAAAATTTCTTGATACTTGCCATTTTACAATTGATTATTTACACATTCCAGACTAAATCATCCTTTCTAATAGGCATTTGTTACCACATTAGTTTAGCAGTTACATACCGATATCAATAAATTTGAACATGATATATTTTGCCGGATCATAACGAAGGAACCCACCAAAATTTTAGCTGTAGTTCAAAATTCAGTTCTTCGAGTAAGTTCATGTTCAAACAAAACCGTATTATTTAGACTTACATCAAAGATTAATACATTCCAAGATTAATCATACAAAAAAAAAATAGTATACGGCTTCCAAACTGTCGATCATTTCCTTTCCTTCTTTAAACAATGGACTCGAATCATCCAAGAAACGTGGGTGGTTAAGACAATCACTTTGTAAAACAACACACCCTAAAATATTGGTTAGAAATCAAATCATTTTTTTACATTATTCCCTTAATATAGTCAAATTAGTCTAGATATGTATCACCAAACGCACCCATTCTTTTCATGATTAACTTACCTCATCGCACTTACCATCTCCAACAAAATAAGAAGCAAGAAAGAAAAAAAAAGGTCTGATCTTTCAGTTTTCCACGATGGCCTTCAACAAATTCCGGCGATGATCTTCGGATGTGGCAACAGCAACTGCGTACTCACCGCGCGGACATTTACACCTCTCTCTCTCCCTTGCCCCCAAAAAACAACAACAGAAAGACAAAAAACATCCTGTCACTTCAGACGAAAATACACAGTAGAAGTGTCAACAAACAAAATGTAGCAGAGAATAAAAAAGAAACAACAGTTGAAAAAAGGAAGGTGACTGCGGGATATCTTAGGAGAACTGAAAAATCGTTTTTTTTTTTTTCCAATAAAGAATTGAAATTTTTGATTTGAATAATTGTGCAGCAAATTTACTGCAACTGAACAAAAAGACAGAATGCAATTTTTCATTTCTTACTATAATATAATATACCAAAACAGGTATCTCAGCGCAGACCTTCCATCTCCCTCATCTTTACCGATTTTAAATTTTTCATAATATGTTTACCTAATTTTCAGTACAAATTAAAATTTTCAATCTATTAAACCTTCTCCTACTTAGAGTAACTGTAAAATTAATATCAATTTTTTTTTTATTTTTTTCGCCATCTCTAATTTAACAAGGATTGTTATTATAATATAAAATACTTTTTCACTTCTTATAACAAATTGTATTAGATCCATTAATTGTAATATTAATAAAATTAAGATTCCAAATAATTCATAAACGTATATCGTTAAAGAGATTTTGTCAAATATAATCATACTCAAGGAAATAACTTTATTTTTTAACTTAGATATAATTGATTACCCCTCCTTCTAACAGAAAACATATTTGATTATCTTATAATTACAATTTACTACTACATTATACTACTTTTAAGCAAAGTTAATACTATCAGATATATTCAATAAGAAACATTATAAGAATTCTTCTATCAATAGTACATCATCTCATTACCATTTTCATAAAATGGCAACGAATCAAACTGCAGTTACAAAGGTAGCAGGAAAGGGCTTACCTAATATGGCTGCTAGACCAAGACGATTTAGTCTTATATATAGTTCAGATTCTTCATTAAGTGATGTAAGTGATGATGATAAAAATTTTAATAAATTGAAAAAATCTTCAAATAATAATTCATATGGTAAACAAAGTAAACTGATACAACAGAAAAATAATAAATTAAAGAAAATAGATAATGATAACGAAAGTACAGAATCTTCTGATTATGGAGTTATTGATGATGAAACAAGTTCAGATGATGATGACGACGATGATGAAAATGAAGAAGAAGAAGATAGTGATAGTGAAATTAGTAGTTCAGATGATGAAAATATTGATTTTGTTAAATTATCAGCTCAAAGGAAGAAGAAAGTTATGCAAGCGTTCACAAAATTGAAAAGAGGGAAGACTGCCGCAGATATCATTAATGAAAAGGAAAAAAAGGATCAATTGGAAAAGAAGACCGATATCCAACTTTCCAAGCCACAATTAAACGATACCAAAAAATCAACAACAACATCCGCGGCAAGTCTCAACAAAATTTCATCACCTAAAGATGGGAACGAAGAAGATATTGGTGAAGAAGTTGCTGACATCAAAGAAAATAATAACGATTCAAATATAATTCCGAATATAGAAGAAACAGTAGATCCCCTACATGCACCCGTTTTCTCGGAATCCGAAGAATCCGACTACAATATTGATCAGGATACATATTTCACTGCCATAAATAACGATGAGGACTCAATAGGAGAAATAGATACAGGAATTGAAACAGGTGAGGATGATTTACCAATGTTAGAAGCAGAAGAACAAAATATAGTGAAGGAACTTCAGGAGGATGATAATTTATCATTTAATGGTAGTGTTCATGAAGATGGTCCAGACCCAGTAGATTTATTGGGACCTCGAATCATGTCAAATAAATATATCGAAGATGATGAAGACTATGATGATGACGATGATGAAATCATGTCTGATTTTGATATGCCATTTTATGAGGATCCAAAATTTTCCAATCTATATTACTATGAAGATGGTAGAGAACCTAAATTAAGTCTAAGCACATCGTTGCCATTAATTCTAAACGAGGAGAAAAAAATTAGAATACAAAAGAAAGAAGCAAAGAAAAGAGAACGTCAGGAACGTATCCAAACAAGGAAACAATTGCGTAAGAATGTAATGTCTAATAAGAGTTTAAATATTGATGGTGACGAGTATAGTTTCGGTGCATTTTTTCATAGTGATCACGAGGATGATACTTCAAGCAATAAAGATGCCACAGTAAAAAATAAATCTTTAGTTGGTGACTTAAAACATTCCAGTAAGAAGAATAACGCATTATTCGATCATTCCGACTATATGGATACGTCAGATTCAGATTACGACAATATTCTTTTGGAGAATGCACATATACCATCCGATGATGAATCTATGAAGAGTAGTGGTCTAAAATCTGGCGTTTCAAGTTCAGGAAAAACAGATGAAGGTTTTGATATCGAATCAGATATCGATATCGATGATCTTGATGATGACGGTAGTATGACAAATGTGTTTATAGATATTGACGATCTTGATCCAGATTCATTCTATTTCCACTATAGCGATGATGATTCCTCATACACAGATTCAGAATCTGAAAGTAATAATTCCGGTAAGGATAAAGATGGTGTCGTCGAAACGGTTGTTTATGTTGATGATGAATCAACTGATGAGGATGATAACATTCCACCTCCGGAACAAAGGAAAAAAAATATCGGTACCAAAGCTAAAGAAATTGTCAGTTCAAACACTGTCGGTCTACGTCCACCTAAATTAGGAACATGGGAAACCGATAACAAACCTTTTAGCATTATTGACGGTTTGTCTACAAAATCCTTATACACTTTAATCCAAGATCACCAACAACTACATGACCAACAAGCTCAAAAGAATCAAATACTCAACTCTAAAGAAGGTGATATTCGTACTGTCAATAGCGGTGCTCCTTCTCCAATGGAAGAAGAAATCACTTTAAACGAGTTATTGAACATGAGTGATATGGATGAGGATTCCGACGAGAAGAACTACATTAACAACAACAACAATGAGACAGTAATCGCATCAAGTTGGTACAGTAAACCTAAGGTTCCATTATCCGCATTTAGAAACAAAGGAGTCGATATGTATGACGAAGATGATTACATGTTGCCAAATCAAGGTAGAAAGAAGGTTCCAATTGGTTATCTGGGTGCTGAAAGAACAAGGAAGAAGATTGACAAGATGAAGGAACTCCAAAGAAAGAGAACTGAGAAAAAGAGACAACTGAAGAAAAAGAGAAAGATCTTGAAAATCCAAAGAGAGAAAGCCCGTGTTGAGAAAGAGAAATCTATTTTGGATACTCAAAACCAGAGCTCGACAACATCTCTCGAACAAGCTGTCAATGACAACAAATTACCCATGATGAATGCCTTACAACTACCTGATCATCAGTTTGAATCTGGAACATCAAGAAAGAATTCCTTGAAAAGTGTTGGTATCGACGAAATCCATGAAATCCTTGGTAAAGATGATAGCAATTTGCTTACTGACAATAATCTCCCATTAGATTACGGGAAGGACCTGGATCATACTGATATATTAATACCCACTACAGATGCAAATATCATTGCTTCACTTACTGCCCCAGTCGACTTTGATGATTTCAACAATAATTCGTCATCTTTATGGAAACAACGTAGACAAAGTATGGCTGAAGCTGCTGCTGAAAATCTGCGGTTCACTAAGAACGGTTTATTCAGCGAATCTGCTCTTGCTGATATTGAAGGTATCTTGAATAATGGCAACGCAAACGGATCATTTGACCTCAACGAAGTTCTACAGTAAGAAACAAATTAACCAAGATCATATGACATTGCCGGACACTCTCATCACTATTTTCGAAACGTATAACATAATCCCAATCTATTTCAACTAAATCTCAGAACCACTCTCCATGCATCATACTCCTCAGACACACACAATAATTACACCTACAACATAGAAATATTCCATCATAATATAAGCATATTTATTCATTATTCCCAAACATTTTTTTTTATTACATTATACTACTAGCAGTACACATTTTATTATATAGTACTGCATTATAACCATGAACATTCTTACTTTATATAACTATAAGTATACATATCTTTGCACATACCTAGATAAATTAAATTAAATATCATTTAAATGAAATCCCTACGACATTAATTTATGCAGTGTTGAGCCGTGTTGCTTATTACTGTCCTTTTGCCGTTTGCCGTGCGACGCGATCTGAAAAATTTTAGAAAATTTCAAGCTCATCGCATCTCATCGCTTCTCGGATAGACTCAAGTAACATATAACTATAACGTAAGTTCAAGTATAAAAAACAGAAAAGATTATTTAAGGTAGTCTTATTGGTGTATTTCCTATATCATATTATCATAGTATTAGACGTAACACTTCAAAAATTTAAACGAAATATGAGTAACGTGGAATTGATAACGAGCTACAAAAATTCCACATTATCACCAATCTATGCAGGATCCGGTGCAGTTGCATCCGTCTCTGAAGATGGTAATCTAATGGCTACTCCGGTCCTAGATGAAATTAATGTCATTGAATTTCTTCCTGAGCCAACTTTAAAGTACAAAGTGTCGAATGATGATGAGCAAGATATCACTGCATTGCATATTACACCAGATGGAAAATACCTATGTTTTGTCTCCCAAGCCCAACTTTTAAAGATATTCTCAATGAAAGAAGGTAAAGTTGTTAGATCCATGAAGACATCATCTCCTTGTTACATAATGGACACCGATGCAACCTCCACCTTAGTTGCTGTTGGTGGTACCGATGGTTCAATCATTGTGGTTGATATCGAGAATGGTTATATCACCCATTCATTCAAGGGTCATGGTGGAACAATATCGAGCCTAAAGTTCTATGGTGAACCAAACACAAATAAGTGGATTCTAACTTCAGGCGATACAAACGGTGTATTAAAAGTTTGGGATTTAGTTAAGAGAAAATGCCTACATACCGTCCAAGAACACACATCTGCGATTAGAGGGTTAGATGTCCGTGAAATCCATGATGAATCAGATAATAATACCATACAATTAATATCCGGTGGTCGAGACAATGTCTTAAATTACTGGGAGTTTGATACAAAGAAAAAATGCAAATTGATCAAGACAATTCCAATAAATCAACAAATTGAATCATGTGGTTTTGTACCAAGCGAAATCGACGAAGATTTATTTTACACAGCAGGTGGAGACGCTATATTCCAATGCTTGTCGTTATCTGACGGTTCTGTTGTAAAGAGTACAAAGAAACCAATTGAAGAACTCTTTATTGTTGGAGTTCTTCCAATTTTAAATAGAAAGAAGGTTTACACGGTATTATCAGATCAAACAATGGAGCTTATTAATATTGAAGAGTCATTAAACAATAGATCAGAAAACATCTTTTATCCAGAATCATGTATTGCAGGTAACCATGGTACCATCGCCGATATGGCCTTTGTTGGTCCAGACCATGATAAAATTGCGCTAGCTACAAACTCTCCAACATTGAGAATCATACCATCTTTAAATACTGACTCCGAATCAAGTGAAAATAAACTACTAATTAATGTTGATTTCTATGAAGGTCATAGCGATCTTTTGAATGCAGTGGCAGCTACCGAGGACGGTTTATGGATTGCTACGGCATCTAAGGATCATACTGCGATTGTGTGGAAATTTGATGAAGCTACTAGTAGATTTAAATTGTATGCCAAATTTGTAGGTCACTCGGCATCTGTCACAGCGGTAAGTTTCCCAAACATTGTATTAAAGGGTTATCCAGAATATATCTTAACTGGTTCTAATGATTTGACCATCAAGAAATGGAAGATACCCAAGCCAACTACAAACGATCAAGAGAATGAAACCTTACCACATAATATAACAACTTCAGAATATACCCGTCATGCACACGAAAAGGATATTAACGCACTATCAGTTTCTCCAAACGATTCTGTTTTTGCTACCGCATCTTATGACAAAACTTGTAAGATATGGGATGTTGACACTGGTAATTTGGTTGCTACACTAGCAAATCATAAACGTGGTTTATGGGATGTTTCATTCTGCCAATACGATAAGATTTTAGCTACATGTTCTGGTGATAAGACTATTAAAATTTGGTCCCTAGATACATTTACAGTGTTAAAAACTCTAGAGGGTCATACCAACGCCGTTCAAAGATGTACATTCATCAATAAACAAAATCAACTTGTAAGTTCAGGTGCGGACGGTTTAGTTAAAATATGGGATTGTGCAACTGGTGAATGTGTGAAAACATTAGATGGTCATGCTAACAGAATATGGGCCTTAAATGCAATCAAGGATGGTGAATTAATCATCAGTGCAGATGCAGATGGTGTTATTCAATTCTGGGAAGATTGCACTGAAGAGCAAAGGGAAGAAAACAAGGAAAAGAAAAAACTAAAGGTTGAACAAGAACAAACTCTACAAAATTACTTAAATGATGGTGATTGGACAAATGCGTTCCTATTGGCATTGATGCTTGATCATCCAATGAGATTATTCAATGTTTTGAGACAATCCTGCTTAAAGACTGACGGTAGTAATAAAAATGAAGAAGGTATCATTTTCAATAAAGAATTAGATGAACTGATGACCAAATTGACTGATGACCAAATACTCATTCTTTTTAAGAGATGTCGTGATTGGAATACAAACGCACGTACTCACAGTGTTGCTCAAAAGACTATTAAATGTATACTTCAAAAACAAAACATATCAGAATTGAGTGAGATTCCAGGTATAATCAAGATTATTGATGGTATTATCCCTTATACAGAAAGACACTTTACCAGAGTAGATAAT
Organism: Maudiozyma bulderi; assembly: GCA_031590215.1. Lineage (NCBI taxonomy): Eukaryota > Fungi > Ascomycota > Saccharomycetes > Saccharomycetales > Saccharomycetaceae > Maudiozyma > Maudiozyma bulderi. The sequence continues at coordinate 57,594 of CP134446.1, forward strand.
TTAGTAGAACAAAGTTACATTCTAGATTATGCATTAGTTGAGATGGATAAGTTGTTCTAACTCATCAGAGCATTAAATATGTAAATTATTATAAATATTTAGACAAATAAAGGTATTTTAAATTGTCATCAGAAAATCAGTTTAGTAGCAACTACAGATTTTAACTATTTTATCTATAGACATATCTCAAATGACGACCGTTATTAAATACAGATCCGTTGGATGAGCTCGTAAGCTCAGAATAAAATATGTGATATAAATTAGCATTAGGTGCGACCGGAGGATCTAAAGAAATCAACGAATATTTAATAACTTCAACATTTCCTAACTAACGAGATCAGGAGAATATATTATACATAAGAGGTATATGATCACAGAGTTAGACAGTTGAGGCTGAATGAACAGGAATACATTGAAATCAAACAAGATACTTGATTGCTAAGAAATCAACTCGCATATGTAGAAAGAGAACCTCTTCCCACATTCTTTTATAGTTTCTGAAGCTTATCTTTTGTAATACTATAGGTTAGTTTTAGTTACTAGTTCTTTATAACAATTAGGTGAATTTTATTAGAACGGTACACACTTAATAAAAACTACATTCGAATAATGTCGACAAAGTCTTTTGCAAATAGTGATATAAATCTTCACGAAGCTGAAGTTGAAGACGGTTCTTCGGTCTTACAGAATCCATATTACAACGGTTGTCTGGCAGGAGGGAGCTTCGCTAATAAAATAAAGAGCGTAGCACCTGAAAAATTTTACGGAAGCGATGAGATGAGCCAAAAACAACTACATATACTTTGATTAAAAGCAGTGAAATATTTTACAGGAGTTCATTAAAAGAGACACGTCTAACTTTATTTGTTTAATATAAATATAATCATACAAGAAAAATATACCATATCGAATTACAAACTTAGTTAAAATGTCGGCCGGTGATATTGCAGCTGTGAAACAAAAGGCAGGGAAGAAATCCAGAAGAAGAAAGAAGAGAAGAACTGCTGATAGTTCTGATTCAGAATCTTCCTCCTCATCAGAAAATGAATCCCAAAATATGGAGATCGAGGAAACTCATGAAAATGCAGAGTTATCAGATGTTGAACTTTCGGATAACGAATCATCGAAGAAAGATAAAAATGATGAACAGGGTAAAGAGAGTCTAGATAAAGAAACTAAAGAAAAATTGTTAAATATACCATTTACTACTACTCAATTAACACAAAAAGGTGGGAATAGTGCAGATAAGAAAGCTAACCTAGATCTGAAAAAAGTAGATGAAACAATTGAACAAGCTAATACTGAATTGAAGAATAGTAAATTAATTCAAGAAAATGGTGAGACATCAAAGAATTTAAAGAATGAATACTTGGGACTAATGTTTCAAAACTATGGTGAAGATATCAATGATTTAAGAAATGCGCCTGACTTTACAAATAAATCCCTAGTTCTCTTGGCTAATGTATTGAAAGAGGGATCCAACATGTTCGAGACAGACAGTTTAAAGACTATTCTTGAATCTAAATAACTACAGGTAGCAAGGGTAAATTAACATTCATTTATGTATTTCAATCCATTATGTACAATATAAATAAAAATAATGCATCTTTTTACGTTCAGCACACCTATGTGCCATTATAAAGAATCTGAATTTTAGAAAATATCTTCCATTTATGTTCGATTGACTAACCAAGAGTTTAATCTAGGGATGACCAGTATACAATATAGATATGAAGAATTTTATTAAAAATTATTTAATTATATGGGGTGAATACTATTAATAATGGAATAAAGTACATATACATAAAAAAAAATTAATGTCCAGAAGAAAATTCAGTGATTGCGAGTAGTGAAAGGATAAAATAAATGTTTCATAGAAATTTACAACGGCGTAAAGATACAAAGTACTCGATTAACAATCAAAACAAAAGGAAAAAACAAAACAGAGGGTTAATTCACAATCATTCACGTCTGTAGCTTACAATAGATATAACAACATTCTTCACTTATTATTAGCGCTTGAATAACTTCTTAAAGAAGCCTTTCTTCTTTGGTGGCTTGGAAGGAGCTGGTGTACTCTTCGTATGCGTTTCTACAGTAGCGGTATTATTAGCCACTATTGTAACTGGTGTGATAATTCTATCCATATGAGATGTACCATGGTTTGTTTCCCGGAATATTGGCGCATTCTGTTGCCCAAATGCAGGTGGTATTGTATCAGCAATCTTATTAGATTCTTGATTTGGTAATTCTGTTGGAATATAATTGGTGGATGTCTGTGGAGGTGATTCAGTTGCTTGTGCTTTATCCTTACTGAAAATACTTGATGATATAGTATTCAGAGTTATACTGGCATTGTTACCATTTTCATTATTTTCATTGCTGTTAGCGTTCTTTCTTTGGAAGGATGATACGCTATCGATTTTATTAATTGTTACCGGATTAACAGGTACCACTGATGTAACTATTTGATTTGGGGTGACTGTAACCCCTTGTGGGTGTCCCATGATTTGATTACGAGATGGATCGACATTCAAGAAATTGCGTCCCTCTCTTAGACGTTTTGCATCATTCATCTTTTGATTTTGTAACTGAACTTGTTCATCTTTAGATAATTGATAACCACTATTTTCTGTTGAAAACTGAACAACTTTATCTACAAAATGTTTAAATTTAGACTTATGTTTTGTTGATTCATTAGTTGTTAGTTTTTCTATTGGATGATGACTGATTGTATCATGAGGTAGACTAGTATTGGTATTAGATATTGTTGTAATGTTATGATTGACATCAGTAGTAATGTATCTATCTGGTTCTGGTGCGGTTGTAACGATAGCAGGTCTTGCAATAGCTGAAGAAGCTACGGCGGGCATATCGTTCTCTGGAATAGATATCGAATTATTAGTGGCAGGAATTGTTTCATCTATATTTCTCGTCTCGTTAGACATATTGGTTACCTTCCTCTTGGAATCCAATGATAGTCTCATACCTCCACTAGAATCATTATTTGAAATAGGATCTGTACGTAGGAATGAAACATTGGATTTGATCTCTTGAGGATGATGAATACTTCCTGTTGTTGTCTTTGAAAGTTGATCATTTAGACTAGATCTACGTACATTCTCTAATGGTATACCATTATTATTATTACTGTTGCTTCTAATACCACTACTTAGACCACTAGTTGCACTTATATTGCTTGTCGTAGTTACAGGAATACCTGTTGTATCAATATAATGAGCATCACGATATTTTTTTTGAGCGACTTCTAATGCTTTAGCATACATATCTGCATCGCTCATAGTACTCTTGGTTTCCATTGGTTCCTTGACCGGTACAGGTTCCACAACATGTGTTGGAGATGGTATCTTTGTTACAACAGGTGTATTAATTGTTGTTGGTAACGCATTAGTTTCCCTTGCAATCGTGGCAGAGCTGTTTACAGGTAATGGGACGTTATCATAATTTTGTTCAGGCTCCTTGTGATGCTTCTCAAAGGAAAACAACGACAATCTTTTGTGTTTCTTTGGTGGTGCAGCAGCATGTTGCTCTTGCTGTTGTTGCTGGGATCTTAAAGTTGGTGTATTTGTATTCATAGGGTCGTTTCTTAAAGTCATCCTACTTCCCATCATACTCTTGTCAGGTTTCTTATTAGATGTCTGTGGTAAACGATCACTATAAACTTTCTTTGTTGCAATTTCTAGGGCCTTTTGATACATTTCAGCTTCAGTAAGAGGTTTCTTTGGTTTAGGAGGTTCATTTTGTGTAATTGATTGTTGACTTAATATACTTCTCTGAGATTCATTTGGATGAGTGTCTCTATTGGTATGTTTGTGTGGAGTAACCTTTCTGACAACAGGTTTTTTAGTTGAAGATTTCGTCTTTGACCTTTTTACCGTTTTAGTCTTTGTTGTTATAGGTTTAGAATTTTCATTTAGTGTTGTATCATCAATAGTGACACCTGGAATCTCTTCTAATGCGTCAGAAAAGATGGAATTACTGCTGTATGATTGTTGCATATTTTTCGGTTCCTCTTGGTAAATCTTCTGTGGTTGTTTAATTTTAGTTTGTTGTGCATAAGGATGGACCGTTCTTTTCTGTGTTTGTATAGTAGTTTCCTGTGGGATGTCTTGCTCTTGCTCTTGCTCTTGCTCTTGCTCTTGCTCTTGTTCTTGTCCATCCTCATCTGCGTAAGGATTATTATAATCATAATCATATGTACCCGGAACTTGTTCATCAATAGTGGATGGAGTAGCTACAATAGGGTCCTGAGATTCATAATTATCATTTTCAATTAATTCTGATCTAGATTCATTTAACTTTTCAACATTGACTTGAGGAATCGGTGGTATATCTGACAACCTTGTAGAATCTACGATTTGTTCTGAAGGATCATCAATTTCATGGTCATGTATTTCTTCTTGTGTTGTTTCAATCTTTGGGTCTAATGAACGTTCATGTAAAGATGATACATCTTCTTGTTCTTGGTGTTGATCGTATAATTGACCATCTCCTAAAGGCGATTCCTCATTTTCTGTCTCTTCTTGAATATCCTGAATAGATGCGAAATCACTATCCATAATATATTCATCATTAAATTCATTAAAATGTCTTTGATCTGAATCCAATGATTCTGTTTCATTAACAGGTGCTACAGTTGTTGTTGTTGTAGTAGTTTCAACATATTCATATCCATCTATTCTTTTAATTGTCTTACGTGTAATTGAAGTAGTTCTCCCCTGTGGATCCTTAACTTTCGTGATTTGTGTTGTAATTGAATTACTTCTTGAATCATTAGTTGAAATCTTTCGAAGTTGTCTATTATTACTATTATTTGAAGTAATTGAATTTAATCTTGAATTATTTGCAATTGGTTTCTTCATTTTCTTCTTTATGGTTTTCTTCTTCTTATTCTTCATTTCCAGTTGTTCTTCAGATTGTTGAATATTAGTCTGTTTATTAGTTTGAGGAATAGTAGTAGACACTTTCTGCTGTTTTGATGCAATTGTTGATTTTGTATTACTTCTCCTCATTTTGTTATTATTTGATTGTTTAATTGGTAAACGATTCTGATCATCACTTGTTTCTGATCTTAATGAATAAGTTTTGTAATTTGATTTTTTCACTTTAACACGAGGTCTATTATTAGAACTATTGTTGTTATTCATGTAAACGGATTGACTATGATTTAAAGGATGATGATTTGTATTAGATATTGAAGAATGCATCTGCTGTGGTATAGCACTTGATGCTCTTCTATGAGGTTCTCTTTCATGCGTCATCAATGAACTAGCTCTTTGTTGATGTTGTTGTGAACTTACAGTTCTTCTACCATTGTTACTTGCAGCAGATGCGGCTGCAGCAGATAGACGTGCACTTCTATTAAAATCTTGATTATTCTGGTAATAATAATCATACCTAGATAAATCTGGAACTCGATGTTCCTTTCTAGATAGACCAAATACCATTCTTCTTTGTAGCTTGTAGTATATCTAACGAGAAGTGGTAAACGCCTTTGTGATTAGAGTCTTTATTGACAAAATTTCAATCAAAAAAATTGTATAAGTATTTTGCCTAAACTGATCTTAATTTAAATTGTTCAGATGATATAAAAATGTACTAGTATCTTATCTCTTCAAAAAACCAGACAGATAATAATAACCCTTCTTCCTTTAATCAACTCAATTGCAACCAAACTGTCAAGTCAATGTGTATATATATATATATGCAAGATGCAATCTGTTCACTCCAAGCAAATGGGATAAACTTTGCCAAACGGTTATTGTCTTTACCCTCCCTTGTTCAAAACAAAACAAAACAAAACAAATTTGAAGAGAATGCAATTTCACCACTGGTTATCCATACGTACGTAGTGAAGAATGCAATCCAAGAAACTAACGTACCGGAACCCTAACAAGTTTCCCTTTTATTTACCTATGTCCTACGGGTGTTTGTTCGTGTCTATGCGGAGAGGGGAAGAGGAACGGTTGCAACCGTCCGACCACCTACCAGTTCCCTGCAGCGGTTCTCTGCCCCCCCGAAACAAAAATAAATATAAATAGTTCAATTAGGGTTCAGTTCATCTATGTATTCAATTAGGGTTAGGGTTATATGTCACGTAGCATGTAGGGTTTCTCTCAAATTACCATGATTAGCCCTATGTCGCTATCTATTTCCCTTTTGTGTTCGCTTGCCATTTCCCTCTACTGTACAACAACAAACTCTGAAAATTTTTTCTTTTTTCTTCGGCCGTTGCTGGCGCTGGTCGCAGAATCAGTCATTGGTCGGTCGAGAGATGCACATCCAACGACAAATTATTCATCTGAATGATTCAATTGATAATAAAAGATCTATACATGTAATGATGTTGCAGAACAGTTCAAGAATCGTTTGAATTTTTTTTTGGATTGACGTACTACACTTAACAATCTTGCCAATCTCCAATATTTTTTTAGTGTTCTCTACTAAATTTGCATCTCATTCATAATGGCTACTACTGATAAGAAACAATCCGGTTATGCTCGTCTATTGGGTTCTGCCTCTGCAGGTATCCTGGAAATCGGTGTCTTCCACCCTGTCGACACCATCTCCAAGCGTTTGATGTCCAACCATACCAAGATTGGCTCAGGATCTCAATTAAACACTGTCATTTTCAAACAATACGCAGATTTACCATTTGCTAAAAGATTCTTCACTTTATTCCCAGGTCTAGGTTACGCTGCTGCTTACAAAGTGTTACAAAGAGTCTACAAGTACGGTGGTCAACCATTCGCTAACGAATTCCTAAATAAACATTTCCAATCAGATTTCGATTCAACTTTCGGTGCTAAGACAGGTAAAGCAATGAGATCTGCTACTGCAGGTTCAATGATAGGTATCGGTGAAATCGTTTTGTTACCATTAGATGTCCTGAAGATCAAGAGACAAACAAACCCGGAATCCTTCAAAGGTAGAGGCTTCGTTCAAATCTTAAAGGATGAAGGTCTAGGAAATCTATATAGAGGTTGGGGTTGGACCGCTGCAAGAAATGCACCAGGTTCTTTCGCTTTATTCGGTGGTAACGCTTTCGCTAAAGAATATATCTTACATCTAGAAGATTATAACTCTGCTACATGGACTCAAAATTTCATTTCTTCAATTGTTGGTGCCTCCGCTTCATTAATTGTTTCTGCTCCATTAGATGTTATTAAGACAAGAATTCAAAATAGAAATTTCGATAGTCCAGAAAGTGGTATCACTATCGTCAAGAACACTTTGAAAAATGAAGGTATTACAGCTTTCTTTAAAGGGTTAGTACCAAAATTATTAACTACTGGTCCAAAATTAGTCTTTTCATTTGCCTTGGCACAATCTTTAATTCCAAAATTTGACGCTTTATTACAGAAGAACTAGAAATAATCACTACCCCCCGGTTTTCCTTCTGTTTGTATACATACGTCTGTACATATCATGTGTAAAGTTATCCAAATATAAATCTTATAATTAATACTAATTATGAATCTTTTTGTAAATTATATGATCTCGAAAAAAATATGCACATACATATATATAAGAACGCGTAAATGAAAGTTTTTTTTCTCTTTCTATATTAATCAAATATGATCAGAAGGACATTATTACTAAAATGATTCAGAAACAAGAGACTTTAATATACAAATTTGTCGATTCTAAAATTTCTTCAGTGTTATTAATCTTTAAAAAGACTAATAGAAATCTGGTTTACGCATCGCTCAGCCAAGATCGTTCACGTTTATTTAAAATCGTTGGCAAAGAATTTCAACAACTTTCTAAAAAGACTCATGTTAATTATAAACTAATACGGGATACCCATGATGAATTCGAAACAGAAGCCACAGAATTCGTTTCAATGATGGATGGATCATTAACTGCACCAACGGTAATCCATTATGAATATTTGTTTGGTACGGATTTCCAAAGGAAAGTTTGGGATCAATTACTCAAGATTCCATTTGGTCAAACACGTAGTTATGGACAAATCGCATCTGAAATAGGAGATATCAAGAAATCAAGAGCAGTCGGTAGAGCATGCGGTGCCAACAACATAGCTGTAGTGATACCTTGTCATAGAGTATTAGGCAGCACAGGCGCATATGTATCCTTTGCATGGGGTGTACCAATAAAGAAAGCTTTACTTTTCAATGAAGGTTTCAAAGAGGCAAAATAAAGAGAATGAAAAGGATGTTATCATACATATGTATATACTAATTATTTTGTGTTTTTTCGTTATTTACATGTCTACTTCTATATAATGAAAGTTTAGTCCTTTGCTTCCTTAATGTTATCTTCATGAGATTTTAAAGTTAAATACAAGTTTTGAGTCGACGATTCTAATGTTTGTACTAAAGAGCCACCACCTGACATTTGTAACATCGATACCAAAGTAGCTTGTAATTGTGGTAAAGATGGCAATTTACTAAAATCGGTTAATTGGAATGGATTCATTACATCTGTATCTATCTTTGCACCAATAATAAATAATTTATCCTTGGCAACATTCAATACTTTGATCAATTTTGCAATATCTGTAGGGTTGATATCTTTGTATACGATAGCAGCAGTTGGACCACTAAATAACGGATACAATGGATGGTTTTTAACTAATGTAGTGTCCTTATTGTCTATAGGAGCACATGGATCCTCTTGTTTTGAATTCTTCAAATAAACTTTGAATAGATTGTTACGAATCTTATGTAGTTTACCATTGGTAGCCTTGATTTGATCTCTAAAATGATGATCTTCAGATTTAATTAAATTGTTATAATGAAGGAAAATGACAACAGGATGACTTTCCATTAAATGTTTATATGAGTCGATAAGAAAGGTCTTTCTTGAAGTAATAGATTTCACGGTAGCTCTACCATAAAGTTCTGTATCCTGAGGTTTCGCTGTCACTACAGCACTTGATCTAAAACGAGTAGTTGCATTTATTACAACAGCAGAATTGTAGGTATATTTTGTTGCTTGTAACAAAGGGTTTAACACTATTAAACTGTTCTTGAACATCACGAAGCCGTACACTAGGTAATATGGATCCACAGTATCAACTATTTGCTATTCAACTGGTGTTATATCCTTTGTATATGGGTGTTCCCAATATATATATATTTGTCTGTGCAGCTGGTGAACAATTTTTTTTGTCCCTTGAGCCTTTTCGGTTCAAAATCGACTCAAACATCCCGAACTTTCAGGTCGTGTTTTTCTCTCTCTGGACAAGAGACTTCATCACTATACAAAACAATTTTTTTTTTTTCACCAAAACATCTATACGTAAATCACTGAAAAAAAAGAAAGAGCAGAGGTAAGACTCAAATGATTCAAAAATAAGTTCGATGACAAGTTCATTCTTTAAGGAGACGACCACGATGCAACCACGAACTGAACCGAATAGATACGAATCCCCATTCAAGACATTTCCATCAATGAAACGAACAGATAATAATGTGAAACCTACAACGATACCTTATCCAACGAGTGAATATGAGACACCGATACGACAGGATCCGATACGGAAGGATATAAGTGATTATTCACCTGTAGCGAGACAATTCTATGAGATATATCAACGTACGATTAGTGATGTTAAGACGTTTACACCTGAGATTCAATTAAAATGGTGTGAGACATTACTTTTGGTATCACAAGATACTGATTTTATATCTCATTATACCATTAATGCAGATAAATTGAAACGTGAATTGAATGCTAGTGAGATTCAACGGAATGGGAAGATTATTATTGAACATGCGTTTAAAGTATTAACTAAATTAATTAAATTGAAATATCCTGAAGCGTATTATTTGATGGGATGTCTTTATTCTCATCGAGTGACTCAATTTCCTTTAATGAATTATGATTTCATTAATCAGAATGATAGAAAAGCGTTAAATTATTATTGTGAAGCGGCTAAGATGGGACATTCAGAAAGTTCATATCGTGCAGGTATATGTTATGAATTTAATAAAGGTACCAATGAACTTGAAATGAGTTCAGATGCAAAATTATCTACTGCTATTACATATTATAAATTAGGTGCATTGAAATGTAATAATACAGATTGTATGTTTAAATTAGGTACATTTTATTTGAAAGGTGAAAATGTGAAAGAAGGTATCCAATGGCTTGAAAAGGCTACAAATATTGGTAAATCTAGTCAAGCTTGTTATGAATTAGGTAAAATATATGAATTTGATACATTAGCAATAGATTTACAGAAAAGGTTAGAATTGAATGGTATAAATCGTGATCCAATACGATCAATTAAATATTATTATAAATGTGCACAAGAATTTGATTATCCATTGGCTCAATGGAGATTAGGTACATGTTATGAATTTGGAGAAATGGGATTACCTGTGAATTGTGTTAAATCTATAGGTTGGTACCTGAGAGCATCAAATAATAATAATATAAAGAAACGTAATGGTAACCCTGTTGCGATGTTATCATTAGCAGGTTGGTTCTTTTCAGGATCACAAAATGTGCTATTACCAGATTATGAGGAATCATTTAAATGGATATACAAGAGTTGTTTAGTATCTGATGGCAAATTAGCAAGATCTGAATATATATTAGGATATTATTATTATAATGGTATTGGAACTTCAATCAATTATGATTTAGCGATAAAACATATGACGAATGCTGCAAAATTAGGTCATACAAAGGCTATAGAATTGTTAAATTTATGGAGTAATTAACAGGGACAAGAACAATCAATCAAACAACTACGTACATATATATATATGTATATGAGAAGAAGAATGATGAATGCGCGTATTTGATACAATTTCCGATAACTCCATGAGTCCGCCTACAAGGGCCCGCGGTAACAAATATAAATAAATATAAGTATGTAAATACACAGCCATCTGATGTCAACAGAGAACAATGAATATGAAAGTTCCCACAATTCTTTCTTTGATAGAGAGATGCACCTCAATTTATTTGATGGTTAAAAGACAAAAGTGTATGTCACTTCTCATTGATATATATATATATATAAGTGAGTAAGGTTGTTGTGAAAGTGGCAAAATAATTTTTTAATACTGTGTTGTAATGTTATCCATAACAGACTATAAGTATCAATTAATATACTGTTAATATGTTGCAATTATACATAAATTTTTTCTGCTAACTAATACAAATTATTATAAAAGATACAGTTCATCAAAACAATTTCACATCAAGAATGGTATAATTGTGAACATAATAATAATAATAATAATAAGAATATATTAGGTGAATGTGTCCCCGTACACAGTGACAATCTCCAAGAATTTATTGAAATATTTAGAAGAGACCCTGACAGGAGAAATTATTAAAACATCTCTGTTAACCGATACGAACAGAAACTGTTTCTAACTATTGCAGCCATTAAGAATCGATATGGGTCGATAATTTAATTTACCCTTTACACTGATGAAGCATCTCCAAAAATAAAAAAAATAGACGAACATCTATCGATCAATCTATTCTGTCGGGTTTCTCTACTGATGACATACGCGATGCGGGAAACGGTATCCCCGATTAAACGGCGAAGGTGGGGAGGGTCCCGGGAAAGTAACAGAAAGAGAAAAAAAAAAGGTCGATCTCATCTCCATTATCTCTTTGAACGAACAGACTGCGAGCCGCTTTAAACGATCGTCCCCCTGCCCATGTTGCTTATTTATCATCGTTTATAACGAACGTTGCAAAATTATGAATTGAAATATATAGGAGTACGGCAGAACAAGGGTAATCCTCATCGACCTACTAAGAGATTACGTAACTGTAATCTGATTGGCTAGACTTGTCTCGTACAATTCAAACGAATTAAATGAATTTTAAACGAACCAAACACTAAAAAGAAGAAGAAAGCAAATTCAGTCTGGGGGGACCGCTCCGATACTTTTACTGCCAATTCGTTTCCCTTGTTCGCTCCCGGCCCTGTCAAAAAATTATTTTGTCGGTTACATTATTTTTTCGGCCAGTTGGACCAATTAAAACGCAGTATTCCTTCCCGTTCTTCTGCTGCTGCTGCTGCTGCTGCTGTTAATAATTACATTATGCGGTGTCTCTCTCTCTCTCTCGCTGTGAATGTGAATGTGGCTTGCACAAGGGCACTTGTTCCCTCGCTCCTGGTATTACTAAGAAATAGGCGCACCACAAGGCACAACAAAGGCAGAGACTACAACAAAACTGAAAATAATTAATTGTGTGATGATGATTGAACCGCAGTACTTCATCCATCTATCCAACTTATAGTGCGTAAAGTGAAAAATATCACAATTTAATTTAATTTAATTTAATTTCACTCAACAGACCCACAGAGGAAGAGAAAAGACATATACACAGAGAGACGAAATAGTAAATCTGATTAGTCTATTCACAACTACTACTTTTTTTTTCTTCTTCTATACATTTTCTGATTAGTAAACTAGGATACTACAATTTATCTATCGGTTTAGTGAAAGTTGACTATCAATAATTTTTTGTTTCGTCCTTTCAATTGTTTCTTTTTTAAATTTTATTTGCATTTTCTCTTTTATCCGTGAACTAGAAAGAAAGAAAGTATATAAAGAAGTGGAAAGGGATTTATCATTCACTTTCTTACATTGTATTTTGACTGTTTAACATTCGAATAAACTAAGCTCTCTTTTTAACTTCAGCTAGAATAGTTACCCTTTAGTGTACTTTCCATTCACATTACTACACACATACACACGTTTTTTTTTTACTTAATTTTAATTTAAATTTATTATAATGACTCAAGATACTGTACATATTGGTGGTAGAAGATCAAAATTAGCTGTTGTTCAATCAGAAAAAGTTAAAACAATGATTCAAGATGCATTTGAACAATATAATTGTAAATTAACAAAGACTCAAACTTTAGGTGATCAAATTCAATTTAAACCATTATATTCCTTTGGTGGGAAAGCATTATGGACTAAAGAATTAGAAGATTTATTATATGATCCTGATATGGATCTAAGATTAGATGTCGTGGTTCATTCTTTAAAGGATATGCCAACTATTTTACCTGATGGTTTTGAATTAGGTGGAATTACAAAAAGAGTAGATCCTTCAGATTGTTTAGTAATGTCATTAAATTCTCCTTATCATTCTCTGGATGATTTACCTTTGGGGTCCGTAGTTGGTACATCATCTGTAAGAAGATCATCACAATTGAAGAGAAGATACCCAGGTTTAATATTCGAAAGTGTTAGAGGGAATATTCATACTAGATTAGATAAAGTTGATGATCCAAATTCAAGATATACTTGTATCATTTTAGCTACTGCAGGTTTAATTAGAATGAATCTGGATTATAGAATTACTCAAAGATTCGATTCCAAAATTATGTATCATGCAGTAGGTCAAGGTGCTTTAGGTTTAGAAATTAGAGCTAATGATACAAGAATGCATAGAATATTAGATGAAATTTGTGATATCGAAACTACCGTTTGTTGTTTAGCTGAAAGATCATTAATGAGAACTTTGGAAGGTGGTTGTTCAGTACCAATCGGTGTAGAGACAAACTTCAATATGAATACAAAGATGTTAACATTTAAAGCCATTGTCATTGATGTAGAAGGTACAGAATGGGTAGAAGATTGCGAAAAGAAAATATTGGTAGATTTAGAAAAAGACGCCATTGAATGTGGTGTAATATTAGCCAACAGAATGATAAGCAATGGTGCCAAAAAGATTCTAGACGAAATTAATTTAACCAAGATTAAATAAATAATCATATTCGTACATGAACAGGTACACACACATACACTGATACACCCATTTATTATCATTCTTTTAACGAATTTTCACTTCTAATGACTCATTTTAACTCTTGTTTTTAACTCTTGTCTAATTATTTATTTATTTATTTATTTATTTATAATTGCATAAAACAACATATATATATTTATATTTATTAATATTATTATTATTAAAACAAATATCCTTTATAACTGATTCTTTTCAATATAAATATTCATCAAAGTAATCACTAAATAATCTAGCAGTAATAACATACTGATCCTTTTATTAATTTTCCAACCATTTAATGGTATACCTATGAAAAAAATTATCATTGCAATTAATATACCTAATCCACTCAATTTCAAATGAGAATCAATATCAAATCTGATTTCCCATATATGATTACGTTTATTCTCATTTTGTAAAAATCTTAAACACATCAATACAATCCCATCAAATCCAACACCGAATAAGAAATATAATAACGGACTACCAAAACAGGCACCTAATGCAGTCTCTACAATACCTGTCTTAACAAAAGTTAAATTAGATACTAAATCACCAATTGAATTACCCCATGCGAAAACAGTTATACCTAATATACTTTCAGATACATGGAATTGTTCAGTCCACATTCTAAGTATAGTCACAATTATATCAACCACGAATGAAATTGCACATATGGAAGATAGGAAACCCATGATCGAAACAAGATTCTTAGTCATGATTCGTGATTGTAATTGATTATGACGAGACCACATTGAATAGAGAAGTATTACAGATGCATATGTGAATGTCACAAACATACTTGGGATATCTCTCACTACTAACAAATACATCGTGATGGGGGATCCCAACACTCTAAGTTTCTCCCCAAGTTCAATTGGTTCTGTCACTAATGTATGCGTATCGTTCGGTGTAGGCAACAATGTATGAATCACTACCGAGATTGGTGTAGTCAATAATAATAATATGAATTCAAATTGACACATAACAATAGGTGTATGACTAGTAACATAATCATATAATCTATAACCTCTAGTATAACAACAGGAGTGATTCCTATTGGCATGTGAATTTGATGAAACGTTAGATATGTTACGGGATACTTGTTGTAACAAATTATTGTCTCCACTGACAGACCCTTGATCACTCGTCACTGGTATATGTTCATTATCAGAATAATCTAAGGCTTCCTCACTTGCAATACCATTTTGTAAAGAAGGAACAAAATCAAGACTTCTTGAAACTCTTAGTGGTGGTCGGTTATCACTATTATTACTGTTCCTTCCGGGAACTCTTAATAACCCATCATCGTGTGTCATTTCAGGAATTATCATGTCCTTTTTGTTTCGTATCACTTGTTCGCGTCCTTGCAAAAGATCAGTTGTATCATCAACATGTAATAATGGTGCTATTTCGTCGTTTGACGTAGAATCATCTTCTTCTAAACTCTTCTCACTTCTTTTTTCAAATACATCATCATTTTCCCAAATATCCAAACAATCCCTTAAGGTCATTCTAACACAACCTTTATAATTCGAAGACAAATAACCTCGTATCTGTGTTTTGATTTTATCACGTCTAACTGTTTCATCTCTATTAAATAAAGAGATATTATCTTGGAAAGCTTGATTCTCCAAATCTTCTGGGACAGGTACAATTTCTAATTCACCTATACTTGGATCGTTGTTTATACTGACAATGTCACATATATCGTTAGTTAATTCAACATCCAACTCACTATCGGGGCTTACCCAACATTCTTGCTTCTTGATTTCGTGAATTAAGTATATCATGTGTACAATGTAGCATGTCATTAATATTATACATTCATAAAATTTTAATTTCCCATCCCATAATACCATTGATATAATTGCAACCATACCAGTCAACGCAGATATATCTTCAATATAATGTCTTCTTTCATATGTTAAAACATTTAAGTATTTCAATTCAGAACTATGGTTAGTGATGTAAATTGTTCGTATGAAACCCATCAAACCGATGACAACAGTTGTTAAAAAGAATACACCCCCGATTAATTCACCAATAGCCAGTGATGCAACTCCGGCATTCATGGATTGGTATGCACTTGTGATCTCGGGGATACCGTTACCTAATGCCAATAAAGTCATACCAGCAATACGAGGTGATATATTTAAGATATTTGTAGATATTTCAGATAACGAAGGTGTAAGGAAATCCGAAGTTAATAAACCTAATGTAATAAAACATGTTCCTAATGCCACAGGAACAGTATATATTTGATGGATAATTAAATCAGGGTTGATCACATATAGTAACACTAGTATTAAATTAATGAAATAAAATACTCCTGCTATGCATGTCCGTATAAATCTCTGCATCTTGTATCTATTAATAGCTGTTTCTTTTTATCTATTTCAGATTCTAATGACTGCTCTACTATTCTAGTTAATTTTAATTGGTAAACCAAATGAAAACTTATAAATATCGTGCTATATAGGTAAGCAGATATGCCAAGCTGAAGTTGTAACCAAGTGTGAAGGGGGTACCTTCTCTCTTATTGTTCTTTCTTGCTCATTCTCATTCTCTTATGTATCTTTGGAACATTTGTCCCATCGCAGGAAATTTCACTCTTTGCAAAATTATGCATATCGCTGCTCCTTGTCCCGCGGTGTTGCTGTTGATTTAAAGCACAGATGGCCGGATTGAAACCACATACAACAATTGCCTTTATTTATAAATGACATGACGAATTGTTCAATTGAATAAATATTTATACAATATGTACATATCTATCTACGGGGTGTTGGATTCCGTGACCACCATATGATTACGGATCCATCTCAGGGAATGAGGTAATGTTGTTGTTAGAGACCCAATCCTCCATTAGGATTCTTAATCTTGCTGCACCCACATATTTTCTATCAGCGACTACAGATGTTAGGTTATCACCTATCAACTTTAATAATTTGGCACCTTGATTACCATATGTATGCAAGAAATGAGCCGCTGCAGCATCCCACCATGAACCTAACACGATGAAATGTACATTAGTCAATAATTCAGCTGGCGTATTTGCTATTCTTGCCAAAATCATCCAAGAATAATCCAGTGACCATGGATTTTGCAAACCTGGGATCATCGTATCTAGTCTTGTAATCACAGAGAATAGTGTCATCATACCACCTATACGTTCATCATACGAAGTAGTTGCCTCCCATTTATCCTCAGAGTTTCTTTTCCAACCCATTGCTGAACGGCCACTTTCCGTATCTATGGAACATGTATATCCAATAACAAATGGGCATTTCTTAACAAATCTCGCCATCAATAGTTCTTGCAAATCTGGGAATTTCTGTATCAGGAATAATGCTAATTTTGCTAATGGTACAGATGATTCAGGTTTCACTCTAACTTCATTTTCAGCTTGATGTACAATTGCCTTGGCCGTGAAATTTAATAAAAATTTGAACATTAATGGATGTTGTTCTGCTTGTGATATTAGATTTTGTAATTCATTCGCTATAGCTTGTAACTGATGATTGGAATTTGTTAACTGACCAAATTTAGGATTAATCTTTCTTCTATGACCAGATAAAATCTTTTTCTGTTCTTTGTCTAATTGCTTTACAGGTTCCACTATATCCTTTTTGATTAGTTGAATTTGGTCTTTATATTGAAGAAACTTCTTTTCGATAGATTTGAAATTCGTTGTGTATTTTGATCTATTAGCTTCACGTTCTTCTTCTTGTGCTTTCAATTCAGCCTGTTTCTTTAATTCCAATTTATGAGCTTGTTCTTTCTTTTTGGCTTCTTGTTCAGCCTTTAATTTCTCTTGTTTGATTCTTTCTTGTTCAGCCTTCTCCTTTGCTTCAAATTCACGTTTAATTCGTTCTTCTTCTGCTTTCTTCCGTTTCTCTTCCTCTTCCTTTCTTTTACGTTCGGCTTCAATTCGAGCTTGACGTTCTACTTCCCTACGTTTCTTTTCTTGGATTACTCTGTTAACTTCCTTTTTATTTGCAAGTTCTAGGGATTCAAACCTCTCGTTCAATGATGAAATCAGTATGTTAACAATATTTTTGGCCGATGGAACCTCTGATTTATTTAATTGATGCTCAAATGTTGTATTGCCAGAGGTCAGTAATCGTGGCGTCTCGGTATCCTTGTTCTCAAGCATTCGAGCTTGTACAATCAAATTATTTAACTGCTCATTATCTATCTTTGGTAATTTATCCTCTAGTCTTAAATTATTCATAACATCTTGTAAATTTGTCACAATTTCCTCATCTTCTAAGAATTGACTATCAACAGTCTCTTCAATTGTGAGTGGTAACGGTGTAGGTTCTGGTGATTTATCAATTGCGGATAGAACACCTTCAGCATTGGGCAATGAACTGATATCATTAGCGATGAACCCTTCGACTTTCTGTTCAGGCTTATCATTTGTAGCTGATTCGATTATATCATAGAAATTATAACGGAACGATAACATCTTCGGTTAGCTGTTCTAGAGTATATGGGATAGACACTTGTAATTAAGTCAGTGGGTCGCTATGTACCTAGTTTGAACCACTATGCAATGACAGAAACCTTGAGCATCTTTGATATATTTGTTGACCTCGTAATCAGTTTTTCCATAAATTTTTCGTTGTTAAAGGCGCTGCTTCAGAGGTAACAAAGGAAATCGAAATTGAATTAGAGCTCAAAGGGATCCATCTCATCGGTACACGTACAACGTACATATATCCTAGGTATTTATTTGATGAGGACCAGTTATATTTATAAACCGTATATTACATTGATACAAGAAGCAAAAACACACACATGCACAAAATGTCAAGTAGCGACTGGAAATCTAAGCGTGCTAGAGAACAAATTAAAGAAGGTGAATTACCCAGTGGGATACCTTTACAAAATGGGTTAACATTCAACGTATGGTATAATAAATGGTCACAAGGTAATACAAATAATGGGAGCGAGCGATATGTTTCACCATTCAGATTAGAACCGAAGAAGGATTCCGGTTCTACTAGAGCGTCACCAATATCACAAGGTGGGAAATTCTGCATATATTTTGCCAGAGGTTGTTGTATACAAGGTCACAATTGTCAATATATGCATCATGTACCAGATGAAGAGGATGCTACAATGTGGACACAGAATGAATCTGTAGATTGTTTTGGTAGAGAGAAACATGCTGAATATAGAGATGATATGGGAGGTGTTGGGTCATTTAACAAACAGAATACTACTTTATATATTGGTGGAATTACGAATGCATTGAATAACAAAGAATTGAAACCTACTCAGATCGAAAGTCGTATACGGTTCATGTTTACAAGGCTAGGTAGTATAGATAAAATCAGATACATCAATGACAAGAATTGTGCATTTGTTAAATACAGGAGACAAATAAATGCTGAGTTTGCTAGAGAGGCAATGATGAATCAGAGTTTACTGCTGCCCAATGATAAGGAATGGGATCAAAGACTCGAAGGAGCGGGCTTATTGGTAAAATGGGCCAACGAGGATCCGAACCCAGAAGCCCAAAGGCAGAGGGAGCAAGCTGAACGTGTAGAAATGTTGAACATCATGACGAAGTTGGTATCGGAAGAGAAGGAACAGAAACAGGACCCCGCAGCACAGAATGAAACCGCAAAGGAAGTCACTAGCCATCGTATTAGCAAAACAGAATCATCCGTACCAGATAAGAGCAGACCTGAAAAGATGACGCATTTAATGAAACAAGCACTTGTTAGGATGAACAGAAGAGGGGTACCGCTGGTCAGGGTCCCAAGGACAGTAAAATCCAAACATATGAGAGACATTAAATAATCATTTTGTTATCATCTCATGTACTCATCGTTGTTATATGTGATGTGTTTCGTGTGCAGTGACATCACTCTGCACGACACTGTTTTAGCCGATCCTTTCACCGCTTACCGCGTGAAGAAAGAACGGCGAAATTTGGAAAAGCGAACAGAGGAAACAAGAAACAGGAAGATGAGACACCCTCCAGCTGAAAGGGAACTACAATTATTTGTTGAAAGAAGTGGATAAACTAGATATATAGATCTTATAAGTGTATAAATCACGGTATCTCGAACTGTATACAGTTTTGTAATATTATATTTGCAGTCTTTTGTGCAAGAAACAAGCAAAAGAAGTCGGCGGAGTCTCTTTGAAACATTTACATTTCGCGTGTGACACATTGTTTACATCAGCAAGAAACCACTAAATAAAAAGTATACCAACATGGATTTTTTCAATACAGGCAATGATGGTAATTTAAACAATAATAACCTATCTAATAACGGGAACGATAGTTTTAGAAACATGTTTGACAACCAATCGTTCGGTCAAGCTTCCGATAATCAAAGTAACGGAGACAATAATGCCAATTTCAACAATTTCTCAAATAACCAAACTCCGTTCGATTTTGGTTTGAATAACGATAACAGTGGCAATAATAATAACAACAACCCAAGCTTAAGCAATAATATCTCTCCACAAGCAATTCTTTCCAAGGGTTCGATGTTGGATACTGACCAAATCTCATTGAATGGACAACAAATGTTTAGACAAAATAGTAAACAAAGTAGTACAATGAATGGATCCCCGAGTATGAATAATATAAACATGTTCAATGCAGGGAATAATAACAATAATAGTAACAATAATATTCTATCACCACAGTTATCAAATTCTCGTAATCCCTCTACTCCACAACAAATTTTATTAAGAAATAATGCACAAAATCAAGCGAATTTAAACAATGCAATTCAAGGAATAAGTGGCATGACTCCAAACCCCATGTCTCAAATATCAAATCAAGCATCTCCTATGGATATTCAATCCCCTGCTAACCACATGCAAAGAAATGATTTCAACCAATTGGCTGACAATAGTAATAATAGAAGCAGTAGTAACAACAGTAATTCTGTTGGTCCCTTAAGTGGTAATACTAATAACGCATATCAGGATAGGGCTGCGATGATAGCGTCGATGCAACAACAACAAAGAGCTCAGGCTCAAGCCCAAGCTCAAGCGCAGGCATATCAACAGCCGCAGCAACAACAGCAACATCAACAACAGAGACAACAATCAGCTGGGAATACTTCAAAGCAGCAATATAGTCAATCTAAAATGACTCCTCAACAATTACAACAAGCACAACAGCAGAAAGCGATGCTACAGAATTTAAGTCCAGAATTGCAACAGAAAATTTCTGCTGAATTGAGCAATAAGCAATATGAACTGTTCATGAAATCACTTGTTGAAAACTGTAAAAGGATGAATATACAAATGACGAACATCCCTGAGATACAAGGTAGAAAAGTGAATCTCTTCTTCCTATATATCATAGCACAACGTTTAGGAGGTGGACAACAAGTTACAAGAAATCAATTATGGCAACAAGTAGCAATAAAATTACATCTACCAGATGCTCAACAACTAGAAGCGATCTATTATAAATTTGTATTACCTTACGAAAAATATATGGTTTCACCAGATGGTGTTAAGGAAGCACAAGCAAAACGTGTATTTTTACAACAATTTTTGCAAGAATTATTAAAGAAAGTACAACATCAATTTGGGAATCAACAAGCACAGATGCGTGGCAGTAATGGAACAAATTCATCCAATATGACACAACAGCAGTCGCAGCAACATCAATTGCAACAGCAACAACTGCAACAGCAACAATTCTTAAAAAATCAACAAAAGCAGAAACAGTTACAACAGCAACAAATGTTACAGCAACAACAGCGACAACAATTGCACCAACAACAACAACAACAACAACAACAACAACAACAGCAGCAACAAACCGCTCAAATGCAACAAGCCCCACAGAGTGCCAAAAAAGGTAAATCTGTTGGTAGCTCCTCAGCAACATCTGGTTCTAAGAATATGCCTAAAGTGAACCCTGCAGCCAATGTTCCAAATGTTCCGGCTGTTCCTGCTGCTGTTCCAACAACGACAAAGAAAGTAACAAAGAAACCTCGTAAGCCTAGACAAAAGAAAAAGACTAAGAAAGAGTTGGAACAAGAACGTAAAGAGAAGGAAGAAAAGGAAAAGGAACAAAAAAGAGTATTTGAAGCAATGCAGAAACAACAAAGAGAAGCACTGGAGAAAAAATTAAAAGAAAAATATGAAACTGAAATGGCCAAATTACCAAAAGTTTACAAAAGAAGTCTCATCAGAAATTATAAACCAATCAATCAACACATAGAATCTGTTAATGGTTATGATATCAATTATATTTCTAGTATCGGTGAGAAAATCGATGGTAATAAACCTATATATTTATTTGCTCCGGAATTGGGAACAATAAACCTTCATGCATTATCGATGTCTCTGCAATCCAATAATTTGGGTGAAGTAAATTCAGCTTTAAATTCTTTATTGGTTGCAAGTGCAGATGGTACTTTAGTAATCCCGTTAAATCAATATCCACAATTATTAAATTCTATTTGCATCCATGGTATTACTATCATTAGAGATATTTGCAAAAATTGGGATCATCCACAAAAATTGAGAGAACACCAAATGAGTGCAATGCATAATTACTGTGATGAATATGATACAGAAGCTTATTTAGAGAGACGTTCCATTGGATCTAATAAATTCTCCAAGAAGCTTGATGCCATTTTCGATTTCTACACTAAGGGTAATAATAAGAACTCCGATAACGTTGTAGTTGTCGATTCCTTAACAGGTGTTGATGTGAATCAAGATGAAACTATGTCGTCTCCTGCCAGCTCGATTCATGAAGATAATCATGATATGAAGTTTTCTAAAGACATCGATTCATACCTTGCTGAATGGCAAAAGAAGCAAGCACATAGTAAAAAATGGAAATATTTACCAGATAGACAATGTTTCTCCCACATTTCTCATTTACAAGATGTTGGATTATATTTCCCATCGTATTTAGAATCTTTGAAAAAAATCAAAAGAGAAGTGGATGATCCATTTACAAAAGTTAACACAAGAGACGCAGAAGATCCAAGAGTATTAATCATTGATCAATTATCAACAATATCAATGATTTTGAGAAACATTTCATTTTCCGATGTGAACGCTAATATTATGTGCTCCAGCCATATCTTGAAAAGATTTATTTCCGATCTTTTGTGGCTTCTATTTTTTGATAATGACAAGATACTTTTCGAGAGAAAACTCTTGAACTTTAAGAAGGACGTTATTATAACACTTTCAAACATCTCTCATAATTTAAAATTAGATTCTGAGTTAGACGGTCTACTTCTATTATTACTGATATTGAGTTTTGGTGAACCAAAGAAATCTGCAAAGGAATGTGATCCAAAAGAGTTGTCTATTTCTTATTCTGAATATTCTGTGAATTGGGGGAAGTATCAGTCATTTGGTGTTGATATTTTAGCTAAAGTATTTTCGGTAGTTCATCCAAATCGTAATTTCATGCAATCGGTTTTGTTAGGACAATTCAACGATGAAAGAAAATCGAAAAATGTAGAGATTGTAAAATGTTTGATCAATAAATATAATGGTGATAACGAAACAAAATTGCTAAATGATGTTGTATCATTTTTAGTTTCCGTTATCCCATTTCAACAAGTTACTGTTCAACCTGCAATTATCGACGAATATTCACCAATTATTTTACAATCGTTAACATCATTTTTTGAAATAGTTAAATTAATCGATACTGGTAAACCCGCAAAAAAACCTGAAAATGGGATCATGAATAGAAATAGAAAGATAGAATTTAGCGAACTTCCAATTAAGTGGTTAACAACTTATGAGAACTTGGGTGTTAGTTTAAGAAGACTGTATGGTTTCTTTCAAAATTTGACATTTCAAAAGAAAGATGCACCTCTAATTTATAAAATAATCAGTTGTAAGACAATTAAATTGTTGACATTATTGTTAGGTAAATGTGCTGTTGACAAATCCGCATGCGAAGAGTTGGTGAAAATACCAAACTTGCTTCCAAGTGAAACAGAATTTTTCACCGTATTAAGTAACCCAATTGTGGATACAGATTTTGCCGCTGAGATTCGAACCTTTTACGATATCAGACAGGGAATTTTCGATAAGTTATAGTTAGTCAATATGTAGTTATGTATCCGCATATAATTTTAATATTGATATTGACACAAACTAGGGATATGTTAGCAAGGTTAAATTTTCTATATGTGTTGCCTTATGACCTTCCAGGTTATTCGAGTTGTATCGTAATTGATTTTTACGGTCTACAATATGTTCTTTGGCGCAAAGAAAGGTACCCATTTTTATTAAATCTTGTTTTCCATTTAAGAATCATTAGTTGAAGATATCATTTACCCAGATGTTCAATTGACCCGAAATCAGAAATTGAACGCCATGAAACATATCACATACTGAGCAGAATGAACGGAGGTTCCAGTTTTTTATAACCGTGAATAACGATGATTTAATGTGAGACTAACCAACTTTACATACAACTGTTGTCATTAATATGTACCCAGACACATATTTGGAGAAATTTAATTATATACTGTTCTACATTTGACTTAATCATTATCAACATATGTTATGTACCTCTTATTTTTATCTTTAATTCTATTAATAACGCGAGATTCGTTAGTATAACAACCCAAAACTTGTTATGTGTCATTTCTAGTCCGGACAACTATGGAGGTCATCCTCATAGTTCTTTATTAATAAATATACTTACAAACTGATAGACATATTATTATAAAGAAATTTAGAAAGTTTAGATGTTCCTATACTTTTTTCACTAAAAATCAATAGATTTAGCTGTACTTCTGAAGCTATTAATAAATTACTAATGTTCTTTATGTAGTGAATATATAGTAACGTTTTTTGGTTAGATATCATCCGATTCTTCTTGAATTTCCTTTTGTTCCTGAATAAAATCAAAAATTTTGTTTGCTAGAGTAGAGTCGCCTGTAATATCAATTAGTTGTTCTGTAGTCATTTTCATCAATTTCCTATACTGTTTAACCTTTTTTCTTAGATTAAAATAGTCAATTTTTGAAATACCATCTACATTCAGTAAATTTGCAAAATTTTCATTATCTTTACTTTCTTTTGATGAACTCAATGAAGTCTTTGATTTAGCGTTTTTTCTCATGTGAGTACCATAGGATATGGCCTCATTTGGATCGGGTTGCTCCCTTCCCAATTTTAACTCTAGAATAATATTTATTGTTTGAAGTGGTGAAGAAGACCATATTATTTTGAGGGTGGGGAATTTAATTACTAATTTTGCTAACTTCGATTGTATTTCATCCTGTGATAACTTACTTGATATAGCATGGGTGGTAGATAAATCTGCCTTTCTGTAGTTTTTCCTTTCACTGAATGGTTCTAACGAAAAGGATTGGTTCTCGTCAAACTCAATAAGTAAAACCGAATATTTATAATATGTTAACATTTTTTTACATTGACTTACCAAACGATTGTTTTGTAAGGAACCGATTAAATCCGATATCGATTTTCTCTCTAAACAGATATCTGGGGATATTATGTAATCACCAACTGACAACATTGCTGGAATGACCCGAACACCATACCTAAACAAAAGTCCCGGTAACGATGCGTTAAACTCTCTTGTATCAACAATTACCACATCTTGAGTAAAATTGTTTGAACGATTTTGACCACCTGCATTTCTAGTACTTCTATTATTTAATTTATTCATCTTTATCCTTCTCTCGGCCAAGTTCTTAAAATGTGAGATATCCTCTGGTGCTTCAAAATGACTAGCTAATTGTGCATTCTCCTTAATCAATTTTGAGAAAGCATCCTTTTCACGTTTTATTGCTGCTAGATGTCTCTGTTCCTCGATACTTTCTGTATAATACATAAAATATATCATCAACTCTTGATTCTGAATTGTTCGATAAATTTCAACCCTTCTAATAAATGTAAGATCCGGTTCAAACATTATAATGAAAGAAGGTTTAATCTCTTGTAATAATGTTTCGTCATCTATATTTGAAAATTTTTCAATAATGATTTGATCGCATGGGCTGATGAATTCTAAGTTATTTATTTGTTCCTCCCATTTCTCCCTTGTGACTGCATTCTGAATGTCATTGGTGTATTGATCCAGTATAAAATCTTGATCATATGTGGCTGTGCCTGTGTCTGCCTCCTCTTCCTCTTCATTTTCGATTTGCGTGAGTATCTGATCTGCGATATTGTCAGCAGTATCAGGCTCTGAAATAATCGATTCGGTATCACTAGTTTCCTCCGCATTCATTCCATTCATTTCGTTTATCATGCTATAGGTATCAATTGCGCCTTCGATATCTTCTCCAGCCCCAGCAGTTTTCATTCTTTGAACCTGTGATACCACTGCTGCTCCACGGGTTCTCCTCCGCTTGGAAGTAACTTCATCTTTAGAAAAGGTTGTACTAACATCTAATTCTGTGGGTTGATTATGCTTATCCCTGACTTCGTTCAATAATTTTTTTCTTTCCTCCCTTCTCTCTTTATAATATTGTAGTTTAGATAACATTAATCTTCGTAAACCTTTCTTAGAATTCCCTGTTTTCAATAGTCTGGATAGTTGTGTAGCGGTATGATCATCCGCGCAAACAATTAAAGTCGGTCCTATTTGACCTTTATTCAATCTTGATTGGGCGATATCTTCTAATATTCCCATTAGTTGCTCCCATTTTGGCATTTCTTCCAACACGTATTCGTCCTTGTCGTAGACCCTCTTTCTTGCATATGATATTACAAATTGCGATTCTTCAGCCATAAGCCATGGTGACTCCGAATATTTCCTTGATATGGACGGTTTATTTGCATCTATACTTGTTTGGATCTCCTCGTAGAAGTCCACAGCGTCAGCATTTAATAATAACTTTTGCAAATATATTAAGAATCTTATGTCCTTAATCAATTGTTTTGATTCATATGATATTCTATGCCAATTAGGCATCATCACAGAATTTATCGATTTAATAAAATTAACATCCAAGGAACTTTCTACATTCCACCAATCTAACGCAAGGGAAGAATTTTTCCTATTCAATTCCCCAATACATTTGTTTAAACATTCAATTAAACCGAACTGAATTTGTGACATTGAATTAGTTAACGATACTTTCACTTCAATAACTTTATTTTCATGCGAATTTTTGTTTAATATTGACGATATTTCTACTCTAAATCTAGGCCACAATAAGATATTTTTAAATCTTAGCTCTTTCATTCTTTTCAAAAGTGGCGAGAATTCCATGGTGAATGATTCTGATGATTCTGAGAACCCTTTTATAAAACCCCACCGATTCTGAGATCTATAAATTTCTAGAATAAACGATTCATTGGACAGATTTTTCAGAGAATCAACGTTGAGTACAACCATACCTGTGACCTTGTTTGGATGTAAAATACCAGACAATAAATCCACAATAAGAATTCTAGATGTAACACTGATAATACCACCTTCCAGATATAATTTCCGTCTTTTCTCAACACTCAACGAATCGGAGGTTACTATATGGAATGGTGCCTCATTGGTGGTATCGGCAGTATTGTCATCGTTATCATCATTAGAATCTAACCAAGTAAATTCTTGCAGACTTCGGTGTAATTCCCTGTTATCTGTAGTTGTGGCGTTTAATACTATAACTAATGACCTTTTTAATTCGCCATTAACTTTGGTTGGGGTTGAAAGTATATGTAACAAATTTGCGACAATATTTGTAACACCTAAACCTTTTCCTAATATCGTTAATGGATCATCTGAAACCAGACAATTTTCGATGACTTGCACTTGAAATGGTAATTCCACCTTAAGTTGAACATCGACTGATCTTATATCATCGATATTTGGTTTCAAATCGTTTTCTTGTTCTTCATCGATTGGTATTAAGGGATATAATTGGACATCCTCATCTTCTTCTTTCTTTTCCTCTCCTGCTTTGTCCTCCGTAATTTTTGAATTTTCCTCTGGGGTTTTGGAGTTATCACCAATATCATTATTTCTAACTACATTTTCTTCTGTATTAAGCGAATCATCCTCCTTATTTACTGATTTGCTGGTTATTAGTTGTTCTTGTTTTAGCAATTCTTGTTGTAAAACATCATCTTCTAAGTCCTCATCCTGTACAAATAGTCCCGCCATTGTCCGAACTAGCGAGCATAAATAATATAATACTCGAACGTCTTAGCTACTTCCTGTTATCTCATCATGTAAAGAACTCTTAGTCCAAAGTGCTCAATATCCTTCTTTAAATGAATGAAACTGTTTCACAACTTAGCTAATGATGGACCCTACTTTCCTATGGGCCACCGGGTTAGGTCTTCGCTCTGAGCACATCGTTCGATTATTAACTACGAACGGAACTGAAATTTTCGAAATTTTTTTTTCTCTTCCACCGTCAACAGTTGTGTCACCGATGAGAGTGAATAAACAAGGCACTATTAAGAACAGTAATATATGAATCATCAAATGAGGTTATAAGTGGTGATTTTCATTTACATGATATATTTGTGTGCTATTGTTTACATTGAAACAAAGGACTTAAACTAGATTGAAAAAATAAAAAAAAAACGAGATAGATAGATGTCTTTGATTGATGTATATTCCCAAAGAGATGAGCCGTCTATCTCATTAGAGTTCTTCCCTCCAAAGACTGCTTCAGGTAAGGAGAATTTATTGGAACGTATTGGTCGTATGAATGTACTGGATCCAACATTCGTTACAGTAACGTGGGGTGCCGGTGGTACTACCGCTGAAAAGACTATTGACTTGGCTGGAATTATTGCACAATCATTCGATGTACCCGTTTGTATGCATTTAACATGTACTAATATGGAGGTTGAAACGATTGATAATGCTTTGGAACAATGTAGGGAACTAGGTATTAAAAATATATTGGCACTAAGAGGTGACCCTTCGATAAGAGATGATGAAAATGATTCTATGAGTAAGTTTAAATATGCAATTGACCTTGTTAGATATATCAGAGAGAAATACGGAGATGAATTTTGTGTTGGTGTAGCTGCTTATCCAGAAGGTCATTACAGTAGCGAAGACGATTCATCCACCGAACAAGATCCAATCAGAGATTTACATTTTTTGAAAGAAAAAATTGATGCAGGAGCAGAATTTGTAATTACCCAATTATTTTATGATGCTGACAAATTTTTAGCCTTTGAAAAGATGTTCAGAGAAACTATTTCAATGGAGGTACCTATATTCCCAGGTTTAATGCCAATTAATTCATATCTTCTATTTAATAGAGCTGCAAGATTGTCTCATGCATCTATTCCACAATATATTATGGATAAATTTCCACCCGAAATTCAAGCTGATGATAACATGGTGAAATCTATTGGTGTTAATATTCTAATTGAAATTATCGATAAGATTTATAAGGGTACCAATGGAAGAATCAAGTGTTTCCACTTCTATACGTTAAATTTAGAAAAATCCATTGCTGAGATAGTTTCCGAATCACCAACATTGTCGCACATTGTTGATGAAAGTGATGATAGTGATATGTCTATCAGTTCAGATGAAATAGATGGTAATACCGAAGATTTAGTTAATAAACATCTAGATAAGAATGGTGAAATTACATTAGACAATTTATCATTAACACAACAACAAGATGGTAGAAAAAGAAGACGGTCTAGTGTCCTTTCTGCAGATTTACTCCAAAATAGAGCGATAATCAACAAGGATTCCAATAATGCTAAGAGTGGATTTAATGAATATAGTTATAAGAACGGGATGCCATCAAAGAAATTTTTATTATCTATTTCTAGAGGGTCTGGTATACTAGGTCGTGATGCTACATGGGATGAATTTCCAAATGGTAGATTTGGTGATTCTAGATCTCCTGCATATGGTGAAATTGATGGTTATGGTCCAACCATTAAAGTCAGTGTTAAGAAGGCTAATGAGATGTGGGGCCAACCTACAAATATCAGAGATTTAAAGAAAATATTCATTAAATATTTAGAAGGGTCAATCGAATCCTTACCCTGGAGTGATCTAGGTTTATCACCAGAAACAGCACTAATTCAAGAAGAACTAATTCAACTAAATCATAGAGGATTTTTAACATTATCGTCTCAACCTGCGGCAAATGCGGCTAAAAGTACAGATAAGATTTTCGGATGGGGTCCATCAAATGGTCTTGTGTATCAAAAAGGTTTTGTTGAAATGTTTATAAATAAACAACAATGGGAATCGGTACTGAAACCTAAATTAGATCATTATGGACGTCGTAAAGTAAGTTATTATGTTGGTGATGCATCCGGTAATTTCGACACTAATTTGGATCCAGGTAGTTCCAATGTTGTAACGTGGGGTGTATTCCCAAATAGTCAAGTAATTCAAACGACAATTGTTGAAGAAGAATCATTTAAAGCTTGGACAGATGAAGCATTTAGTATATGGTCTGAATGGGCAAAATTGTTCCCAAGAAATACTCCTACGAATAGTTTTCTGACTGAAGTTCATTCTGAATATTGTATTGTATCTGTTGTACATCACGATTTTATAGAGACAGATGAACTGTGGGAAATTCTACTAGATTAAAAGGGATAATATATACTCTGAAGAAGTTCCTGTTTATTAATAATTCGATACGTAAGATGTAATGACTAAATTTAAATAACGCATATAATTAATATTATAAAGATTATTAGAATATTTTATGAAAGATCGTTCCAGCCGATCGTGTGTACTTACATAATAATTTTATTTTTACTTAATCTATTTGAGATACTTTTCTCTTTCTAGAGTTTGTAGATTGTGTACCATTAGAAGTATTAGTTTCATTATCTCTTTTCAATTTCTCTTCGAGATAAGAATACATCTTTAATTCTTGATTTTCCATCCAATTTTGTATTCTACCAAAACATTTAACAATATTCTCCTCTTTTAAATAGAATACACCTCTATTGAAAATTGTTCCTTTCTTAATAATTATTTTGGAACCCCAATAACAACCTTTAGTATCAAATGGGAAAGTTGTTATAGCTGAAAATATATCTGATTTTTTAGTTTGTATTGTCATCTTATAAACAGTTTTCTTATTTGAACCACTACCCAATACATTATTATTATTATTATTATTTGTTGTTGTTGTTGAAGTATCATTATCATTATCTAAATCAACTTGAGTAACAATATCAAATTTTTTAGGACCCTTTGAATTTCTTAAAGTATCAACACGTTGATTTTTAGGATCTATACGTGTACTTAATTCATCGAATTGAGATTGCTTAGATTTTGAAATATCTTCAATCATAATAATTTGAAATAATAGATCTCTATCAACTTTCATCATCTTCAATTGTGTGATATCTTGTGATGAATTATGTAACCATGGTTCATTGTCAAACGAGTCATAAATGTCTTTATTAAGACCAACTTCCTTTCTTGTGGGGTCGTTTGAATCAGGTATCGATATATTAGAATCTGTAATATCCATCATTAAAATTGATGGAAAAGTTGACATTTTCTGAAACAGTAACAATATATGATAAAAAATGAGTCTTAATCAAAATGCAATGGAATGATTTGCTGGCTATTATGTCTGTTTCACTAAGGAAATGTCCTTTGTCAGTTGATCAAATATAAGGGTGTGTGGTAATTAAATAATCGGAATTTGAATTATTGACTCGACTATTCAATGAGCTGTACAATTTCTAAATGAAAATCCAGTTAAGCAATATGAAAATATAAGTGGACTACGTTCACTTTATGGTTGAGAGGTCGTTAATGTTAATTATTCTTGTATCAGTTGTTTTTTATGTAATCTTAACTATATCTCTCAGCGATATTACTTAATTAAAAAAACAAACAAACAAACAGAACTCGAGATTCTTAAGTAACTCTTGTCTTCTTCCCTTTAATTTATGATGTCATTGTAAAACTAGTTTACAAATATAGAATCATGAACTCAACTGGTGTTTGTTGCTCATCTCCGAGATAATATCAATCAGCTGAACCGGTAATAAGGAGACGCGAAACCAGCAAGAAGATTAACTAAATGAAGAGGCGTTTTTAGTTAATCGTCTTTTCGGATCCGCGGCAACTGATGTTCTCCATTTCGTCAAACGTGAGATGTCAGCAGCAAGAAAGAAAAACAAGAGAAATTCAAAATATTTACCCCTCATCATCTCCGCACGTTTCAGAGAAGGAAAAAAAAAGTAACTTCCAATGAGGATAAATGATTAACGTTTTTAGAAGTAATTCAATTTTTTTTTTTTGTTTATCAGGGAAATTTTTCAAAATAAGAAAAAAAATTGGAGTAAAATGACCATTTGTCAAATTTGCGTTTTTTTGGAGGAAAAAGAACAAATTCCAAAATTGTGACAGTATTTTAAGTGCAAATTTGCATATTTTTATCCGTTTCATTTTATATTATGTGATCCAGATTTTTAAGAGAGATATTATAAATCAAATTTTAACATTCATGCAGTTCGGAAAAACTCTCCGATATAGCCTTTTACGTCTTTCTTTTGATAAATCGCCTATAACATCGATGTACAAGATGCAAGCAGTTAGTGTCAGTAACGAGGAAGAAAAAAAAACGCGTCGTTTCTTTTCAAAGGCTTATGCAAGTGAGGGGGAAGAAAAAAGAGAACAATATCCCGAAGAAAGGATTGTGCATATTTCAACTCAATCAGGTAACGATTACCGCAGGGGTTGACAACATGGGAATAATTGTCTAAAGAAATTGGCACGCATTATTGTAGGCACCTGTGTTCAAGCATAGATATAACACCGTACAAGACTTTGGAATAAATTATGCGTTTAAATTTCTCCGCACTTTTTTCTCCTCACAGGATATCATCTAACAGATAGCTGCAGAGAACCTTATTTGTGCGTCACTTTTACTGCAATAACTAGAAAAGAATTGATCTGAAGTAGAAGGAATTCTGTGCCCCTTTTTTTCTTTTTTGCCAGAGATTCTCTGATGGAAAAACTTAACATGAGGTGAATCAAAATTGCTTCTTTCGCGGAACTTTCTTAATTCAGTAAGTGGTTATCTTCTGTACGTACAGCGAAATAAATAGAAATTAAATCAGACAACGGCCCTTACACATAAGCGCGGCACATGAAAATGCTTATGGGGGAAAGAAAAAAAAAAGAAACAAAGCAAGCATATCCAATATCCTTTTTAGGTTCTTTAATTAACTCTAAAACGGTTAAGCTTTTGTACTGAACAAATATACCAGGAGATTAACAAATAAATGGTTTGTATAAGCAAACACCTGACACTTTCTTCCTTACTTAAATTAAGGGAAGCTTTTTTATTATATCACTGGATTAAATTATTTAATTCACTGATATAATCGTTACATGAACAAACAATAGCATAGGAAAAGACAGCGCAAAGAACTATTAATTACTATTACGCTAGTTTAATTTCAATTTAATTCGTTACTTCTTGTTATTATCTCTAACACATGGTTTGATCAGTTGGTGGTATCAACGTTAATTATCGTCATTCGCTGTAAGATTCATTTCAAGTTTCACATATTCAGTTATTAAAACAATGGACATAAAGAGAAGGGGTTCGAGTAGGAATTTCTGTTAATTTAACTGAAATTATTATTATTATAATATTATTATTATAATAATAATATTGCTATTATGATGACTGAAGTGCCAAACTCGGTACATAACCTCATGCATGAAAATAAGAAACGTTTGCACAAAAAAAAAAAAAAAAAAAAGTAACCGAGATTTCTTGATTTTCTTTTGTCTTTTCTTTTCTCTTTTCTTTTGTCTTCTGAAAGAGCGATTTAAGACCGCTTTTGTTTTCTACTATTACGATGTAGTAGAAGTAACTTGTTATTTTAAGAGATGATAAACTGAACTTCAGAATGGTCAGTCCATGGGACAAGTTGATGAGCTCATTAATATTAAATATCTTATTAATGTTTTCTTTTCCATTTATTTTCTCCGTGTTAATTATTATCTTATCTACTTCTTACGTGTACAGGTAGCTCTTTTTTCATTAAAAAATGAAACAGTTGTTTGTGGTAAATACTTTCTTTTCCTCATTTATTGCTTTCTTGAATAAATAAAATATTCAAATAAATTAAAAATGAGATATTAATAGTTCCCATCGAGTACATATATGCATATGCATTCTCACCTGTCAGTTGAGATTTAAATCATCTATTTTGTTTGTTTCTATTATTCTTTTTTTCTTTCTCTATTGTCCATCATTTGAGAGAGATTTGTTATGAATCGATATATCCAGTAAAGTAATTAACAAAAATATCTGTTGATCAATAACCGATTAAAATTACAGGAAAAAAAAATACAGTCCATTTATATAAATATAAATTAAAATTTCGATAACGTTTGAATTTTAACTTTTCTATATTTCACGTTTTCTATTAACAAATTAACACAAATAAATACAAAACAGATATTATACTATATTATATTCCATTTCAAAGAGTCCCAAGATATATATTAAATAAAAAGTGTTACTACTATTTATTTTGTGATTTTATTAAATTAATATTAATCACAGAATAAAGCAAAACAAAAACAAAATTAACTATTACACAAATAATGTTTGAAAAGTGTACAATCAATAACTATAAAATTATTAAAACTTTAGGTTCGGGCGCCTATGGTATTGTCTTCTTAGCCGTAGACATGGAAACAGGTAATGAATATGCTATAAAAGCTATTTTAAAGACAAGAAATACATTATATTTAAATAATGATGGTAATAAATGTTCAGATTTATTACAAAAATATTTATTAAGATTATTACCTAAGTCAGATACATCTGTAAATTTACCATGTTTAGATTTAGATATGATACGGGATATGAATCAAGAAGAATTATTACATTTACCATATTTTAAAGAATTATCATTACAATTAAAAGTTCATGGACACGCAAATATAGTAACAATACATGAAGTATTAGATTCAAATTATATTTCCTTCATGATAATGGATTATTATGGTAGAGATCTTTTCACAAGTATTGTTGATGAACAACATTTTGCTAATGATGGAATCCTAATTAAGAAAGTTTTCTTGCAATTATGTTCAGCACTACAATATTGTCATGAACGCGGTATATCTCATTGTGATATTAAACCAGAAAATCTTTTATTAGATGATGATAATAATCTTTATGTTTGTGATTTTGGTTTATCATCAACTGATAAAAATTTGAAACCAGGCATTAGTGTTGGTAGTCCATATTATATGGCTCCTGAAAGATTATCAATAATCGATAAAACTTTTCTTGAATATCCAACAACTAAAAGTGATATTTGGTCATTAGGTATAATATTAATTAATTTAGCATGTATGAGAAATCCATGGTTGAAAGCTCATCAAAGGGATGATAAAACATTCCATCATTTTATTGAAAATCCAAGAATTTTATTAAAATTGTTACCAATTTCTGAAGCATTCTATCAGTTATTAATGGAAATTTTACAAGTATCTCCTTTAGAAAGAAAAGATATTCATAATTTAATGTATGATGTTTCTAATTTATCATCATTTACATGTGAGGGTCCATTAAATAAAGTTGATCCAATCATTTATGAAGAAATCTCAGTTTCAAATGATTCAAATACAGATATTATTAATGGTACATTTCTTGGTTCCAATGACCCAATAGAGACAATTTTAAGTAATGATAACAATGAAAGTTATCAAACTATATTCGATATGAATTATGAAAAGACTGAGAATTATTATGGAACAACGCAAAGTGCATGTACATCAGAAGGTTCAGAGTCTTTTCTTAAGAAATGTGACGTTACATTTACTCTACCGAATCAACAAGATCCACACGAATATATTAACGTATAAACAAAAAAGCAAACAAAAAGCCTGCATCCTTTATTTTTCATTAATGACTAATTCTAATTTAATATTCATTTTATACTAACTTTTTTGTTTTTTTTTGCTTTTTTTATTTTTTATATTTATAATATTTACATTTTTATAGATAATTCAATATACTATTACAAGTAATTATGAGAATTGTGATATGATCAATCTAGTGTATGTTTTTTTGGTTATGCTTTTAAATATGTATGTAATACAAAAAATCGATATAGCAATTATTCTATACAGAACATAATAAAGGAATATATATTAATGCTTCACACATGCAAAATAGTGAAAACATTTTATAAATGAAATGTACTTATCCTAAATATCTCCTTTAACATTTTTCAATGACAACGGAGGAGGCACCACCACCACCGTTACAGATAGCAGCAACACCTAACTTACCCTTTTCTTGATTCAAGATAGATAGTAAAGTAACAATGATTCTTGCACCAGAACAACCTAATGGATGACCGATGGCTACAGCACCACCATAGACATTAACTTTCTTTGGATCCAATTTCAATATCTTGGTATTAGCTAAACCGACAACGGAGAAGGCTTCATTGAATTCGAAGTAATCAACAGAGTTGATATCTTGAATTCCAGCATGTTTCAAAGCCTTTGGAACCGCTAGAGATGGAGACCACGTATAATCGCATGGATTTTGTGCAGCTTCACCCCAACCTTTAATGACAGCTAATGGGGTCAAATTCAATTCCTTTAATTTTCTTTCGGAGACTAAAATGATGGCAGCGGCACCATCGTTGATTGGGGAAGCATTTGGTGCAGTAACGGTACCATTTTCTCTTTGGAAGACTGTTCTTGCAGATTTTAATTTATCGATATTTAAACGAGATGGTTCATCATCCTTAGTAACAATAGTATCGGCTTTACCACGGAAACCCTTAATGGTGACAGGAATGATTTCATTAGCAAATTTACCATCATTAGTAGATGCTTGAGCCTTTTGATAAGATTCAATAGCGAAGTTATCTTGTTGTTCACGAGTAATTTCCCAATCCTTAGCACATTTTTCTGCGTGAACACCCATTGCTAAACCATCATAGGCGTCGTTTAAACCATCTCTTTGTACACCATCGACTAACTTAACGTCACCGAATTTAGCACCACCTCTTGCACTTGGTAAATAGTATGGGGTATTAGTCATGGATTCACAACCACCGGCAATGATTACATCTGCATTACCACATTTAATAGATTGAGAAGCTAAGATGACAGCCTTCATAGCAGAAGCACAGACTTTGTTGACTGTGGAGGCGACAATTGTATTGCTAACACCTGCACCTAAAGCGACTTGTCTAGCTGGGTTTTGACCTAAATTAGCAGATAAAACGTTACCGTAAATGATTTCATCAAAATCAGAAGCTGGGTTCAATTGAGGAACTCTTTCCAGGGCACCCTTGACGGCGATAGAACCTAATTCAACAGCAGTCTTGGCGGATAAAGAACCTTGGAAGGCACCGATTGGGGTTCTAGTAGCAGAAACAATATAGACGTTATTAGACATTGTGGAAGAAAAAAAAAGAAAAAGCTAGGAAATGAGAGACTGTTTGTGTCGATTGAAATATCTAATACAATGGAGTACTGGTTCTGTGAATCTAAGCTATAAAGGAAACCGATTCGACAATAATACAAACTGTCAATTGTTCAAATCTCAATCACAACTCTTGTACTCTTCCCTTTTATATATCCTCTGGTGGGCTCATTCCACAATTTCTCGACAGCCCGGCCGAATTCCCGACCTACGTACGCAAGAACGGTTGGCAGCAGCAGCAGCAGCGAGGATTTCTTCGGCTGCTTCGCTCTTTTGTTACAAACAGCGACAAAACCGAGTCGTCCTCGTTTAGACAGGAAAACCGATACTCTGAGGATAATACCATTTAAACGACGGTTGGATTGAGGGCATCTCGCATATTGCGGTGTCTATGTGAGCTTGTGAACGAGTTCGTTATGACGCTATATAGTTCTATTTACATAATGTGTGTGTGTGTGTGTGTGTGTGTGTGTGTGTGTGTGTGCATATATATTGTCTTGTTTGTTGAGTTTAACTTAACGGTTGCGATGCTTGATGTATAAGGAACGGATACCACCGCTCGTTCCGCGTTGCATGTATGGGTTCTTCTTCAGACGGTCGAGTTTCTCAAAGATAATCAGTTCACAGAAGTATTTCAGATCTCTGGCGGACTCGGTGTCGATGAAGTAGCCAGGGTACCTGTTACTTAGCCAGAAAAACAACATGATGATGTTGTACAATGCTTCATATTGTTCCAGCGTGAACTTGTCGTTGTCTATGCATTGATAATTCAATAGTTCGAATGGGAAATCGTAGGATAGTAGTGCTCTTGTATGACGGTGTGCGATGGTGTAACAGAATTTCCTGAATGCATCCTTGACTAAAGGCATATCCTTGATAGGAGCACTACTTAGTCTTAATTGATCATTGAATGAGATGCCTCGGATATGTTCAAATATCGATAGTGACTTCAATTTGTCTTCCAAATCAGGCAACTTGTATATTTTGTCAGGATGTCTCTCCATCTGTTGAATGAATTGATTTAATAAGAAACTTAGACTTGTACCAGGTGGATATCTTAACATTAACTGCGAACATATTTGGAATGTAGGCCATATTGTCGCAGACTCGAGATGTTTCACAGGGGCATCCATCCCATTCTTAATAGATTCTAAGACATTGTGATTTAATGCAGTGATATATCCAGTAGGTCTGGTTGTACTGCCGTCTTTATCATTACTGGATTTAAATCTGCCTGCACGTCCACCAATCTGCTTTATTTGTGAATCAGTTAATGGTATTAGGTCTTTACCATTGAATTTCATATCTGTATGAAATATAATTCTGTCTATAGATAAATTCAGACCCATACCGATGGCATCAGATGCAACTAAAATATCGTACTCACCATTGTTGAACAGTGCTGCTTGTTGAACACGAGTCTCTGGAGGTAAAGAACCATAGATGACCGCGACTTTAAATTTTGTAGTCTTTTCGATCAATAATTTCATGTCTAAAATTTTCTTCTTCGAAAATGCAATGATGCAATCACCTTTCTTCAATCCCTTTAGATTCTTCCCAATTACTTTCTCCTCAACTAATAAATTTCCTAATCTTTCATATTCATTGATTGTCAATTTATCACCAGTTAATTTCACTAATTTCTGAATTAATGGCAACGCACTCAATTCACCACATACATGAAGCTCTTTAGCACATGCACCCAAGAGTACAGTGGTCCATGCAGAACCTCTATCCTCATCTGCCATCATTTGGATCTCATCCAATACAACTACATCAAATTCAGTAGAAGTAGGTAGCATTTCAACTGTCCCCGACGTTAAACCAACTCTATTTCCTTGTGGATCTAATTCCTCAATAACTTCTTCACCGGTTAACAAATTGCATGCAATCCCTTCCTTCTTGAATCTGTCGTAGACTTCTCGCGCA
The DNA here is from genome assembly GCA_031590215.1 of Maudiozyma bulderi. Taxonomy (NCBI): domain Eukaryota; kingdom Fungi; phylum Ascomycota; class Saccharomycetes; order Saccharomycetales; family Saccharomycetaceae; genus Maudiozyma; species Maudiozyma bulderi. Next base: position 96,692 of record CP134446.1, read on the forward strand.
AGCAATCTCAAGGGACCAGCATAATAGCCTCTATCTGCCTCCTTTAATTTATTCAATGCTCTATGAGTCTTACCAGAATTGGTTGGCCCTAAATGCAATATGATATGACGTTTGATTTTTCTTGCCTCTGGGAACCATTCAGATGGGTTCAAAATATCGATACTGTCCGTATCGTCTGTGTCTGAAGTCTTCAATCGATTGGGTATAATTTCCTTCTCGTTAATATATTTGATTGTCTTAGAGATGATATGTTTGAATATTTGTTCAGAATTTGGTGCGGTTCCAAGTATGCTGCTCCAAGTCTCATCGGATACCTTATCGATTGAGTACAATTGTGCTATCAGATTATGTGGTTCTGTAGGTTGTATAGATTGTGAAATTGTAGGTTTATAAGTTGTGATACGGCTTGATAACTTTGAGTCGTTCAGTTGTTCGTAAATATAATCGCGAAGCCTTAACCATGTTGAATCCATAAATAAGGATTTGGATTCCTGTGTTATATCTTTAATTTTGATTTGTGAATGATACAGTTGTTGTAATGTGGTATCGAGTAGTGACCTAAATTTCGAATCAGTCACATATATCGATTTGTTCTGCGGGTTAAGTTCAAATTGAAATGGTTTCACTGATCTCCCGTTATAGTATGCAGTTTCTTGTTCTTTAGTAGGTAGGTACTTCAATGAAGGTTTCTGAAGTACCCACGTATCACTATTAAATACATTCGTTAAAGTGTTTGTTGAACAATGTTGATAGTATCTCGTAGTTGTATATACAGGTATTCTTCTTCTACAGACGTAGGGAATACGTAAAAACGATCTTCTCATGAACAGGGTTTAGTATTGAATATTTACAGGCTCTTATTGATCTTTTATCTTTTGTCAACCTTGTAAGTAGTAGGTCTTACACATGGCATTCTATGATATTTATGTGATACTTTTTTTTTGCTTTTGTATGGGCTTTTGGGCGATTTGTTTCATCATCGCTTGAGAGTTCGAAGGGCGAACCATGAACCACTGAGACATACAATGACATGATTGATCTTAAAAATGTCTTATATATATATATATATATATATAAATCGTTATGATATATGATGCTAGATATGAAGTTATAAAACTGCAAATGACAAACCCTGACAAACGGAAAAGTACCATGTGTCATGGTTTAATGGGATCTTGGGTGACCCTTCATTAGAGCCATGGTATTTTGGATCCAATTTTCTGCACCACCTTCTGACATTAGGACCTCATATGCGGTTGTAGTTGGAAAGTTATACATATTTGGGTTTTCATAACTGATTACAGCTGCGTTTCTTGTGCTTGGGATTCTTAACATCTCCTTTTGAACTTTCCAACCTAATCTTTCTGAGATATCCTCGACATGATCCACAAGACCCGCATATGAACTATTACCGCTGACACTACTTTGTGAGCCCTTGCGAACATTGAATCTTGTTCTGTTACCTGCTAAGTTATGGGAACAACATGGGATAACCATGAATGGGTAACCTAGTAAAGGAATCCAGCAAGTTAGTTCATCTGAATGATTACCAATGATGAATGTATCCTTTGGGAACTCTGCGATATTCACTTGAGGAGACTTCAAAAGATCCTCACTTGAATAAACGATGGTAGCAGGAGCAATGTATTCATGGGCAACTTTCATTGGGAATAATCTACCATTATGTTCAAGTTGTGGATATTGTTGTTTGATATCCGGATGAGGACGAAGCAAAATGGAAGGAATGATGACTTGTTCCTTGAGACAATTTTTGGTCTCTTGTGGGAATATACTCCACGATTTACGATGCCTTGCATCTATACCGTAACCTTTTACACCTTCACTTACTAGAATATAGACCAGGACACCATTACCACAACCTAAATCTCTAAATTGCATCCTTTCTTTAAAATCTGAACCATATATTTTGATCCAAAGTTCGATTAAGAAAGCAGCAATAGATATATCTTCAAAGACATGTTTCTTTGGATCTGTAGATTCTGCCCAATTCTCAACTAAAAATTTTGAATATTTCTTCTTTAAATTGATATATTGATCTTGGAATTTGACTTTATCGACAACTACATCATGATTCACTTTCTTCTCATAACCGGTCATGACACCCTTTGAATGTTTGAATGCAGTTTGCAGTAATCTATAAGCGGTTCTTACTACTCTTTGAGATTCATCTCTCAGGATCTCTGGAGCCAACCCATTCTCGTCATTTTGTTCAAAAGGTATATAATGAACAGTGATTGTCTTGTTATGAAACAAAATGGCGACTTGTTTAACATGTGGGATATAAAATGGACAAATATCACTACTGTCCAAATGTGGATGATATATGATCGCGGATGTTTCTGAATCCTCGGGATCCGTAGAATTCATCACGAGACAAGTCTGATTAATGACAGCATCCTTATATGGATTTCTTGGTAACATACGTCTTACAATTGAATATTTTGCAAATAAATGTAAATCATCGGGAAGAAACGTCTCTCTTGGGGTATCCTCGTCGACATTAATCCGTTTAGCATCTGTATCTGATAGATCGAATTTCTCACGATGAGATTCCTTAAGGACAGGTTTCCCATCTTCTAATTCGAAATGATCCTCATATAGAATATCGGCTCTTAAGATAGCAGTAGAATTGATATTTGGTTCACGTATAACATGAAGCATTGCGGCTTCGAAATTTTCTCGACTGAACGTCGTGGGAGTCTCTGGATCTGTCCCATACATACTAATCCATGGCGGACCCATTATACTTGGTTGATCAACTAAGAACTTAAAACCATCTTTATGAACCGACCCGTTTGGTTTCCCCATCTCTGCGCAAAGTTCTCTATGGTGTTTGACTATATAAGAGTGAAGTTGCAATGTTCCATATAAACAGCATGCTATATATATATATAAAGGTATCGAATACAGTGACTCCCAGAGACTGTCCATCACTCTCAACTGTCTCAATTACAACGATGGATGACTGATCGATTGCAAAAGATTCACTGAAAATTTTTGTTTTGAGATACGCACACCCGCTTACACAGCGACAGAACGAAAATTTTACTGAGCGTATAGCGGAATTTTGACGTGGGAGAACGCGAACTCGGACAGCAAGAGGATTCATTCAGTTCAGTTCAATGATGGGATTGACCCTTTTATATAGAAAGGGAGTGTGTTGTTATAGGAGGTATGGCAAAGGGGGGGGGGGGGTGTATATATATCTTTTGCTCTAGGCCGGTTGCAAATCAGATAATGTCCTCGCAGTTCAAACAGCTAGAGAAGCTAGGTAACGGTACGTATGCTACAGTGTATAAGGGTCTTAATAAGACAACGGGTGTATACGTGGCCTTGAAGGAAGTCAAATTAGATTCAGAGGAAGGTACTCCATCTACTGCGATCCGTGAGATTTCGTTGATGAAGGAGTTGAAGCATGAGAATATCGTTAGATTGTATGATGTGATTCATACTGAAAATAAATTGACCCTTGTATTCGAATATATGGATAACGATTTGAAGAAATATATGGATTCGTTAACTGTTGGTAATAGTCCTCAAGGGTTGGAGCTACATTTGGTGAAATATTTCCAATGGCAATTATTAGAAGGGTTAGCATTTTGTCATGCAAATAAAATTTTACATCGTGATTTGAAACCACAAAATCTTTTAATTAATAAAAAGGGACAATTGAAACTTGGTGATTTCGGTTTAGCAAGAGCCTTCGGTATCCCAGTAAATACATTCTCAAGTGAAGTCGTTACCTTGTGGTATCGTGCCCCAGATGTATTGATGGGCTCAAGGACATATACTACTTCCATCGATATTTGGTCCTGTGGTTGTATCCTTGCAGAAATGATTACAGGGAAACCATTATTTCCTGGTACTAACGATGAGGAACAATTAAAACTGATCTTTGAAATGATGGGGATGCCTACGGAGGCAAATTGGCCAGGTGTCAGTCAACTACCTAAATATGCAGCAAGTAGTGCAAGTTTCCAACAACAACATCCAAATGCTGCATCGCAGGGACCAAAGGATCTAAAAGAATTGTTACAAGTTAATTGTAAAGAAAAATTAGACGATGTAGTAATTAACTTATTGCACGGTTTATTACAATTGAATCCAGATATGAGATTGAGTGCTAAACAAGCACTACATCATACGTGGTTCGCAGAATATTATCAAAGACCAACAAATTAAATAATGTGATTTATATCCCTTTTAATAAATAACTAACGTATATAATAAAGTATTAAAAAAATACAAGAATGTGTAATGGGTAAGTATTTCAACCGTCCCATCTTTTACAGATGGTTTAAAGTCACTATTGTATTTATATTCACACACTTTACACATATATCATTGCCTGTATGGCCATGTTTAGATTTGTTTAGAGCATAGTATATTTAACTAATGCTGTTTCAAGAAGGTTGACGCTCGGCAAAGCACAACTCTAACAAGACAACTATTTTCGCAAAGACTAGCGTACATTTATAGGGTTATAGTTGCAAAACCTGCTTATACTTCATCGATATATCCAATCGAAGCAGTTATAGGAACCTCAATGGTCCACTGCACGACGCCTTCCTCTGAGTTCATTCGCTATTTATAAATAAATTCGAAATCGAAACGTTGTTGTCGTTGTTGTTGTTGTTCCTCGCGGTCTCTTCCACCAAAATTCGTTGCGTCGCAGTGTTCATTCCACTGAAAGAAAAACGAGCCAGCGAGAGCGTGAGATTGTGAATTTTTCATCCAGGAATCAATACAATTTCTCGATTCGATAAACAATTGAACAAGAAAAAGGAACTGGTAAATAAGTTGTTCTATTGATCTGATAAACTTGAATCCTGCTTCTTCCGCTCGTTATATAATTACACACCTCTCTGTCAAAGTGCAACCTTTTCTAAGATATAGTTCATCGGTCGAATCACATTTTCATCACGCTCACTTTCGTTCCCCCTGGATAAAGAACAAAATCAACTTTCGCTAATTTGCAATTTATCCAAATATGAGTTCACTTAAAGTTCTAACATTGGGTAACAACCCAAACATATTGTTGTACACTTCCCGTTTCCAGCTGGCTAACAGTGTAGACCTATACCACATTAGTAACTCAACTACTAATATCTTCGAAATCGAAACACATACTTATGGTACTGAAAGATTAGTATTACAACATCATTATAAATCAATTGCGGATCTAACAGAGACTAATAATGAGAAATTGGTATTCGATGTAGTTATACTAGGTGCTTCATCTTTGCAGGAATTATCAAGCATATCTAATGATTTAACTGATTATATTAATTCCAGTACAAAGATCTTCATCGAATCAACAGGTTTTGTTCAATTAGAATCATTCGTTAAGATGTCAATGAACGTCTCCCAATTGAACATCTTCAGTATCGTTACAGATTTCGATATTAGAGAGATTTCCAACAATAAATTTAAACAGTTTAGAACTAGTGATTTGGATAATACAAATAATACCATATATCTTGGTGATTCAAGTGTTAAGGGATCAGAATACTCTACCTCCATGCTTAATCTGTTAAAGACTTTTGAAAGATTGTTTCAAAAACTGTTTCCTAGAGATAAGATCGATTTATGTAATGGGAATCCATCAAGATTCTTAACTACTCAATGGAATATCGCTATACCAATAATTTGTTTCGATCCCTTATTGATCCTATTAGAAGAAACGGAACCACAACATTTGAAGGATCAAATCTTAGCTAAACCATTGATCTCTGGTCTAGTCTCAGAAGTGATCAAGATCACTAAATCAATGAATCTCAATGTAACTTGGGATAATGAAAAGGAGCTTTTGAAACATTGGGGTGAATCTTACTCAATACATAATTCAATGCCCTCATTATTATACCATTTCATTCATAAGACTGCGCCATTAAATTTCGATATTACATTGTTACAAGTCATCTTATTAGCAGACGATTTTAATTTAAAGACTCCTTATTTAGAATTCTTATATTCTATAATGATTCAAATTCAAAAATTGAATGATAATAAATCTAAATGGTTCATTAGATCAGAATCCGTAAACAAATCTTCAAATGATTTAGATCAATTAACGGCACAAAATAACTTGAATTTATCAAAGATTGAATCTCTAAATGGATCATTAAGAGATAAAGACAATAAGATTCAAACACTTGAAAATTCCGAGAATAATCTATTGAAACAGATTAATCTATTGAAGGAGAAATTGAATACATTTGAAAAGGATAACGCAGGATTGATCTCAAAACATGAATCCGAAATGAAACAATTACAAATGGAATTACAAAAATCTTCTTTAGAAAATTCACAACAGTCATCATCCAATCCATCTTTACAAAATAATCAATTACAAAATGTAAAACAACAAGAATATAAAAATTCAGGAACTCCAATAATGCATGATTTACAAGATTTCGCTGGATATGGTGTCAATTACGGTGATTCACCTGCTACTCAAAGAAATCAATCTCCAAGTATACAATCGACATCAAATTATGTTGAAAGTAATAACAATCTTTCTAACACAATAAACCAACATAGTGAATCAAGATCAACTAATGGTAGTGACACATCTTTGAAAGAAAGAGAGTTGGAACTACGCAAGAAGGAATTAGAATTACAAGAACGTGAATTGGATATGCAAAGAAAAGCAATGCAGTTACAAATGCAAAGAATGCCAAATTCTCAACCACAACAACAACAAATGAACGGTGGTAGTAGACAGCCATCATATGCAAATATCCAACAACAACAGCAGCAGCAGATGAATATGCCACAACAACAAGGTATGCAGAATGGTTACGGTCGTTCAAGCAGAATGTTGCATGGTGCTAACGCACCTTCTGCTAGTGTATCGGCTAATGAGTTCATCGATCCAATTGCTTCAAATATGGGTTATAATAATAACAATAATAATAACTACCCACAACAAATGAATCCGAATCAACAATTTCAACCGCATGGCTTCAAACCAACAAGTAGGAAAAATAGAAATAGTAACATGCCAATGTTAGGCAGTGCATCAAGCGCGCCAGGTACCGCTGGTAATTTTGGTACTTATAATAGACCTCAACACGGTAGTGCAAGTCAACCGAATTTGAATCAATCAAGAATTGGCTCAATGACTAGTCAAAATGTACTGGCAGCAGGACAATTAAGAAATAGGCCAGGACAAAATGCTGGACCATATGCTAATCAACAACAACAACCTCGTAACAATGGCCCTATGCCAGTAATGAACAGTACAAGTAGCGCTTCATTACAACAGCAAAGACAAGCTAGTGGGATGTCCACGTCCAACAACAATATTAATGATCCGAATACAACTTCTAATACCGTGATTCACAACGTTCAATCTGCAGCCAGTGCAAATAATGTAGCTGGTATGAAACAAACTTATGCTCCAGTTTCACTATCTAGCCCATCGGCAACAAATCCACCAATGAGTATAAGTGAATCGGGTACAATGCAATCACCTGTCATTCCTTCATCTCCAGATGTTTCATCTACCGCAAGTCATGATGAAAAGAAAAAAAAGAAGAAGTTTGGTTTCTTTAAGAAGAAGTCTAAGAAGTAAGCATAAAAAAGTATTCGTTGCATCTATAATTTTTTCCTATTGACTATGTTTGAGTATGATAGACAAAACATAAGGAAAAAATGGACTCTTATCATTACGGTGCATCTAACAGTAATAATATTTAATAAATAGTATATATACATATATTTGTAAATACGTATTTACTAATATCGAATTTTTTATTAATTCGATATAATTGAAAAAATTTGTTTTATTAAATAAACTTTAAAATTATTTAAAATTTTTGATTCTGATAACTAACCAGTAAGGTCATGGTTGAACAAAATAGTGTAAATAAAAGTTAAAAATGAACTTAAAAGGAAAAAGGGCTCTAAAACAAAAGGAAAAAAACCTAGCACCAGGAATGTCAACATACCCATAAGGTTTAAATAAATTCAGTGTATAAGGTACGAGTCATATTCATGAACCCATCCTTAGATGTGCAGTATAAAGCGTCAAAGAAGAGAATTGTTGTCAGAAATATTTAAAAAATAAAATGCTGGACGCAGTAGTTAAATAAATTTAAATTGATGTAATTGATAGAAATCCTCTTTTCTAGCAGGTTGAGCTTTAGTTTCAGATATGTTTTGATTCATTTTTATTTATTTTATTATACAGTTAATATACAGTATTTTCTTCGTATTATATTTCGAAGGGAACTAAATTATTTACAAGTTTTTTTTTTCAAACCTCCTCCTTTATATACATTTGATATTGGAGGTTCACATTCACGAACTTTATCACTGGATGTCGTCATACAAGTCTATCCATTTATAATAATTGTGTTTAGTATTATTCTTTCTTTTAGCTCATATGGACTCCTTGTACTATACATCCTTAGAATATTACGCTCAGTAGTAATCAATATTAACATATTTATCGACAAAGGCAGTTAATAAGGTCGATAAAAACAAATTGATGTTACCCTGAACTCACCCGGAGATCACGTGACTTCTAAAATTTTCCAAAAAAAGAATGGTCCCTAGCGGGATCGAACCGCTGATCTTGGCGTTATTAGCACCACGCCTTAACCAACTGGGCCAAGGGACCTTCGAATTGTGTTTTTGTAAAAAAATATTTGTATACATAATTAAATTGAAATTAGGCCAAAAAGGTTTTTGGTTAAGAATACTTAAATACTATTAACAATTGCGTTATATATGTCGTTTTTGCTATTAACAAGACTTATAATATGAAGGTTACTCACCGCACCATCAGAGATTGTGTCTGGAGGTGCATCCATCCCAGCACATCCATTATAAGCAATGTAGCACCAAGTCTGATTAATAATTAAAGAGGAAATGTTGATAAAAGTTCATTCAAATTAGTTAAGCACGTGGAACGACCTTGTGGGTATATCCAATAGAATAAGGGTTACCAAAAACATGCATGAAATCATTATTAAGGTTATTTTAGCTTGTTTATATAACGGAAAGTATGTCATATAGTCATATCTTAAAAGTTTAATGCCGTAATACTCAAGATAGCATTATGAATTGAAACACTACGAGATAAAATAAACTGAGTAATATTATTTCATATAAGTGGAGGAAGTCAAGACTTACTTAAAACACTAAGACTGGCCCGAATTTAACACACACACATATATATTATTCTGTTGGAAACTATAGGATGTAAAGTGCAACACATATTCTAAAATAAAGAAATAGATACGTATGCCAACAGTAACTGATAATCGGTAAGGTTCACATTACTTAACAATCACGATACATTACTTAAAAATAAGAAGAAAATACGCATCAACGTCATCAAACAAGTATTCACATGCCAAAACATAGATAGTTTACAATCACGAATTAATCTAAATTTTATTATATAAGTGGGAAAGTTATTTAAAGAAATGAGAACAATTGTATATTAATGACATGTTTCAAACTTATGCCAAGATAAATGGGTAGGAAAACTCCGGATCACATGTTTTAAAGAAAGAATCCAACAATACCAGTCTATGACAACACACAATCAGGTAACAGAGCTTTAAGTCATGTAATTAAAAACCTAAAATATCAAAAAGACCCGTGACTATACATTCAATATATTTGTGGTGGCAACAAATGATTCGGCGGAGCAAGAACTGCATATAATATTCGTAAACTTTTACAGTAAGAACATTACATCTTAAAAACACGCACAATGCATAATTAACTAACTCAGCGATGTTAATACATTCCATTTATTCAAACATTCTAATATATAAACATGTGTCAATAAAAATACAGTGTGATACCTCCGATGTCTTATAAGTCATGAAATATCAGACTGTTATCAAGACTGTTATGTTGTATCTACTGGAGGAGACCGTGCCTCGGTGAGTGACCTGCAGTGCACGCAGCAGAAAAGAAAAGAAAATTGCCTTTAAAGGTGACTTCGAGAAGATTGAATCTGATAAAAGGCAACAAATTTGTTATTTATTTTGCCAGTTGCTACCCTTTCGTCATCACTGACTATCACACAGGGAATCAGCAATCGAAATTATGAAGCCTTGTAGCAATAAAATGGCCGCTGAGAAAATTCAAGTATCAGAGAACTTGGGAATAACACAGTCTTATTTTAGCATAAAAGTCATGGAGAGAATATTCCTGAGTGGTGCAATAGCTGCCTTTTCCCTTAGTGCTTTGGGATGCGGTTATTTCTATGTGTTGTGGACTTCAACTAAAGCTAAATATATCTCAGCCAAAAAGAAAAAGGGTGAGGCGGTGGACTACAATGATCCACGATTCAGAGATACCCGATATTTAGGGGTAGGTAGCTTAATGTTTACACTAATATTCACAATACTAGCGTTTATCTCATATTATAGATATTCATATTTGATTAGAAACTATTGTAACAAGGCAATATGACCGAACACAAAGAATGGTTTGATTGATGAATGGGGAGGAGTTGAAGACAAAGGAAGAAATATATGCCCTTACAACTTGGGGGCGAATAACTATTCTCAAGGCAAACAGTTAATTCATGCAAGAAATTGAGCATATTACAGCAGGTTTGAAATAAGAAGGGTGTCTGAAACCAAATACCCTTTTTGGGTACTTAATTCGTTTGATGTATTTGACCCGGTTAGAAATGGAGATTATCATTATCCCAATTTTTAGAGTTCTTTAGTCATTACAAACTTGTAACAAAGTGTCTTCTCAATGAAACTTTCTCCCGAGAGAAAATCAAAACATGAATCACAAAAGTAAATATCATTTATAGGTACGAAAAATCGATCTGCGTTTATATACATTTTGTAAATCATATATATAATTGTTCATCAAAACTGTTTCTTTTGTTCAAATGTAATAATTTTTTCGGCTTCTGACGATCACTGCCAAGCTGCCTTATAACAACGCGATGATCGATTGAACACGAAAATAGATCAGTTGAAAACAATTATAAATTACGAATACATACCGGATAACAACAGATATAGCCCTGGAACTAGATACTACAATTTCATGCAATGGATGGAATTATTGAAATTGCTGATGAATCCAGTGATGATGACATCCATGTCAGTTTCACACGTGAAGTAATACCTATACAGAAGCATCATACAAATGTACGTGATTCAGGTGAACAGATAGAGATATCAGATGGCGAATCCCTAGCATCATCACCATTAAAAGACAGATCAAAAATTTCACGGAAATCAGGTATCAACCAATCACTAGAGCTCGACATGCCCTTTGTTGATGATACCGTGGATAATAGTTACGTTAGACCAATCGAATCACAGTCTGACGACATACAACCTACAAAAGAAACAACAAATAAGTTTAAACGAACGCGAAGTTTGTTGGATGATATTAGAGATAAATATGGATATGACACAAGTAGTAGTAATGACAGTGATGATGGGTTTAACTTTGCTTCTTTAGGCCTGAATATCAACGAATCAAATAAAATTGATGCAAATAAGAGGCAAAAGATAATTGCTACAATATTAGAAGAAAATACCTCCTCAACTTCTCTTCCAAGGGAGAAAATCATATCAAAGGCACAAGAAGATATTATTGTGATCGATGAGACTGAGTCCTCAGCTCATCCAACGGTTGCTAATAGCTCTAAGATGACGATACCCTCCCAAGACGTACTAAAGGATTTCCCGATGTCTTCACAGATACAAGTAAATAAAAGTGCTGTGCCTCCAAATGATTCTAATACATTGAATCTTGCGACTTCTTCACAGATACCTATCGTTAAAAATGTTGTACCTGCGAAAGAAGGTGAATATATCAATTTGCCGATGGACGATGACGATGACGATGACTATGATGATGGTAATAAACCAAGCAGAAGTTCGCAACCAAACATTCCTCCACCTACCTCTCTATTGCCATCGAGACTAGATTCAGAAATGATGCAAAGGCGTAAGAAAGCGAATTTCAAGCTATTATCAAGACGTAAAACTAAGGATTCCGATTGCATTGATTTGAATTTAAATCTATTCTTACAAGATGATGATGACGACGATGGCGAAAGTGAGTATCGTGGGATACCGATAAAACCTGCCGAAAGACAAGATACGACAGAAAGTGAACATGTCACGTCAATGAGCACACGCGTTGCTCCACCATTGCAAAGATCAAGGACTACCGATTTTAGGGAACCTGAAATATCAGAACAAAGTAACGAGTTCACAAATGTACTTGCTAAATACATTATCAACGGACAAAATTTCACCGATGAGGAATCTGATAGACTGATAAAAAGTGAATTGCACAATAACAAGGCCCAATTTAGAAAAGTTAATCAAATATATAGAGACAATCAGAAAGCAAGGGAATGCATAATAGTTGAGATGCCAAAATCATTGATTGAACAATTCAATAAAACAAATATTAGTCTAGAGGAATTGCTGAATCCAGGTGAGTTGCGTCGCAGTTATTGTGTTGATAACTTGCCCCTCATTAAATTCTTTAGAAAATGTGATAGTATATATGATTTCAACCACGATTATTTTTATCCAGAAGATACTAGAATTTTAGAAGAGAGTGTAATAATGTTGTTTTATGACACAAAGGATTTTTTTGATCAATATAACAATAGGAAAAGAGAATTGTACCAAACTATTCGAGTATATATAAAACAAAAGAAACAAGTCATAATTGTACTCAATGAAGTCAATAAATTTAAGAGACAAATTGATGCAATAGAACAACAAAAATACAAAGAAAAAGTTAATGAACAGTTGCAAGGTGGTACACCCAGTCCGACGAGAAACAATCGTAAGAAGAGTAAAGCATTGGAAGAAACTGAACAATTGGGCCTTAGTACCTTTAAGGTCGATCAAAAGATTAGATTTATTGATAGAAAATGGGGTTGTAATATAATAACAACAAACTCGGTTTTGGAATTTATACATGCGCTACCAAATATTACAACATTGATAGCTAAGAAGAGAATGGATCCCACTATTAGATTTATTAATTATGCCCATATTAATGTCAAATCTGGTAAGGATCAATCTGACACGTTACGTAAAGTTATCCATAATATTGGTAGAATTCCAGATTTAAAAGCGGGTAGTATAGTTCGCACATACCCTAAATTTCAAGAACTATTACAAGATTTTGAGAAGCGTCAATTGAAATCTGATGTTAATGGTAATCATTTAATGCCCCCAGGAGGGGAAGCCAAATTATTAAAATTGTTTACATGTAGGGATCCAACAGACACATTACCACAATGAACATATCTGAACTATTAGCTGGACTAATAATTTATTAATAAAGATATATATATTATAATTATTTACGCATTCTTTTAATGAATTGCAATTTATAAAAAGTGCTGTAATTAAATTTTCGTGTTAATAAAATATTTCATTGTATATAAAAAATAATAATGTTTAAAGTCATTTCAATACATACTTAACAGTTTGGTAATCATCTTCATTCAATCTATCCTTCAAAGTTTCAATTTCACTATATGCTTGACTTAGATTAGATAATTCTTCAGGTACAAATTCAACTTTTGCCGTTATTAGTTGAGATAAGAATGCTAATACTCTATCAACAATATTTATATCTGTATCCTTAGTTAAGTTACCAATCGCAGATTGTATTATATCATCCTTTCTCAATACTTTCACTATAGTGGCATCGATATTTGTAGACGATAGGACAGCTGTCAATAAAGCGAAAGCTCTCATCTTTAATTTTGGTTTAATAGTATTGTCGTTCAAAACAGGAGCTATTATATCCAAACCGTTTAATTCGATGAATGCTTTTGTCATGTGTGGATGGTTTCTAACCAAGTTAGATAAAGCATAGAATGATTTTGTTCTTACATCTAAAGGTTCCTTTTCGTTTTGGGCCAAAGTAATAATTGTGGCTAAACCACCTTCATGACTTAAGAAGTTATCTTGAGCTGGACTATTGTTCTGTACAGCAGTACCCACTATAGATAGAGCAATAGCACGCAATTCAGCTTCCTCATACGATAGAATCTTAATAATACTTTCCCAAAGTTTTAAATTTTCGATATTGTTAGCATTGTCTAGGTTTTCGATCAACATCTCAAAATTATCCATGGCAATCAGTTTATTATCTAAATCTACTTCAGGGTTTGTTACCAACTTCATGTTTTCAACCATTAGAGTTGGATCATCTTGGCCACCACCTCCAAATAGTTGTTCTAATAATTTTGGGTCAGGTTGACCAGCTTTTTGCATAGCATCCTTATCACCTTGTGAGTTGGCAATCGACCAATGTAAAAGTTTCTCCATATTGCCGTTATATGTATGTGCTTCCTATGAGGTATTTGATAAGTTACAACAAAGGATGGAAATACATACACACAATATATAACTTACAAGACCGCCCTCTTTATATGCATCCATCTTCAACACATTCTTACTCATCATCTCATCACCTGGGAGGAAGGTCTTGCCCATCGATGGCCCCCAGAAACGTTTTGTGAATTTGGTCAAAATTTTTCAGTTGACGCTCTCTGCGGACAGTTCACTGGGCCGCCAGAGCGATTTTGCTGGAACTTTCTAGAACAATCGATCGATCGATTCACAAGAACGCAACGAACAGGCTCTCATTGATTGATTGATTGATTGATTAATTGATTGATTGATTGCTTGATCTGTTTCAGAAGTAATGTTGATGTTGTCGTTAGTTGCTTACGTAAGTATATGTCTACATATCGTTCAGTGGATCTTGTGGCTGTTCTTCCTGATGAATCCGTCCAGTTTGTATACGAAATCCATTCCGACGGTCTTCAAGTCGTCAATCTGCTTCCTAGTTGATTTGATTGACGCTGGTGACAGCATTTCGTCGTTCAACAGCTGTTTGTCTATCAGTTGGAAATGCTTGTCCACTTCGGCACTACACCAGTTCACTAGAATCGATGAAAACTTGTTGTCCAACGCATCCTTGTTTGAAAACTCCGGGAATATTTGTTCAAAATTCAAAATGGTTTGTTTGATAGTTTGAAATCTTACCACTGCTAATTGAGTCAGGTAATTCACTGGATTATCAAAGGACCCGATTTGTAATGTTAAGTTTTGAATTACGGTAGTTCTATTCTGTAAGAAAAGGTCTAAACTTTGTTCCTTCATACCTAATTTTGATAGTATAGACACATTCGATAAAAGATGTGATATCTCTGTATCCAATAAGATGGATTGCGAAATCTTGTTAGCTATGGTGTCCCTACGTTGGTTGATCTTTAAAATCAGCAGGTTGTAAAGCATCGACATATCACTTGTTGAGTAATTGTCTGACGGACTATCATCACGAACATTGGCATATAATTGATTGATCTTACTTTCGATGGCAGATAAAGAACTCACTGCTTCTGATAACTTCAATCTTGCAATTTGAATGTCAACTTCCTCTATACTATCATCTAATGTTTTCAACTGACTTGGGACAGAAGACGCATCGTTACCCAATGGATTCGAATGCATCGACAATGTTAAACTTTGTAAAAGATTCTGATCCATAAATGAATTGACAATTGTTGACACACCAGATGGCGCAGATGCAATCCCTGTCGGAATACTGTTTCCTGCTGTAGCTGATAAAGTTGCACCTGGTGTCATCGAAGCTTGTCTACTGTTACGTTTTGGTGTCATTGAGACACCGACACTACGTCTATTGCTCTTCACAGGACTTCTCGAATTATATTTATCACCAACGGGTGTTTGTTGTGTTGATTGTAAATATCTAAATGATTCTTTAATTCTTCTTTCATTTTCAACTTCTGTTTGAAAAATATCACATAGAGCGTCCTTAGCTTTTCTAATTGAATCTAATACTGCGCTGCATTCTTGAGGGTCTCTTGTCTCATATAGTAAACCATTAGTAGCGATGTTTCTATTCGATGCATTACTTCTTGTGTTATTACCGTTAATAATTGTCATTTCATTAGCACCGGAATCCGGTTTAAACAAGATACGATTGCTATTGGATTCACTCGTAACATTTATTGTCTTTAAATCCAGGCATTGATTTAATGTTAAATCGTTATTTTTATTCCTTGATGCAATAATAATCATATCATTCAAAATATACATGGTAACAGTCTGTAAAAATCTCATTGTCGTAACATTTAATTCTACCCAATCTGCACTTTTCATGATAATATGCCTTTCCTCATTTCGTTGATCACCGTCAAATATGAAATTCTTGGATCCCTCAACTGTGTCAACCAACTTCACTAACTCCTCCTTCCATATTTTATTCAATACTAATATACTACTTCTATCCCTTTTCTGCTTACTAGATATCGGTGGTAATAAACCTGAAGTCTTACGTTGTGATTCAGCTTCTTGTTCTAATGTTAATCTTGTTCTTGCACTAGTATCAAATTCTTCAATTACTTCTGTCAACTGCTTGAAATTTTCCCTTAATGTCTTCAATTCATTAGAGGCAACATACAGTCCATCATTAACTTGTAAAATCTCATTATATGATTTATTTAAATTTTGTTTCACATCAATTTGTACTCTATCACTTAACATTGTTAATGTTGTTGTAAATGCATCGATATCGACAGCAGATGCACTACCTAATCTATCATGAACGAATTGTTTCGTATTGAAATGAGGATCACTCAATATATCCTTAAGTACAGATACTTGTAACAGATCTGTGATTGGTCTTACACCAGACTGTGGTACATGTTGTGATGATGTTGCAGCTTGTTTAGCTAAATCGTGGCTCATTGTTGAATTATTATTACCATAACTATACATGTTTCTACCTGTAGTATCATTTAGGGATCCCAGGGTAGTTGTCGAAACGTTACCATCCTTCAAATCGTTCAATGATGACATTGGTAAAGGCATGGAATAGTCTAATGTCGGAGGGATATAATTTTGGGTATGAACAGATAATCTTCTTTGCATAGAAGATGCAGCTTTGTTCTTCTCCCTAGCATTGATCGTAGGCAATTCAGTATATGATGTATCCATATTACTATAAGGACTGACATTCTTATTTTTTTTATTCTTCTTCTTCTTCGAGGTTGTATCATCTGTATTCCCCTTTTTATTTCTTGCATTGAGTGAACTATGTGAGGAATCCTTTGTAGATTCGTACGGAACACCAGTCAGTACGTTGGACTCCATGGCCTTATTCTTATTCTTAGTAGGAGATCCTCCACCTGTGACATTCTTCCAATTATTTCTTGCTTTTCTCAATGAGATTTCCACCATATTTGCGTTGATCTGACGAATGTGAAGTGAATGCGTTTATCTATCTGAACCTTTACACCGTGACTAACTCAATTGTGCTCGCTGAACTATTCCAATCCCCTAGTCTCAGTACTCTTAACACCTTTGAACTTCTCCTGACTTGGAAATCTTTCTGTTTCTGATCAATCGATCTCTGCTGTTGTTCGTTTTCCCAAATTTCTGTTCGTTGGGAATTGTCTCAAAAGGAAAAACAAAACAGAAAAAACGAAGAAGACGAGCTGACGAACTCGTCGATAAACAAAGGACATAAACACATATACATCAATAAGAGCAATCATCCACAAGAAGAAGGTTAGTTTTCTGTGTGTATGTGAGAGAGAGTACATACTCAATATACAATAGTGACAAAGAGACAAAATCGTCAAGATGAGTGTATCTAGTGAGGAACTAAACTATATGGTATGGAGATACCTTCAAGAAATGGGACAAGAGTTAACCGCGTTGGCAATGCAAGAAGAGACTCGTGTATTAGAGTTTGATCAACGTTATAAGGAACATATTCCAGTGGGCCAATTAGTGGATTTGGTACAGAAGGGTATTTTGTATACCGAGAGTCAATTGCTTGCGGACCATGTTGATGAATTGAAGATGAGTACATTTGAAGAACGTCAAACTTATTTCAATGATAAATTCAATCTGGCGAATGCATTAAAGATTCAAGAGAAAGACGTTCCAGAGATTGAATCCACTGGAAGATTTGCATTAGAGAATGAGTCCGAGGAAACCGTGACAGAAGAACAAATTGAAAGATCTTTGAATGAGACTCATTTACAAGAAGCTAACAGTGTGAAATCTGGTACGAAGTATACAACAAAGAAAGATGAAATTATAAATGAAACAACTGTTGATACAACTGTGAAACAATTGACCGGATACAATTTCTCTTCTAAGAACAAAGTAGATCAAATGAAACCCTTATATGAATTCAAGGAAACTATTGTTACATGTGAATGGCATCCAACGAATCCACATATGTTATGTACTGGCCATGAGGATTCTGTAGCGCAATTAATCACGTTGAATAATGATGGTGACGCTATTGTTAGTAACAAAGAGTTAAGACATCCATTTGCTTTGAGTGCTACCTCGGGTAAAAATTCAAATAAAGTTACCTGTTTGGCTTGGTCACCAGATGGTGAAATGGTTGTTACAGGTGTTGAAAATGGGGAGATTCGTATTTGGAACCAAGAGGGACATTTAACAAATGTATTTAATTTCCATAGAACTGCCGTGATCTGTATGAGTTGGAGTCCAAATTCTCAACATTTTGTTAGTATGGATGTTGATAATGTTGCGATCTTGTGGGATATCGGTTCCGGTACAGTGTTACAACATTATGAATTGAAATCCATGGGTACTAATGTCTCTAATAATCCTGAATCATTAGGTGTAGATATCGAATGGGTAGATGAACGTAGATTTGTTCTACCTAATTATAATGGGACAATTGGTGTCTATGAGACTACAGAAAGTAAACCTATTGGTAAATTAATTGGTCATCAAGGTGCCATAAGTTGTTTGGAATTCCATCCTATCAAGAAACTTTTAGCTTCTGCTGCAGATGATTTTACTATACGTATATGGCATGGTAGTAATAGTAATTCGACACATTGTTTCTATGGACACGTACAAGCAATCACGTCATTGCAATGGCTTACTGAGGATCTGTTGATAAGTAGTTCAATGGACGGTACTGTTCGTATTTGGTCAATCACACAAAACAAAATGGTAGCATTATTAATGTTAGATGGTGTACCTATCTTTATCAGCAGATTGTCCCATAGTCGTGAACACTGCGTCATAGGCACAATGAACGGAGCAGTCTATGTTGCCACGTTGAAGGAGTTTATTGACAGTGCAGCCCAGGAAACTACAGATGTACCAAGACCAATTACAATCATTGCCAAACATGAAGGTACCAGCAGTGTCAACGATCTATCGTGGTCTGCCGACGCACTAAATGTAGCAGTCGGGTACAGTGCAGGTCCAGGGTCGGTATTATCTGCTGCACAATAGCTCAATCAATGATGGCAACCGCTACATGATGGTATTATCCAGTTTTTTTATAACACCGCCCATTATTCGGAGGTGCACGTGATTTCTTCGTTTTGCGGGATTACCGACCGAAAATTTTTTCGTTTCTGCTTTCGAAGGGAAAAGGGAGCTCGAGAGATGTATATATATATAAACAAACAACATGAAGAAGAGTGAAAACGGTTGGTGGATTGGATGGGATTGTCCAGTTTGACGTTGAGGTCTGTATCTGACGCAAATTGCTACTGTAGATTATCTGTATATTGAACCCATCATGGTTAAACCTATTGTTGCCCCAAGTATTCTAGCGTCCGATTTTGCCAATTTAGGTTGTGATTGTCATCGTGTAATTAATGCCGGTGCGGATTGGTTACACATCGATGTGATGGATGGACATTTTGTTCCAAACATTACACTTGGTCAACCTATTGTTAAGTCGTTACGTCAAGCTGTTCCAAGACCAAATGATACTACTAGTGATAAACCTAAAGCGTTTTTTGATTGTCATATGATGATTGAGAATCCTGAGAAATATGTTGAAGATTTCGTTAATAGTGGTGCAGATCAATTCACTTTCCATTACGAGTCCACCAGTGAACCATTAGCGTTAGTTAAATTGATCAAATCGTTTGGTATTCGTGCCGCATGTGCAATTAAACCAGGTACACCAGTTGATGTTCTATTTGAATTGGCACCACATTTAGATATGGCTTTGGTAATGACAGTTGAACCAGGTTTTGGTGGTCAGAAATTCATGGCTGATATGATGCCAAAGGTTAGTATATTGAGAGAAAGATTCCCACAATTGGATATTCAAGTCGATGGTGGTTTAGGTAAGGAGACCATTCCACAAGCTGCGGATGCGGGTGCTAATGTTATTGTTGCAGGTACCTCTGTGTTTACCGCACAGGATCCAGCTGATGTTATCTCATTTATGAAGAATAAAGTTAATGAACAATTAGAGAAACGTGGTGTTCTAACAGAATAGTTGAATGACTCTAAAAATCTTAAGTAACAATATAAAAATATAATATAAATATATGAAGAATAAATCTATTAAAACACTAGTGTACAGTTATGTATGTTATATATATAATGGGCATTACTCATGGGAAGTATGCACCACCTAGAGTTGTGCCTTGACCTGTAGCCAAAGTTAAACCTTGAGAAGAAGTATCATCCAAAGCGCTCCATAAAGCTTCTCTAATTAGAGACATATTATTCTTACTTGTCTTTGCTTGTTGAATCTCTTGTTTTCTAGTGACTTTTTTATTCGCACTATCGACACTCATGGAATCCTCATCGTTATTCTCTAATTGAGCTTGTACATCAGTTAACAGTTTCCTCTTTTGAGCATATTTCAAATTACGTTCGATCTTTTGGGATCTTTTCTTAGATAAAGTCTTATTGGTCAGCCCACCACGATGGGACTGGTCCCTTCTAGCAGTAGTGTCCTCTTTACCGAAATATAGATCCAATGCGACGGATTTAGCTTCACCTGAACGTGATCCATCAGCGGATCTAGCTTGGTTGAAGTGACCGGCACGATCACGTTGGTCTCTCTTACGGGCCAACTTCTGCTGTTTGCTACGGACGTTAGTGGTCAGTTTTGGTCTGTTGATGGAGTTCTTGGAAGGCATTCTTGGGTTCTTTAGCACGGTTGATCAGGGAAGACAGAGAGAGCATCTACGCAATCGTAATCACAGTCATCTTTATAAGTATAAGTATCTTCAAACTCATCGCAAACTGAAAATTTTTCTTCCAACTGAAAATTCGGCCGGCGATGGGACACCCGCCGGGAGGGAAGCGCAAAGGTTCGTTGGGACACGACACGAAACTGCGAGAAGTTGTTGTTGTTATAAAAGAATGTGACCAGGGGAAGTGATGTTATTGTGATGTGTAGTCACAGATAGGCAAGTGCTAGTGTGCAAGATGAGTGGCGATAAGAAAATGGAGACCGACGAGTTCATGGAGTTCCTGGACAACCTGCCTGAGGGGACGGCCAGTAAAGCAGGGGACGCCAGTGGTCCAACTGAGAATAAAGAGGATATTATGAAGTTTCTAGATGATTTAGAGAAGGATACCAAGAAGGAGGAAGAGAAGGTTGTGCAAGAGAAACCTGTTGAGGAGAAACCTGTTGAGGAGAAGCCAGTCAAGGATAAGAATACTGAGACAGAGAAGCCTGTTGAGGAGAAGAAGGATACCGTTACTGAGACAGAGAAGCCTGTTGAGGAGAAGAAGGATACCGTTACTGAGACAGAGAAGCCTGTTGAGGAGAAGAAGGATACCGTTACTGAGCCCGACACCCCTACTCAAGCTGAAGAACCTCTAGATGATCCAATTACATCGATCTCTAACTGGTGGTCCTCGTCTGGTGCAAATACTGTCTCGAGTCTATGGAACAAGACAACTGAACAAGCAGCACAATTGAAAAACCGTTTAGCTCAAGAACAAGCTGCGTTGCCGTTACCTATTCCACCGATCAACTCTGTCACAATCAGTGAATTGGCTAAATCGTTACAGAAGATCGTAGTAGGAGAAACTGAAGAAGTGCTACGTATTCATTTGGTTCATGATTTAGTTAATTATTCATATCTACAATATCATGTCGAACAAAGATTCGATCAAGTATTAAGTGATCAAGTACAAGGTGGTATCCGTATCTTTGTCGATGAGTGGGGGAAACCAAACAAGGACGTGTCCTCTAACAATGTATCCACCGAGACCCACGTCTTAAATAGTGATGATATCGGTAACAATGGTAACGTTAGCATTGTCAAGAGTCCGATCCCAGTAAAGAGACAATTGAATGTATTCAATGGCAAATTGACAGATGGTGAAAAGCTTGCATTTGCCAACTTGGACAATGCAGTAAAATTATTCAACAAAGCTCATGAGGAAGTCATAAGACAACAGGAAGCGAACGGTGATAAAGATGATAAATCACAGGATAATGCAAATATTAGTGATATTTTTATATCTATCATCCCTGTTGCTATCCCTACCACTGGAGACTCCGAAGATAAAATCACCACTACAGATGCTTCGCAACCTGGTAATTTCAGTTTCACTATAGTATTGAAGGATATCACTAATGACATTACAAGTACTACACGATCCCAGGGATTCCCATCCAAATGGATACATTGGCTAGAAGGCGGGTCTGTACTACGCAAGGACAACGAGCCAGAGACCTCAAAGAAGGACGAGAACGAAGAAGACGATGAGGAACAAGTCGATCCAAGTGAATGGGTACAAGACTGGATCGAGGACGGGATCAGCCTGGTGCTAGGTGTCGTGGCCCAAAACTACGTAGTCGAGCGTATGGGATTCAACTAGACACATCGCCCGCTTGCCTTACTGTCAACAACATCATATGTATTGTATAAAACTAAACAGAATGAAACCAACTCTGGCAACTTATCCTTATATAGCAACAGCAACAGCTAGATGTTCTTGCTTGTCGATAACGAACAGCAACAGTTGCTGCGTCGCCGTCGCCGTCGCCTTCTCGTTGCGCCCGCGAAGAAGAAAAAATCCAGCGACGGTAGTTCCAGCAACTTTTTCCAGCTGGGGCCACCAGAGGTTCAGCTACATAGATACATAGAATGTACATAAGAACAGCAAGTTTATAAGAAGTAGAGACTCGTTTCAGTACTCAGTTCATTTATTGTCTGTGATAGAAGGACAGAAACCACACTGAAGAAGTACAATCATGTCTGCTATTACCCCCGCGGACTCACAACAATCGGCCCCTGAGGTCTCTAATGAATCCTCGCCAGCACTACCAAACCAACAACAACAACAACAACAGAATAAGAAGGAGAAGAAGCAAGCTAAGAAGATTACAGAAGGTGAAGCAGATTTGTACCTGGACCAATACAATTTCACTACTACTGCGGCTATCGTAAGTTCTGTAGATCGTAAGATCTTTGTACTATTACGTGATGGTAAATTATTGTTTGGTGTTTTGAGAACATTTGATCAATATGCTAATTTAATCTTACAACATTGTGTAGAGAGGATATATTTGACTGGTGAACATAAGGGTAAATACGCTGAAGAAGATCGTGGGATATTCATGATTCGTGGTGAGAATGTCGTTATGTTAGGTGAAGTTGATATTGATAAAGAGGATCAACCTTTGGAATCCCTAGAACAAATTCCTTTCACAGAGGCACAATCCATTAAGAAACTGAATGATGATAGTAGATACTCTAGCGAGATTGCAAAGACTAAAATATATGCTCGTCATGGTTTAACTCATGATTTCCATAAAGCTGATATGTACTAATAATATAATATAAGTAAATAGATACCTTACTTAATGAATTTAAAAGAAGCGTCATATTCCATAAAAATTTTGGATATTTGTTACAAGATTTCATTCATAATAAGGGGAACCTGGAACAGTTTCACTAACCATTTCCAGATGTCAAGCTAATATGATTCATGAGACATATTCCCTCGCAACCAATTCTCTACAAATTGAAAACCATAAACGCATATAGTACCATAACAAAACACCAACTACAATAAAATCACACAGTTCAATAGAATCACACAGTTCAACAGTCTAAGAGAGTCATTGATTAAAGGTTCTTGCACAATATTTCTGTATTATATCGACCCTCTACCATCTGGCCCCCCAGAACCCTCCGCAGAAACTTCCAAATCCTGAAAATTTTTTCGTTTTCTCTGTCGCTGAAATTTTATTGCGATGAGCTCTTGCAAGTAAGTATATAGAAGTTGAAATAGTCAAGTATTTAATTTGTCATTTTACTAACTAGGTTTCATCTATCGTTGATCGTACTAAGTCATCACAATGTCACAGTTCACTGAGTACAAGGACCTGATCCAAGAAGGCGATCTAGCGCTAATCTGGATCTCTCGTGGGAATATCAAAGCAGTTACAATCGATAGTAAAGAAACTTTCAATACAAGATATGGTTCATTTCAACATTCAGATATGATAGGGAAACCATACGGTTCCCAAATTGCCATCAGAACTCGTGGTACCGGTAGATTCGCATTCATCCACGTATTACAACCGACTCCTGAACTTTGGACATTATCATTACCACATAGAACACAAATTGTTTATACTCCAGATTCATCATATATTATGCAAAGAATGAATTGTAACCCACATACAAGAGTCATTGAGGCAGGTACAGGGTCCGGTTCATTCTCTCACGCTTTTGCAAGAACCGTTCAACAATTGTATACGTTTGAATTCCATCCTGTACGTTATGAACAAGCTAAAGATGAATTCAAGAAACATGGTATATTGGATGAAAATGTAATAATTACACATAGAGACGTCTGTGAGGATGGGTTCACAATAAAACCAACAGATACTACCTCAGCTCAATTTTCAGAAGATGAGATGACTAGTGGCCTGAAACAATTAAATGCTACCGCTGTCTTTTTAGATTTACCTGCTCCATGGGATGCAATTCATCATTTGGATAAAGTTATCGCTACAGATGAACAAGTACAAGTATGTTGTTTCTCCCCATGTATTGAACAAGTCGATAAGACAATCGAATCCCTTGAGAACAATGGTTGGACTCAAATTGAAATGGTAGAGATTCAAGGTAGACAATATGAAAGTAGACGTCAAATGGTAAGGTCGATGGAAGACGCAATGCAAAGATGTAGGGATATCAAGAGACGTAAGAAGGAAGGCATTGAAAAGAAACAATCACTTATTGAAAAGGAAGAAAATAATGATACTGCAGCGACTAATATAGAACCTACTCCAAGAGAACCATTTACAGAAAAAGCTAAATTCAATCCATTCGGTAAAGGTATTAGAGTGAAAGAAGGTGATCCAGGTTATAAATGGAAACAAGTGACAAAAATTGAATCAGAAATTAAATCTCACACATCATATTTAACATTCGCTATAAAACTTGTAGATAAAACAAGAAACGAAACTCTGGTTCAAGAATGTTTAAAGGAAACAAAATAGCTAGGACATACATAACTATTTCTATACATATTTATAAATAATATTTAATTCATTTGTGAAATATATCATTTCTCATATGCTTCAAAAGAGGCATATTCTCTCTTACTGTGTTTAACAAATCGTAGTCAAGATCTGCAATGACTAGTTGAGGTTCCGTAGAAGAAGTAGCCTCCGAGATAATGTCACCCCATGGATTAATAATCATTGAATGACCCCATGAAACACGCTCTACGGGTGAACTATTAGGTTTCAAATTTGGATCCCTCCAATCATCATCACTTACATTATGTATACCTTGCTGACCAGGCATTATAACATAACATTGAGTGTCGATGGCTCTTGCCTTTCCCAAGGTTTCCCAATGAGCTGCACCTGTCTTCATAGTGAATGCACTAGGGTAACAGATCATTTGAGCTCCCTGTGATCTCAAATATGCAGAAATTTCAGGAAATCTTATATCGTAGCATATGGCAAGTCCCAATCTACCTACTGGTGTATCTATCACCATTGGTAGTTCCATCCCCGGTTGAACGGATTTAGATTCCCTCAATATTGGCCCATTCTTGATATCAACATCAAACAGATGTAATTTTTGGTAAGTGTTCTTGATTTCCCCTTCATGGTTAATATATAACAGGACATTTTTAGTACGTGGATCCTGAATCTCATTGGACGGTGGCAAATGCACACCTATCGACACATCAATATTTTTAGATTTCTGCTGTACCAACAACCGTATGTTCTGTTGTAGGTCCGTAACAAATTGTAATGTCTGGTTGGATAAATAATGGGAATGATCAGCATTTCTCGACAAGAAATCTGTAGCCTCTGGGAAGAAGATCAATTTGACATCCTTATCTATCGCTTGTGATATCAATTGAGTCACAGTTTTCAAATTTTTCTGGACATTAGAAGAAGAACAAAGTTGCCCTATAGCAATTCTCAAACCAGACGACATATTTATTGCAGTATGTCACGAATATACAACAGTACCATAGCCATTCTTGAGCCATCCGGGGATGTTGTCGATGTTCTTATCCGTCGAACATTCACATACATATATATACTATCATTATATAAAAACTTCCACAGAGTCGGCCGATTTCATAATTGTTCTCCGAACAAACAGTGACAATAACATAAGAGTCGCCAAAACGCCAAATTTTAAATATATCAAAACATACAAGAAGACATCATCGATAAGAACAACTAGGGACTCTAGCAAGTTACCAAAGGATAACATTTTGTTTATTTTATCCAGTTACATAATGAGAACTACGACGTTCGACAATAAGGATGCAAGGGGGCACCCGGTCCCAGAAGTTTCTGGACACACCTTCCCAATGACTAATTCTACACAACAAGATCAACAACTGATGACGCCACTTCACCCACAGACAGTGATCCTGAAGGATGGAGAAACTGTAGCAACGATGTATCCAATCCCATCATTTCCACAACTTTTACCACCTGAACTGTTGAACTTCCTGTTAGATGAGTTCAATATGGAGATCGAGAAAGGTGATAGTTTCCCATATTATGAGACCTTAAGTATGGAAGAATTTCAAGATATTTGGTTTAATAGAGACGGACACATTTGTATAATGGTACTAGGTGAGATACCTGAGTTAGATTATAGTGCTGACGACATATATCCACGTAATGAAAGTTCCGATAAGAATATTAAGAATGGAACCAGTAATAATACTAGTAGTAATGATAATGGGGTTGATAATAAGAAGAAATCAGAAGAATATTTACAAAGGAAAAGATTACGTAATTTTAATTTTAAGATACCTTGGGAGAAACAATGTCTAGGAATATTTCAACTACAGCCTGCATATCCTGGTAGATCATCGCATGTTGTAACGGGGACTTTCTTGGTTAATGCAGGTATTAGAGGTAAAGGAATCGGTAAAACTTTGTCAGAGATATTTATTGAATGGTCAAAGAAATTAGGTTTCACATCATGTTGTTTCCCGCTCATATATGGAACTAACGTAGGGATAAGGAGAATCCTAGAAGATTTGAATTTTAGAAGAGTTGGGAAATTACCAGAAGCTGGGATCTTGAAAGGGTACGATGTCCCGGTAGATTCCTTTATTTACGCAAAAGAATTTACACATATTAAAAGAAGTATAGATTTGCTTCGTGATCCTGAAAAGAGTAATGAGATTGCAAAATATGAACGATTAAGGTATTATTTGGAGACAGGAGAGTACCCATTGCATTGTGATAGAGGTGAAAAGGCAAGACTTAGAGTTAGCGCTAAGAACCATAATTTATTGAATGGGAAATTAATGACGAAAGGTAGAGAGGTTGTCTATGATCCCGTAAAACAAAGACAGATAGCATTAGAAACACATAACGTAATGCATGAGGGTATTAATAAAGTCACATCTAAAATTGCAAAAAAATATCATTGGAAACGTATAAAGCATAGTGTATCTGAGGTTATAGCTCAATGTCAAAAATGTAAAATGAGATACCCTGATGAAAATGGTGTTATTATTACTGCAGGAGCAGAACCTGTAACACAAGCACACATGCTACCGTCTAATGTAATAAATGCAAATGACTTAACTAAGAAGGGTGGTATTGCAGACAGTACAAATACCAAAGGTCGTCGACAATCAACTACAGTTGACAACTATAATGCTGAATCTGACAACAAACGTAAAAGATCTAAAAGTATATCTGAGAAAGAGGGTGATCGTGTGAACAAACAAATGAGATATGATGAACAGCAATATCCCGATTCTTATAATAATTTGAACAGTACAAACACATTCAATAAGTTTATCGCTGATGAAATGAATAAAAATAGGGCAAGTTATATCGATGCAGCTACTAAGGTGTTGGTGGATATGAACGATAAGTCAAATCTGGTATCTTCAAAGACAAAGACAAATAAATCCAATAGTGACAATATCATGAATGATGCTATGTTAAACCTAGAGGATAATGTTATGGCGGCATTAGAAATAGTACAGAAAGAGCAAGTCGAACAACAACAACAACAGCAGCAGCAGCAGCAGCAACAAACAGAAGATGAGGCTGCTATGTTAAGAAGACAGCGTGAAAATGAACAGTTCTTATTAAGTTTCGACTTTGATGCCGCATACCAAGAGGAAGAGGATGAAGATTATCATGACGATGAAGATGATGATGATGACGATGAGGAAGACGAAGACGAGGAGGAAGAGGAGTATCCGGATGATAGAGACCCGTCTAACGAAAGTTTCAGGGGGAACTCCGACAACATCCAATACTTGCAACAAAACACTACACCTAATGACTCAGAGAGATATGATCAGCATTTACATGATAGAAGGGATGTACTACAAAACATTCAAGAGATTGAAATAGAGAATGTTATAGATGATGATAACGAAGATCTTTCACAGCGTGAGGCTCAGGATATACCGACAGAGGTGGACCCAGTAATAGATAATAATGAGACAACTCCAAATGCGTTACCACATTACCACGATATATGAAATGAATGATAGATCTGAATGTAAATAAATGCCTAATAGAAGCAACCTTTTTCGTTCGAGCAGTTTGAGTTCAAGATCAATTCCTGGTAAACCGCGCAGCAGGTCATCGCTTCAATTCAAAAAAGTTCTGCACTTTTGTTTGGTTTTTTCGGAACTGTAAACAAAAGAAGGACGTCGAACTGTCAACACATCTGCTATACAGTATCATCAAGAGAGAGACTGAAAAGAAAGGGAGTTTTGAAAGGTTGTATATAACTAATTACACCCTTGAATGTATAGTTAGTTAAGTGGTTCTGCCTTCTGTTAGTTTAAGGTTGTTGTCTGCAAGTTCTTAACAATGGGGTTCACG
This sequence comes from Maudiozyma bulderi, assembly GCA_031590215.1. Classification (NCBI taxonomy): domain Eukaryota; kingdom Fungi; phylum Ascomycota; class Saccharomycetes; order Saccharomycetales; family Saccharomycetaceae; genus Maudiozyma; species Maudiozyma bulderi. The sequence continues at coordinate 125,870 of CP134446.1, forward strand.
TCAATTTTCAAACAAATTCGTGATATTTTTGCTCAATCTCATAGTAAATTCGAACAAGTTCAGTTATCTAGAAGGGCGTTCTTTCAATTACTCGGATATCTAGGTGGGTGTGTCATTATTTCATTAGCGACACAGTCTAAATATCTCAATTAAGCGCTACTATTCGGCATATTGATTAAAATTTAAGACTGAGACCATTTTTCAAAGGGTTTGCATAAATATAGAGAAATATATACTGGTTATATATGAACAATATTTAGGTAATCGATGGCTAGTCATTTAAGAAAAACAAATGATTTCCATAATGGGTATGGATCATTTCTGTATACAATTATAGAAGTGCCGAATATATGGCATCGTCTCCTAATAGTGAATTTGACTACCACTCTGAGTTTATATATTTACAGTTTAAATAAAATATACGGGTTTATCTAACATACGTAATGAAAAATATACTTCTGTAAAGATTGCTGTTTACATTTTAACTAGTGAAATATGTCTGGTGTAACCTTTATATGATTTACAACAGATCAGTTAATATTGTCATTCCACAGTTCATCTACTATTGTGTTTGTTATCGAAGATTCATTAAGAAATTATATTTGGGATCCAAACAAGTTCACCCTGTTTCGTTCTCAAAGGTATTATATATAGATGTTACCCAATTTTTCCCAATACTCTTTAATTATATAAATAATTTTAACTCAATTTTAATTAATAAAGAATAGTTTAAAATGTTTTAAAAAATAACGAAGTAATTAATATTTAAAGAATCTATAAAGTCGTGTTGTATACATAAAATTAAATGACAAAAAGAGAGAAAATAGCTTTACAATTAAGCTTCCTTCTTTTGGACAGCTTGTTGATCAGCTGCAGTAGTAGCAAAGACATTTGGCTTATCTTCATGTCTTTCCTTTCTTGGACCATTGAACCATTTCTTGAAGTCTAAAACAGATTTCAAACTCCATACCTTAACTCTCATAATGTAGTAACAAGAAAGCATTAAGAAAATGTTGAAACAAATGTAGATCCACATGAAACCAAAGTTTCTCCATCTGTGATGGTACTTAACATGGTATGGTAAGACAACATCATCTTGAACACTGAATGGACAGTATTCACAATCAGCAGTAGCTTCAGGGTTCATTAAGAAACCAGTATGGTTATTAATATAAGTGTTCAAAAATTGACCACAAGTTTGACCAGATGGTGGATCCATAATATTTAATTCATCACGGTTACATTTAACCTTCTTGTTATGGACTTCTGGACCAACTAAACCTTCGACAACGTAAGTAAATGGAGAGATTCTGAACATGAAAATCCAGAAACGTGGAGCCTTCTCTGATGGCTGTAAGATACCACAGAATAACAACATAGCAGCGAAGATATTAGAGTTAATCATAGAAGCAGATGGAACATCTGGAGAGAAGTAAAGAATCCATAAACCATAAGTAACAAAATACATTGGGAAGATCAAAACGTATAAGAACCAGAAATAACCAGCTTGAGGAGCACTACCAGAGAAACCGGCAGGCCAGTAGTAACAGAACCAACAGACAAATTGACAACAAATAGTCCAGCCTAATTCAATTAAACAATGAGACAATAGTAAGACACTCCAGTGGAAAGTATTGGAAGCAGCTTCTCTAACTTCGTATAATTCTCTTGAATCGAAAGCGAAAACATGTAATTGATTAATCATAGCTAGAGATAACAATAATAACATAAAGATAGCTGCAAAAGCTTCAACAGCACCACCGACAGAATGATTGATACGAACATAAGATAAACCAATGAATAAAGCACAGGTAGCACATTCCATAAACTTAGCTCTGATGTAGACAGGAGATCTCCAGAATTGTAAGTAAGTTCTCTTAATAACACATTGGAATTGAGTAGTCAAAGAAGCAGCGAATTTAGTAGCTAATTCAGGATCATCACTAACAGGTCTAGAAGGTAAAGTTCTGTGAAGTTCTTCAACTTCAGCTCTAGCAGCAGCACATTCAGGAGAAGCTAACCATAGATCATGCCAGTCAGCAGAAGCACTAGCGGTAGCACCAGCACCGATACAGTTTAACATATATTCAGCAGGATTTTCAGAGATACCACACTTAACACCAGATTCACGTTCGAAATAGTTTAGTAAAGTATTAGAGTTTTCACCAATATCACCAAAGTAAACCATTTTACCACCTTTCTTTAATAATAGTAATCTATCGAATTGTTCGAATAAAGTAGCAGAAGGTTGATGGATAGTACACAAAATAGATTGACCAGAATCGGCTAAAGCTCTCATAAATTGAACAATAGACCAAGCAGATTGAGAATCTAAACCAGAAGTAGGTTCATCTAAGAATAACAATAGAGATGGTTTAGCAACCAATTCAACACCAATAGATAATTTCTTTCTTTGTTCGACATTTAAACCTCTACCAGTCTTACCAACTAAAGCTTCAGCGTAGTTTTGCATACCTAATAAAGTAATGATCTTTTCAACGTATTCTAATTTTTCTTCTAATGGAACAGATTTTGGTTGTCTTAATTGAGCAGCAAATCTTAAAGATTCTCTAACAGATAATTCAGCCATATGGTTATCAGCTTGAGCAACGTAACCACAAGATCTATTGAATGAGGCAGGTAGGTCCTTACCGTTAACTAACATATCACCAGTAATAACACCCATGTTGATTCTTTGAGCTAAAACATTTAATAAAGTAGTCTTACCAGCACCAGATTCACCCATTAAAGCAGTCATCTTACCAGGTTTAACATAACCGAAAACATCACTTAATAATTTTCTGGTAGCACCATCGTATGGAATAACGTAATCTAGATGGTTCCATGTGAAGACATCCTTACTAGCAATAACAGCTTTTAGATCGACATTTGGACCATTTAAGGCTTCCATCATTTCTTCTCTTGAAGCGGTCTTAGCTTCAGCATTTTCAGTACCCATTTCAGGCATGTGACCTCTCTTGTATAATAGTAAATCACCACCAGCTTCTAAAGGTTTGACGAATTCAGACATAACGACATTGAAACAGATATAGAAGAAAGTCCAAACGACATTAATACCCCAGTTTCTCCAAGCATGAGAGTAATCATAATGGTATTGAGCCTTGATGTAAGCATCACCACCAACGAATTCATGACCTTTAACGGCACCTGGAGAATCACAGACTTGATTAGCAATAGAAATATTTTCATAACCTGGACCAGATGGAACTAAAGCACTACATTTCATTTGTCTACCATGGAATTCGGTAGCGACTAAACTTTCGAAAGCATAACTTAAAGGATTTAACCAATGAATCCATTTAATCCAATGATGCATTTCACGTAATGGTAAGACAAAACCAGCGTAGACACAAAGAATCAAAACCCATAGACCACCAAGAGCATGAGCAGTAGCACCATCCTTAGTTAAAGTAGCGACAGATTTGAAAATGAAAGAAGTACATTGTTGAACAGTAATCAGATATAGTAAGTATTGGAAGTAAGCACCTGCAGTAAATTTCATGTATGGAATCCAGTAAGTAACCAGTGATAAAGTTAAGACAGCAATGAATTTAACAGGGAATTCAGTTAAAATTTCTTGTAAAGATTCAGCGGATAAATGGTACATGGAGTAAGATTTATGTTTAACGATAATTGGACGAGTAGCAAAAGAGTTAGCAATTTCAGCTAAGGAAGTAACAGAAGCAAACAGTAAGACATAGAATAACATACCACCACGAGAGTAGGCACCTTTAGTTGTAGATTGAGATTTATCATCGATTCTATGGAACAGAGAACCGACAATCAGACCTTTAATTAAGAAAGAGGATAAATAAACCTTTGTATAAGTGGAATCACCTTTGACTCTTTGGAAACCACGAATCATACAGTACCAAACTTGATGCCAGTAATTAACGACGTATTGAGAAGAAGCTCTTTGACCCTTTTGTAATCTTTGTTTCTTAGCGGCTTCAAATCTTTCTCTAGTTTCTTCAGCTGGATGTCTACCGTGGTAGTCATCGTATTCTTGTAAGACAGCTTGATATTCTTCAGAATTTAACCAATATTCTTCGAATTCCGCACCAGATTTTGGAACTTTATCTTCATAACCTTGTTTAATATCTAGAGTTCTATTTTCGAAATCGACAGTAACAGAAGTTAAGAATTCGGCAGAAGTCATTCTATTTGGTTTAACCCAACCCATATTTTCGAAATATTTAACAGCTTGATCAGCAGGACCGAAGAAAATTTGTCTACCGTTGTATAAGACAGTAGTTTTATCGAATAATTCGTAAATGTTTTCACCAGCTTGATAAATGGCAACAACGGCAGATGAGTTCATCATATTTGTAGCGGTTCTGATAGCTTGAGCGAATTCTAAAGCAGTTGAGGCATCTAGACCTCTAGTGGCATTATCCCAAGCGTAAATAGAGGCACCCATTGCTTGGGCTTCCACTAAGGAGACACGCTTACGTTCACCACCAGAGACACCTCTGACGAAATCGTTACCGACTTTAGTAGCATATGTATGTCTTAAACCAAAGACAGTACACCATAAATCTCTTAAGTTATCAACATATTCTTGACGAGACATGTTATCGACTCTAACACGAGGAGTCTTACATTTTAAAGCAAAATCAATAGTTTCCTTAACTGTAATCTTTGGGAAATGGAAATCTAATTCTGGACAATAAATGACGTAACCTTTATATTTTTGCATCATTTCATGTTGTTCTAAACCATCATAAGAGAAATCACCATCGACTGAGACGAAAGCTTCAGTTTCACCAGTTAAAGATTTTAAAAATGTAGAACAACCTGCACCAGGTCTACCGACAACGAATAACATTTCACCGGATTCAACGACACCTGTACAATTTTGAATGATGTTTCTTAATGGAACATTAGAGTTCTTCTTGAATAAATTAGCTGGGGCGGTACCAATATCACGTAACATTTCTGCAACGGATGGACCATAAGCAGCTGAAGCATCGACACCAACAGTAGTTAAATTTCTGAAAGCGACACCTGAATCACCAGGTTCGATACCTTGTTCTAATTGACGAGATCTTAAATAATTTAACAAAGCACGTAAATCGAAATCCATATCATTAATTTCGAATTTATCCATTTGTTTCTTAGTCTTAGTAGAGATGACTCTACCTAAGGATTCTAATTTCTTGATACCTTCCTCATTAGATAAGATATGAGATAGATGTCTTGATAATTGAGATTCATTACCTTGATCTTCGATATCTTGAGGATTAGCACCTTCATAAGCTTCATATGAATGAACAGAGTCCGCTAAGGAATCGTTCATTGAATTAGTATCATCAGCGCCTGATTTGGAAGATGTTTCCTTTTCAGACATAATGACTGTATGTAATTATTTTAATTATAACCTTTTTTTTTCTTTTTTCTTTGATATATTAGTTATTAGATTAGTATGCAGAAATAATAATAATAATAATAATAATAGGATATTAAATTGGGTATATATGATTTTATTATTATAATATTAATTAATTTAGAATGTTAACAAAAAAGGGCAATAATTGATTGGTTTATATGAAACTATGTGAAGAAACAAAAGCTATTAAAAAAAAATATTAAATCATTAAAATATAATTAATGAAATTGAAACGTTGTCCCTTTATATATCTAATTTGAAAAAAAAAAAAAAAAAAAAAAACATTAAAGGATTAATAATTATTATAGTATATTATATTGTAATATACTAGCCGTCGATGCTTGAAATCTATCAATATTATTATCAATGTTATTATTAAAAATAAATTCAAGGAAGAGATTATCTTGATATCTGTACAAAGTGTTAAGTTATTATTTTAAATTAATGCCTCTCGAGTCTTTCATAGTGAAAATAAAAGAGTCTTTCCCATTAGACTTCATCGAATTTTCACCAGTGATTCCCAAAGTTGAAAAGCTGGAAAAAAGATGTTCGAGAGAAGAAAGCACGGCTCATAAACCCAAGATGAAAAAAGAAAGAATCGATGTGCCCAAAAAAGAAATGATATTAGCAAATAGATGATTGTTTAGTTTTTATTATTATAGGATTAACGGAACAACGGTATTTAACAAATAGGTGCATATGTACGTACAAATAACAACACAATGTTTAAAAAAATTATTAAAAAAAGAAGAATCGGCTTGTATCGGCCGGTATACAATAACTGTCTGTCTGATCAAAAATGGAAAGAATGACAAAAAAGAAAGTCAAATAAGAACCGGTCATTGTATATCTCCGTACATACGTGACAGGATATTTATAAATATTTTCACCGTGGTAATAAATGCCGTACAAAAGCAACTCCCAGGGTATTTATTTAGTTGTTCAGGGTACTACCTAGGGTACTACCTAGGGTACTACCTAGGGTACTACCTAGGGTACTGCCTAGGGTACTACCTAGGGTACTGCCTAGGGTACTGCCTGGGATTCTCCATTTTTTTGATAACTGCGATATCTTCTGGGAAAAGGGAAGAGACGAAAAAGAAAGAAAGCAGGGCATCGGTTGTTATGAGATGTACGGCAGGTTCGGAGGGAGGACAATAGAAAAAAGATTTGGTTTCCTGCACTACTTTCTCTGCAATAGCCAATTAGAGAACAATATCACCAGAAGGAAAACTCATGACTACAGAAACTGACGTACCGATTGTGAGTCTGCACAGAAACAAATGTAGTTCTATTAGTTTTGACGGATATGTATGGCTGTGTATTAAAATTCTGTATAAATGATATATCTAATGGTCCCCCACACCCGTTTCTGTGCAAGAAATGAAAAAACGATCTCGATTATTCTGGCGGTCTCTCCCCTTCGGCATTTTTCACTCTTTTCTTTTGACGGCACGGCTCAAACATCCAAATTATTATATTACATTCCCACGTACAATTTAGTGGACCAATTGTTTTGCGTTTATCCGGAATAGTCAATCACACGCTCACTCCACTGAATTCTCTCAGTGATCTAAAGAAAAAAGGGCGACTAACCCCAAAATTTTGTCTTGTTGTTTCTGCCCAGCGAAAAATTGCCACCTACGTTCTGTATCCTTCTTTGGTTACTTCGGCTTTGTTAGGAAATTAGAAAACAACTTTCTCTGTCACTCTGTGTGTAATTATTTGTAAAATGAAAATAATTCCCTCACTTTGTTACACAGCCTACATAATGTGTTATATACGTGAAATAAGAAGAAGAATATTTGTGATAACGATTCCAATTTAGGTTAAGTTTGTGGCTAATCAAAACCCTGATTCACGTGAATAATCCATCTCGAGAAAAATTATTTTTGTTATTGTTTGTTGTTTACGCGTAACATATCATATTCTTGTTGCGAAGATGCGTCATTATTATACTATGTACATCTATTAAAGAAATATTGCAAAAGTTTTCGTGTTATCTGTCAAGAGAAAATATTTTATAATGTAATAACGCGTACTTTCTCATCGGTACATATCAAACAAGATAATATTTCAAGATGAGATTATACACTATACACTGACATTATATATTTTTACGGTTCTTGTTTTATGTTAATATTATCACAGTTTGGTATAGAGAACTGTTTATGATACACACATGTATAAAAATCATTTTCTGACTCCTGCTCTATGTATTCACATAATGGCACATCTCCGGATTTAATTCTCAACAAGATAAAGTATCATATATTATTAAATCCGATCAATACAAAAAAATCGCTTCTTTCCAGTTACCCTGAATATCACAGAGGAAGCCTCGTACAAGACGAGAAATATCCAATCTTTTTGTTTGTTTTTCCTCCCATCTTCACATCGACAGAAATTTTGAAAGAGAACGCACATACATAGTAAACAAAATATTTTTTAGTATGGTTGTTGTTGCTGCTGTTGCCGTTGCCGTCGCTGTTCGTCGTCTCGGCGAGCGAGGGATATCGAAAATTTTTTCTCTCTTCTTGTTATTAGTAATTTTTTATGTAAATAGATATGTGGATCTTCCTATTTTGTACGTTCATACGGAGGCAGAGTAAGTGTATTTTCATACGTAGAATTATTTTACCAATCAATATAATATGCATATTATATTGGTAAAGGACAAGAAAAGAAAGAGAAATTTTATATATTGAAAAAAAACATAATAAATAAAGGATTCATAATTTGGTTATTATTACTAACTTAAACTATATTATATTAGATTTTAGTTATATAATCTTATTTCCATAAAGATAACATACTGATCATTTTCTCTATTTTTTTTTATTAAAAGTGGAAAGAGATATTCTATAATTTATCTAATAGATTAAGAAACTATTATATTTTTTATACAGATGTCACGATTATCTAATGGATCATCAATGGATGAAACAGATCAAGATATTTCAATAAAACGTGCATCTTCAACTTCTTCACATTATGATAATATTAATGCAAATTTACATGCAAGAGTTAAAGCATTTCAAGAACAAAGAGCATTGAAACGTTCAGCTAGTGTAGGAAGTTCTTCTACTTCTTCTTCAAAGAATAATAGTTCAACTAATTTAAATAAACATAATAATGAGGATCATTCAAATGATAGTAGTACAAATAGTAACAATATGACAACAATAAATGATAATGAATTACAGGATTCGAATGATTCAAATACTATTCAAGCAATTAAAAATAGATCAAGATCACATTTAAAGACTCAATCAGTAATTGAAACTAGATCAATGATACATACTAGTACAAATACTCAGGATACTATAACAGATACAAATAATAATACCAGTAAAAATAGCATACCGAATTCACAATCAAAACATGTAAGTATAGTGAATAAACCTTTACCCCCTTTACCTCCTGTATCTGGTACCACTGTAACTACAACAACAACAACAACTGCAAATACTACAAAAATTACACAATCTATGAATAAATTAACCCTTGATAATAATTCAAATTTAAACAATAATATTAATAATAAGAATAACAATGATAATAAGAAGATTACTAATACCAACAGTAGTAATCACAACAATAACATATCGATAAGGAGACAACCTCCAATTACAAATAAACCAATTAATAAAATGACAATAAATACAAATTTGAATAAACAGAATCCAAATATTGCATCCGTACCACAACAATTCAATCCAAATAGAAGAGCACCGAGAAGACCTGTAATTATAACAGGCGCAAACAATTCAGCGGCACAAAGTAGACAACCAAAACAAAGTTTAAGTGCAAGAAGAGGATTGAAATTACCACCAGGTGGTATGTCCTTGAAAAATCTAACTAAAGGTACCTCTTCTTCATCATCATCAAATACTAATACTACCCATGAATTTGAAGGGTCTCCTACTAATGAAGTAGGTAGACGTACACATGGTTCATTGATTAATGGTGTACAACGTACTTCGATCTCTTCGAATGATAGAACAAGGGGCTCGAATAATGAAGGTAGTGGATCAAGTTCAAGTGGCAGCGGAAGTGGGAGTGGATCCGGTGGTTTGTTTTCCATTTTCTCCAAATATGTAGATATTAAATCAGGATCATTGAATTTTGCAGGGAAATTATCATTATCCTCAACGGGGATCGATTTTAGTAATGGATCAAGTTCAAGAATTACTTTGGATGAATTGGAATTCATTGAAGAATTAGGTCATGGGAATTATGGGAATGTATCAAAGGTATTACATAAACCCACAAATGTAATAATGGCAATGAAGGAAGTGAAATTAGAATTGGATGAAGCTAAATTTAAACAAATCTTAATGGAATTAGAAATTTTACATAAATGTCAATCTCCATATATTGTAGATTTCTATGGCGCATTCTTTATTGAAGGTGCCGTATATATGTGTATGGAATACATGGATGGTGGCTCCCTAGATAAAATTTATGATCCAAGTCCCGAAATTGGTGGAATCGATGAACCTCAATTAGCTTATATTACAAATGCGGTAATACGAGGTCTAAAAGTATTGAAGGATGTTCATAATATTATTCATAGAGACGTCAAACCAACAAATATTCTTTGTAGTGCAAAACAAGGTACTATTAAATTATGTGATTTTGGTGTCTCTGGGAATTTAGTAGCCTCAATGGCAAAGACAAATATCGGGTGTCAATCATATATGGCTCCAGAACGTATCAAATCATTAAATCCAGATATTGCTACATATACTGTTCAATCAGATATTTGGTCTCTAGGGTTAAGTATCCTAGAGATGGCATTAGGCAGATACCCTTATCCACCGGAAACATTTGATAATATTTTCTCTCAATTAAGTGCCATTGTCGATGGTCCTGCACCAAAATTACCCTCAGATAGATTTAGTCCCGAAGCACAAGATTTTGTTTCATTATGTCTACAAAAGATTCCTGAAAGAAGACCAAATTATGCTGCATTGATCGAACATCCATGGTTAGTCAGATATAGAGACGTAGATGTTGGTATGAGTAATTACATTACAACAAGATTACAAAAACGTAAAGAAATCTTGGCAGAAAGAGGTGAAAATGGTTTACCTAAAGTGGTCCCAGCACTACACATGGGTGGGTTACCATAATTTATACATATTGCAAATATCCAGTAACTAGAAAAAGTAAATATGTAATATATATATCCTAAAAGCATGAAACAATTTATCATTTTGAAACAGTGGCTGACTCTTGTTCCGTTTCTTTGTTTAACTTTTTACCAAATTTTGCGATGCGCTGCTTCACTTCACGGGGACAGCGCGAGACGGTTTGCGCACCAGGAGACATCCCATCAACAGGATAAAAACAATAACAATTTTCTTGATAAACAATAGAAATTCGACATTTTCTAATAAGTGAAAATTTGATTAAATCGAAGGGAAGGGTTAAACTGCTAGAATACTTAATATAAAGAAAAAAGACAAAGAAACTATTATTAAGAAACGGGTCCCTACTGCATAACAAAAATAACAAGTCGTTAACAATAAATAACTTATTAAAAAAAACAAGGAAGGTAGAAAGATAAAATATATCAGTTTATCGTTTTCGGAAAAGGTAAGAAAAGTGAAAAGGTAAATTTTACTCATATATAAAGAGACACGATCACCTCACTTATTGTCTTTTTAAATTTCCTAAAGGTAAACCAAAATACATATTAAGAGCAACTATTTTGAAAGATATTTGTATCGAAGTACACTGCTGTTACCATTATTTAAGTATCCGGTACTTAAATTCGACATAATTTCAAATATTCCAACCAAAATTTTACATCATACATTCCAAGACACATGCATATAACACAACGAGTCCCAAGGCTCCGAAGAACATTAACGAGGGTCTCGACATTAGCTCCAAATTTTACAATCCCAGAATCATACAAGAAATCTGTAGGTCATAAGATTCGGGATACTATCGCAAAGATCGGTTCATGGATTGAACCACTGAAAAAATATATCTTTCCAAATTTTATTGCAGTTCATTACATTTATATTATTTCGATGACAATAATAACCTCCATTCTATTATATCCTGTGAAAAATGCAAAATATATTGATATTTTATTCTTAGCAACAGGTGCGTCGACACAAGGTGGCTTAAATACAATAGATGTGAATTCATTAACTTTATACCAACAAATCATCATTTATATTACCTGTTGTTTAACAACACCGATCGCAATTCATGGATTTTTAGCATTTGTTAGATTATATTGGTTTGAAAGATATTTTGATGGTATTAATGATTTCTCAAAGAAGGATTTTAAAATGAGAAGAACGAAAACTATCTTACAAAGAGAAATGACTAGAAGATCAATGACAATGCCAAGACAATATTCAATGAGATTCGCCCCATCGAATCAATATAGTGATCCATATCTTAATAGTGATAACGATGGACAATATCGGGATGATCAGGGAGATCATGGTAGCTATGAAATGCAAAATGGTCCAAAAGTTACATTTTCACAGAATGGTCATAATCATTCAACAATAGATATTAATAATAATAGTAATGGAAGTTTAGTTTCCCCGCATTCTCAATCAGGTCAAATGAAAAGGAATTTAAGTTCGCATAATCATGATATCACCACAATAACATCGAGTGATACCACTAAAAGAGATAATTCAAAGGAAAGCTCGGTTGACATCACATCTAATAACAATAAGAATGATTCAAATGCCAATACTGCATCTTTATCTGGTCCTACCAATACTCCAGATATTACCACTAAAAGAGAGCCTTCTAGCAGTAAAGATTTCCAAGAAAAATTGTTTAGTGGACAATTAGTCAATAGGGATGAGGAAGGCATATCAGAAGAACAAGATGATGATAATATCTCACAGGAAAGAAGACATTCGAATTCAAGATCGAGGTCGAGATCTAGATCGCGTACCCGTTCATCAACCCCATCTAATTCAGAGAAAGCTTTACAAAGATCGAAGTCACCAATCATGGTAGATAACATCACTGAAGAAACTAGAAGTTCGGGAAGCTATGGTATGGATTCCAAGAGACCCTCACTAGATCATCGCAGTGTTAGAGATTTAGCCAAATCTGCCTCAGCAATAAGTATAGAATCTGAAAAGGAACGATTTGCGAAGAGAAGGCAATCAACTGAAATTACACCTCAGGATATGCTGAGATCACTTCAAATGTTGAGAGATCAACATGAAGATACTGAAGAGAATGATGGTCCTGCTTTAGTTATCCAAGGTCCGAACGAAAAGAAATCACAAAAACCTGCTCAAAAGAATAAGCCGAAACCATCGTCTCAAATACAGGGGTCTACTGGAGAAATGTCAAGATTAGGTGTTAATACATTACATAAAAGATCTGAATCCAATGGCTCAGTACGCCGTAGTGTAACGCCCCATAATATTCAAATACATCCTCAAGGAAGAACATCTTCAGCACTTGACATAATGAATGATGTTTCTTCCCATAGAAGTAGGGCAAATTCTGTGAATAATCAGGCACCATCCATTTTATCCTCAGATTATAATGATAGTATTAACAGTGGTGACGCAGCAGATATTAACGATGATAATACATCAAATGAAAGTGATAATGCAAACCAAATTGAAGATTCATTTGCTGTGTCAGATAATTCTGAAACAAATTCTGACTCGGATTCTCAAATGGAATCAGAAATAAGTGAATTATCGCCATCTGGACAGAGCCCTCATCATTCAATTAACTCGAAACTCCACGATGATGGTAATTTTTCATCGGTAAAGACCCAATCCACTACAGAACTCGATGCACAACATCTTCAGGATATAAGAGATAAAATTGCAATGCATCCGATTGGTGGTACTTTTGAGGAAAAACCAACAGTAACATTCGGTCCAGAACCTCCACAACATAGACAAACAATTCAATTTGACATTCAACAACCTCCAAGAAAGCATTTAGTAAAGATGGAATCAAGTCAAGAAATTCCAACATGGTCCGCAAAACGTCCCCCATATAGAAGAGCTCCCTCTACTTCGAAGTATTTAATGAAACAATTACGTAAAGGTAAGAAATTTAGAAAAAATTTGAAAAGAAGGTTATCAACAAATTCTATTGAAAACGATTTAAAGACATCAGAAACAACAAAAGAACATAGTTCTAGCAAGAATAGTTCTCATGACACAACCCAGCCTCAGGTGGCTGATGAATATTTTGCCGATGATGAGACTGATGAAGAGAACGGTTCACCAATTAGTGCAAAGCCTACCCTCCAAAATGTTTTATCCCACTCGATGACATTTAGTACAAATGATAAATCTAAATTAAACGAGCTTGCTCAAGAACCTAGTTTCCAGAAGATGATTTATAAACAATGGAAGAGAGAACATAGAAATAAGAGACATTTGAGAAGTCCAAGAAAGATTGGTGCCAGATATATTGCAAAAAGAAGGAAAAACAACGTGGACGGGTTGCATGATGTCGAAAGATTCAGAACTCAGCATAACAAGCCTAATCAAGATAGTCAATTGATTTTTGATGATTCAGCAAGATCATTTAACTCGGTAAGTTCACTTCCAGATACAAATCAAAGTGGTAGTGGTATGAAATCTACGTCAGGATTACCTCATTTACTATACGAATCGTCAAATAACAGTAATAGACAAAATGATAATATATACCGTCAAACTAGTCATTATACTACAGATGATGGATATGATAATGATGCTGATGATGATAACTTGGATGATGATAATGACAATGACAATGACGCTGAAAATAGAAGAGACGAAGAAGATAATGAAAGTGGTCAGAGTTATTATGGATTTCATCCAGATGATGATTTAGGTCCAAGTTTTGCAGATCAAATACATCCTTTATCTAAAACAATGAGTTCCAATTATTTGTCGTGGCAGCCAACTGTTTCACGTAATTCAAATTTTACTGGTTTAACGAATATCCAGAAGAATGAATTAGGTGGTGTTGAATATAGAGCAATTAAATTGTTATGTCGAATCCTTATAATTTATTATGTTGGGTTTCACATTATGTGTTTTGTCATGATGTTGCCTTGGATTTGTCGTGATACCAAATATGCCCATATAGTTAGGGAGGCAGGTGTCTCGCCAGCATGGTGGGGTTTCTGGACTGCGATGAGTTCATTTAATGATTTAGGTTTGACTTTAACTCCAGACTCGATGAATTCCTTTAATACGGCTGTTTATCCATTGGTTGTTATGATCTGGTTTATCATTATTGGTAACACCGGTTTCCCAATCTTATTAAGATGGATCATTTGGGTCATTTTCAAATTATCGCCAGATTTATCTCATATCCGCGAAAGTACAGGTTTCTTATTGGATCATCCACGTCGTTGTTTTACATTGCTGTTCCCTGAATCGGCCACCTGGTGGTTGTTACTTACTTTATTAGGTTTGAATTTGACAGATTTTATTCTTTTCATTATTTTGGATTTGGGATCAACTGTTTTGAAACCTATCTCTAGAGGTTATAGAGTGTTAAATGGTTTGTTTCAAGCTGTCAGTACAAGAACTGCTGGTTTTGGTGTTGTCGATCTAAGTCAACTGAATGCAGCTACACAAGTTTCGTATATGTTAATGATGTATGTTTCTGTTTTGCCTCTAGCCATTTCTATTAGAAGAACTAATGTCTATGAAGAGCAATCATTAGGTTTATACGGTGAAGTTGAATCAGAGTCTGAAGCTGAAGAAGAGGACGAGGAAGAGGAAGGTGAAAATGAGGATGATGATGAGGATAATATTTACAATTCTGATAATGGAGATCATGTTGGTAGTCATTCGAATAATGGTACGCTAGAAGGGAGTTCTCGTAGTAACAAAAGCAGCACATCCAGTAGTGCATCTGATAAGAAGAAGAAGAGAAGAAAGCATAGAAAGAGTAAATCTAGACACGGTGAACCAGAAGATGCGAATGTTTCCACGAGATCGTTCATCGGGCAACATTTAAGAAAACAGTTGTCATTTGATTTGTGGTTCGTCTTTTTGGGTTTGTTCATTATCTGTATTTGTGAAAATGACAAGATTAAGGATTCCACAATGCCAAACTTTAACGTATTTTCGATTCTATTTGAAGTTGTCAGTGCATATGGTACTGTCGGATTATCCCTAGGTTATCCATCAATAAATCAATCTTTTTCATCGCGTTTTACAACGTTGTCGAAATTGGTCATTATTGGGATGTTAATCAGAGGTAGAAATAGAGGTTTACCATATTCATTAGATCGTGCAATCATTTTACCTAGTGAAAGATTAGAACATATTGACCATATTGAAGATTTGAAATTGAAGAGACGTAAGGATCATGATGAAAATGTTGATCCATTAACAGGTTTATTCAGGAAAAGTATGAAAAGGTTTACTAGAAAAGTTGAGGAGACACCAATTTATAGATCGTTTACGCAAGATTTTAGTCATGAGGGTCCATCGGGATCACACCCAATGTATCAACATAATAATGTCTCTAGATCTCCGCATCAACAACGTTTCCCACATCAACCCTATCAAAGGTATCAACCTCAGCCAAATGATTACTTCACAGAAGAAGATGAAAATGAGGAACAGCCTGTTAACAACAGTTACGAATCATCATCAATTAGACCTCAATCGACACATTCCGATAATTATCCGGAGTCAAATAATACAGTTACAGATGAATCCTTGAGAGATCGTCAACAAAGAATTAATGATGCTATTGTTTAAGACAACATTCAAAAGACTTTACTCAAAACATTGTTATACATTTTAGAAATTACCTAGCATACAAAATTATACAAAAAATCAAAATAGTCATAAGCATGTATATATATATATATACATAAAATAAATAATATTCATATAAATATAATAATAACAATATATCACATAGAGATATTAGTGAGCCCTAGATTTAAAAAAAAATGGGTACTATATCAAATATAATTATAGCAACCTATTCATAGAAGCCTATTATTATTGTGCATCGCATGGTAAAACAATACCGATGATGTCAATCTAGAAAGTGTCGAATAAGACGTTGAAATGTCGTGAAGGACCTTCCATGATCTCATCTCATCGCGAATCAATCGCACGTATGAAATTTTTCAGGACAAATGCAACAGCTGTTTTTCCTCGTAGTGCGTATTCTTGCGTGGGGCAACAAATATATGTCCCTATGTCAGACATGCACGATGGACAAACGAGGACAATTGTCTCCGTCGGAAATAATCCCCACTACGCACGGTGTGGGTTTTCAGGTGAAAATTTTTTCTTTTAAGGGCATTTCGCCATTTGATAGAAATAAAATGACATTTATGCGGTGATCTCTTAGTGATGCTGACTCTATTCGCTAAAACGAAGACGTTTTGTTAAAAGTTGCAGAAATTCATTTTATGAAGTATAAATACTCGACAAAAAATCCAGATATC
Organism: Maudiozyma bulderi; assembly: GCA_031590215.1. Lineage (NCBI taxonomy): Eukaryota > Fungi > Ascomycota > Saccharomycetes > Saccharomycetales > Saccharomycetaceae > Maudiozyma > Maudiozyma bulderi. The sequence goes on from CP134446.1 coordinate 142,726, forward strand.
TGGATGTCAATTTCAGTTCCAATATATTTTGTTCTAAATATTATGGTCATATCATAGAACGGTATGTTTTAATTAGACTATTTCACTTTACAAAAGGTTTGTTCCTATTACCTTTTCATATGAGATATTTTTATTATTATTTTTACTTCTATGTTTTCTTGCCTTATTTTATCTTTTCTCTTTATTAGTAACTTGTTAAAGAGAAAATCTATAACGGATCATATACATTTAATCCTTAAATAGCTACATTTTCCTAATCTGGCCAGAAGATCTTTTGAAAAAGAATCTAATTAATATACACTCCAGATAATATAAATTCTAATTAAATTTACCAATTTACTTAGTTTTTTAATCATACTACATTCTAATTGAGTTAAAAGAAGTTACTACGATAAACTAACTGTATGTATAAATCAGAAATATTTGTTATCAGCCATTCGATGAGAGGTTCCTACTACTCATTTTGAAATGTGCTGAAAAAAGAGAAGAAATAGAAAAGTTTTAACCCATTTGTACCTTAATTGAAGTGACTATATGCGCACCTTTCACACTACTTAGGAACATCATAAAGTTTGATTAAGACGTAATAGTTTTACGGTTTTAGCTGATTCTGTTTGTTGCAATGGCTTTCATACCTTTGCAGCAATTAATTAAGCATTCCGTGCACAATTCAGTCTCGCTGCGGATCGTTCTTCGTGAAAATACATTAATTAACGGATTTCTCGCCGAGTCTAAAAGTTGATGAACTTCGAAGAGCAAAAAATGGAAAATTTCCCTTTTTTTAATTACAAAGTGATCGTCGTGCTAATATAATCACCATTAAAACAGGGGTTAATTAAACTTTCTCGATATATCTCTGTTCAATTGAAAAATTATTTTTACTAACAAATCTCTATCTGATCCAGACTCTTTTCTTTTTGCATTTCCTTTTTTGATTTATCGTTTGCTATTTCTTTTAGTCTTTAATATACGTTCCTTAATATAAAAGAAAGCAACCTTAAACCATTAAATATATTAAAAATATACCCAAAAAAATAACCAAACCCCATAAAAAAAAATACAATTAACTAAACCTTTAACAAGTTACAAGACTGTTACAAAAGAATATTTCACATTTTTATTATTCTTCCACATTTAATTAACTAATTCATTTCTTCTTTTTTTGTTAACTATGTCTTCAGTTGTTCCAACTTGTCCAGTCACCCATCCGCTAGAAGCTGTCGGTGACCGTTTAGTTACTTTAGAATTACAAGATGGTGTCACTTTACAAGGTTATTCTTTTGGTGCTGAAAAATCAGCCGCTGGTGAATTGGTTTTCCAAACCGGTATGGTTGGTTATCCTGAATCATTAACCGATCCTTCCTACGAGGGTCAAATTTTAGTCATTACTTATCCTTTGGTAGGCAACTATGGTGTTCCTGATATGACTTTGGAAGACGAATTAGTCAAGGGTCTACCAAGATACTTCGAAAGTAATAGAATTCATGTTGCTGGTTTAGTTGTCTCTCATTATACTGAAGCGTACTCTCATTACTTAGCTAATTCCTCTCTATCTCAATGGTTGAAAAGAGAAGGTATTCCAGCTATTTATGGTGTTGATACTAGAAACTTAACCAAACATTTAAGAAACAGTGGTTCTATGTTAGGTAGATTAGCTTTACAAAACGCCAATGCTAATTTAGATGAAGCTACTACTGAAAATTGGAAGAATTGTTTCGATGTTCCAGAATGGATTAATCCAAACTTAGAAAATTTGGTTGCCAAGGTCTCAACTAAGGAACCAAAATTATATACTCCACCATCTGACAACAAGCAAGTTAACATTCAAACTGGCCCAGATGGTAAGGTCTTGAGAATCGTTGCTATTGATGTCGGTATCAAGTATAATCAAATACGTTGTTTTATTAAAAGAGGTGTTGAATTAAAGGTTGTCCCATGGGATTATGACTTCACCACCGAAGAATATGATGGTTTATTCATCTCTAACGGTCCTGGTGATCCATCCGTCCTAGCTGATGTTGCTAAGAGATTAGATAGCGTTGTTCAAGCTAAAAAGACTCCAATCTTCGGTATTTGTTTCGGTCATCAATTATTGGCTAGATCTACCGGTGCTCAAACTTCTAAAATGATTTTCGGTAATCGTGGTCAAAATATTCCTTGTACTTCTACGATCAGTGGTCGTTGTTACATAACATCTCAAAATCATGGTTTCGCTGTTGATGTCGACACCTTAGGTGATGGTTGGGAACCGCTTTTCGTTAATGCTAACGATGGTTCTAATGAAGGTATCTATCACAATGATCTACCTTACTTTTCTGTTCAATTCCATCCAGAATCTACCCCAGGTCCAAGAGATACTGAATTCCTATTCGATGTCTTCTTAAAGGCTGTCAAAGAATATAAAGAAACCCAAATCTTAAAGCCAATTGAATTCCCAGGTGGTTTATTAAAGGATAACTTAGAAGCAAACCCAAGATTACAACCAAAGAAGGTTTTAGTTCTAGGTTCTGGTGGTTTATCTATTGGTCAAGCAGGTGAATTTGATTACTCTGGTTCTCAAGCTATTAAAGCATTGAAGGAAGAAGGTATTTACACAATTTTAATAAATCCAAATATTGCCACTATTCAAACTTCAAAGGGTCTAGCTGATAAAGTATACTTCTTACCTGTTACAACCGAATTCGTTAGAAAAGTTATTTTGCATGAACGTCCAGATGCTATTTACGTTACATTTGGTGGTCAAACCGCTTTATCCGTTGGTATTGAAATGAAGGATGAATTCGAATCTCTAGGTGTTCAAGTATTAGGTACTCAAATTGATACTATTATTACTACTGAAGATCGTGAACTATTTGCTAACGCTATTGATGAAATTAATGAAAAATGTGCTAAATCTGAGGCCGCTGGTTCCGTCGAAGAAGCTCTTGCTGCTGTTAAGAGAATTGGTTTCCCAGTTATTGTTCGTGCTGCCTACGCTTTAGGTGGTCTAGGTTCAGGTTTTGCTAATAACGAAAAGGAACTTGTTGATCTATGTAATGTTGCATTTGCTTCATCACCACAAGTTTTAGTTGAAAGATCTATGAAGGGTTGGAAGGAAGTCGAATATGAAGTTGTTCGTGATGCATTTGATAACTGTGTTACAGTATGTAACATGGAAAATTTCGATCCATTAGGTATACACACTGGTGATTCCATCGTTGTTGCTCCATCTCAAACTTTATCCGATGCTGATTACAACATGTTAAGAACTACTGCTGTTAATGTTATTAGACATTTAGGTGTTGTTGGTGAATGTAATATCCAATACGCTTTGAACCCATTCTCTCAAGAATACTGCATTATTGAAGTTAACGCTAGATTGTCTCGTTCTTCTGCTTTAGCATCTAAGGCAACCGGTTACCCATTAGCTTACACCGCTGCCAAATTAGGTTTAAACATTCCTTTAGACAAGGTTAAGAATTCTATTACTCAATCCACTTGTGCCTGTTTTGAACCATCATTAGATTACTGTGTTGTTAAGATGCCAAGATGGGATTTAAAGAAGTTCTCCAGAGTTTCTACTGAGTTATCCTCTTCTATGAAATCTGTCGGTGAAGTTATGAGTATTGGTAGAACATTCGAGGAAGCTATCCAAAAGGCTATTAGATCCACTGAATATGTGAATTTAGGTTTTAATGAAACTGACTTAGAAGTTGATATCGATCATGAATTATTAAATCCATCTGACTTAAGAATTTTCGCTATTGCTAATGCTTTCAGTAAATTAGGTTACTCTGTTGACAAGGTTTGGGAAATGACTAACATTGATAAATGGTTCCTACAAAAACTATATGATTTAATTGTTTTCGGTAAGAAGATTACTGATATTGGTGCTATCGAAGATTTACCTGGTGATTTATTAAGAGAGGCCAAACAATGTGGTTTCGACGATAGACAAATTGCTAAATTCTTAAACTCCAACGAGGTTGCCATTCGTCGTCTAAGAAAGGAATTGGGTATTACTCCATTTGTTAAGCAAATCGATACCGTTGCTGCTGAATTCCCAGCACATACTAACTACTTATACATGACTTACAATGCTTCTGCACATGACTTAACATTCGAGGATAATGGTGTTATGGTTCTAGGTTCCGGTGTTTACCGTATTGGTTCTTCTGTTGAATTCGATTGGTGTGCTGTTACTGCCGTTAGAACTCTGCGTGCTAACAATTACAAGACTATTATGATCAATTACAATCCAGAAACAGTCTCCACTGATTACGATGAAGCTGATAGGTTATACTTCGAAACCATTAATTTGGAAAGAATCTTGGATATTTATGAAATTGAAAACTCTCAAGGTGTTGTTGTTTCTATGGGTGGTCAAACTTCGAACAACATTGCTATGACTTTACACCGTGAAAATGTTAAGATTCTAGGTACTTCCCCAGATATGATTGATTCTGCTGAAAATCGTTACAAGTTCTCCCGTATGTTAGACCAAATTGGTGTTGATCAACCTGCATGGAAGGAATTAACTTCAATGGATGAAGCTGGTAGTTTTGCAGAAAAGGTGGGTTATCCAGTCTTGGTTCGTCCATCTTATGTTTTATCTGGTGCCGCTATGAACACTGTCTACTCAAAGAATGATTTAGAATCTTATTTAAGACAAGCCGTTGAAGTTTCTCGTGATTACCCAGTTGTTATAACCAAGTATATTGAAAATGCCAAGGAAATTGAAATGGATGCAGTTGCAAGAAATGGTGAATTAGTCATGCATGTTGTTTCAGAGCATGTTGAAAATGCAGGTGTTCACTCTGGTGATGCCACATTAATTGTTCCTCCACAAGATTTAGCTAAGGAAACTGTCGACAGAATTGTTGTTGCTACTGCTAAGATTGGTAAGGCTTTGAAGATCACTGGTCCATACAATATTCAATTCATTGCTAAGGATAACGAAATAAAGGTCATTGAATGTAATGTTCGTGCTTCTCGTTCATTCCCATTCATCTCTAAGGTCGTTGGTGTCAACTTAATTGAATTAGCTACAAAGGCTATCATGGGTCTACCATTTGATCCTTATCCAGTTGAAAAATTACCAGATGATTATGTTGCTGTTAAGGTTCCACAATTCTCTTTCCCACGTTTAGCTGGTGCTGATCCTGTTCTAGGTGTTGAAATGGCTTCCACTGGTGAAGTCGCAACATTCGGTCACTCTAAATATGAAGCTTACTTGAAGTCTCTATTAGCTACTGGTTTTAAGCTACCAAAGAAGAACATTTTACTATCCATTGGTTCGTTTAAGGAAAAGCAAGAATTGCTGCCTTCTATTCAAAAACTATACAACATGGGTTACAAACTTTTCGCTACCGCTGGTACAGCTGATTTCATCACTGAGCACAATATGTCTGTCCAATACTTAGAAGTCTTAAACCAAGATGATGACGAAAAGGCAGAATATTCTTTGACTCAACATTTAGCTAACAACAATATCGATCTTTACATCAATTTACCATCTGCTAATAGATTCCGTCGTCCAGCTTCTTATGTTTCCAAGGGTTACCAAACTCGTCGTATGGCTGTTGACTATTCTGTTCCACTGGTTACCAATGTCAAGTGTGCTAAGTTATTAATTGAAGCCATTTCAAGACACCTAAAACTTGATGTTTCCGAACGTGATGCTCAAACATCTCATAGAACTGTTACAATCCCAGGTTTAGTCAATATCGCTACCTATGTTCCAAATGTCTCTAATGTTGTTGATGGTCCAAAGGAATTAAAGGAAACTAGTCGTCTATTCTTAGAATCTGGTTTCACCTACTGTCAAATTATGCCAAGAGCTTTCAGAGGCCCAGTTATTACAGACAGTATTTCTCTAAGGGCTGCTCTATCTGCTTCTACTGACTCATCTTACACTGATTATGCTTTAACAGTTGCTGGTACTCCAAATAATATTTCACTTGTTGGTCAAACCGCTGCTGATGTTAGTGCTTTATTCTTACCATATCATGAATTGAAAAATAAGGTTTCCGAAGTCAGTCAATTATTACAAAACTGGCCAAGTGAGAAGCAAATTATTGCTGAAGCTAAGACATCTGAACTAGCATCTATCCTTCTTTTAGCCTCTTTACAAAATAGATCCATCCATATTACTGGTGTTTCCAACAAGGAAGATTTAGCCTTGATTAAGACTGTTAAAGAAAAGGATTCCAGAGTTACTTGTGATATCAACGTTTACTCATTGTTTATTTCTCAAGAGCAATATCCAGAAGGTGTATTTTTACCAACTGAAGAAGATCAAGAATTCTTCTGGGAAAATCTAGATGCCATTGATGCATTCTCTATTGGTTCCCTTCCAACTAACCTAGCCGCTATTACTGGTCATGATGTTGAAGTTGGTCTGGGTATTAAAGATGCTCTGCCATTATTATTCACTGCTGTTCATGAAGGTAAATTAACTGTTGCTGATATTGTTCTACGTTTACATGAAAATCCAATTAAGATCTTCAACCTACCAGAACAAGATGCTATTGTTGAAATTGATCTTGATTACGTTGTTGCTGACACTAAGAGATGGTCTCCACATACTGGTTCCTCTTTATCTGGTGGTATTGAACGTGTTATTGTCAATGATAAGACTGTTGTCTTAAGTGGTGAATTGGTCGAGGAAAAGCCAACAGGTATCCATGTTATCAAGAATACCACTACTCCTCAAGCTCCAGCTGAAACTCAAAAGAATATTGGATTTATGAAGGATAAGAGATTCTCATTTTCTGCTGAAAGACCAAAGATTTTCGAAAGTGTTGAATCTGCCGAAGATGCAATTGTTGAACCTCCAACTTTGGAACAAAGATTAATGTCCTCTAAGCCTCCAAGAGAATTGACTGCTCCATCTGCTTTAGAAAACTTAATCCGTGGTAAGAATCCATTCCAAGGTAGACATATTCTATCCATTAAACAATTTAACCGTTCTGATTTACACGCTTTATTTGCAGTCGCTCAAGAATTAAGAGCTGCAGTTGCTAGAGAAGGTGTTTTGAGTATTATGAAGGCACATGTCTTAACTACCATTTTCTATGAACCATCCACTCGTACTTGTTCTTCATTCATTGCTGCTATGGAACGTTTAGGTGGTAGAGTTATCAACATTAATCCAAATGTTTCTTCTGTTAAGAAGGGTGAAACTTTACAAGATACTATTAGAACTTTAGCTAGTTACTCTGATGCTATTGTTATGCGTCATTCAGATGAAATGTCAGTTCACGTCGCTGCTAAGTACTCTCCAGTTCCAATTATTAATGGTGGTAACGGTTCTCGTGAACATCCAACTCAAGCTTTCTTAGATCTATTCACTATCAGAGAAGAAATTGGTACCGTTAATGGTATTACTGTTACATTTATGGGTGATTTGAAACATGGTAGAACTGTTCATTCCTTATGTCGTTTGTTAAAGCATTACCAAGTCAGAATTAATTTGGTTTCTCCAAAGGAATTAAGATTACCAGACTCCTTAAAGCAAGAGTTATATGAAGCTAATATGTTAGGTGTTGAAAGTCTAGAATTGACTCCAGATATCATTTCCAAATCTGATGTTTTGTATTGTACTAGAGTTCAAGAAGAAAGATTCAAGGATAAGGCTGAATACGAACGTTTAAAGGATGTCTACATTGTTGACAACAGAATCTTGGCTCACGCTAAGCAAAATATGGCTATCATGCATCCATTACCTCGTGTGAATGAAATCAAGGAAGAAGTTGATTATGATCATCGTGCTGCTTACTTCAGACAAATGAAGTATGGTCTATATGTTAGAATGGCTTTATTAGCTATGGTCTTAGGTATTGATCCATAAACAAACTAAAGAATTAATATCTTTCTTATATAATTTTATTTAACTACTGTATTTTAATGTATATTACTATTTTATTCTAATAGCTTGAGAAATATTACTAAGAGAGTAATTCTGACTATGTGACTTCATAATAAACGTTATCGTTGTTTAACTTTCAGTGAAATTTGACTTCCTCTGGTGAAGCTAATTTGGTCGGCTCTACATTCCTGCGGCGTAAACTGAAAAATATATATATTATGATATTATGCAAGGGAAGAAATCAAAGTGAAAGGACTTAAATGCTTATAAGAAGAGAGTCCCTCTGAATAACAAATAATACAGCTAACAGAGTTGAATTTGTCAAAAAGAACCAGTGCAAAGACTTGTAAATATAATGCTGGCAAGACGTTCTGTATTTAGAAGAACCTCGCTTTTAGTGAGATTGTTCAACACTAATAGTAAAGGGGAGATAGAATCTGGTGATATTTTACGAGATATTATATCTAATAGACAAAGTAAAGTACGGACGGTGAAAGTAAACGATGTCAAGAATAGAAATTTAATGTTCGATAAAGGTGCTAGTCGATCGGGCCCATTTCCTAGAGCTAAAACTAAACCCAATCATAATCTCAATAAGAAGAAAAGAATTGTTATTAATTGGAATAGTGGTACAGAGAGGGCACAAGACGCTGCAAATAAAGTCATTAGAGAAGTGTTTAAATTGAACAGTAAAGGCTCAATTAGAATCTTTGACGATAAGACTCATAAGATTGAAACCTCGAATATTAAATATTATGCGAAAGGGTTAGACCTGGATAAATTCGGGGTTTCTATTGTTGATATTGAAACAGTTACAGAAGATATTAGAATTCCATTGGTTAAAATTGTTGATTGTAAAACAGCATTAAAGAAATACTCGGATGATATGGCAAAGGATAAAGAGCAAGAATTAATGGAAAAAGGCCTATTGAGAAAGAAAGCTTACGATTCATCCAAGAATGAAGGAGCTTTAAAACATATCAAATTATCATGGAAAATACGAGAAGATGATTTACTAAATCAAAAGTCTCATGAGATTGAGAGTCTGTTGAAGAAAGGTAATAAGGTTAACATTTACATTGATGATAGAACAGACACGCCTAAGAATTGGTTAGAAGAGTTTGAGAATAGTATGACTCCATCAGAAGAGGAAACTCAAAAGGAAGTTAGGGTTCCTAAGAAGGAGTTAAGACGTCGAAATGAGATTCTAGAACAGATTGAAACACTTGTAGAAGACTTATCGGTAGCTCCAGTGATAGAAGGTGATGTAACGTCAAGAATCATGATACGTCTAGTTCCAAAACCTGCAACTAAAGAAAAGGTTGATAGGCATAATCTTAAGGAGGAGAGAAGACGTGAAAGGCAAGAAAAACTAGAAAAGAGAATTCAAAAGAAAAAGGAAAGATTGGCACAGGAATGAGGATCGTTGTGCTATGATACCATGAGGTATTGTCATATTAATAATATTAGCATATTACTTGTAAATACGTACGTTATATATTAATTAATGAACACAAAGAATATTAAATCTGTTCAATGTGCATTGATTTGACCCGAAATACTTTTTTAATTTATAAATTAAAATGGTAATCTATTTGGTATTTTCAAGGGAGTATTAATGTAAAGCTAATTTACATGTAAGATGCATCGTCTGTATGTATGTTTATGCAGGTTACAATGCAATACATTAAACAGTTATAAGTCTATCTGTATTGTTATATTTTCTGCTATTTCATAATGTTTGCGTATCTATCCTGTTAGAAACGAGTCGTTTTGTTAAGAACAATACAAAGTATTACTATTCTTTATTAATTTCAAAAATGTATTTTATGTCATTATCGTTTTTTTGTTTATTAGTTGCATTGGCGCTACACCTTCTCAATGAAATACCAAACGTAAAAAATTATAAGAAAGTAGTAAAAACCGTTAAAATTTTACCGGGAATAATGAAATGATTTGAGAAATTATGTACAATCCAGTACGTTATTCATTTATGTCTATCAATAACATTATGTATATCGGTACTATATATATATATATGTATATGCTCTTTTCTATAAAATTGTTAAATTTATATAACTGTCGAAGTTGTCAAAAAATGTTTTGCACATTCGTATGCTGTCCAAGAAATAGCAGTAGCGGGCATAGTAGCTATAATTCTTGGTTTTAAACCTCTCCAGAAACCCTTCCAACCATACACTTGTAACAATGCTTTAGTTGCCTTTTGAAATGTGTTTGCTTCTTTCAATATTGGTAATGTTACCGTATTACTACCTCTAACTTGTAAAACAGTTTTAATACAATCCAATGGTGTTGTTACCGCTGCACAAAGTGTACCACTTAACCCACCACATATACAATGAATCAAAGGATTATAAGTATGTGATGGGTTTAAGAAATTTGTTGAAGATTCATAAATGACAAAATTTAATGCGGTGAAAGGAATATTCATTACTAAAGTAGTTGGATAAGAATAATAAAATGCTTTAAAACCTTCTGTTTGATATATCTGTTTAGTTATTTGCCAAACTTTATAATTTGGATTTAACTGCATTCTTTGTTTGATTGTATCGAATGGATTCATCAATGCATCTGATGCAGTTGTTGCCGCGGCACCACTTAATGCAGTCTTTAAAGGTTGATATGTGAATAAATCTTCTTCTTTAATTAATTTTTTTTTACAAAATTCATAAGTACCAAAATATACTGCATGTGCAGGACCTGCACCTAATATTACAGATTGAACACCTTTCCATAACGCAAAAGAACCTTCCATAGATGAAATCTTCGAGATTTGTGATAATAGACTTCTACTTGTATGATTTGTAGCCGATACCGATTGCATTCGTGTCTTTAAGGCGTCTATTGGGAACATTACAGAATGTTCCATTATTCCTGCGAATGCACCGGCTAATAATTGATGATATAATGGAGAATTTGCTGGTAATGCTTCATAATCGACATCATTACTATCATGTAAATGAGTATCAGACATTGTAAAAGGACTAGTAGGGGAATGCAGTAATAAATATATATATAAATGTGGGTAAAGTTAATAAATAAATGGGGGGGGGAAATGCAGGTATTTTTTTTTACACTTTAGCTTTTTAATCGAAAATAAACGAATGAATATATGAATTGAAGGTCAGTTATTATGGGATATTATGGTAGGATATGTACAGGAGATGGTAGTAATATGAGACTTCTTCCTGGATTATGAAAAAAACAACAACAAACTAACTAACTAACTAACAACAATGCTGTAATAATGCAAAATTTTCAACTCTGGACGAATGTATCTAGTAGTTTTTTTGTAATAACTGTTAATTGGATATCGAGTAGTTAATTTCTTCTGTATCTTGTCTAAAACAAAACGAAAAAGAATATAATATAATACCGAATGAAGAGTAAACGTTTAATGAAAAAAACAAACCAAACTATTTAGCTGTAAGTGTATACTATTATTTCAAAGAATATATATATATAAGAACAATGGTATGTAAGAAGATTGCATATACAAAGAGGAATAATACATTATAATTCGCGTAACAAGTGTATAAAAAGGTCAATTGCAAGGACATACCTAAATTAAGTTATTATCTTAGCATAGTGCAATAATTCGGTTCAAGCAAGAAAGAAAGATGTACCAGTTTGTGTAATCATCCGTATGCAAAAGGTTCAAGTCAATTGACCTCGTTAAATTTTTCAAGTAATCTAACGAGTTGTTACTTAATACGTGAAGATCGATTCGAAAACAAAATTTTTTCTTCTCTCTCTGCAACTTCTATGTCTCGTTAAAGACAAAAAAAAAAAATGTGCAGAAACGTACGTGCGCAGACTCTCGTTCCGCCAGCAGTGAAAGTGCCGTACAGAAAACACAGTTATGTCAAATTTCGTATTTTTGACGCAAATCTGATTTGTACGGGTATTGTTTAGCCAAGGGAAATAACAAATCCAGAAAACGCGAAAACTGGCCTGGACACAAGTTGTGTACGTTTACCGAGGTCGATACGTAGACCTAATTTTTGGAGCATCAACAAAGAAAGACAGGATTAACCCTAGACTCCGTTGAAAGTGATCAGACTGGGTAACACTTTTAAAATCATTAAAAAAAACAATAATTTATTTGAGATCTGTTCATACACCCCACCCCCACGGCTCTTAACAAGTATTTTTTTCTTCTGTCTCGCTTTCCCTGGCCCCCACGTTTCCCTGTTGTTGTTCTTGCTGTGAACCATTGTGCGCACCAGCGTCACACATTTCGCAGAATTTCTTATCTCAAGCGAATCGGAGCCGTCTGTTTTCTGGCAACGCTCCCCCCGCTCCCAGTACTTAGCAAGGAATCAAGTAATATGGAATTACAGCAATCCCAGTGTGAGTTTGTTAATTTAATTGGAACCTTTCAGTTTATCAAAGTCCCTGCAGTTCTAATAAGGAAAATCCGTTTTTATTGTCAGATTGGTAATCTCGGAGTGTGACGTTCAAAGATTTTTCATTGTTAAATTAGACAAAGTAGAGGCAAATTTTTCACTGCCGTTTGTTATTTGAATATTCAATTTAACAGTTTTAGTCTGCTTTGGTTTCTCCATGGTAACACTATGTATATGATTGTTACTTAACTAAGAACAAAATTTAATGATTGACAGTTTAGGAATGTAGATGGTACGTTGTTCCTTCTGTATATTTATGTTTAACTAAATTTCTGAAGATATATATGAAAAAAAAAAGTATATAAGAGCTGTCAATTTCTTATTTTGATGTAAATGAAAAGTAATTGCTATTTGATATTTCTTTGACACATCTATATATATATATATATATATATAAATATACTAATTAATCAACTGTGCTGGACACATATCTATATATATTTACATTTACGAATTTTACGATGATCTCTCAAACTTCTAGATTAGCTGCTTTTAAAGTTGCATCCTCATTAGGTAATGTAATGAGTAAAAACGCTACAATCGTAGGTACAGCAACAACTTCATTTAAAAAGACACCAGGGAATTCATTTGGTTCATTTAAAGAATATAGAGAAAATATGAAGACTTATGGTCCATTAAGTGCATCTTTAGCTACTAAACGTCATTTCAACAATTCAAACTAAGTATTTTTCTCAGTTTCTATGTTCTTTACCATAAATCATTTTCCATTAATATTCTATATATATATATCTTATCTAAATAAAAATCACATAATAAATAACGACTATAATAATAATAATAAACAAAACATGCTAGTTTCGTGTTATATCAAATTGATTTTCTTTTTTCTTTTCTAGTATATGTATTCTGCTACAACCGTTACAACAGCTGGACTGATCACTAGAACACTCATTGGGATACCCCCATAAATTAAAAATCTACCAACAATATTTACATTTGAATTACCTTTGAAAATTTTACATTCATGTTCTCCCGGTAATGGATCATCATGTTCATCTAAATCTCTATCATCTTCGAATCCCAATACATTGAATAATACTGTATAAATTAATGGTTTTGCCACTACGTATTTCCAAAGTATTGTAACTAACAACCCAACAATTAATCTTCTACTTAGGATAACAATATCTGTAGTATAATCAAAGGAATAAATTAATGAAAATCCAAAATATTTAATAAACCAATCACATAATTCAAATCCACTAATTACACCAATAAATGCAACACTATCATAGAAACATGGACAAACATCAATGGGTTCCGGATGATTGAAAAGTATAAATAGACCCCAGGACATCGAAATTAATGGATACCAAAAGAAATCACCACAATTAAAATCCATAAATGTATATTTTAAGATAATTCGTATTATGAAACAGATTAAACCAACAATTGCACCACTAATTAAATCAAATAATCCATGCATACCACAATATATTCTACCTAAAGTTAATGTCACACAATATATTATTGCAATAATTGTTAAGATTATTTTCATATTTAATGTAACTGTATGACTAGTGAATGCCCATTGTAAGATTAATAAACATACACCAATTGCATTAGCTGTATGAGAACTTGGTGCACCATATTCTTTTGCTGTATATTCACTTAATGTGATTCTATGAACAGGAGGTGATCTAGGTCTTGGTAAACATAAATAATCCTTTAATAAACCAGATATATAGATGGAATAACCAATGATATAAACAGTGTCTCTAGTGAATTCAAATAAACCAAAATAACATGGTAATGGTAAACATAAGACATAGAAAGTATGAGATCCTAATAATGCAGAATATGAGAAGAAGAAATCATTGAAAGAGGATCGATGTGATGATTGCCATTTAGCTAAACTAGGTGATTGATTATCAACAAATTTAGCAAATGTACTTCTAATATTATATCTAAATGAAGTCATTCGAGATTTAAAATGTGCAGGTGGATGATTTCCGGGATCTAATAAAATATATTTTTCTGTATATTCATTAGGGTTAGATAAACTTCTTGAACGAATTGTAGTTATAGTGGTACTACCATTCCCATTATCATTATTATTCCCATTTGTATTTGAATTACTAATATCACCATGATAATCAATATTACTTATATTGATCGCAGAAGTACTTGCACCTTCTTGCATCACTATTTTATCCATATCCATACTGAGTCTCACTTATCGTATCCTTACCAAAGCAAAGTCTCTCAGTTAGTCGTTTCTCAGAAACTACGGCTCCCTATATATATATAATTGTGTACAGTACAACACACAATCGATGAGAACAATAGGAAATAAGAAATCCACAATTCATCTAACAACCACTAATAAAATATATAAATACATATACATATATATATATTACAAAACTTATTGACCAATTCCCTTATTTGAACAAAGACTGGTTAAACAGAAGCTATCGTACCCGGTTGATCCTGGGCGAGAAACTACATAGTTTCCCAATTTCCAATACGGGATGACTGCTGCTTTATCTTCGGCAACAACGGCCCGTGTACTATAATAATACCATAATAATAATTTCATTGCGCAGTGAAACGAATCGGTAAATAAATAAATAAATAAATAAATAAATAAATAAATGAATGAAATGTGACAAAATTCACTCAAATGGTTCTGATGTTCTAGAACAAAACAGAACAGAGACGTTCAATCATTGTACCTGACACCATTCTGGCATTCAAGTATAGTAAAATTAGTGTGATACAATATAATGTATTGATATGACAGGACAGATGCAAACCTTTTGTAACTATATGTATCTTACAGATTGTGCAGGGTCTACTGACTTTTCTTCGGATACAACGGTTGCAAAAAGAAGCTAGGGTATACGGGACATATGGTCGTGGTTATGACAGTTAGAGTGGACCCTTGTTGTTCTGCGTACATTTATTAGTTGTTGGGACTCGGCACGTCAAGCAAAAAAGCCCGAATCGGATGTCACATCGCCAAGATCTTAGATATGTGACATTTACCTTATACCATTAATATATACAATTAATATATAAGAGATGATGATTAGATGTACATGGATTGCGAATAGTAAAGAGAGAAGAGTGTTGTAACTATATTTGTAAATTACCGTAAATGGATTCTCAATTGGGTTTGAATAATAAAAGACAATCTAGCTTTGTTCTTGTGACGATGTATACATTCTTATTAGACCTATTTGAAACTACTAAAATTATGAGATTGGCGATTCATAACAGTACTGGTTAATATCTTACCATATGGGTACTGCTCTGATCTGACAGCTAGTTAGGAGTGGTTTAAATTCGTTATGAAAGAGAAACCATTGTATTGGTCAATCTCTCTCTCTCTCTCTCTCTCTCTCTCTTTTTTTTTTTTTTTTTTTTTGGTTTTCCCAGTGAAAGCTAGTTCAACCGTTTCTGCCTTGATTTGTAATTTCCCAACTACCGAATCATGATGATCAAAATATGTTGTAACGAACTCTCTTAAATATTTGCTATTATTCTGACATTTTCACTCTACTTGGAACTTAACTTATAAAGTGATGATATCTTGCTATATCGAACAATCCCAACCTTACTTACAAACAAACAAATAAGATCATTCACATGATCAGTAATGTATGACACAAATAATGAGTCAAAACGATTTACGTTTATACCTCTAACCAAATGTAATTAATTACATTACCGTTTATAGTGTCTGGCGCGCAACTATCGTACAGCACATTACAGAAAATGGAAAAAAGGAAAAAATTACCGTGATGTATCTTATATAATCTTATTTATATCAAGCAGAAAGGTTATGTAGATCCTTTATTTAAACTCGAGACACTAGGCATGATAGACGAAATCATTTCACAGAAGATATCACATCAATTACAACGATCCACAATTCAAATTACAACTAGGAATGTTTTGGTTTAAACATGTTGTATTTGCATTACTATGTATGCCCTTATGTTTACAAATAAAGACAATTGTGGAATCCATATATATACAGAAACATTTATCTAATTATTACTTCAAGGAATCGCAACAAATATTGAATAAATACGATGCTGCACACAAAAATATAGATATGTCAGCTATCAAACTTGGAGCAAATACATATGATCCGGATCCATTGTCTCATCTTCATAAGGGAAACTTCTCAGGACTAACACATCCACCAAGAGAAAATGCAACAATATTAATGTTAGTTAGAAATGAAGAAATAGAAGGTGCATTGGAATCCATTAGATCTTTAGAAGATCGTTTCAACAAGGATTATCGTTACGATTGGACATTCTTAAATGATGTCCCATTCACTACAGAATTCAAAATTGCTACTACTGCAATGGCAAGTGGTAAGACACAATATGGTTTAATTCCAGTCGATGATTGGAATAGACCAGATTGGATTAACGATGATAAATTTACTCAATGCATGAAAAAAATGGTTGAAGATAACGTGATATATGGTGAATCTATATCATATCGTAATATGTGTAGATTTAATTCAGGTTTCTTCTTTAGACAAGAATTATTAATGAATTATGATTATTATTTTAGAGTGGAACCAAATGTCGATTATTATTGTGATTTCCCTTATGATCCATTCAAAGTCCTAAGAGAACGTAAAGCGAAATATGGATTTGTCATATCTTTATACGAATATGAAAGTACAATACCTACTTTATGGGATACAGTTGAAGATTATATTAAAGAGGATAATGGTAAAGATGTTCACATGGATGAAAATCATATTGGGTTCTTAACAGATAAAGAAAAGATTGGACGTTATGGTCCAGTAACAGAATCCCATTCAAATTATAATTTATGCCATTTTTGGTCAAATTTTGAAGTCGGTGATTTAAATTTCTTCCGTAGTGATAGATATTTGAAATTTTTCAATCATTTAGACCAAGAAGGTGGATTCTATTACGAAAGATGGGGTGACGCACCTGTTCATTCAATTGGTTTATCATTATTATTAAAACAAGAAGAAATTATACATTTCGATGAAATTTCATATTATCACCCTCCATTTAATACTTGTCCAACAGGAAATTATGCTAGACTTGATCAAAGATGTACATGTGATCCAGATAGTGAATTCAATATCGATATTTTAGTTCATAGTTGTTTAATGCGTTGGTGGAAAAATGGAAGTGGTAAATATTTCATGAAAGAAGGTTGAACTCAACGTACAGAATTGAAACTGTATTTAAAAATGACCTTACTGAACATGTACATATATAAAATTTCGATGTAATAATATTAACATTTAGATATATTTGTATGCTTTTTTACGTATATAATTTACAATAATATAGAAGAAGAATGGAATTATATATATAATTTTCCGTCTAGTATAAAGTTTCCAAATTAGACAATTCTTTGAGCGTTCTTTCTAATTCATCATCTGAAATTTTATTCGTTAAACTTGGTATCAAAGTCTTTGCTTCATCTGCAGTATCACATGCTAGGGAACCTAATTGAGCAATTTCAAAGGGATGTAAATTTGTTGATTTTAATAATTGAATAACTGCACCTACAGTTTCTTGATCCCTAAATCTTGAAAAATTAGTTAAATAATCCATTGTGTTCTTCAAATCTTTATTGTTACCACCTGTTGTTTGTTCTAATAAGGTACCAATAGATTGTAATTCGTTTTCACGTGTTTCATTTCTCATAAATTCTGTATTATCAAAATCATCTGTAGTTTCATTCTTTGCTGCATCTGAATTTTTAAAAGCTTTACGACGTTCAACTAACGCTTCCTTAATGATCAATCTAGCTTCACTTAAGTTTAAAGCAATTAACTCCTCTTCTTCACCTTGATGATTAATTTGTTTTAATTGAAATTCATGACCCAATGATAATGTAGCTGCATTTTCTTCTTCTTCTACTTTCTTTAATCTACGTCTACTTGTTTGGAATGTCGAGGTAGAAATATTCATGTTGTATATATATATGTATGTGCGCAAAGTTGTGAACCTGAGAGTTGCAGTATATAATTCTACTACATAAATGTCTATTAAAATGTGTATGTCTAATATAGGTTTGTTGTTATTATCAAATTTTAATAATTTTTCAAATTCCGTTGCTTCTGATGGAAGAGAAAGGAAGCGAAATGAGAGAGAGAGAGAGGAAAACTCAGAAAACATAAAACCCTATATAAACCCTAGGGCTTTACAAAGCTGCTGAAAATCTTACTGTGAGAATTGATATTAACCGTATTGTCGTGTATATACGCACATATATTAAGATCAAACATTAATAACTTCCAGCGACTTTGGATATAGCAATACACTTCTTGCTCTATCAATGGAGTTAGGCCGGTTCTGTGACAATAGCAGATAATTTGTCGATCATTGTTAATCCGTCGTCGTTCAGATCCGATTTCCAATTCGTTGGACGCAGCAGTTAGTAGCAGAGTGTTGTCTTTGGTTGACAAAAACATTCTGCGCTGGCAAGGTATTGCTCCTAGTGTGTATTAATGAAGTTCGCATGACTTCTGATACTCTGTTTAATTAATGCATTGATCCTTTCGTTGGCTCCATTAGATTTGCTCTGTATATGGAGGTCTAAATGCGATTAACATTGAGTGCGGTTTTAACCTTTGTGAAATTCACCTTTGAATTTAGGGCAGTTGTCTGTTCTTAAGTCTAATGGAAGACCACCTTGTAGGCATAATCTGTCTTGTAAGCAGTGGAACGTAGTGTCAGCATTATCCGTCTTCTTAACTGCTATCAGGTAAGTATACCTAGTAAAAAGGTCCACCGCTGTTAAAATCTGATCAAAACCTGCTACCGATGTCTGTAGATCTGTAAGATGGCCAGCACTCATGGAAATATGGGGTGCTGTTGGTGTGGGAATAAGGCGATAATTGGAAATATTTTAGTTTAACGGTTTATTTTGTTGACAGATTACGCACGAATTTACAACCTTCCTTGTAATTAGGTATAGGCAATCAAATTTATACTGTAATTGGATGTTACGAACCATTTCTTAGATTCTATTATTTTGGTTACCACTGACGTGTGCATGTCACATTATCCATAAAATAATATCATAGCAGCGTTGAGGAATCCACCAAAGTCCATCCGTTTGGATTAACCCGGTAGTGTCATATGTGAGAATGAAATATTTGCGGTTTATTGCAGCCTTTTCACAGGTATTTTTTAATTTCGTATGAAGGGATTCTGGTAAGCTGGTTAACGGATTTGTATCAAATTTATGGAAGGCTTCCAATGTGTAAATCACCATTTCCGGAAGCCGTAATAATTCGGTTCCTGTTTCATTTGTGACACGAGTAACGGATTGCCGCCGCAATTGTCATCCTTTTTCATTGTTGGAAAAGTGTTGGTCGATAAAAAGTTTATACTGGGTGAGGTACCCCCCCCTGTAGCATATCGAGATGCGCCTGTAATATAATTATGGGAAACTCTGGCGTTATATCGGCCAATAGAAGGTTAATAACTGATTTGGTGTTCGAAATTATGAAATTCATGGAACATTTTCTCAGATATTGGGATCTTTTCCTTTTTTGCGAGTGGTTCTGTATACTTCAATAGCTTCATAATACATTGTAAATTTTGGATAATACTTGGGATCCAATTACGTATGAAATTTGCTATTCCAATAACACTGCGGGGATCTTCAACTGTTTTTGGGTTGGATATACTACTAATGGCCTCAATATGTCGCTCAGGCGGTACAATGCCATCGAACCCGACTTTTTAACGTAAATGTTCTATCTCAGTTTGTTTGTATTGCATTTTCGTGTCGGAGAATCGTATACTATACTGTCCAAAGTGAGTAATTACATCTTTCGTAATTTGGGTGATGCTGTCCTTTGTACCAGTAATTAGTAGGTCGTCTACATATATGTTCAGGTATCCCTTTAGCTCTGGTAATGCTACGTGTTGGATGAACTGGGCGAAAATTTGAGATGAATTCTTGTAACCCATATGTGCTCTCAGTGGTCGGTATTTGTATCCATTTACGGTGAAGCATAAATAATCCATTGTTTTAGGGTCCAACTCAACAGTAAATAATGTAAATCATATGCCAAGAACTGTGAAAAGCACATTTGGTACCGTTAGCACAGAATCATAGATGTATGGTAATGCACTTTCAATCTCCTTTATATATTCATTTGATTCTTAATAATTTATAACTAGTTATAATTTCTCTGTTCTTCATTATGGATGAAAAAGTAGAGCTTGAATATCAATAATATTGAAATATTTCTTTAACGAATCCAAGGTCTATCTTTCACTCAACTGTTTATCTACTCGTGCTCTCAATACCATTGGAATTGGAAACTGGACGGTTTGTAATGTTTAAATTCAATATGAGTTTTAAATCTGGGATCTGCGGCTGGCTGATTATAGTTAGATTCCTGGAAATATTCTTTCAAACATTATATGTACCTTGGTAGTATATCATCTTTTTTCTTTACAGTTGCCGTTTTACCTTCTACTATTTACGGGTTGAAACATGCTCATTGTGATAAATTCGTGGTTTAGTTGGTTAACTTTATCTTCTGTTGGTTTACGTTATCGAAGTCAAAAAGTTTCTTTAATAATAGCTGCTCTGATATCACATTCTTGAGAGAGATCTAAGGTTATTTAATATTCTTAAATTCAAGATTCTCCTATCACTCAAGTAATATCTGTAGAACTTTAGACGGTATAAAAATTTCCTGTATGAATGCCCTTAACTAACTGAACCCACATATGAAATTGAGAGAAGCTGACCCAGAGTATATCATATGCATATGATATACTAAATAGTATATACCTGTTTAGATTGAAACTGTCATTGTTCCATGATATCTTATGATTATATATCTTCTTTTTTTCAAATACGGAATAGCCGCCGAACCCATAGTTGCTCAGCGGTTAATTTTTAAAATGGGAAAGCGAAAAACGGAAATTAAAGTATATAATAAGGGAAGAAATCTGTAAAAACATACAAGATACATACATCTGTCCATTGATACTGTTTTTTTTATAATGAAATGTTTAAAATACGGACCTACTAATAACAATTGGATATGGACCTTTATTTATTTTCTTAACCATGAAACAAGAATAGAATGTACTAAAGCTAGTTTACAAATAGTGAATAAGCAAGGGTTTAGAAATAAATATCTAAATTTGTTACGCTATTAAGAAAATGATATGAAAGACAATTCACACGTCAATTTGACTACATAGAACGACTTCATTCTATTAACAGACAATAGAATGATTTTAATGAGTGAAGGACTACTATCTTTTTATATCCCCATTATCACTGTTTCTCTTTATTTCTGATTATTAAACGAAACAATAGTCCGAATCTGAATGTGTAAAGTTTCCTTTTACAATATTCTACTTAACAATTCATATTCATTTTTATTGTGGCATTATGATCTATTTGTTCCCTATTTAATTTTGACACAGTGTACGATTTTCCTAATTCGATTATTGTTAACATATAAATCTGGATTTAAGACAACTAAATCATTACATTGAAAATGAAAGGGGCTAACAAAATTGAATAAATGGAGTTCCTGAGGTATATTTATGTTATTATAATCTCTTGAGTCTGAAGATTCTGTACGCCGGTTTGTCTATTCTAAATCCCTTTTATTTTTTATTTTTTCTGCTTATATTTCTCAACCCCCCTCATTTTGTAAACTCCACAGAGGGAATGACACCAAAAAGTTGAAGCGAAGAATTATTGAACTTTTTTTCATTTTGCTTAACGCAGAGCGAACTGGAGGGATGCCATTTGAAGGATGACAGTAGAACTCGCGCACAACTGATCTAAATTTTTGTGACTAGTTGGTCAACAATCACTGCGCTGTTTGTGGAAGAAAGAGAGAGAGGGTTTAATATGCTAACTCCCTTTTTTTTTATTCATAGTGGTGAATTTACTACCTGTTATTATTATTGTTATTATGCACGTAGTTAAATCTTTCTTTACCAGAATTTCGACCCCCTCCCTTTCTTTCTGCAGTTTTTAGTGCGATAAATTTGAGATTAGTTACGCGGTTATTACGCTATAGGAACCCCCCAATAGGGCTATTCAAATTTTATTAGAAACAAACTAACTAGAGTTAAATTAGGATTGAATTTAAATGGGAAATAACTATTGATTTATATATATATAATTGTTATTAGTCTTTCTCTTAGTCTAGCAAACATATTCCTTAACAGTAGTAAATGAGAAAAAATTGACCAGCTAGTTATTTTAGTGCATATTACTAGTTCCATTTAAATAAAGAATAAGGATTTTAGACATACATTAATTTTTTAAAGAATGGAACAGATATCGGAGGTTCCTCTTGAAGAAACAGATCCAATGGATAATGGTTCAAATCAACAACATAGCACATGGAATGATAATACGGTTGTAACTGGGACGACCGGTACCGAGCAAACTCCTACCAATCACTCATTTCAATTTACTAATCCATGGGATAATCAAAAGATTCCTCAACAACAACAAGCTCAGGCACAACAGATGCAATTGCAAATACAATCTACCGCAGATATGCAACGACGTAAATCTAGTTTAGTGATACCACCTGCAAGAGCACCGGGTCCAAATCCTTTCCATTATGATGCTCTATTAATGAATCCAAACATTCCAATGCCAGATTTATATCCTCAACAAGTTTCTCAGCAACAGATGCATAGACCCAGTGTTGTATTCCAACAGCAGGAGGCCAATCACATTCAACAAATAATGCAGGCACAACAGGCACAGCAGAAACAAATAAATACAAGACTATTACCTTCGTTATACAATTCTCAAGATTATCATCGTAGACAAAGTGTTGCCGCTACTAATTATAATCCAAATAACTATTACCAACAACCAACTCAAAAGAATACATCCATTAGTGCCAATAACAGCAGTACAAATTTACCAATGATTTCACCATATCGTAGGCTCAGTGCATTTCCAACGGCGACTACTGTTACTCATTCATCTGCATTTCCACAACAGCAACAACCGAAACAGTTTCAAATACCACAAATGCATGTAGTTACATCAAAACATGATTTAAAACCACAAATTAATAAACTACCTAAATATAGAAGAGCATCGTTACATTCAAAGACGATATCACCATTGATAGGATTAACTAAAAATCTTATCACGACATATCAATTATGTTCCTCTGAATTTGTTTATCAAACTTCGAAAAACCCTAAGCGTGTATTAACAAAACCAAGTGATGGGAAATATAATAATGGTTTTGATAACATTAATAGTGATTATATTTTATATGTTAATGACGTATTAGGTGTTGAGCAAAATAGAAAATATTTAGTATTAGATATTTTAGGTCAAGGTACATTTGGACAAGTTGTCAAATGTCAAAATTTAATGACAAAAGAAATTATTGCAGTTAAAGTGATAAAATCGAAATCGGAGTACTTGAATCAAAGTCTTACTGAAGTCAAAATCTTAGAATTAATTAATGAGAAAATTGATCCGAATAATAAACATCATTTCTTAAGAATGTCCGATTCTTTTATTCATAAGAATCATCTTTGCTTAGTATTTGAATTATTGAGTAATAATCTTTATGAATTATTGAAACAGAACCAATATCATGGTCTTTCAATGCAACTGATTAAAATATTTACACGCCAAATGTTAGACTCGTTATGTGTATTAAAAGATAGTAAATTAATTCATTGTGATTTAAAACCTGAAAATATATTGTTATGTTCACCAGATAAACCAGATATCAAAATCATTGATTTTGGTTCCTCATGTGATGAAACGAAGACAGTCTATACTTACATTCAATCTAGATTCTATCGTGCTCCAGAAGTAATATTAGGTATCCCATATTCAACTAGTATTGATATGTGGTCATTTGGTTGTATTGTAGCAGAATTATTTTTGGGTATACCGATATTTCCAGGTGCGTCTGAATATAATCAAATTTCAAGAATTGTTAATACTTTAAATTATCCACCAAATTGGATGCTTGAAATGGGTAAGAATACTTTGAAATTCATGGTCAAGAAAGAACAAGATCCACAAACTGATATAACGAGTAACGGTGAATCGAAATTCCGTTTGAAGACATTAGATGAATTTAATTCTGATTACCCAAAGGCTAATGAACAACCAAGCAAACAGTATTTTAAATGGACTAAATTAGAAGATGTGATTAGAAATTATAAGATTCCTAAAAATATTCAACATTCACAAGAATTAATTGATCAAGAAATGGCAAGCCGTGAATGTTTGTTACATTTTTTAACAGGTATATTAAATTTAAATCCTTTAGAAAGATGGACACCCCAACAAGCATCATTACATCCATTTGTTACAAATCAACCATTTACTGGTGAATGGTTCCCACCAGGTGCATTACATAAAAGGAACGTCGATCATAGCAATACCACTCGTCATCAATCATTACATGAAGGTGTTGCTCAAAAACAATTTAATGATTTAACATTAGAAGAGTAATAATTAATATATACATATATAAAAAAGAAAAATCAAATAAAATTGTTGAATTTTTGTTGTTCTTATTGTAAACAGAAAACATCTTTAAAAAAAGGTTTAGAGGTTTTATTAAGTTTGTTGTGAGAATCTATTTAGATTTATATACATGATTTATTTATAAATATATTTCTTCCCCTTTTTATATGTTTTTTTTTGTTATGTATAGATTTGGTAATCATAAAACAATTATTATATCTCCTTTGTAAATGTATTAAAATCGTCACAATACATTAACTATGACATGATTTATTATAATTTTATTTCTTTTAAATGACTGATTGGAAAAAGAAGAAGAAACATTAAAATGACATGGTATTAGTGAAATAATGTGTGCATGTGTGTGTGTGTGACATGTGTAACAGTATTTCGATCTTATGCTTGTAATGGTTGTGCCTGGGTAGGAGGTGCAATAGCTTCTGGTAAAGGTGGAGCCATTGGTTTTGCTTGCCAAGCAGCATATCTTTGAAACATTAAACCGACACCTTCAATAACACCTAATAAACAAGCACAAGTGATTGCACTATTTCTTGTATGTTTCCAACCACCTCTGATGGCTAATGCACCACCTGTGAAAAACCCACCAATGATAGCATTCCATGGATCCTCTCTTTTTCTAATTGCTTTTACAGAACAATCAAATGTTGAGAAAAGACCACCCCATACACCGAAATTACCACCAAGTACAGGAGCACGAGCCTTTATAGCGTTTAGAGAACCTAATCTTCTTTCACCGATTGGAGAATTTCTGAAACCTTTAATACCATGCCATATGACACCACCAATGGCACCCATTGCAAATGCACCACCAAAATCGTTTAAGATAACGATCGGACATGGATCTCTTGAATGATCAGCAGACATTATTGTTGAATTATATTATTGTATAGTTGAGTAGTTACAAATATAGACTCCTAGTCTTTTCCCCTTCTATTTTAAAAGAATATGTGATTTAATCACTCTATTATATTATAATGATAGAAGTGAGTCAAGAAGTTAGGAATTCATTTTGAATTTCTGTTGGTCGCTCTCGCGGGATAATTACAGTGATTCGATCGTTTGGTGGGAATTTTTCCAAAGGGAAAAACTGTTACCCTGATTTTGAGAGTGAATATGAGGGTAACAAATATAAAGTCTAAAACGTGTAATGTATTATTTTTATTATATTCTTACAAATGCATTTATATAAAAAATCGTTATATTGAATGGGGGAAAAACCTTTATTTGACATTTATTAACAAAATAACTAAATTATCTTATTGTAATGTGTGGATAATATTATGTTTTTATACTTTTCTTTAAATGGACAATGATCACGTTCTATGGGTATCGTGATTATTATTATTATTATTATTGTTATTATTATTGTTTAAACCACCTCTACTTGAAATGGGATTCCCATTAGGATCTGTTAGTTCAATAAAATAATATACTACCCCCGGATGATTATTATGATTTAATACAGAAAAATCACCGAATCGTTGTTCTTCTGTATCCTGTAATCCACCATCACATATGGTTTCATTATATTGTGGTATAACTCTTTTACTTCTAAATATCGAATGTTTAGTCCTTGCGTGATTGTTACGTATCGTTGCAGTATCTCTTCTTAACATATTGTATTATATTGTTGTTTTATAGCTGGTTAGTCTATCAACCTTCCAAATATATCTAAAACTGTCAGTATTTTAATTCTTACACACACACACATATATATATATGCCAAGGGTTACACATTCTGTTCCAATGTCATCGCCACAGCTCTCAGTGGTTCATTACATAATGTAATGTAACCGGCGAGGCAATAATAATAATAACAATAACAAATTAACGGGAACAGCGAAAGGGATCCCCCTGCGACTCCGTTTCCCTTCTCCGGCAATATTACGGAAACGGAACTCGGAAGGCACCGGAACAATCGGAACAATTCCGCTGAACAAATCAGGGGTCCGTCCGTAGAATTAATTGTTTATAGAAATGAATCGATTTATACAACCCTGACTGCATTAGAATATGAGGTTCTTGGGTGGGAATATGCATGGGTATACACTATCCTGTCTTTGATCTATAGATAAGTTTCAAAGGTGATTACATTTCCCGATCGAGTAAAAATTTGTAAATAACAAATATGTTTGAATTGATAGACACCTCCAATATCTAGTAATCATTCGAAAATTAGTTCACACAAAAAAGTTTGTATCGGAATGTTGAATTTGACCAGTACGTGGCGCCTATATTACTATAGTTTTTTAAATTTGCGAAATTTAAGTTGCTCTTGCAAACTTTAATCTAGGATTTCACCTGATTATAATAATGATTCGAACACATCGCCACTTTTACCTTTTAAAATTGTTAATATTTGAGAAGAAGTATAAATTGTATTACATTCACGCTTCAAGTATATAACAAAGGTTTAATACGAAGGTTCAAGACATATCATACAAACAACAGTGTCCTGTTATTATATTACGATGTTATCTTTTGTCGAAGTATCAACTATAAAATAATAGAATAGTTAATCATACTGTTACTTAATAATCTGAAATAGCTTTTCTTTTCCTTTTTAGGTCAAATGGAGGACCGACGCGAACAAGAGTTCGAAAATCATGAAAATTGTTACGCCGATTCAATCGCCTCCATTAACGAGTCAAATTACCAAAACATCATTTGTAATAACATGTCTGATACTTTCGTTTTATTATGCAATATTTCTGCAATGATTTTTATACTTGAATTTTGGATATATTTATCTAATATATCAGCCCAACTGAATCCAGTCATCTCATTTTGAATATATTCATATTGCAAGATTTATACAATTTGCATAATAAGCAAATATATCATCAACGATAATGAAATCTATTACTAGTTTTTTCAAGTCCACAAAAAGACCATCCAGTACTCCATATGACGGAGTTGCTAAAATGGCTCATATTGGAACAATTGTCGTTAAAGAAGAAGAAGAAGACAGATCAAACGTTACTAATGATACTCAAAACATCGTTCCTCAAAGGCAATACAATCAAGAAGTTACCTTCGAGATGTTAAGTATGATCTGTACAGATGACTACTCCAACAACGTTATCAAACTATTTGCACGTCTAATTCATGAGAATCAAAACCATAACACGATTCGTACCTATTGTCAAATATTCAACAAGCAAGAAAACAAAATCTGTAATCACTGTATAACTTTCGATGACGAAGATACATACAAATACAGAAACAATAAAGATTTCAAGTCACATCTAATGGATTTTCACATTGATATTGATCCAGATGTTATTCCTGATCCTTCTGCTTATCTATGCGCCCAGCCTGATGTCCAGGGAATCGAAGGATATACAACTATCACTGAAGTGCAAAAATCTGAGACATCTAAGACACGAGATGCATTTCAAGAGTTCTGTATGTGGGTCGCTGTTACAAAGATTCCACATAGTGCCGTTGACAGGCCTAGTTTCCAAAATGGGATTGGTTTACGTATCGAACAATTTGGACCCCATTGGACTGGAGACAATGTAACTCGACGCATTGCTTCCACAGGGCGTAAAATCAATAGATACATATACGAAAATTGTGACGAGCTCTCAAAGATGGTTGAACCAAGTTTAATCATCAACACTAATGCTTCTACTGCTCAGATGTATACTGCTCTACTTTCACAATTCTACAAAATTAAAAAATTAGGATCAGTTTTTTATAGTGTCGAATCAGATGATTGGTTATCTGAGAGAAACGGTGAATGTACTGCTTTTGATATTAATTTCTTAGATTCAGGTGTCACACTGCACACTATTACAATTCGTCTTTTTACGTCTCCAGGGAAATCAAAGAAATATCACACCAAACTTTTAAAAAGTACTATTAAAAGCTATAAGTGTTCAAAGTTGTTATCATCGGTCACAAGTGATAATTGTTCAGCTATCTTAGGTGCAGCCGATAAATTTAAGGATGATGCCAAATTTCCTGCCTTTAATGGTCACATTGGTTGCTTAGGTAACCAAATATTTTTAATCTCCAACTCTGTTGTTCGTGAGTTTTCAAAATCCTTCGAATCAATTTCAGATTCTCAGTTTGAAGAATTAATGGATGAGGAAGAGGCAGATTATGAAATTCCACTAGAAGAATATGAAGCTTTTGATTGCGATGATGATACCGATTCCACATCTGAAAATTTTCAGGAAAAGAAAGATCTCCTATTGGAAAGCTTCAGATCAAAGAGAGATGTTCGAGATGAAAAGCAGAAACTTGATGACTATAGATTGTTAGGTGAGAGGATTAACAAGACTGAAAACTACAGAGATAGCCCTAATTATAGAATTAATGCACAGGATTATAAGACAGATCCCTTCGATGGTAAGTCTATCGAGCCACTGGCTAAGCTAATCGCATTTTCCGATGAAATTAGAAAAAATAGAGCGAGATATAAGCTTTTCAAACTGATAGTCGGTAAAAGATTTCCTTTTTTTACAGAATTAAGATGGCATATTAAGATCTATCTTCTTGAATTGTTTTCAGAGAACAAAACCAAAATCTTGGAATTTCTCAGAGAAGCTGAGGATAAAAAATTGAATATTCAAAACGTTCTGTCTGAAGATGATATTTGTGCTCTAGAATTTTTATTCGAGGCCCTTAGACCTTTGGCTCTCATAAACAAGTTAGTTAAGAACAAACTGGCCTTAATATCAAGTTATGCTCCAATACTTTTCGAAGTTAGGAATCATATTGTAGATCTTCAAACAAACATCTGTTTGAAAGGGAGACCTTTTGATGCTAGCATTCCTTTAAAGAAGGTTGATGAATTTATCGAACGTATTAGAAAAAGCTACCCAATTGTTGGTTTGGCTTCTCTATTTCATATAAATGGTGCAGATGTTCTTGAAGAATTAAATGTCAGGGTCTTAGCGGCATGTGCCGAATTGGCTTATAAGATGGTTGTTTTTGGCACAATAAATGATCCATTAAAGAATGGAAGTATTGCTAGTTATTCCAAATCAAGTTTAAAGGATACTATGCAACACACATTTAATAAAAAGAATGAGGAGATAAAAAATGATGGCAAAAAGATTATTCTTGAACACTTAGAACTACTGATAAAAACTGAATTAGACCAGTTCAAGGAGTTTTTCTTTTCATACACCGATGAGGAGTTGACTAAAATTGCCAAAAAAGAAAAGTTAAATGTGGAAAT
Organism: Maudiozyma bulderi; assembly: GCA_031590215.1. Lineage (NCBI taxonomy): Eukaryota > Fungi > Ascomycota > Saccharomycetes > Saccharomycetales > Saccharomycetaceae > Maudiozyma > Maudiozyma bulderi. The sequence goes on from CP134446.1 coordinate 172,724, forward strand.
ATTAGGTGCTAATAAATACTTTACCAGAACCAACGGTAACTGTATTTCACAGTTATCCTCTCTAGAATCCATGCCTCTTCTAGTTAAAGCATCGGCAAATGCAATTACGAAGTATAGAGCTGAAACTATTGACCCATCATCGGAGTTTCGTACCCACTCGATTTTACCATGTATTATTGCGTTAATCTTTTCGATGTCTGCGACCTCCATCAATTGTGACAGGTCGTTCGGTGATGAAAATATCCAATTTTATGGCGAGAAATGTGAGTTATACAATCAATCCATCTTTGGCGGGGTTTTGATTTCAGGTGCTCTGAATGAACTGAATATTTCACCATCATTAGAAGAACTGAAAGTCCCTCTCCATGAACTGCTAAAGACTCTTTGATTACTTTTACATTTTGAGATGAACCCAAAATACTCAGAGAAACGTTTTCAGTGGCGTTTCCTTAAAACTTGTTGTCATTATTATTAGCAGACGTTGCTAAGATTTTGAAAATGCTAACCTTAATATATAAATATATATTAAGATATACTTCCTTTCCTGTCCAGTAAAGTTTATTCTACGAATAATACTGGAGAAGATGGAAATTAGGAGTGATAATTCTATTGAGTTATGTGCTTCATCTATATTTTTAACTACAGCTTCTTATGGAATGTAATAATAATTTTTTTAATCGATTGAATTAATCTTTTATTTTATACATGTGTCTCGTAGTCGTTTCTTCATGGGAAACATCTTATGATCTGACTTTTTGAAAAAATTCTAAATCCCTCTATGTCTCAATCTCTGTTTCATCTTTTATTATCTTAATATTTGTACTGTGGTATTTATCATCAAAGACGAGCTCATTCATTTTCCATATGCTTAATAACGGTCGTTTTCTATGTTTCATAACCCCGCTCTCCAACTTCAATGCATCAATCCAAGACTCGAATAAAGAGTATATTAGTCTCTTGAATATATCATATTTAATTTAGAAACAGAAACAACGATTACACACTAAAGAGACTGTCGCAAATGCGACATTTTTAAATGGATCCACATTGAAATAAGGTGTGATTTTATTTAAATCGATATAAGATAATCGAAAAGAATATCGGTAAAGAACGACAAATACTTTGCATTCAATTTAGATATGCCGTACTCGAACAGAAGCACTGTTATAGTGAACCTTACAAAACTAACTCAATCTATGTTGAGAGAGAGAAAAATTATGGAATATAGGTATGAGATTACATATGCTGATGTGAATAATATGGTTGGAGTTCAATTGTTGGTAACTTATGATTTTAATCTCAACATATGAATAATTGAAGTTTCGATAGCTTAATGCTTAAAGTAAAATGTATTTACGCTCGAACAATGTTGGACTCAAGTGTAATGGTGATCTAATTATATATATTAGTCAACCTTAATACAAACTAAAAAAAATAGAAAAAGCTATAAAACGAAATTTGACAATAAATATATGAAATTTATGAAAGAAGATAACTAAAAAAATATACTTAAGGATATAATTGTAGCGATGATCTATGCTTTTGGAATGCCTTTGTTTCTAGAGGCTTAGTAAAGATATCTGCGATCATATCAGATGTTGGTTTATAGTGTAAGGTAATGTCTTTATTAGCAAACAACTGATGCAGATGCTTATATTTAACATCCCAATTTTTAATGCTGAAAAAATCTGCTTCTAGAATCTTGAGGGTACTCATGTTATCTTGGTATAAATGTCTGGTCGTTAGTGGCGGAAGACCTATTAGTTTACGAAGTTCCTGAATGATTTGATATAGCCATCTGGTTTCGTTAACGGCTGTGTAGGTTGCTTGGAGCTTGGAATGAGTAGATGATGTGCAGACGAGTTTGGAGCATCTGGTTCGCCAACGTATCGGAAAATTACCATAGTAGACGATAAAACCGCCGAAACCGGCTCGAGTTATGGAGTCACTAGCATGATCGCTGTCGCAGTAGATGTGGAATTGTGGATTACTTTTATGATGAACATGTAAGTGTAATTTTAAGTTAACCGTTGCTTTGTAGTAATATTCAAGCCTGTTACACAGTTTCCAGGTGGCTGCATTCGGGTGTTCGATAAGTTTGGATAGGTATATTGTAGCGAAAGTAAGGTCTAGTCTAGTAGAGAGTGCAAAAAATAGCATGTCACCAACGTGGGATCGGATAGGAAAGGCGTACGGTTGAGCACTTAGTAACTGTTCATTGTCTAGGTAATATTGATAACTAGGTGTGGGGAATTTGGTGATGGATTCGTTATTCTTTAATGATGTGCTTGGAGGACGATGCAAGGCCATTGTATGAGGACCAGTTCGTGTATGTTGTACATCTAGGAAGTGTTGCAAATTACCTAACAGTTTGATATCGATACCAGTGTTTTAGAGATCATGTATTGTTTGTTGTAGCAGATTGTCAGAGGAGCCTGTTAGTAGGCAATCGTCAACGTAAATTAAGCAAAATATTATACCTCTGGACGTTCTTTTGAAGAATAGAGTATCACAAGTGTATACGGATTCGAATTGATTGCTTCGTAATGTGTTAGTGAAGTGATTGAACCGGTTATGACCAGTGACTCGTAGCCTATATAGACTTTGCTGCAATAGTAGGCATCGATTATTGGAATCGGCGCCTAGGAAGTATAGTTCGTAATGTGACGGTAAACTAGCGTAAACCTCTTTTGTTAATAGGGCGTGTAAATATGCAGTAGTAACATCTGCTTGTTTGATGTACCAACTAAATTGTATTGAGATAACAAGGAGAATCATTACCGTAGATGGATCCGTCATGGGAGCAGATGTGATTTCTTCTTCGTCGTCAATTGGTTCGAAGTTACCAGTAGCCACCAAACGGGTTTTATATTCATACTATATTATTTAATTTTATACACGAACTTACCAAAATTCTGTGTCTTTTATAGCTATCGATTTCTATGTCTCAACAATATATACTTTATTTAGCTATTTGATATATTGTGAAATTGTAACTTGCATGCAAATGAGCTCTATTTGAAGGATGCCTGATATAAATTTTTAGGATATATTGGATCCCTATCCATGATATTCGTATGTGAACAAGGAACACGGAACAGAACCCTGAATAAATTTATTTACATCCTAAGATCTGTAGATCATAGTGTGAACACGAATCACCGGGGAGACAGCAACGTACCATATATTACAGTTACCAGATATGTGATTGATCTTCACTAACTACCAATCCTCTTTGACGTGAATTGTATATACATGTATTTATGAGCCATTATCCTTAGTCCACGTCCTCGATGATTTGTTTCTCTAGTAAATATAATGCATATTTAGTCGGTCTGATCTCCGCAATATTCTCCTCTTGTAATGTTTTCTTGTCCTTACCACCGTACTGTGCGGATGGACAATCTGGCAAATATTTACCAAGTTTCTTACCGTCATTCAATACAACAAACTTCTTTCTTGTTGATTCATCAACAAATTTCTTGATAACGTCGTATACCCAACTTAAAAATGTGGGAACGTAAACAAAATATTTCGCAGATAATAATTCGGGATAATAATCTTGAAAAATGGCAATAATATCCTTAACACATTTCTTCATGTCGGAATCCATTTTCCATACTGAGGTACCTTTATAATCATGAACTTGAGCCATATAATTATTATCATCATCAGTAAAATCAATTAATCTTAAACTACGTTCCATTAAACCAATTCTATACCTTAAAAATTTATTTGCTTCCTTAAATAAATGTTTCTTCTTAATTAATTTACCATAGATGTTCCAAGTAACAACTTTTTTATTGGACTCCTCATTCGGATAATGTGTCAATAAACCAACTTCAACTAATTCAGGATCGTGAACTTCTTTGAATGCAGCACTTAACGGATTGAAATCACGTCTCCAATTAAGTACATTTTTAATCTTTTCAATAATTATATGATATTGAAAATTATAAGCTTTACAAAATTTGAAAATTATTGCATGTGCAATTTCTTCATCGTAGTATTCAATTAAAGATTCATCATTACCTGGAATAATTTTATAACCATAGACTTCATCATAATTTTGACATTTCTTTTCAATTAATTCAGGTAAATGTTTAACAACTTTTTTAAACACAGTTTCGTTTTCTTTAGTATCAAATTTCATCGTTGAACTACTGAATAAGAATCAATTGATCTCTGCTTCTTTTTTTGTCTGTGATTGATTTACGAGGTTTATTTTGTTATACACACGTACTTCTTATATACATAATATCTATATAAATATAACATCTCAATCTTCACAACAATACCTCATCAGTTCAGTAAATCTTATCACACAATGGGAAACTGCTCAGCTCTCTGTTGTTTGTTTCGTTCTTCACAGAAACTGTCACCTTTTTTTTCCTATCACACTATTGGCGTTGCGTCCAGCATAAATTAATAATCGTTGAGTCAAAGTCTCGGCCTAATAACAATAATGAATAATAAGCACAGCAATTGCGCAGGTTCAAGTTGAACTTACATCAGACAATGAGGCAGAAAGAGGAAATGCAATATTCGATTAAATAATCGTCATAGTCGTTTAACAAAATAGTTATATCTTGATCTCTTTTCTTTTTTTCTTTCTTTTTCTCGATGATATCCCTTTGTGTTTAACTAATCCTTGTATAAGATAATTGCTTGAAGATAACTTTGCTGACTAAGCCGTATCGGTTCGTTTAAAATCAAACAACATAATGATATAAATCCATATGTGAGAATGAACACTTTACGTTTCCCACATTATTTAAAGTTTTTACAAAAATTTCCCCATATTTTACACCATCTACCACATAAAGTATCATCATTATAATCTTTATTATTCCAAGGTTGTAAGAATTTAAAATCTGCAATCTTAGAAATATGTTGTTGATTAATTCTCATATCAATATCTTGCATCAACACAGATATGTAACCATCTGATAAAATATGACCCCAAGTATCATGAAACAATTCTTTCAATACATCAAAATCGTTCATTTTGGATAATTTTGCTAATTTATTTTCATTACCATAAAGGGTAAAATATTCTTTAATACACATACTAACTTCTTTATTAGGTTTTAAAATCATCAATTGTGGTTGTTCATCATTATCCTTAGTTGCATTAGTTAACAATACACAAGTTTCATTATCAATTTCATTACAAACTTCTTCACTTGTTAATAATTCATCAATATTTTCAACAATCATACAAGTTGGTGATATATAACAAACAACATCGAAATGATCAACTAAATTAATAAATAATGAAAGAATTAACCAATTTGTACTATTATTTGGTAAAATTTTGAAATGATCCAAAGGGATTGGAATTGATGCAATATGATAATTGTTTAATTTAGACATATTGATTCTATTATCATGAATTACATATAATGGATATATGGATCCAGATAATCTAACAGATTCACTTAATACAACAATTGATTTAACGGATTCAATAGAATCGTTAGGTAATATCGTAACCCAACATTTACTCTCTGTAGGAATATTATATGGAACACTACCTGATCTTGTATTATTAGATATATTTGTTTGATTTGTTAGTGGTTCATTAGAAGATCTACCAGAAAATGAACTTCTTGGATTTAATAATTGTCTTACCCATTGAACATCTTGGATAGAACCACGTCTCATGGTAGTTGATTGTTTTGATACAGAACTTCTTGGTTCACCTGATATTGTACCATGTATAGGATGTTGTTGTTGAGGTAAATTAGGGGACATATTTTGTGTCAAAGTCTCTGGTTCAGGAGATTCTAATTCCAAATCATTTAATATCTCAACTACAGAGTCTCTATGATCTTCTGAAATCGAATAATGATGTTTAAATAATTGATAATCTGGTTCTCTTGTATGTGTATTTGGATTATTCTGTTGATGTTGACGATGTAAGTTATTAAACGGTATTTGTTCATTAGGATTATTCATTAAATCAGTTGTATTCTGTTGTTGTTTGATTAAATCCGGATTATTTTCACTTGTTGTACTTGATATAGATTGTGCATAATTAGAATTAAATTTATGAATAGATGCAGCTGAATTATCATCATCATCTATAGATTCTGGCACAGGTGTACTTATTGGAGAATGTCCAGAATCTCCCATCATACTTGCGGAGGATACTTCTCTTTGAATTCTTCTTGTAGAATTTTGAGATTCTGACCATGATCTTCTTACAGCAGCAGCTAACTCTCCAGTTAAATCCTCATCTAACGGATTATTCTGCATTGTTTCGTTTAAATAATAAAATAAAGGAATGCAAAGGAGTATACTAGGTAATACTCAACTTATTAAATGGGATGAGATAGAATTAATATAGTCCCGGTAGGAATTTGAAATCGACTCGAGAAATAGCACTAATCACAGGTTGATATAGTCTCGATAAAACTTGTCCCTTTAAACAAAGATGAAACTTTCTTGTATGTTTTAAAAATTAAAAATAAGAACAAAGTTGTCAAAGATAAGGATGAAATAAATACATAAACTTCGAAGGCAACTTAATAACTAATCAACTATGAATCACTTTTTACTTTAATTAAACAATATAAATGTAGCTTATGTAAATCGCAGTCATATGCTTCAATATTTGAGAGACTAATACAATCTTACAATAAAGACTGAATTCAGTTGGTTCCCTAATTATGCTGTTCCCTTTACCTCTTGCACTGTGCTGCGCTGTACTGCGCTGCGCTCTACTCTACTGTGCAATCATCTCGCTTCCACCGCAAAAAGAACTGAAATAATCGATAATAACAATAATAACATCGCTACTGATTGAACAATTTCCCATTTTCTTCCACGATCGAAGAGACGAAGAATTTCATTCGTTCAAAATGGCAGTTGCGTACTAATAGTCACGTATATAGCAACCATCTGGGATGTTAATTTTATTAGGGTATCGGAAGAGAGGTAACCTCCCCTCCCCAATGAAACCCTAACTGTAGTTCTCCTTCGAGCCCGGAGATATTTCTTTCTTCTTTTAACTCCATGAAGTTCCGTTTTAGGCAGGTGTTTCCTATTAGGGAATATCACGATTAACGACAGCCAAATTAGATAAAAGCCTTGATATATATACGTTTTTTCCTTAGAGATTAACAGAAGTTATAACCAAATACTAGGAATTCAATTATAAAGAGAGGTATAGTTAGTCGATTAGTCACTTCATTACACTATATTTAAAGTATTGATATCTTTATATTACATTATACACATCCTTCTTTTTTCAGTCTCCTAGTATTACATCTCAACAAAGATATCGTTTGATATTATACCTCTAACAGATTACTCAATATGAGAAAAGCTTATTTTCATATCTTTTCGAGATTATCCAAATCTGAAAATGAAGAACTAAGATCTACTTTGAAATTTTTGACAAGTGGTAATAAAGCTACTTCTGCACTTTCTTCATTTTTCAGTAATAATCAAAAATCACTAACAAATTCATCGAACGATACGCAACTATCTAATAGTAATAATAGTTCAGAGGATACGAAATATATTAACACTATTGTTAAATTACTTAATACTAATTTAACTAAACATGAAAAGAATGAATTAAGGATAAGGAAACATTATGATATTTTTTATAAAAATTTAAAAGATGTATTGGAATTAACTTCATCTACTGCAGTATCAAATCAATATCCAAATACTAATATAACCTCTAAGGATATGTTGAATCAAATCATATTATCTGAATTAACAGAAACTTTCGATATCTATAAAATTTCAAAGATTATATTATCTAAAAAATTTCATCATTTTGATGAGTTATTAGATAATCTTTCATTATTCCCAATTAATGAACGTTTACAAATTTCTTTATTAATTTATTATAGAACTAAAAAAATAGATATTAAACAGAAATATTTCCAAAGTTGGATTAAACAATTAGATAATTTTAAACCATCTATTCAGAGAGTCTTTTGGAGATGTTTATACTATAAGAAGAATATTGAAAAGAGTAAAAAAGATATTTATGATACTATTGTACAAATTGAAAATTGGAATCCCAATAAAATTATTACTTTATATCAATCTTTGTTCGAGATTGCAAATTTACTACCTAATCAAAATAAACTTTCAATAAATCAAAACTTATTTGTTATTACATTAAGAACTTTAGCTCCATATAAAGATTTTAGATCCCATATGATTAAAATTGTTAAATTAAGTTTAGATTGTAAATTAGTTAACGAGAAACCAGTTGATTCATCTATAACCCAACAAGCCGATATCACAAATATTACATCTCAATATAAATTTGCAACTTCATTGAATTTAATATTACACGAAATTTATAACAATTGTTTATCTAGTCAGAATAAACAAAATAGTTCCATAATACCCGAGCTCGAGAATATTTTCAAGATAATAAACAATGAGGAGAAAGATATTAAATCACAATTATCTATACGATACACATAAGACAACTTACAATTACAAAAGAAAAAAAAAATTAAATTAAATTAAAATGTTCCAGACCATAGGTCATCACCATTTCATGGATCGCTTGACTCCGAAAAGAAGCAACCTCTAACGGCGATGGTTTTAAAGTTGGATAATTATACTCTTTACGTATAAAGAATATAACCGTAGCTTAATCTTCGATATCAGTATTGATTAAAGAAAAAATTAACATAACTTTTAACATATTATATTTTAATTAGAGACTATCAACATAATTCAATGAATGAGATACATCGAAATGCATCAAATACAATTACATCGAATAACGTCTCCACCAATATCGAATTAGTAATAACATATTAAAGTAACGTTATGCAATTGTCTCTTTTAATCATTATTAGAAATGAAAGAACTGACTGTAAGAAGAATATGAAATTGGAAAGAAAATTTTTGTTCCCTCTTTATATATGAAGAACTTTTTTCTCTCATCAAATCGCGATACCGAGAGCTTCACAACGAGAGAAAATTTTATATGTCGGTCTCTCATCAGACATATTAAATTAGGGCAAGACCCTTATTAAACAACATATACATTTTATACATTCAACAATTTAAATTTATTATATATTCATTAACAAACTAAACTTATGCAAATGTTTCTATTTCTTAAAAAAAAAAAATGGGTATTTGAATGTGGAATTATTTATATATGTGCATATACATGCTTATTATTTATTTTATTTGAGAATAGCAATCTTATATTACCGTAGCTCTTTTCGTAACTGTGTCATTATCATTACTCTTTGAATTTTTATTGAAAAGGTTTTGTTTTGTCCAACCATGTAAATTCGAACCGTATCCATAATGATAAAAGACAGGATGTAAGATTCTTTCACCATTTTCTTCAATTGTGATTGTTGGGATATCATTTAACATTAAAAATCTTAATTTAGGGAATCCCTTCAAAAATGTATAATAAGTTGATTTAAAATGATGTATCAATGTATGGTATAAAAGAATTACATCATTCTTCGTCAAAGGTTTATGTGGTAATCTTGATAAATTTTGTTTATATGTAATTGCATCTGTATTTTGTGTAGTTCCAGGTAGGCCTCCAATGGCATTTGTTGTGATAGTTGCAGTATTATCCTCTTGTTGATTAGAACCACGACCTAAAATATTATCTATATCTAATTCAATATTATTAATTTCATCATCATTATCCATATCTATATCATAATCATCATCTAAGTCGATACCATCCACATTTGTTGATGTAGAAGTTGTAAAATTTGCACCAGAGACAGAATCATTTTCAACGTTAACAATTTTATTCCTATCTACAGCTAACAACTGTTTCCTTTTGGATCTATAATTGATCAAACTTTCATTCATCTTTTTAACAAAAGCATCGAGATTCATTGGTTGCGTTCTAACACTTGGATAAGAATCACAAGCTTTAGAATATGGTAATAATGATAAATATCTCATCATTTTAAATATATCCTTTGCGGGGATATCTTGAATATCACTTAAATAATAATCGATTGGGAATAAGAAAATTTTTTTTCTTAAAATTTCATTAAATGTAAAATTACATTTTGAACATGAACATTTTTGTGATATTTCAAATTTTTCACCAACTAAATTTACAATTGGTAAATCTATACCTTCAAATCTAATATCAATAAATTCTAATTTTTTACAAGTAATTAAAATTGAAAGGAAAATTTGTGGATTTGTTGTCTCTGGTATATAATCTTCTAAGAAATCCATCTTTAATCTTTTCAAATTAGCTAAATGATTAAATAAATCAATTAAGATGCTGATATCTTGTTTAATTGAGATTAATGAAAGATCTTCTAAATAAATAAATTCTTTAAATTCTTTCATCATTTCAATTTCTCTTGATATTAGTGATTCATTCCATGATATAATTGTTAAAGTTTTCAAAGTTCTTACATCAAAGATTTCATTTAATTTTTTCAATTTTGGTGTTCTTACTCTTGATTCATCAAAATATGCGGATGGATAAAATTCTCTTCTCCAATGTAATTTTAAATCCACTATAGTTAATTTTTCATCTAAATGATATAGATAATTAAACAATTTTATTGGATCAATAAAAAGGGTCATATGAGATAAATTTGTTGAGATCCGTCGATCTAAATAATGAATCAAATTAGGTATATAATCTATTGGTACATCTAATTCTGGTAAAGAATGTGGTGGAGCCATATCCATACTTGTTAAATTTTTTGAAGAAATTTTACCATTTGCAATAATATCATTACAAGTTGGATCTGTTACATTTTCTAATCTTTGTAATGATATACCACCATTACATAATAATTTTAAAATATTTTTTTGTAAAATTTCATCAGATCCCAATTTATTCGTATCCATTGGACAGATTCTAATGTATTTTCATTATCCGTGAATGTTCGTATTAATAATTTTAATTTTTGATTTGCTATTTCTCTTGATTCTTGTTCTTCTAAGAATGATGGAATGACTAATAATGTCCAATTTATTGCTATATTCATAAAATCTGAACGTACTACATTTGAATCATTTAAATATATTCTTCTATAGATTAATTTCGTTGCAACTTTATAACATCTTTTGTTAACTAATGTCATTGTTAGCCTATCAGGCTGTGGCAAATGTGAAATGACTTCAAATAATAATTCATCAGGTAATTTATGCAATGGGAAATTTTGTTGTGGTGTTATATCATTATGAATATTTGAATTATTATTAAACGTGCTCCTCATATTGAAGTTGAGTTGAGATATTCAAATAAGTATAAAAGATGGGGAAAAAGAACCAATGAAATAAATGTATCCTATCTAAACTAAAAGAAACAAAAAATGACTTTTAAAATGAAATTAAGAAATACTAAATTGAATATGAAAAAGAACTTAACCTAACCACAGATAGATAAAATGAATGTATGTAATTTGCTCTTATAATTTTCTTATCCTAATAACTGTTGTCACAATTATGTTTTAATTAGTAATATTTTGTAATTTGTGAATATTTTCATAAAAAATGTTTAATAAAATATAAGTTATTTGTTAGCTTTTTTCCTTTATTCTTAAAATTCTTATTATTATCCAAAGAATCGTTAAAACAAACTGTGCTCTTTTTTTTTTTTTTTTCCTTGGCTATAACAAAACGCACAGGACGAAGATAGATTTTTAAATAGACAAAAAAATATTGTAAAATACGTAAAACGAGAGGGAAGGTTTCATGAACAATGGGGTTAACGAGAACGAAAATTAAATAAACAAGTAAACGATTGTTGTTAATGACAATTGAATACGTAACAATCTGTAGATTTATTAACGTATCGGTTCAAGAGTATGATCTAGAGATATGGAAATGTTCCAGTTTGCACTTATATACATGAGAATATAGTTCAACAATTCTTGAAACAGCAACAACAACAACTCTTCAAGATTTATGAACATCAAGGTACCTATATAGAAGATATCTGATTCTTGTAAAAATATCAGGTATACCTGGACATTAAATAAGATACCTTGGAACTATATACTGTTCCAAACCATACATGGTATTACTCAACCACACCCTATTTGTAAAACTTGATAGTGCAAAACCAATGGGTAAACATAACAACATATCTATAACTTACCAGATCAAAACATAAACGTGTTACCACATACATCTACTTCATGTTGATAAAACTATTATTATTATTATGTATTTAACTCTAACTTGATTACCAACAAAATATCATTATACACGATATGTAAATTTCGGAGAATAATTCGTTGCGCCTTAATTTATTTGTTTGTTGTGCGCATATGTAAGTGCCCGTTCCCGCGTGGTTCACTTCCGAAAATCTTCAAATAAGTACCGTAGATAGTGCTATTAAATAAGGAGGCGATGCATTTTTAATTTTATTTTATTTTATCGTGTGGTAAGTTTGTCTTTCTAATTTCTATTTTAAAGCACTGACCTGACTGCAAATTGTAATTCAAATTTAATCAAAAGATAGAATACCCTATTTAGTGATAATTATTTGTTACTAAAGAAATCAAATAAATATTATATAAGTAAGCGTGTGAATATATATTTTACATTAAACTCACTACTAGATAATTCACATAATTCACATAATACAACAACAATACAAGATGGCTAATAACGATGTTACCAGATATTCAATTAATAAAGATGATTTATTATTAATCATCTTAGCGGTATTTATTCCACCTGTACCAGTTATTATTAGAAAAGGTTTCTGTAGTAAAGACTCATTAATTAACTTATTATTATTTATGATTTTATTCTTCCCAGCTACAATTCATTCATTTTATGTTATTTATGAATCTAGTAAAGAACGTGAATCAGAAAGATCAAATATTGATACATCAAGATTAAATGAGGATCAAATGCCATTAAATAATGGTGATTTCAACGTTGATTTAGAAAGAGATGCACAAACTTTAGAAGAAAATTCTTCAAGTTTACCTAAATATGATGATATCGCCAAAGAACATAATGATAATAATGCAGCAATTGGTGATAATAAAGTTCAACATTAGATAAACAAACAATAAAACTATTTTGAAATTCTATATATTTATTTATAAGTAAGACAACAACAACAACAAGAGCTATTATGCCATTTTTTGAAGATTTCTTTCATTTATTCATTTTGATTCCTAAAATAATATAGAGGAACCCTTATTTTTGATATCAGGGTTATATTAGTTGATAGCAGTGTCAGACATTATCTTTTTCTTTTCTTTTTGTATGGACAGCGGCTATTCATATATACAGATATATACAAAACAATAACAAAACATACGTAAACATTCGCGAATTCAAAATAATACTCAAATATATTAAACATTGACTAATACATACATACATATATATATATGTTTAAATTATTAACAAAATCTACTAATCTATCTTTTAGAAACGATACAAATATAACAAAAAAGGAATCAATAAGTAGTGATTCAAAGAAATCACAAAAACCTTATTTTACAAAGATTAAATTACGGAAATTAAAGGATAATTCAACAATTAAATTTAAACCAAATAATAAAAATGATGATTCAATTTTAAAGATACCTAATTTTTATTATGATGCTGCCAATTTTATAGATAATCCAGAAATTGATTCAATTAAATTTAATAAAAAAAATAAAGGTGGTTATTCAATAAATTTATATATTCCAATTGAATCTAAAAAAATTTATATGGCAGATTTAAATTTTATCAATAAACCATCACAATATTGTAGTTCTAATGATATTAGAATAGATTTATGTAATGAACATGATGGTGAAGAAACGTTTAGTTTACCTACAAGTTTGAAAGGTTTTATCATTATTGATGTATTTGAAACAATGTCACAACCAATTGTACTTAATTCAATTAACATTTTCTTTAAATGTTTCGTAACAGAACTTATTATGCAACCAAATCAAGAGTTAGGTAACGCAAGACATTCATCATCAATTTCATTTAATATGTTTGATAAAAAAACCTATTTAAAGATGTTACCTATACAATCATTACAAATAAATCTTCTAGAAAATATCTCATCGCCAATAATATTACAAAAGACTGGTAAAATAAAATTACCATTCACTTTTATAATTCATCCAAATATATTCCCTTCTCAACTTAATACAATGTGGGGGAAAACATTTTTCAGAATTGAAGCTCAATTAATGAAGACATCTCCTTGTAGAAATTATTCAGAAATGACATTATTATCACAAAATATTCAATTTCATAGAATTTTATCAAATGAATATGATATGGGATTATTAAAGGATACAATTTTCCATAGAGGAACATTTAAGATGCCAAGGTTTGATTATCAAATTTGTCTTGATAGTAGAATTATTGAAATTAATTCTCATTTTAATATGACAATTGAACTTTTATTTTTTCAAAAAAAATTCCCATTTGATAATATTACAATTTTTTTGGTTCAAACTATTGCTATACCACATAGTGGAATTGAATATAATAAATATGATACAATATCAAATGAGAAACCTGAATGTTTTATTTTTCAAAATGAGAAACGATTATATAGTGGTCAAGTTAAATGCGACACTAATATGAAAGGGAAAAAGAAAACAAATACCATTAAAAGACTTTATAAAGACATTGGAACATTTAACATTGGAGAAATTGGAACAATTCCAATTAATGATATTAAAATTTCAGATTATAATGAATATTTGAAAACAAATAGTTTTATTCATCCATTTTATTGCGAAAGAAGTACAAAATTTTCAAATATTGCAAGAATTAAAATTAGTCATAATCTTAGTGTAAGATTTGAATTTAGAAAAATTGGATCTACACAAACTTATAAAATATTTCATAAAATTCCAATTTGTTTAATTAATGGTAAAATATTAGAAAATATGCAAGTTCCTGTTTACTCTGACAAATAATTTTTGAATCGAACAAAATTATTAGTTATTGCGGCTCTAAAATTTAAAAATCAAAATATAACAATTAACAAGATCAACTTGAAGAATTCGAACAATATTTGAAGGTTAAATTGATCATAGTCACATTATATCTTTATTAACATAGTCGTTTTATTTTATTTTTGGCAACTTTATCATACATACTGGATAATTAATAATATATGTATGTTCCTAATTACAATTCCATTTCTGAAATCACACATTTTACAAATATATTAAACTCCGTTTGATTGATAAATCTGTGTTTTTAACCGAAGATCAATAATATTAACTTTTCAATAAAATACTTTTAAACTCATCATCTTAAATTTACCGGAAGCGCTCTTGATAATATAAAATTTATCACTAATTCAGGAAATAAAGCGGTTTCATCACACTGTACGTTCGCGTATAGAGAAATTCTGATTCTGTTAAGAAAAGAAAAAAAGTGTGTGCGGTAAAATTGTGACATATAATAAAAAGTTTTTGTCTCCCCACGCCACACATACAATACGGCCATTACATTTTTTTTTTTCTGTCATTGACGTGGGAGGAAGAATTGAATATAATTTTCTTCTTTTTTGGGAACTCCGTGTTGTACGTGTGATTGTTAAGTCAAAAAAAAAAAAAAGAATTCTGAACTCGGGTGAAGAAGATATCTCTGTTGCGTAGATTGAGTAACATTTCAATCTTTATACTTTGTGTCTGTTGTTAAAAAAGTTGGAAGTAATGGTTAGGTTATTCATTAAGTAAGAATGTGACGTAGGGGAAACTTACCGGAATATCGCAAAGTTGAAAGAGAAACGGCCAAATTTTTTTTTTTTTCCAATTGTGACAGGCAAAAGAGACCTCATCGCCATATGCATTCATATATTGAGGAAGTACCGCACAACGGAAAGAATTCAAATGAATAGGAGTCAGAAATATTTCTTTTTTTTTTTGGTTTCACATCCCACTCAAAGTCGGCTCTTAAATATTGCTACAATTTTCCTTTTATTAAATGCCGTGAGAAAAAAGAAAGAAAGATGGAATTAACACGGAGCTAAATAAATGAACCGGCTAGATTTAACATATTTCCACGGCATATTCTTAGACAAAACGATTGAAGCGACACAATTTTCTTTCGAAGATCTTTTATTTATTTTTTTGCTGTGGGAATTATTGTAAGAGACCAAGAAATCTGTCATAATGAGCGGAACAAGAACAGCGTTAATTTAATAATTATCACAATATCCTCGTAGATGTTAGATTGATTTCTACAAAGTATGTGTCATTTTAACCAATCTCGCATTAGAAAGATATGATTATATTCAATTTATCATCGATAGCTATTTTCAACAATAATATCAATCAAAGAATTAGTTCATTTTTTATTGGAACTTCCCGCATCATTTTCTTTGTTATTTAACAATTTCTTCGACGTTATTATATACTTCATGATTTGCTTTTCTGTTCTTTACGTGAATATCTTAATTTTTATGTCGTTTTTACAAACACCTCTTTCCATAATTTCCTGCAGCCTTCTTTTTTTCCTTTCTCAAGAAGATATTCTTTTTTTGTTTGTAGCAAGAGAATAGCCATACGTGATGAATTCGATTGTGATGATATTGTCATAGTAAAGTACGGTAAACGTTTACATTATCGGAACACAGAGCTCTATGCGAATGATAATAATTGGTCATCTAAACACTTTTTATTTTATTCTATTTTATCTCCCCTATTGAGATTGATGCACTAAATTTATTTATTTTATGTGTATATTAGACCCTCCTTCCCCTTTGAAGTTCCGCTTTCTCTGTTGTTTTCTTGGTCCATTACTAACTGTGTACAACCTTTCTTTCTTTTTTTTTTTTTTTTTGTTTTAAAGTGAAGTAACAACTACCATGCTTATTGTTATCTGCAAGATCACTAAAGTATGACTGACTAAAGTATGACTGACTGAAATAAAAATTCCGATCATTCGTTTATCATAATAAGATATTTTTTTAAAACTGTGCCCGTTTTTAAAAAAGTCAATATATATATAAGGAAGTTTAAATTTTTTGGAAATAGCCAAGACTTTTGTTATATGACATATTATTTTTTGAAACATTATTAAATATATATATTTTCAGGAATAATAAACAAGTTAGATATCATTCAGATCTATACTAATTACAAAACTAATATTAATATTATTGTTTATCACTTCCCCTTAATTCTACTCGAAAAAACACAGGTAAAGATCAATAACTTCATTAATTTGATTATCTATAAACATTAATTTCAATTTCATAAACCTTTCTTTATTTTGCCATAATTTCTAATTTTTATTTGCATTTTTCAAACCATTTTTATATTCTAAATTTTCACGATTCTACATTTTTTCTTTAATAATGAACTCTACGAACACTAACGTACAATTACCATCAATTAAATCATTGCTGAATTCAATCGATTCACAACCAGAAATCAACAGATCAGATAATTCTCTAAATTCATTAGCCTCAGCAGCTAATGATATTCGTAATAAGAAAAATGTTATCCCTATAACAACTACACCTACTTTACAATCCAGGAATTCTTTGTCCCATTTACATATCCCAAAGGTACAGACAGAAAATAGTATATCTAAATTGATAAATCCAATTACAACTACAACAACTGCAACAACAACAACAACGACAACAACAGCAGCAGCAGTAATACCTGTAGCGACGGATGTTAATTACACAATTAAACAAGAAACTAATGATTCTCAAAAACAAATATTAATACCGTCTGCAATAGAGACAAATACAGTTTCAGCTGAAGTCAGTGAAGAAATCAGAAGGAAAAGTGAACCATTGGATAAGAAATCAATTGATAGAAGACAATCTAGATCGAATTTACCAAAGGAGACAATACAAGTATTGAATTCGTGGCTTTTAAATCATTTAAATAATCCGTACCCAACTGCACAAGAGAAAAGAGAATTGTTAATTAAGACTGGTTTAACTAAGATTCAATTATCTAATTGGTTTATAAATGTTAGAAGAAGAAAAATTTTCAACGATTATTATAATTTAGCGAAAAGACAACAGAATGATGATGCAGCTTCATCTATTCATAACGATTATGTTAGGGATAATGGTGATGCTCCATCGACAGAAGTTCCTTTAACTAGAAGAAAGAAATTAATTGATAGATTAAGAGAATTAAAGAAATTAACTAATGAAGAATAAATATCAATTGTTTGATAATATTTATGATAAAATTATGTTTTCCTTTTTGTTTATTTTACGATTTTTACCAAACCTTCCTTAATGATTATCTTTTTATGTCAAGGCTTTTTTGCATATGATATTTTATCAACAACTACATCATGAACGTAATATATAGCAATAAATAAATCACATCTTGTTTTATAATATTTACGTCGTTCAGCTTATTTTAAAATGGGTTTAATAAGGAGTGTATTTAATAAACCTATTTAGATATAAATTAACAAAGACAAGATATAACTTACATCTTAATATGACTTGAAAATTAATATGCTCATCTCAATCATTATTTTCCATAAGGATTCTTCCAATTAAATCAATTAATTATCTTCATTAGAGCAATCCATTAAAATTTATGTCTCTTTATTGTTGAGTTCTCCGAAATTATCAGATCTAACAAGAAAACAAAACAACGGTTCCAAAGATAGTCAACTTACCATATCAGAAATGATATTTATTTGGTTTATAGTTTTACCCCGGGAATTTCTTTTCACTGACACCATTTTTTTCAAAAAATTTGGGCCGGTTCCGGCCAATTTATTACCAGAGGATTTGGCTGAAAATGGGAAAAAGTGGTGTCAATAGAAAGAGTTTAATTGATTCTAATGGAGGTACCTCTTAGATATATGCTATTCTAATTCTATAAACTCTACTGAAATTGGTGTATCGATATCGGCTCCGATTTCCAAAATAGAAGGTTTATAAAAACTTACCTCACGTAATATGCTATCATGTACAATATAAATCCTGAGTGTCAATTGGGGTCTCTAGCAACCAGGAAACATAAGAATATATATAACATACATCATTAAAAGTACTTGCAAAATTTTTACAATAATCATGACAGATACAGAGTGTATTATTCCAAATTTACTAATCATATTATCTGTCGGAGTTAGTTTCTTATTTTTGGCAGGATCGTGTATTTTAATTTAAGCTTGGTATTTTTAACAGAAATATGGTTGTGAAAAAACAGGAAAGTTCTCGTTCTTGAATATCCACTCATATTCTCTGCTTATTTATGATTTGTAAATGATAAACAATCTGTCACCCATAATTGCTTAAAAGCTTATGACGATTTATTATTATTCTTATATATATATGTGATATCGAACCCAGATTAGGCGCAATTATATATGAACCCTTTCATTTCTCTGATAGTGTACAGTTAAAATTATTTATGATTTTTTTAAAAATTTGACTTAAAAGAACGGAAACAAGTAATTTTATTAAGAGACCCAACAAATGATTTTGATAATGTTATGAACACCATTATATATATTTTGAAAATTAGATATATCAGTATTAATCAGGTAAAAATAATATCATAGAAAGAATGATTTACCAAGAAAGTTTATAGATATTTTGTGTCAGACTCATATCTCTTCTAACACTCCTGCATTATGTACATTTGTTCAAATCAAACAAATCGAACATTCAACAGCTTATTTTTCACTTCTGTCGCCATATAGAAAATGTCCATTAAATTTCATAATTATAAAATTGAAAATGACGAAAAGTTCTTTGACTGCATTGTTTCAGAAGAATTGAGACATCGTGTCTCTAGTTGTCCTTCTGAACAGTGTACGGTTAAGAGACACCAGTTTCATAATTCTAACCCTTTCTGTTTCCTCGATTACCTTCATAAACGATGAGGCATCAGACCAAGCATATATGGGAGTGGTAGTAGTACAATATGTTATATAAAAGAAGTGCACTTCACATTGTCATTGCAAGGAATCCTTCAATATCATCTTATGTCCACGGAGATAAGATACTAACAAAATTCCGAACAAAGACAATATTTCCCAATGTTTAAGGTGTAATTGACATATTCTCGCATAATTCACCAAAGCCGATTTGTTACCATCCGAAAAAAATTAAAAATTTAAATGTAAGAGGCTTATCGCGAGAAAGAAAAATTAATGATAATATGAAACTTAAATGGTAGAGTGAAAAAAAGACCAAGCAGATTGATAAAACTATCAAATATAAGTAGCTCAGTGACAAATAACAATAGGGTGCAAATTTGTTTAACAGATTACCAGAGCTATTAGGATAACGTCTATCATTCACTAACTCATTATTGATCGTAACCTTTTAATTTTTGACATTTATTTATCGTTTCTACTGCAATATAGGGGAAGACTAAAATAGGAATGTCATAAGGAGAGTATCTGTCTCATTTCAAATCAAATTTACATCAAAAACAAATATCTCGAAGTTATTAAAAGAGATCCGCAGAGACTTATTGGAGAGTATTCATATATTATCGTTATTCTGTTGCTCATCGTTTTGTTTCATTTCTCACTTTAATTAAGATTTGTGAGTATTTCAAAGATTATATATAACGAAGCAATCTTTTTTATCAGTATAATACTTCAAACTCCAAAGCACCGAATACAATCAGGTCTGGTAATGAATAAAAGATAGATCTAATGACATCTACTATTCTAACTAACAGCACAATTCAACCACTGTGCAAATTTGGCTACTCACCGTATATCGATAACACAACTAATGCGTTAAATCCATGTTTCCTAAGTCTAGTTTCTACTGGGATAGGGATAACTTTTATAGTGGTAGGTATTTACCAATTAATTTACCTGTCATTCGATACCGAGGTACCAAATTCATTTAACAAAAATATTAAAAGGTTGAGAAACTTATCAATAGCTCATCTGAATCATTTAATTTCTATTCTATTTCAAGGTGGTTTATATTTTGCTCAATTGATATATGTTATAAACGGAAGTGAAAAAGGTTATCCACCTGTGCTAATTTATTCTATCATACTAAACTTATTATTTACTTTACTAATTTCTATCCCAACACAATATGTTCAGTATTTCAAAAGTATTACCGCCATTGGGAATCAATTATTCTTCTATCTACTTCAAATCATAATGTTATCATTCCAACTTTTACAAAGATATTATCATAGCCCAGACGAGTCATTCAATTTGATTAAGGGACAAACAGGTCTGATTCTGGAGGTATTGTTATTAATAAATGCCTTCAACATTTTCATTTATGATTTAATACTTTTCGAACCATCTCAAATAATTATTGATTATTATAATGAAAATAATTTGTTTCATTCAGTTAACGTCTTTTCCAATTTGACATATATGTGGATGAATCAATTAATATCGGAAACTTATGAAAATAAAAAACTAAAGGATCCAAATCATTTACCACTGCCTCCAATCGATTTAAACATACGTGATTTCACCGTTAAGATTGAGAAAAATTGGGAATATGAAAAATTAAAGAAGAAAAACTCTCTATTGGTTGCAATTTGGAAAACCTTTGGTTGGACAATCCTCTTAGCTATCTTTATGGAAACAATCAATGACTTATTAAACATTGTCGAACCACAAATTCTAAGATTATTTATTAAATGCTTCAGCAAAGAAGAATCTAGTTTCCCTCCTTTACATGGCGTATTCTTAGCATTTGCCTTATTTATGGTCAATATAATCTCTACACTTTTAAAAAATCAATTCTTCATTACTATTTTTGAAGCAGGTTTAGGTATCAGAGGTTCAATTGCTAGTGTAGTATACCAAAAGACATTGAAATTATCAAGTGTCTCAAGAGCTGAATATACTACAGGTGACATCCTGAATTTACTTTCTGTTGATGTCCTAAGATTACAAAGATTCTTTGAAAATTCTCAAACTATTATTGGTGCTCCATTGCAAATTGTAACTGTGTTAATATCATTATATTTTCTTCTTGGAAAAGCTATTATCGGTGGATTATTAGTAATGGCTATTATGATCCCTGTTAACTCTTTATTATCTAAAAAGATTAAATCCTTAACAAAGACTCAAATGAAATTTAAAGACATGAGAATTAAGACAATCACAGAAATTTTAAGTTCAATTAAATCTATTAAATTTTACGCTTGGGAAAAGCCAATGTTAGAAAAATTAGACCATGTTCGTAATGATCAAGAATTGAAAAATTTGAGAAAGATAGGTGTTGCCTCTAGTTTAATTTATTTTGCTTGGAATTGTGTACCGTTGATGGTTACATGTTCCTCATTTTTAATCTTCTCTTATGTCAGTGATTATCCATTGACTCCAGAATTAGTATTCCCATCTTTATCTTTGTTCAACATTCTGAATATGGCAATTTATGAAATTCCTTCAACTATTAATACTATTATTGAAACCAATGTCTCCATGGAAAGATTGAAAAACTTTTTGTTGGCAGAAGAAACAGATACGTCATTTATTGAAAAGACACCTAATATTTCAGAAGACAGCGATGTAGCTATTGAAATTGAAAATGCTTCCTTCTTATGGAAATCCAAAAAGAAATTAACTGAAAATGGTACTAATGATGAAGAAAGTAATATTGGTTCCACGGAGGTCGCTTTGAAGAATATTGATAGCTTTGTTGCAAAATCAGGTGAATTGACTTGTATCGTTGGCCGTGTAGGCTCTGGTAAAACCACTCTATTGAGGGCTATTCTAGGCCAATTGCCTTGTATCAGCGGCGCAAATGAGAATAAATTGCCCCATCTATTTATTAGGGGTCAGGAAATTGCTTATTGCCCACAAGAAGCATGGATCATGAATCAATCGATTAAGGAAAATATTTTATTCGGTAGAAAATTTGACAGAATATTATATGATAAAACTGTTCAGGCATGTCAGTTACTTCCAGATTTTAGTATTTTAACTGATGGGGATGAAACTATTGTTGGTGAAAAAGGTATATCTTTATCAGGTGGCCAAAAGTCCCGTCTTGCTCTAGCAAGGGCAGTTTACTCTAGAGCAGATATATATCTACTTGATGATGTACTATCTGCGGTTGATGCAGGTGTTCGTAAAAGCATTATTCGTGATGTTATTGACCGTGAAACAGGTTTGTTAAGATCTAAGACTGTTATTTTGGCTACAAATACATTATCAGTTTTAAAGTTAGCCACAAATATTTATGTTATGCAAGGTAGTTCAATCGTCGAAGAGGGTACATATCAAGATGCTATTCAAAAAGAAGGTAGTGACTCACTGTTGAAGAACCTACTTTTAACATTTGATAGTAGTACTAGTGATACCACTGGGTCTGAAAATCAAGAAGATGAAGAAGGGGACGACGACCAAGAGGCTCTTAATGACTCGAAGAATATTCTAAATAGAGGTACAATTCACATGGAGGATACACTGGATGGTGATGTTGTGTACTCAAACGTTCAGGATAGTGCTGATGTTGAAAATGTTATCCTAAGAAGGACCTCGTTCGCTACACTTAAATCTATACCACTAGTTGAGACAGATGAAAATAAAAAGAAAACAGGTCAGAAAAGAGAAGAAACTGCTCAGGGGAGAGTAAAACTATCTGTTTATTTGGCGTATGCAAAAGCGTGTGGTATTACTGGTGTCATTTTATTCGGTATTTTCTTGCTACTTTCAAGATTCTTTGATTTGGGAGAACGTTTCTGGTTAAAATATTGGTCTGAGTCAAATGAAAAATCTGGTACAAATGGTAACATTGCAATGTTTGTGTCTGTATATGCTCTTATCGGTATAACGTCTGCTGCTTTCAGTAATCTGAGAACGGTCATTCTTTTGATATATTGTTCGATCAGAGCATCTAAAAATCTTCATAACGATATGTCACTGTCAGTTTTGAGGAGTCCGATGCAATTTTTCGAAACTACACCCGTAGGACGTATCATTAACAGATTCTCATCCGATATTGATTCTATCGATTCATCTATCCAACATATTTTCTCTGTTTTTGCAAACTGTATCCTGGATTATTTGGTAACAATCATTCTTATTGGATATAACATGCCATGGTTCTTTGTGTTCAATGGGGTTTTGCTTATTTTGTACTATCACTATCAAAGGTATTTTATGGTTCAATCAAGAGAATTAAAGAGGCTTACAAGTGTTTCATACTCCCCAATTATGTCACTAATGAGTGAAACTTTAGGAGGCAGATCAGTGATTGCTGCTTACGATCAAAATAATATGTTCATCCATTATAATCAGGAGAGAGTGCAGAATAATATTGATTGCGTTTTTACCTATAGATCTACAAATAGGTGGTTATCTATTAGATTGCAAGCAATTGGTGCCTTCATCATTCTTTGTACGGCACTACTGACATTAAGTACCATTAACACAGATAAACAACTAGGAACAGGTATGGTGGGTTTGTTGATGAGTTACGTTTTGAGTATTACAATGTCGTTAACATGGATAGTTAGATCGTCAGTTCTATTAGAAACTAACGTTGTCTCAGTTGAGAGAGTCTTAGAATACTGCAAACTTCCAAGTGAAGCTCCAGCAGTCATTGCTGATAAAGTTCCTGCCAAGGAATGGCCATCTAAAGGTATCATCAAGTTCAATAACTATTCAACATCATATAGAGAAGGTTTACCTCCTGTACTTAAGGACATAACGTTAACTATTGGATCGGGAGAAAAGATAGGTATTGTTGGAAGAACAGGTGCTGGTAAATCAACCTTAACGCTCGCGCTGTTTAGACTGTTGGAAGCAACCGAAGGGTCCATATATATCGATGGTATTGATATTTCTTCGATAGGTCTACAAAATTTAAGAAGTAATCTAGCTATTATTCCGCAGGATGCGCAGGCGTTTGAAGGTGATGTTCGTTATAACCTTGATCCATTCAACTCATATACCGATGAAGAGTTGTGGCATGCAGTAGGGTTGGCACACTTACAGCCTCATTTAGTTCGCCTGATTCAAGGTGATGACGAGACAGTAGAAGCATCAGTTGCAAATTGCTTAAGTTTTAAAGTGACAGAGAACGGCTCCAATTTATCTTTAGGTCAAAGACAATTATTATGTCTTGCACGAGCTTTGTTAAACAAATCTAAGATTTTGATCCTTGATGAAGCCACTGCAGCTGTAGATATGGAAACAGATCATATTATTCAAGAAACAATTAGGACACAGTTTAAGTCTAGAACTATATTGACAATTGCACATAGAATTGATACGGTATTGGATAACGACAAAATATTAGTTCTTGATCAAGGTTCTGTGAAAGAATTTGATAGTCCCCAAAATTTGTTATCCCAAACGGATAGTCTATTCTATGATTTATGTCAAAAGGGTAATTATGTGCCCAAAAGCATTAAATAAAATATAGGAACTTTTGTAATTTAATTTAGATATATATAAATAAACACGCATAATGTTTACAAATTACAGACCGCCAATAAAGATTTTGGTTGTTCCTTATTCAATCAGGTATACCATTACATTATATTCTTTGTGAGTGAACTATAACAGGTCATTCAAGATGAAACAAAATGAGAGTAAAAATGGTCTAGGGAACAGCATAATTTCCATAGTGTTATTATTGGAGAGTACAATCACAAAATTACGATCTCAATATTATATAAAAGGTAATAATATTTTCATGCCATGAAATAGCTTATTTCCCTAAACAATTTGTACATTATTTTGCAATTGTATATTAAAAGAGATCAGATAAATATAACGTTATGCGATATAATAATAATTTGTACGTTAAATTCTAAAACAAATATAACATGTATACTAATTTGGGATATTTTCATATACGATATGCCTAGTAAAACAGATATAATGCGGTTTATTAATTAAAATAGAGCTCCATGTAGGAGGAGGTCCGCCACCTACTGTTTTGTTAATATTAAAATTATTTGGCTTTTAACTCTTTCTCAAGAAATGAATTCTCATCAACACTACTCCATTTCAGATATCTTGATGGGCGAAATCCAGTGGTCAAAAAATTGAAGGTGATTATACCGTTAATATAGGCAATAAAAAATTCACTGATTTTTTAAGTATGCGTAAAGTCTTCTCCTTACCATGTTAGGAATGTCACTTGTATATAAAATCAGTACTCTTGTTATCTGTACTAGTGAATATTTTCTGATATTTTTGAAGTGGGCATACTACTGATAATATGAAATCTCCTTTACACTATATAGACCGGTATTTACTTACATTCTGTCGTGTTTTTGTGTTAATTTACCTGTCGGTAGATATAAAAACCGTTCTTATTTATTTAACAGCCGATAACTTTACGATTACCCGCACTTGACCTTATTTAGAATATTTATAGACGTTTCCGATGAATCAGCTACGTCTGTTATGATCAATAAAGTGAGTTCGTGTCCTTGACTATCTTGACAATATATTCTTATCAATAGTTCTTCTATATTGAGTAATTTGTAGATAACGATATGTATCTTACTTTCTTATCTCAATGCCAAATAAACTAAAAGATAAGTCGTACCAGCGTAAATAAAATGATGTAATATAATAATTTCCTAAGTTCTATTTTAACTAATCTGAGATGTGTTGTAAATGAAACCAGTGAAATAAATAATATACTATAATAATCTCGGTGTCCTAAATCTGATGTAGCACCAAACTGATGATATTCTCTTCTTTCTATGTTCGAGAGCCTCTCAGATCCTTGTTGTTCTTATTTTATTAAAAAGATATGTATCAAAATAATCTCAGATACAAAATTCTTACTTCTCTTTTCTATATATAAGTTCGTCGGAAAACTCATCGGAACTTATCAAGAATCGATGCCATAAAAATTTTCACTCGTTCACTTCGTTGACCACCTTCGAAGAACGCGCCACGGAATATGCTATAAAATAGCCTACAACGTGACAAGTAGTGACATGCAATTTCCAAAAGAGGTAATCGATCACGTGACCTTGAGCTGCCACGAAAAAATAATGAAAGCTATGAGATTCGAACTCATGCATCCGAAGATACCAGAACCTAAATCTGGCGCCTTAAACCACTCGGCCAAACTTCCTATTATTTGCGAAAATGTTATAACTGAAAATGTATTTACTGTCATCTCAATCACGTGACTTTAAATAATTTGATAGTTACCACATTTAGATATTTGATAGTTACCACATTTAGATAATTGATAGTTAACATGATTGATAGTTAACATAATTGATAGTTAACATAATTGATAGTTAACAATCTCAGATATTATAAGATTGTTACTTGGTTTCCTAACGTATATAAAGGAACGATATTTCTAATGTTTTAGAAATATATTTCTCTTAAATAGTTTTATAGTTTTTATATATTTTATACATATATAGAAAGAAGCAATAATAATATATTAAGTTGTATAACTAGTTTTGGATTAAAGACTAGCAACTTCACACTACAACACGAAAAAATGTAACGACTCTGGTGTTTTATGGTGGTTAAAATTTATGTTTTGGAAATAGATTATACACGAGAGTCGTTCTTGAGTTGTCCTATTGAATGAAAGAGTCATTGGTTAGTTCCTTTCATTAATCGAGGGAACTTACAAGAGACGTTGTCTATGATAGATAGTTCTTGTACGATAAGGATCCAGTTGCTCATTACGCTATGCTGTATCATGAGTATAATAATTCGAGATTCTTAATTGATAAGATGTCTGAAGTTATTATAAGTAGTTCTTAGTTCTTAGTTCTTCTTCGTTCCAATTAAGAGAGTTGACAGTAGACTATGTTGCGTGCATAGCTAAGATGGATTCAGTTGGTGATAGTGCCAAGCTGTATCTTGTTGATGTTAACTACAGATTCTTAGATTCTCAGTGTTGACGCAGGTTTACTAGAGAGAAATTTCCCAGTGTAGAATTTCCTTGACTAGAAGACATATCTTATAAATATCAATTAATATAAAATAACGTTCAGTTCTTTTTATATAATGTACAAAGTATATAAAATATATATTAAATAGTATACATATGTCATCGATCTCTTTTATATAAGATTCACAATGTCTCGATGACATTGAATCTTTCTTTAAGAAAAATTTTCTATCCGCGTCATGTCTTTAGGCGGACAATATTTCCTGTTTAGATAATGCTATCTAAATAGGGAAATTATAAGTTATATGGATTAGAAACTTATAGTCTGTATATTCAATGTAAGTATTGCAACTTAGCATTAATTACAACACTCAGATTCCTAGATTCTCAGATTCTACATTAAGTAGATGTCTTCGATTCCCTTGGATGTCTTTCGAAGTCTTAGATGTCTTTTGTGTTTAGTTAATTCAATCATCTTAGTTATAGTTAATGATCATCGGTTGATCTTAAGTTATGCTTACGGTCCTTAAGTTAACTTGATTGTGAAGTTTCTTTTAGTTGTTGTCTTCATTGTTCATTAATGATTAATCTTGATTGTCTTGGTTAAACTTAAGTTGCCTTAACCTAACCTTAACTTATCTTAATTATTCTTAACTTGTCTAGTCTTAAGATTGGTTGATTTCTTAACTTCTTCATTCTTAATTTCTTAATTGGTTCTTTCTTCTGAAAGATAGAAGGAGATAATCGAACTTAGTTATTCGTGTTACTCTTATGTGTCATGTCATGAGAATCTCTTAGTCTGAGTATTCTCTGTTTGTCGATGTGCATTCAGGAATACATTCGAGTTAGAATCTACGTGTCGTCTGATAGACGTGCTCTCCGTTGCCCTGTCTGCTATGCTGGCACGTGCAGGTTGTGCAACTCGTCAACACATGTCAGAAAGGCTGGTTTCTGGTTTGTTGGATATTTCTATTGTTTATTGAAATAACTCATTTTGTTGAGTCATAGAAGTTATCCACGTGATTTCCTAAAGTTCGCGAATGAATGTCACATGTCCCATCTGACAGGTCGGTAGAGTGTTCTACGGCCGCTTCTAGGCGATATGCTTCTAAGGTTCCCATTTGAGAAGGATGCCTGCTATTGCTATCAAGTAAAGTGTCACACTAAACCGAATGAGGTTAGTTGATCTTATTAATGTTATAGTTCTCATGGAGATGCTATAATGATTGAGTAATTGCGATATAAAGGAATAGTGACACCCAATGTCCATTTTTTGATTTCCTCAAAAGGCCATATTGGTTACAAAAAATTATAACATAGGCGTATTTTAAGCCCTATGTCATTTTATACGCTTCTCCGAGGGTTTCTAAGGCAGGGATGTTGTAGTTGTAATAGAACTTCTCCAAAAGAAGTTAAACTATTTTTTAAGATGTTATACTTAATGTAGAACATCGTTAGTATACTAAGATATCAATAATGTCATTATAAGACATAGTGTCGTAACGTTATTATTAACCAGACATATTATTAAGCTAGCTCTGGACTACTTACCAGTTAATGCACGTGTATATATGAGCTGAAGCAGAATAGTTGGTATTATTTAATTGTTCGTTTGACATTTTAGATATTATACAAAGTGTTATGATATTAATACTGAAGGTGTGTTTGTTAATTTAAGTAATTTTATATTTATTATAATATTTACTATAATTCTGTATTGTTTTGATACAATACTGGATGAGCCGTGACAAATGATAGACGCGCAAAATACTGATATCGTTGTCGTCCTCGACAACGACAATAACTATGTATAAATAAAGATAATAGCTGAATACATACAACTATATAGATCATATACATAGAAGATATACACAAATATAGATTTCAATTAACATTATAATTATAATAAAAGCTGGTATTTAATTCCCTTATTACAATTCTAATAAATTGATTACTATCTATATATAACTGCGCAATAAAACAATACAATTTGTCTGTGTTTTCTTTTTCTATATTATCTAAAATATATAACGAGTAAAATAATTCCAAACTATATGTTAGGGTGTTTTTAGAACAAGCTATAAATCATAAGAGGTCAGGTCATAAGAGCCACAGTGCCGAACCTGCACCGTAAGATAATAGTTGAAGTAGTGACTGGAAATAGCCTGGCCCGCTATGATCTATGTAACAAGACCAGTACACACTCACAAATAGGAAGTTAGATACGCACGTGATAAGAGTGTATGCCTTAGAAGCTTAAGTAGATAACATTGAGTGACAATACTATAGTATGTCCGAAGACGGTTCCGAAAAGGGAACACGTATCCTAGTTGTTCTAATAATACAATAGCATGTACATGCTCGCCAACGAGGAGGTCCCTACGTTAGGATTCCTTCCGAGTGATTATCAACAGTGTGGTATGAGACACATGACCAGCAAATAATAAAGAGAGAATAATAATAATAAATAAAATATAAAAGGACGTTAAGCAAGTGCTTAACGAAAGATCCAAACAGATATATAAAAATAAGCAATCAAGCTTAAAGATAATAATTACAACAATCAATACTAAAGATTGTAAGTGTACATAAAATACATAACATAATATAATATAAGAATCTACTATAAATACTCTTATCACAGAAAAGCGTCTAACACTATAAGTCCAGATTTTTATCGTGTTTATATACGTTTTAATTTTTATTTGTCACCGACTAATTTCTAGTTTAACAATAATAATGACCTAATAATTTTTTATCTAATAATTGATTACCTAATAATTGCTCATCTAACAAATTCTTACGTAATAATGATAATCGGTGTTAAACATTCTAGATATAACCTTATGTTGAAATATGTTACTAAATGCACATTTATTATTACATTATTGAAGCTTCAAGAAGTTGCGTAGACACGTAGATATGCGTGGCGCGACGAAAGATGAAAATTGAACGTCGAAGATGGAAAATTTTCATGAGATGAATTTCATATTTAAATAACACTCTATAATTATTATATAAAGATATATACAATTATAAGAGGATATTCAGGTTTACATATAAAATTATGTCTAACAACTTCTCTAATACCTCAAAGATTCCGCACCTTACTACGTAATTTCTGTCAATATATTAATAAGTAGAATGTAGAATATGTAACTACATAAGAAGTCCTAGATATACTTAGGCCATGAGCATATGTACATTACCTTAATGAAGTAATGTAGCTCATGTTAGCGAAGGACTAAAATACTTAGTCGCGACGCTCTGAAAAAATAATAATTCAGTGGCGCCGTGACGGATGGGATTGGAGAAAATTGGAGCAAATTAAGGGAAAGGAAAACTAAATAATGTATTATTTTATTGCGCAGTTATATATAGATAGTAATCAATTTATTAGAATTGTAATAAGGGGATTAAATACCAGCTTTTATTATAATTATAATGTTAATTGAAATCTATATTTGTGTATCTCTTCTATGTATATGATCTATATAGTTGTATGTATTCAGCTATTATCTTTATTTATACATAGTTATTGTCGTTGTCGAGGACGACAACGATATCAGTATTTTGCGCGTCTATCATTTGTCACGGCTCATCCAGTATTGTATCAAAACAATACAAATATCGGCGACTTTAGAAACTATTGTCCAGGTCTATTTAACGTAGTCTTTTAGATCAGAAAGTGTTTGGATATAATATTTTCTTTCCTTATCAGAATATACTCTGGTATATTCTGCAGCTGATCTGATTGGGGATCCATAGTAGCTGTAAGCCGGTTTCAGTTTAGATGAATGATAGGTGGCTTTACTGATTTTATTATCGAGAGAAATCAACTTATAAATGTTCTTACCAGTCTGTTCAAAGACACGATAAGGTCCATCCCATGATGGTTCCTGTTTGTTTCTCTTGACTCTGAATCGATAGACAAACTCACCTCTAGTATAAGGAACGACGTTTTCTGTATCTTTTCTGATACGTCTAAGAGCTTCTCTAATTTTTGTTTTATTCCGTTGAGTTTTGTCTCTAATATTTTTAAGTTCTTCGTGATGGAATAAAGCAAGATGTACATTTTCAAAGTGTGGGAGATCTTGGAAGGTATCATCGGAGGGAATTAAGGAGTGGATCAATGAAGTTTGATCAGTAGTTACCGGTGGTTGAGGAAGACCATATGCTATCTGTCTTGGTGAATAACCATATATTAAAGGGGTTTTGTTGACAATATCGGCAGCTTCTGTCAAATGGGAATACCAGTTTGCGTAAGTTGGATCTAATTTATGAAGAACAGATTTGACCAATTGAACACTACGTTCAGCTTTAGAGTTACCACGTGGATAGTACGCAGAGCTATGAGCTAATTTTACTTGGGAGTCTGCAGCGAACTGGTGAACTGTGGGATTATTCAGTGGGGTACCATTATCGGTGATGATCAATGATGGTTTACCAAATGTAGCAAAAATACGATGAAGCATCTCAATAACAACCGTAGATGTCTGAGAAGTGCAAGGAGAAATGAGAATGAGGTTGGAAGTATAGTCAGCAGCAATAAGAAAATGTTGGTAACCATTAGATGATGGTAAGGGACCTGCAAAATCGAGATGCCAACGACTAAAAACTGGAGTTGGTGTCAATGTGGGTAAATCAGGCGCGAAATCGTTGAACTTTGTGAAAATTTCACATTGAGAACAATTCTTGACGACGTCAAGGACTAATAAAGCAGCAAATGGGTTCCAAAGACATTGAGAATCCATTGTTAGACGTAAGACACGATGAGTGCAGTGGTATTTATGGTGTATCGCTTGTGCTAATTTACGATAATCATGGTCAGTGATCACACGACGTAGAGTACGTTGACGTATAATATATAAGATATTATCGACAACATGAAATAACGGTAAGATATTCTTCAAACGAGATGGGACCTTGACTGATTTATCGTCAATTAATTCCTTAATGAGTAAGATATCAGGCCAAGAAAGATTATCCACAGTTTGAGATATGTTAGTAGACGGAGTGGCAGTCGTCCGATCATCGGTGTGATGAGCAGGTAATGGAGCAGTATTAGTGTGTTTTTGGTGATTTTTATGATTTTTATTGTGATTTTTATGATGTTTGTGATGAGTTTTTGTATTTTTATTTATATTATTTGTTAAAGGGGAAGAAAAAGAAGAAGAAGAGGGAGAAGAAATTTGTTCTAAACTATTAGTATCAACAGGTGGAAATGGAAGAGGTAATGGTGGTGGTGAATTTGGTTGATTGGAGTAAAAGGATGTTGCACTAATAGGTGGAACGTTGGTGTGTGGAGTTGGACTAATAGAAGAAATTGTGTCAGATGAGAGAGCAGCAACATTAAGTGTGTCAATTGGAACATCGGTGGCTAAAGTATCCCATTTCTCTAAGTCAAGAACAGGTTGAGAATCAAGGGCGAAACGACTTAGATAATCAGCGAGAACGTTTTTATGACCAGGTAAGTAGCGCCAATGAAGACGGTATACGTTAAGAAGGTCAAGAAATTTGGCGAATCTTGGATGGGTATACTTGTCAGTATTACCAATGCTTTTAATACCTAAATTATCTGTGTAGATAGTAATGGATGGAGAAAGCATAAGACGAGCACGATCTAGAGTATGGAGTACAGCGAAAAGTTCACGTTCGACAGTAGAGTAACGTTGTTGGGTAGGTGTAAATTTGATTGAGAAAAAGGCTAAGGGAATACCAATTGGTTTGCCGTCACGGATTTCAGATTGAAATAACACGGACGCCGCACCAGTAAGACTAGCATCAGTAAAAATGTAAGTAGGAGCTTGTGGATCGAAAAGTTTAAGTTGAATAGTTTTTGTTATCCAATTCTTAATTTCTTGAAAAGCAACAGTAGTTTTCTTAGTAATGATGTCAGCAGATGGTAAAGTATCATAGTTCTTTTTATCAACGATGGAATAGAATGGTTGTAGCAGTTCGGATGTATTTGGTATAAAATTACGAAGGTAATTAACGAACCCAATAAATTTCACAATACCTTCTTTGGTAGTGGGAAGTTTCCAATTAGCAATTGTCTGAACCTTATCAGGTTCCAAGGCAATTCGGTTATAGGAAATATCATATCCAAGGAAAAGGACATGGTTTTGGGCTAGTTGTAGTTTTTCTTCACTAATAGAAAGACCATTTTTGGCGAACAGTTGGAAAAGTTGTAACAACACATGACGGTGTTCAGAATTATCAGAGGAAGCAACTATAATATCGTCATAGTAATAACGAATAGTAGTGGAATCAGATAATGGTATCTGAGAAAGAATGGATTGGATAAATTCACCCCACCAATAAGGAGCAGAGGCCAACCCATAAGGGAGACGTGTAAATCTATAGCTACCAAATTCAGTAATAATACCTAATTTGTCACCGGTTAAAGGAAGTTGTTGGTATGCTTTACGAATATCAATAGCAGAGAAAATACGTTTTGAGGAGAGATCAGATAAAATCGATTGGGTAGTAGGAATAGGTCTTGGAGTATATTGTAAATACTTATTAACCTTACGGAGATCTGTAATAATTCTAATTTTGTCAGAGGATTTTTGTAGTGGAAATACGGGGCTCAGTGCTACAAGTTCATTGGATTCGATAGGTTCAATAAGACCATTATGGAGTGATTGTTCAATATATTGTTGAATAGCAGTACGTTGTGAACCACTGGAAAAATAGGCCGTAGGAGTACGATATGGAAATCCTTGTAATGTAACATGGGCTTGGTAATCATGGAGGAGAGAAAGAGAAAATTCAGTTGAAAATAGAGATGGAAATTTGGAACGGAGTTCCTCTAGGATGTTGAGTTGGGATTCCCGTTGAAGCGTTTTCACGGGTCTCAGCCTCTAGACCTTGAGCGTTAGCATTGTTAGCGGAATTGTCGTTATTAGAGCTAGACATTGGTAGTGGTTTTCAGTATGTATTGGTATATAGTTTTGTAGTACGTGTCGATTATATAGATTAGTTATTGGTTATTTCTATATAATGTTACTTCAATTGTGTTCTTCTCGTTATCCTTTCATGGTAAATAATATATGGAAGGAGAACTCTATCATTCGTCCCTCTATGATATTATCACGTTCCTTATATATCAGGGCTTGTTTCTTAAGGTAGGAATGAAAGTCTTCGCAATCTTACGTTCTCGTTATAATCCCCATTATAACGTCGCACCCCTTGTTTCACTCTCTCTTATGTCGAAGGTTTCGACTCGGAGGTTTTTATCCATCTAACATGCTGCAGGTACCCAATCAGTACGCAGTATGTTCTATGGTGCTAACATAATCCTTCCTTATTATGTTAGCTCCTCAATCTGTTGTCTTGTTAGTAACTATTCTGTTGCTATTCCATATCATCCCTGTTATTACTCTGTCTCGTCATGCCTTTATTATCGGGCAGTAATATCCGTTCCAACATAGGAAACTCCGTTTAGAAATAGAGAAAACTGTTTTTGATGAATTTATAGAAGGATAGCAGGTTATGTCAATATCGATACCGTTAATAGTAATATATTCGGAATTATCAAACAGACGATAATGCAGTTGGCGTAGTAGCGGTTTTCCAATAAAGACGTTATATTCGAGATCAGGTAATGAGTAGAACCAGTCGCTAACAAAAAGTTGGCTGGAAAATGAAATTTCTAACTTAATTTGTTGTGAAAGAATACAATGTTTACCAAAAGCAGCCTTAACAATTATTGGAGAACAGGAACGACGATCTAAAACAGTAATATTAATAGAATCAATGTTTACAGTTTTACGATTATGCCATAAATGACTAAATGTAAAGTTAGCATCAGCACCAGTATCTAACAAAAGTGTTAAAGAGGAGTTTCTATTGCCTCGCCTTGATTTGATTCAATTGAAGCTCTGTAGTTGCCGTAACATTCCCTTCAGTTGGTAAATCGTTGTCAGGAATAACACCATAGTGGATGTATTCAGCAGATGGTAAATCAATAGTTTCAAATTCACTATCCTCGTCGTCTTCATCAGTGGGATTCAACATAGGATCACTTGCAAATATTGGAGAAGCGTTCGTGAAGTCAGCATCATCAACGACAGAAGAATTAAAAGTTTCATCGGGTGTAACAGTGGAAATACGATTGATACGGAAGTTAGACTTTGTAGCAGCTGTATTTGGACGACGACGGTGTTGCTTGCAATTAGAGCAGGAACAATTGATACAATAACCAGGTTTCAATCTAGGATTTCTGGATTGACACTTGGTACAGTGACAGTTAGTGCAACGGTAGGTATCAGCAACTCGAACATTATGGGAAACAGCGAACAAGCCAGTAGGAGAAGTTACCTTTGGGGCATGATACAAAACATTTTCTGGAAGATGCTTGTGGAGGAACATACGTAATTCATCGGCAGTAGTTAATAAACGCATAGTACTGGAGGTCAATAACATAGGATATTCCGCAGCCAGTGTCTTCTGAATTTTAGAAAATAGAGTACCATGAACGGGGAAATGAACAACTTCAGCAGCTTTATCAAACAATAAATCGAAGTAGGTACGCAATGACTGTCCTTCAGCTGGATTCATAGCGATAAGTTCTTCGTTGTGTTTACAACTACGGGCTAAGAAGTCGGTATGGCAAAAAATAGTGTACAGGGCATCAGACCAATTCAAAAATTTGTGATTAGGATCTCTTAACTTACGTAACATCTTGTCATCACATAGGGAAGCTAGAAACATAGTCCAATCGGCGAAACGAACTTGTTTTAAAAGGAGGTCACGTTGAATTTGTTGAATCTTAGGTTCAAAATCAGATTGAGTGGTCAAAACGGTATCAGAACTTGTATTTAGACGGACCTCACCATAGGGCTTGGTACAACTTGCAAGTCTGGGATCAGTAGCATCAAGGACTAAACTTGGGAAAGTTAGACGGATGTCAGTCATAACCGTAGCTTTGTCGGAAACCTGGGTAGATACTTTAGCGGTCGAAGGGTGTTGGATCTTAAGGGTGTTCAACTCAGAAGTCATTGTTTCAGTTAAGGAAGTAACATGAGTAGAAACCGTATCTTGCATTTTCTTTTCAGAGGCAGCCAAGGTTGAAGTTAATAATTCACGGTGAGCTTGTAAGGAGGCTTCTAACTTTGATGTCAAATTCTTATTGGCTTCATTTAACAAGTCGTTCTTGCGATTCAATTCCTTGAACAGGGTTTCCATTTGAGTAACCTTCTGGGCAGTTTCAGTAGCAAATCTCTGATTATAAGAGTCATGTTTAGCAGTTTCAGATTGCAGGGCTTGGTTAAGGTTACGAGAATCAGCGTCACGTTGAGCGTTGAAGGTAGCCAGTTCTGCTTTTAATTCTAAGTTTTCTTTATGGATGGCTTCAGTTTTGGCATCCAATTCAGCTTTTAATTGAACATTTTCTTGATGGGCTTCTTCAACCTTTGCATCAACCAAGGCAGCAGAGGCTCTAGTGGATTCTAACTTGGCATCAAGAGTAGCATTAACTTCCTGGGTAGCAGCAATTTTGGCATCTTCAGCAGCAATTTTTGCATCTTCAGCTTCAGCAACGTTAACAATAGTTTGTTTCAAAGAGGCAAGTTCTTGAGTAGTTGCTTGGAATTGTTGATCTTCAGCAACTTCATGTTTGGTAGATTGTGCCAAAGAGACGGTTGTTTGACCGTGAGCGGCAATCAGTTCAGAAATGGAGCCTTCGATTCTTTCGAAACGAGCATTGGATAGTGCACGATCTTCCTTTTGACTGTCAATAAGTTGGAAGATGGCGTTCTTCAAATCTTCGTTGGAGGACATTCTAAATTCAATAGTTGTTGGTAATTTATATAATTAACTTTAGCTTAATTATGTGGATTTACAAAAAATTTTTTTTGTATTATTTTATTGCGCAGTTATATATAGATAGTAATCAATTTATTAGAATTGTAATAAGGGGATTAAATACCAGCTTTTATTATAATTATAATGTTAATTGAAATCTATATTTGTGTATCTCTTCTATGTATATGATCTATATAGTTGTATGTATTCAGCTATTATCTTTATTTATACATAGTTATTGTCGTTGTCGAGGACGACAACGATATCAGTATTTTGCGCGTCTATCATTTGTCACGGCTCATCCAGTATTGTATCAAAACAATACAATAATAATATATAAAGAGAAGACGTTCTCCACTTTTATATAAAATATGTAACTGCTGGTTACTAGAAGTTTCCTTTCAGGAGAAAGGGTCAGACAAGATTAGAGAAGAAAAAAGGATCAAGACTGAATAATCTTTAATCACGTTATTATCGGTAAACTATAATAACACCATCTTAGTTGTTTTAAACTTCTAATAACTGACACTCTATTTGACGGAAATTATGTTATGTGGTTATATCTCA
Organism: Maudiozyma bulderi; assembly: GCA_031590215.1. NCBI lineage: Eukaryota > Fungi > Ascomycota > Saccharomycetes > Saccharomycetales > Saccharomycetaceae > Maudiozyma > Maudiozyma bulderi. Next base: position 210,870 of record CP134446.1, read on the forward strand.
AATGTTTAAGACCGCCTTAAATGTTTAACAACCGTTTTCGAATATTTAACACCGCGTTTTCACGGAATGAACAGCGTGTCATAATATTAGCTAAGGAAACATTAATAAGCAATAAGGAGGATATTATTATCATATATAAATAAGAGAAATCAGGACTTACTTTCAAGATTAAGACTGGTTCGAATTTAACACATTTATATATTATTCTATATACTAAATAAAACGAGTAACAATTTTACTACAATACGATTAATTGGTTTCACACTATAATATAGCAATCATGAATAGAATAATATAATTTGTTGCTGAGTTCAGACACAGTCTATCCTTGAATGTTCGCTTCTGCTCACTATTGGTGAGCCGTATAGTTAGCAAGAACAACTACAGAGTTATACATCATTCACGTGACTAAATTGACTCGTAACTGTTACTAAAATGTAACCAAGATGGCCTTTTCTGGTAATCAAAAAATGACCTTTCGGTGACACAAATTCTCCATATGATAATTACTCAATCAATATAGCATCTCTATGAGAACTATGACCTGAATAAGATTCACTAACCTCAAATGGCATAGTGTGACATTCCACCGTACACTTTAGGAAATCACATAGGTAACTGCCTGGGATATAAATATTAAATCCGAACATCCGGACCAATGAGACGAAGTGTACACATTCCGTGACATGGGACGATGAGTAGCACAACCTGCACAAGCTGGCATAGCTAACAGGGCTACGGGAGTTTGTCCATACTGGACAGTAATGACAAAGAAGAAGATATTCCTCATTCGAACGTATTCCAATGAATACACCTCGAAGGATTGGAGAACATTCTGTATTCAGAAATTCTCTACATTTTGTTGCAAAGCCATTATGAGGTTCTAAGTTTCTATATCCTTGTTATAAGCACATACCGATATAACCCTTGTAGGGGGACCGAATACTACAATGTTGCACAGGATAACACCCATAATTTGGTACTATATATTACAAATAACTACCCCATTACAAAAACCCTAACTCTTAGTTAGTTCTAACCCTTTTTGTCCCGCTGGTAATTTCTACATTGTAATGGGGTAGTTATTTGTAATACGTAGTACCAGATTATGGGTGTTATCCTGTGCAACATTGTAGTATTCGGTCCCCCTACAAGGGTTATATCGGTATGTGCTTATAACAAGGATATAGAAACTTAGAACCTCATAATGGCTTTGCAACATAAAATACTGTTAATGAAAGCTTGGTATCTCTCTATAATTTGTTAAGTAGTTAGTCTCTCTTTTATATCAAATAAGTAAGCTTATATAATCTAATAAATAACACCATTTGATAGTTTTATTAACGGCCAAGAGAGACAGCTATCTTACAAAAAAAACAAATAAATGGTTTCGTGGTCTAGTCGGTTATGGCATCTGCTTAACACGCAGAACGTCCCCAGTTCGATCCTGGGCGAAATCAGTTATTTTTTTGGAATTTTTATTTTCGTAGATTGCGGGTTCGAATCGTCATTGAAACATAAAATAATTCTTGCACCAATCATGGTTTTGTCATGTAATTTGAAATTATTAATTTTCTCTTCTTTGTTCATTCTACAAATAAGATGGAACACAACTAAATATTAGATAAACACCGTACATGTGTAGTTACAAGGCGTACTATCTGTCCAAATGTGATTCGGTGACGATATATAACTTTTGTCGCTGAAAGAATGGTTGGCAGGCGATCTTATCTTCTTTAGTGGATATTCGGATTTTTGTTTCTCTGTTTATTCTTTGGCTATTTTGAACTTCTGAGGTGTGAAACTGCGAGTGCCTTATCAGTTAAACAGTTCTTTCCAATACATAGACTATTGAACACCTCTTGTGATATAACAAGGGAAATATTCACTTCTAGCCCATCGTCGAATAATAATGAGATGCGACATGGGGCAAAATACTGTACCACCAGGTAATAGGTTCAAAATTAAAGGATAATATTCGTTGATTTCATCTCATGTGTTTTCAAAATTCAAATATAAAATAATGATTTGAAAAGCAATATCTTTGTAAATTCCTAATAATGTGAGAGAGAATATGTTATCTTCTCTTTCACGGTTGGTGAATTATGATTAAATATTGTACTTTTTAAAAACAATTATACTAAGGAAGAATGCAGGAATGAATTTCTTAATTCAGTTTTTCTAATAGATGCTATCATTTTTCCGACTCAAAAGTGTTCTTATTATTTATCTCAACAGATATTGAACAAACTACTTAATTTTTAAAGTAACCTCTATAAAACTTTCTATTTGATAAAACACTATTGTGTTTTTGTTGTTGTTCATAATTCTCTGCGTTATTTAATGCTTTTAAAGAGATGACAATCGGTATAGAGGGCACTTTACAAGAATGATTTTAAAACTGCCAGACCTTCCCTTCCTGCGTTTGTCTGACAGTTTTAAAGAATTATGAGGAATAACGAGAATTGTGTTCTTCATTTTTCTTTTCTTTAATTTGTTATACCGACTCTGTCAGATGACGATGACAGGGACTTTTGATGTCAGGTATCGAGCAACTGTTTACTGACGCCAAAGTGGAAGTAAAAAACTAATCTGACATCACTAACGACGAACGCGACAGTTGTTATTTTTTCTCGCAATTTTCTGCGTCCTGAAAAATTTTCGATGCAATGAGCATCCAATTCGATGAAGCATCGTCTCTTTTTTTTACCTCTCAGAGAGAAATACGTGAGGCGAAAGTGAAAAATTATTGTTAACTATCGTGAAAACTCTTCGCAATTTAATGTCATTGAAACATTTTCTTTATCTTTGTTTAGGATTTCTATACATTTATATAAGTTCTAGTTATTTTTATTCCTTTCTATCATTAAAGGACCTCAGTATACCAAATAGAATTAATTATAAGGATCAAGTGGTATAACATTACGATCCATTGAAATCCATTACTATTTAATCCTGAGAGTCAATATGTCCAGCCAGGAAACAGTTGAACAGATCAAACCTGCTTCAAATGAAAATCAATCAAAGAACAATGCTGCTCAAAATAATAAGATGAATGCAAACAGTAATCTTGCCAAACAAAATAGGTATAATGCTGGTTCCAACTATTATAAGCCAAATATGCAATGGCAACAACCGCAGCAAACCTATTACAATAATGGTTATCAAGGTTATCCAATGCAACAACAACAGCAAATGAATGGTGGCAATACTGTCAATGCTCAGAACACTAATGCTAACTCTTCAGAAACCAAAGAAAATTCAACTGATAAATCTGAAGAAGATTTAGTCGCTGAAGCTAAAGCTGAACAAACTAGGAAATCTTTTGTCGAAGAAGTTAAACGTCGTAAAGCTGAAATTGAAAGAAAGAAACAAGAACAAGAAGCTGCAAAGAAGAAAGAACAAGATGAAAAATTAAAGAAAGAGGCTGATGAGACTAAAGCAGAAGCTGCTGCCACCGCTGCAACTGAAGAACAAACTGAAACCGTTTCTACTACTACTGCTACTACTAGTGCAGCTGAAGCTTCTGCAGAAACTCCAAAGGTCATGACATTCGCAGAACGTATGAAATTAAAGAAACTGCAAAAGGATAGCGAAGAAGCCGCTTCTGAATCAACCAATGAAACTAAAAAGGAAACAAAGGTTGAAGAAGAAACTAAGGGAGAAGCTCCGGTTGAATCAACCACAAAGTCAGAAGAAACTACCGAAACTAATGAAACTTCAACCAAAGACGCTTCAACTGCCGAAAAGACTGAAGAACAAGCTAATATTGAGATTGATCCAAACGCTACCACTATATCTGATATTATTAAGAGAATTTCTGAAGTCCCAGCAATTGAAGATATATTCGAATTTAAGTATCCAGAAGGTATTGTTGGCCCCGAAGACAGATACAAGAAGGAAACCGTTAAATACACATATGGCCCTGCATTCTTATTACAGTTCCAATCACATTTGAAGGTTGTAGCTGATCCAGCTTGGGTTCAATCAACAGGTTCCAAGATTGTTATTCCACCTGGTATGAACAGATCCAACAGATCTAGAGACCCAAGTAAGAATGGTAATCGTGGTGGTGATTTCAGAAGCAACTCTACGAGAGATGGTTCAAACTCCAGAAACTCTTCCAAAAGAAAATCTAGAAGAGATGATAGAAGATCCAATAGATCATACACTTCCAGAAGAGATCGTGAAAGAAACTCCGACAGAAATGAAGAAAAGAAGGACGATAAACCAAAAGAAGAGGTTGCTCCATTGGTTCCAACTGCTAATAGATGGGTTCCAAAATCCAGAGCTAAGAAAACTGAAAAGAAGTTTGCTCCAGATGGTGTTACAGAATTATTTGAAAAACCTGAACTTGAAAGTAAGATGAAATCATTATTAAACAAGTTAACATTAGAAAAATTCGATGCTATCTCAACCGAAATTTTAGAATTAGCTGATCTATCCAGATTTGAAACAGATGGTGCTACATTAAAGGTTGTCATTGAACAAATTTTCTTGAAAGCTTGTGATGAACCACACTGGTCTTCCATGTATGCTCAGTTATGTGGTAAAGTTGTTAAAGATCTAAACCCAGAAATTGCTGATGAAACCTCTGAAGGTAGATCTGGTCCAAAATTAGTTTTGCATTATTTAGTTGACAGATGTCATACCGAATTCCAAAAGGGTTGGACTGACAAACTTCCAACTAACGAAGATGGTTCACCATTAGAACCAGAAATGATGTCAGATGAGTATTATCAAGCTGCTGCTGCCAAGAGAAGGGGGTTAGGTCTGGTCCGTTTTATTGGTTACTTATACCGTTTGAATTTATTATCAGGTAAGATGATGTTCGAATGTTTCAGAAGATTAATGAAGGATTTGAACGACAATCCATCCGAGGATGTTTTAGAATCTGTTGTTGAATTATTAAACACTGTTGGTGAACAGTTCGAATCCGATAGTTTCAATGCTGGTCCAGCTGTTTTGGAAGGTTCTGCATTATTAGACAGTTTGTTTGCTATTATCTCGTCACTAGTTAAAGAAAGTGATATATCGAATAGAATGAAGTTTAAATTATTAGATATCGTAGAATTAAGAGAAGAAAAGAACTGGAACAGTGGTAAGAAGGATGCTGGTCCAAAGACTATCCAACAAATTCATGAAGAAGATGAAAAGGAACGTGCATTAAAGATGAGCTCCAGACAGAATTCAAGAAGGGGTAATAACTCTAACAGAAACAGCTCTAACAGAAATAACTCTAGAAGAGAACAACCACCTGCATCATTCAGAGATAAGGACAACTTTGTTACAACCAGATCCTTCTCTCAAAGAAACAATCAAAAGCCACAACCAGCTAAGGAGGAAGCTCCAACCCAAGCAGCTGCCAGTAATATGTTTAGTGCTTTAATGAATCAAGATGAAGAGGATGAATAAATTGTAAATTAGTTTCAAAAAAATTTAAAAATGTAAAGAATGAAATAATGTGATATAGGACAGCAATAATGAGATTGTAAATTAGTTAAACAAGAATTAAGAAGATGCACATAATGCCTTGATTTTTAAAGTGCATTGGTCCTAAGATTATTAATATTATTATCATTGATTTCTCTTTTCATTTTCGTGTCTGTATAATACCTTTCAATCCAAAGTAATACGAATAATATGCATAATTCCTTTAGGAACAAAAAAAGACTTTTGAAAGTTCTAAAAATACCTTTTATTATATATAATACGTTTCTATTCAATTGCAAACAACTGCTTGATTTCCGTTTATAGAGCGCAGTCATCGCATATTTTTTATACTTTCTTTTGTTGTCATATTTTGTTTGCCCTTTTAATATAATAATAATAATAATAATAATAATAATACTTATAATATTTAACGCCAAAATTTGTGCTGATTATGTAACAGATATCTGTAAATATATCCTACGATGAATGCATCTCTTTTTTTCATTTAGAAGGTTGAATGTTACGTATAATCAACCTGTTGTGCTGTGTGAAGACGATAACAATTTTTGCTATCGTTGGTCGTCCATAACTGATGAAATTTTCAGTTATCGCCTTGTGCACCAGCGGCCAGAAAAGATCTCAATTTTAAAGGTTGGGTTCCGTATAAGAGGAATATGATATATTTATAATCATAAGATGAATAATAAGGCGACCAAGGAACTGTTAACGGTAGAACAATATACCAAATTGATAGATACATACGACCACTTGAATTTGGCGATTGTATCGATAAACATATATTAGAACAAAAACTAAAAAAAATTAATTAAATAATGGAAAGGGCGATGGAACAAACCAATGATAGTTCTAAGGCAATGATCCTTTTGATGGGTCTAAGAAGGTATGTTTTAATAGTTTCGAGAGCAGGTTAGTTGTTTACTCGTTTTTTGTTTAGAGAAAACGTTATTTTTATTGAATTTTGTTACTGACAACTTATTACTTTATGTTATTATTATTATTATTAGATGTGGTAAATCATCTATTTGTAAGGTTGTTTTCCATAATATGCAACCACTAGATACTCTATATCTGGAGTCTACAGCAAATCCATCGGTGGAGCATTTTTCAACATTGATTGACTTATCTGTGATGGAATTACCAGGTCAATTAAATTATTTTGAACCAAGTTATGATTCAGAGAGATTATTTAAAAACATTGGTGCATTGGTGTACGTTATCGATTCTCAAGACGAATATATGAACGCTATCACAAATTTAGCAATGATTATAGAATATGCGTATAAAGTTAATCCGAAGATTAATATTGAAGTTTTGATTCATAAAGTCGATGGCCTTAGTGAAGATTTTAAAGTAGATGCCCAACGTGATATAATGCAAAGGACGGGTGAGGAACTATTGGAATTAGGATTAGATGGCGTTCAAGTTTCATTCTATTTAACGTCTATCTTCGATCATTCCATATATGAAGCATTTTCCAGAATCGTACAAAAACTGATCCCTGAAATATCGTACCTAGAAAACATGTTAGATAACCTAATTCAACATTCAAAAATTGAAAAAGCATTTTTGTTTGACATCAATTCAAAGATATATGTATCAACTGATTCAAATCCTGTAGATATTCAGGTTTATGAAGTATGCGCGGAATTTGTGGACGTAACAATTGATTTATTCAATTTATATAAAACGCAAGAGATAGAATCTACCTCAAATGAAGGTAATGCTACGACAAATTCAAAAAACCGTCAACGGGAATTAAAGAGTGTTTCAGAACTTGGTAATGGTGTGATTATCTATTTAAAGCAAATGATCAGGGGGTTAGCACTTGTCGCACTGATTAGACCCAATGGTGCTGACATCGACAACTGTCTAACAATAGTTGATTACAATGTGGAAACTTTTAAAAAGGGCTTAATTGAACTGTGGTCAAATAGTGAAAAAAATAGGATTATGGATACCGCAGAAAGTATACAGTGAAGATAAATAGGGATATATAAAATGAATCTGCAATATGTTGCCTATTTGGATTAATAATGTTATTCATTTTTAATATTTGATGTTTCTAAAAATATGTAGTAGAATTAGTGTGTATTCGTTAACTCTCCAGTAATGAGATATAGTTACACGAAAATAAACCGTCAGAAACTCAAAATTTTTAACCACTGAAGTGCTTCTTGGGAGTTGCTCCTTATGTTGTATTTATCGTTCTTCGGTAGGTAACCTTGTTGCTACTTTGTCAACCCCATTTGTTACCAGAATATTATTCACTGATCTCAGTATCGCCCAGCGATTGAATTATTTCATAAGAACTAAAGAATGTGATAACTTTTTTAGAATGCTTCTTATTTTAACCTTAATATTTAATCTTTGACATATATGAGAATAATGCAAGACATCTAGTGCTACCCATATTCTTCTCGGAACTTATGTGTGTTCATGATGTTGTTCACAGCCTAATACTTGTTATAAACAATTCACAAAACCAACACTATTTAATTTCGAAATTTACGCTGTAAGAGAATCATGTCAATAATAATAATTATACAAATAAAAAAGAAAGTAAAGATTGAAGAAGTCGATAATGCACAGTATGTGATGATCCACAAGAAAAAGAAAAATCATAATAAGAGATGTCTGGAAGTCGTGAATATTTTCTGCAATGCCACTATTGAAGATATAGAACTACGAAGAATTCCAAAGCAATATTATAAAGAGTAGAGAATGCGTCATATATAAAGAATAATGTATTTCCCTGTACATTTTGTATATTATTTGTAATTATATGTTAAAAGAGATCAGACAATAGATGTTGATTTTATAATATAATAGTTTTTACATCAACTTGTAAAGGAGAGAATCTAATAACTATTCTTTTTCAATATATCTAACTACAATTTCTAATATTTTCTCTGGCAGTCCAAATAATATATTTATTTATTTCTTAAATATATCAGTACAGTCTCAACATTGTTGAAAATCCTAAATTCAAGTTACCTGTTTCTATTTGGGACGACTACTCTCTCCGTTAGCCATGTGGTTTATAGAGTAACCAATGTGAATTACCTCTATTTATGGATTTAGATTAACTATTTGATATTCATATATGTATAAGTGGCTGAGAGCGTTTATGTAACTGAGAAGAAGTGAACATTCAAGGATAGACTGTGTCCGAACTTAGCAACAAATTATACTATTCATTTCATGATCGCTGTACTATGATGTGAAACATATTAATCGTTTTTTAGTGGAACTATCACTCCTTTTATTTGGTAAATAAAATAATACTTAACTGTCTTAAGTTGGAACCAGTCTTAATTTTAAAAATAACTGTTCGTTTTTCTTATTTCTGTATGATAATAACATTCCTTTTATTGCTCATTAATCTTTCCTTAGGCAGTATTGTGACACGCTGTTCATCCTATAAAAAGGTGCTGAGCATCTAAAACCGGGTGTCAAACATACCCTTGGTGCTAACCATTTATGATATAACCACATACCCAAATTCCAGCCACTTATAACACGTCAACATCATCTATATATATTCTAAAATTCTAATAGACGTGGGAAAAGACATTTTGTTATGTATTGATCAGAAGTTTAGGTTCAGCCGCATGGTTTGATAGACATATCACCATGTACCGATGCAACCGAGATCGGCGATGCGACGCAAGAAAAGAAATAATGTAAATTATATAAGCGAGAATACTCGAGAATAACATGTAAACTATATAACTATATATAAGAAGATATACGGAAAATATACAAAATTATTGGAGATTTACCTTAATAGCTTCCATTGTTTGTTGGAGCTAATATTTATATAGGGAACGTAATTTTAATATCTCTACTTTGTTAAGTAAATACCAGTCAATTCTTGTATCCTTTGAATACCAAGAAGTTATATAAAATATATATCTATATTATTATATGTGTAATTTCTGTTTGAAACTTCTCTTTGAAAGTTTTTCTTTTTCTTTGTCGCCTCGGCATATCTACCGTATGACAAGACAATTCCTAAGAACCATATTAGATTGTAACAATATGTCTTTTTATCTTACTTGACATATATGTACCATATATTCTGACGGAAATGTATATGCGACAGAATATAGCATAACTCGGACGACACAAATCCGAATATAAAAATTTTACGACGTCGATATTATAAACGAATATAATAATCAAATTATCATTATAAAGACTGTAGGAGTAAGATCTAAACTATTAAAGGATATTGAATCCCAGTAGAAGGGATGTCAGTGAATAATGTAACAAGGGATGAAATATAATTCTTCTATATATAAAGAACTAATAAACTGAAACTAGAAGTCAGAAGTTCGATAGTTCGTAACACAATTTATAATTATTATATATTTTATATAATAAAAGAACAAGTAACAAAATATAAATTTTGCTTTATTAAAACTCTGCAACTATTACGTAATCTTAATCCCAATGTCAAAACCAATTCACGAACTATCAAACGCTACTTCTAAGCATTCAGCTCATATTCCAACAAAAATATACTACTATAAACGAGTAATTAACATTAATAACATAAGTTAAGACGATCAGAAAGAACAACATATCTTTGTAGTCTCAACACCATTAAATTAAGTACTTATTATAAAGAATATTCAAGCAAAACAATACAGTTACCCGGGCTCTTCATTAAGGTGATCAAGGTAAATATTACATATTTTTTCACAAATAGTAGGAAGTTTGGCCGAGTGGTTTAAGGCGCCAGATTTAGGTTCTGGTATCTTCGGATGCATGAGTTCGAATCTCATAGCTTTCATTATTTTTTGATTTGTGTTTCATGATCACGTGATCTGTCATTGTTTTGTCTAGAAGTTGTAGGAATTGTGACGTAACTATATATATTTTCGCTATTTTATATGACCTGACAGTTAGTTTCCTTAAATGTCAAAATTGGCATATGTATAATCTATATCTACTGATAATCGGATAAAGTTGAGAATGAGATTTGGTACATTAACTATTGGTTGTTTAAGGTATTGCTGTTCATGTTAATAATATTTTATTAGAAAGGCTGTTCATTATATATTGTATTGTTTTGAAACGATACTTGTTGTGATTAATGCTAAGTTGTGATACTTACAATGTCTTCGGAATGGGAGGTGAGAAAACGACCAAATAATATTCAATGTTGAGCTGAATGCTTAGAAGTAGTGTCTGATAGTTCGTGAATTGGTTTTGACATTGGTTTAAAGTTAAGTAATGGTTTTAAAGTTTATATAAAGCAAAATAGATATTTTGTTACTTGTTCTTTTATTATATAAAATATATAATAATTATATTGGAGATTTACCTTAATAGCTTCCATTGTTTGTTGGAGCTAGTATTTATATAGGGAATGTAATTTTAATATATCTACTTGTTAAGTAAATACCAGTCAATTCTTGTATCCTTTGAATACCAAGAAGTTATATAAAATATATATCTATATTATTATATGTGTAATTTCTGTTTGAAACTTCTCTTTGAAAGTTTTTCTTTTTCTTTGTCGCCTCGGCATATCTACCGTATGACAAGACAATTCCTAAGAACCATATTAGATTGTAACAATATGTCTTTTTATCTTACTTGACATATATGTACCATATATTCCAACAAATTATAAATTGTATTACGAACTACCGAACTTCTGACTTCTAGTTTCAGTTTATTAGTTCTTTATATATAGAAATATTATTTTTCATTCCTTGTTATCTTATTCATTTATATTTGTTCTACTATGATTCAATGTACTTTAATAATTTAGATCTTATTCCTACAGTTAATATAATGACACTGGGATTTTTATAATTAATTATAAGATCGACATTATACTCCTTGTTTTCGGATGTCTGTCATCCGAGATGTCATATATTCCTTAGTATGCACATTTCCGTCAAATATATATGGTATAATGTTAATATACTGGGGGCACAAGATTATATGACCCTACACAACAGTAGAGGTGCTCCCCCTCTTTAACAAGGAAGAGAGAAATATAAAGTGTATTAAATAATCTTATATAAATTCGGAAATATTGTTTCCTTTTATATACTAAAATTTTTCACAGCAACATCGTATTGTACGAAATTCACTGTGCATAACAGTACAATAAATGTTGCAAAGCCATTATGAGGTTCTAAGTTTTTATATCCATACTATAAGCACATACCGATATAACCCTTGTAGGGGGACCGAATACTACAATGTTGCACAGGATAACACCCATAATATGGTACTATATATTACAAATAACTACCCCATTACAAAAACCCTAACTCTTAGTTAGTTCTTATCGAGAATCTGGCACATTTGGGAATGAGATTAGTATATTAGGTACTGTACTGGAAGACTATGTGTCCTGCTGAGCTGAAGCAGAATAGTTGGTATTATTTAAGTGTTCGTTTGACATTTTAGATATTATACAAAGTGTTATGATATTAATACTGAAGGTGTGTTTGTTAATTTAAGTAATTTTATATTTATTATAATATTTACTATAATTTGTCTGTGTTTTCTTTTTCTATATTATCTAAAATATATAACGAGTAAAATAATTCCAAACTATAAGTCCAGATTTTTATCGTGTTTATATACGTTTTAATTTTTATTTGTCACCGACTAATTTCTAGTTTAACAATAATAATGACCTAACAATTTTTATCTAATAATTGATTACCTAATAATTGCTCATCTAACAAATTCTTACGTAATAATGATAATCGGTGTTAAACATTCTAGATATAACCTTACTACGTAATTTCTGTCACCTGCAGTAGCAGTATTACTCCTCTCCCTCTTTTACAAGGAAGAGATATATAGAAGTGAATTATGTAATATTATATAAAACAGGAATCGCGCTTCCTTTATATAAGTGAAAATTTTCACCGAAATATTCACATCGTAAAGAATCTTACCATGTGTCACGATAAATATAATTCCAGCAGTTCTAACTTTTTTTGTCCAGCTGGTCATTTCTGCAATAAAATTTCCAACAATTTATATATGACAACAATATCCATTGTATTGCATATTAATGTTTCCTTAGATAATATTATGACACGCTGTTCTTTTTGTGAAAACGAGGTGTTAAATATTTGAAAACGGTTGTTAAGTATTTAAGGCGGTCTTAAACATTTGAGATATAACCACATAACATAATTTCCGTCCTATTAATCTAGCAAAACAATACAGTTACCCTACTCATTTAATGATGTTATCAGAGCTAACATAACATTTTTTTTTTGTTGTATTTGACTCCGAAGTCGGTGACGTAGAAAATGACTAGAACTTTGTAGAATGTTCTAGAACTTTGAAGTGATGATGACAAATCAAGAAAAGAAAAGAAAGTTTTAACTAAAGACAATTCCAGTGTTAAAACTTATGACTCATCTAGAATGTTATAGAACATTATAGAAGAATTTATTATTAATGTGTGTTAGATTAATGAAATTAATCTAAGCCACAATTCCTTATTTTTAAACATATAAAAGGGCAATGAATTTCTGTGTTGAATGAACAATCATTCTATATTCCCTTTCCCATTCTATATTATATATCAAAAAAAATAGAATAAGTAAAATTTATATAATTAAGTTGAATATCAGTTCCTTAATTGTTGAGAATTAATTGTTTGTTATATATTGCGAAAGGTCCCAGAATACTACATCTGGTAGCGCCGCAAAGTTTATATAACCGAGAAAACCGAGAAATTAATAACTCTGAAAAGTCGCTTCCACTGTCAAGAATTTTACGCTATGTCTTCGCAATCTGAATTTGCCGATGCTATGGACGTTGATGAGGATTTCCATCCAACTCCTGTAGCTAACTTTAAGGGATCTGCTCCAATGACCTTTAAAGGTACTACTGATATTATGAAGTTGCCAAATTTTATTACTGTTATGAAGGTTCAATTTTTAACTCGTCATATTGCAACCGGAGATGACAAAGTCGCTTACTTTGGTCGTAACTTAGCAGGTCCTGCTGCTGAATGGTTTTTCAAATGGTTTGAAAGTCACTGTAATGAACCATTAAATTTTGAAGAGTTCATTGATGATTTCCGTGGTCACTTTATCCAAAGATTAGACCCCCAAAAGATTATGAATGCTATGTCTGGTCTTAAGCAAGACTCCAAAGGTATTGAACACTACAATGCTAAGTTCAGACAATTATGGTCCTTAATGCCTGCCGATTATTGGACTGAAAAGGGTGCTTTATTAAGTTACATGAGAGGTCTAAAACCAGAGACTGCTAGTTTAGTTGCTTTAACCTATCCAACAACATTGGAGGCTGCTTACCACGCTGCTTACAATACTGTTGCTATCACCAATCGTTATCTTGATGATATGCCAAAGCCAACTGTTGATCACGAAGGAGATATCATCATGACTGGTGCTGCAGTTAGAGGCTATGATCGTTCTAACCAATCTAATAATCGTGTAAGAGATAATCATGGTGGTAACAATGGTAGATTATCTCGTGAAGAATGTTTCAGGAGACATTTATGTTTCAAATGCCAAAGACCTGGCCATAACTTCCGTAATTGCCAAAGTCGTGGTTCTAATGCGAGCAATCGCTATTAGAAACACCGCTTACAAGAAAGAACCCAGTCACAGTTTGGTTACTCTGTGTCCAATCATTAAATCAAAAAGACCTGCTATTGGTCAAGTATTTCAGTTAGAAATGCTGTATAAGAAAGAACCCGTTAAGGTATTGTTAGATACTGGTTCACCTACCTCGTTTATTAAAAGAAATGTTGCTCAAAGGTTACAATTGAAGTTATTTGATGCTCCGCCGTTTCATTTTAAGGGTATTGTTTCGAAAGAAGCCGCTGTTAGTTCCAAAGCTGTACAACTCAAGTTAGAATATAAGAATATTAAAATCGATGCTCCCGTTTATGTTACTGATCACATCCCCTATGATATAATTTTAGGTCATCCGTTAATTACTACCAATGAACAAGTTGCTCTGTTACTACAGAATAATAATAATAAGAAGAAAAATGTGAATAAGACTAAGAAAGAAGATTATCCCGTTTATGATGTTAATATAGTTAACATGGATACTGATGAGGTGTTAGATGAACCCTCCGTTAATATGAAAAATGCACTTGTAATCAACGTCGTCGATGGTAATGTTGCTGAAAGTTGGAATAAGCTACCACCTTGGTTACAAAAGAAATTCGCTGGCACTGTCCGTAATGATCTTCCGCAAAAGGACGAATCAAAGAATGATTCCGTGGTCCATGAGATCGACATTAAACCTGATGGTAAGTTGCCCAGGTCACAGCCGTATAATACAACTTTTAAATCCGAAGAAATCATATCCAACATTGTCGATGATTTGATTAAAAAGAAGTTTATTGTTCCTTCAAAGTCTCCGTGTAGTTCACCGGTGGTACTGGTTCCCAAGAAAGATGGCTCATACAGGTTATGTGTGGACTATAGAGCTTTGAATAAGGTAACCGTTAAGGATCCATTCCCGTTACCTCGTATAGAGAGACTGCTTGCCCGTATTGGTAATGCAAAGATATTTACAACGTTAGATTTGCATAGTGGTTATCATCAGATTCCAATGAAGAAAGATGACACATTCAAAACTGCTTTTGTTACTCCAACTGGTAAATATGAATATACTGTTATGCCTTTTGGTCTGGTTAATGCTCCTAGCACGTTTGCTAGATATATGTCTGATTTATTCCGTTCACTGCCGTTCGTATGTGTTTACCTAGATGATATTTTAATATACTCCGATAATGAGGAAGAACATTGGAAACACATCGATACTGTTCTGTCTACACTAAGAAATGAAGGTCTAATAGCTAAAAAGAAAAAGTGTTTCTTTGCACAAAAGTCGGTGGAATTTTTGGGTTACTCTGTTGCTCATAACAAATTGCAACCGTTGATAACCAAATGTGCTGCTATTAGTAAGTTCCCAGTTCCCACAACTGTGAAACAAGCTCAACGATTTTTAGGTATGGTCAATTATTATAGAAGATTTCTCCGTAATTGTTCAGACATTGAGAAACCCATTCAGAATTTTATTTCCAAAGGTGAGAAATGGTCCGTTGAACAAGATAAAGCATTTGAATCGCTAAAGAATTCGTTGATGAAGAACCCTGTGCTGGTTCCGTTTAAACAAGATGGTAGTTATAGATTAACTACAGATGCTTCCAAGATTAGTGTTGGTGCTGTTCTCGAAGAAGTTGATTCTTCCGGTAAATTACTTGGTGTTGTTGGTTATTTTTCGAAGTCTTTACAGGGTGCGCAGAAAAATTATCCTGCGGGTGAATTAGAATTGCTCGGTATTATTGCAGCTTTACAACATTTTAGGTATCTATTACATGGTAAACGATTTACATTACGAACTGATCATATAAGTCTACTGTCACTAAAGAATAATACTGAACCATCAAGAAGAGTTCAGAAATGGTTAGAATTGCTAGGTACATATGACTGTGAGTTAGAATACTTAGCTGGTCCAAAGAATCTTGTCGCTGATGCTATCTCAAGAGCCGAGTACACGGTTGGTGCTATTATGGAAGATGTTCCCATTGATCCAAGATCATGGTATGATGAATACAAGTCTGATCCGTTATGTGCTGCTCTATTAGTTTATTTTAACGAACTGCAAGAATCCGATATTGATATCGCTAGTGGTGATAAGTCTGCTTACAACAAATATGCTAAGAAGTTGAAATTATCCAACGTTTACAAGAATCATTTTGATTACACTGATGGTATCTTACGCTATGATGGTCGAATTGTTGTCCCATTAAGTCGTATCTCTGAAATTATGTCACTTTATCATGATAATCAACTTTATGGTGGTCATTTCGGTTTAACTGCTACTTTTGGTAAGATTGCTCCGTTATTTTATTGGTCCAAGCAACAACATTCAATAAATGAGTTTATCAGGTCCTGTACACAATGTCAAGTATCAAAAGTTTACAGGCCTCGCAACCAAGGTTTAACTCACCCACTTCCAGTACCGGAGGGGAGATGGTTAGATATATCCATTGATTTTGCCTCTGGTCTCCCAGAAACGTTTTCAGGAAATAATTTAATTATGGTAGTGGTTGATAGGTTCTCTAAACGATCACACTTTATTGCTGCTAAATATCCGCTAACATCATATGAAACAATCAACTTGTTATTCAGGTACGTCTTTGCTTATCATGGTTTCCCAAGAACAATTACAAGTGATAGAGACACAAGGTTCACTTCGAAAATATATCAAGAATTTGCTAAAAGGTTAGGTATTAAGTTAACAATGTCGTCAAGTAATCATCCACAAACAGATGGTCAATCAGAAAGAACAATACAAATATTAAATAGATTACTTAAAACTTACGTCGCTAACAATCATAAACATTGGGATACGTTTTTGCCAATGATGGAATATGCTTATAACTCTACTCCAAACAGAACTACGAAACTCTCACCGTTTGAAACTGATTTGGGTTATATTCCAAATAAACCAAGTATTACAACTGAAAATGAATTAAATGCAAGACATTTCGCTACTGTTGATTTTGTTAAACATCAAAATGCTATTCTATTACAAGTTAAAGATCTACTAAATGAAAGTGCTACTAACATGGAAACTACAAATAATAGTACAAGACAAGACATATCTTTTGAAGTCGGTGAAAATGTTTTATTACATCGAGATGCATACTTTACTGGTGGTAAATATTCAAAGGTTCAACCAATATATTTAGGTCCCTTTAGAATTATTAAAAAGGTTCACGAGAACGCATATGAATTAGATCTTCCGTCTTCAACCAAGAAACATAGAATTATCAACATACAGTTCTTAAAGAAGTTACATTTAAGGAAAGACAGGTATCCAAAGGATCCACCAAACACATCAATAGAGAGAATTAATCGTGCTTCTGAAGTTACTGCTGTTAAAGGTTTCGATCGTGACAATCAAGTTTACTATTGCCGAATGCTAGATGTCGATCCTAGTATCACTGTCGAATATACTCCGCATGAATTTAGTCAAATCCCTGCATGGATACGAAAGTCACTAGTTGCTAATTTTAATCAATTGCTAGTCGAACAAACTCAAGATAAGGAGGAGGAAGATGTTGTATTTGACTCCGAAGTCGGTGACGTAGAAAATGACTAGAACTTTGTAGAATGTTCTAGAACTTTGAAGTGATGATGACAAATCAAGAAAAGAAAAGAAAGTTTTAACTAAAGACAATTCCAGTGTTAAAACTTATGACTCATCTAGAATGTTATAGAACATTATAGAAGAATTTATTATTAATGTGTGTTAGATTAATGAAATTAATCTAAGCCACAATTCCTTATTTTTAAACATATAAAAGGGCAATGAATTTCTGTGTTGAATGAACAATCATTCTATATTCCCTTTCCCATTCTATATTATATATCAAAAAAAATAGAATAAGTAAAATTTATATAATTAAGTTGAATATCAGTTCCTTAATTGTTGAGAATTAATTGTTTGTTATATATTGCGAAAGGTCCCAGAATACTACATTTTTGCAAATAATAGGAAGTTTGGCCGAGTGGTTTAAGGCGCCAGATTTAGGTTCTGGTATCTTCGGATGCATGAGTTCGAATCTCATAGCTTTCATTATTTTTTGATTTGTGTTTCATGATCACGTGACCTGACACTTTTTAGAGAATACCGAGTAATATCTATATATCCCATGTACGATGTATAAGATCCAGAGCAAAGTACTTTCAAGTCTTTCATAATTATTACCAAGCCAACTGTTATATAAAATTCTAATGCCATTCTTATTGTTGATCTTTAGGTATATTGTCGACGAAAGCGACACATATATTATTTTCATAAATTGTGACATCGTAATTTTAAAATCACTTGGGATGCTTGGGACAGTATTTGTCGTACCAATAAATCCTTTTTCCAAAATTGAGCAACATAAAAACTATCATTAGAAGTTACAAGGACAGATGGATACTATAGTTCAGGAAGGTGGAGTATAGATAATAATGCAGATTAGCAATTTAGTCAGGGTGAACAAGGAAATATTAATTGCTGGGTGAAATTAATTATCTATGTTGTATTGTAAAACGAATGCTCATATTTATTCTCAAAGGTTAACTAGATGATTATGAAAATGTGACAACATGAGGTACTTTAAATAGAATTAATCCTATCTATGTTCATAAGCGATTTTACATACATTTTTCATAGATTATAAATTGAGGCAAGATCAGCCATTGCTCGCAAGTTTTTTAAATTTTAATTATTATTGGTTGTAGTGATCAGTTACTTGTTCACATCAAACTGTTTTATTCAATTCCAAATGTAATATATATTGATTTTAGTTCCTGGGATTGTGATAGACCTTTTGTTGAAATATGTCTCTCGATAACGTTCAATAGGTGTTTTGGCTGGTGAATCAACTCTACAATTACATCATAGAATATTGTATAGTAGATAACCCAGGTTAGTGTTAATGTAGATCATTTTATAACAGATTTAATATCCGAACAGGAATAAAATATGTCGAATCCGTTAACTAATCACATTACTGAATCATATTATATACTAGTATTGGTTAAGATCATAAGAACCATTTTACAGTTAACATTACATTCATTTGAGAATTGGTATATTTCTATATCAGGAACGACATAATAATTGGATTGTATTTAAGAGTGATAAATTATTAACATTTTCGGTTGTACAGGCCTATTAAATATGTTCATTATCTGATTAGAATATGTGTGAATGGCATTTGTTTTCCTAAAGAAAGGAGAAGTGCAGATTAAGCTAAAATTAAAAAAGACATTTCTATCAATTTCGGAAACAAAATGAATACAGTCGTTACCATTACTTTAACATTTTACTTCCTAGAGTAAATTTAGTATTTTTGGTTTATTATTAATTGGTCAGGACTTACCAAATACCCTAAAATTCCAAGATCAAGGTAAATTATATTATCTCAATTAAAATAACGCCATCCATAGCTAGTTGTTTCGAGGGTATGTACAATATTTTTAATATCTGTAAATAGAACAAAGCAGTATCATCTGACTTTTTAGTGTGTCTCAGATATTTTATGCAGAGTGTATTTTGGTTGAAATATACAATTAATATAAAAGATGGTAGAAACATGCAATATAAATATTTTGGATACTGAACCTCCTTAAATTCTGTGTTACCTAGTTCTATTACAGCCAATAAGGAAGGTCACGCCCCTTAATTTCGAATTTGTTCGTATTTCTTATCATCCGACATATAAATTCTTTGTAATGACAGCAGGATAAATTAAAAATAAATAAGATTGGGGACTTGATGTCAATTAAATACCGCCTTTTGATTAAATGTTCAAGAGGTCTTTTAGTAAGTATAACAAAGGAATCCATGAAGATATACATTATTTCTAGAATCTTAGAATCCATGCAGCCATTTATCATGTAAATTTGGTGAAACCGTAAAACCGAACGGAATCGGATGGAAGAAGTCCTACCTCTAGGTATATAATTGAGGAATACAAAATTGGTCGGTGTTTCGTGTGTATTGAAACTGATTGATTTTGATATATGTGTCAATCTTTGTCAATACTTGTGGAAGAGAGCATTTCATTTCCACCAGGGAAAGCGGCTCTAAGAGTTTTCAACATAAAAATTATTAAATAAAGCAAGATAACTTGGAAACTATGTCTACGGAAGAGTTTCCACGTAAGAGTACGGTTGAGTTGATAATTTGACGGCTCCATACCAATTGACCAAAGGAACAGACAGATTGATAATTTTCGATAGTAATATTGTCCCATAAAAGAAGCCTATGATACCTAAAAGGGAAGTTGTCAGTGATGAATTCTCAATCCGCTCCGTCTAATAGCCAGGAAATTTCAAGTTAACAGTAAAATATTTCAGTTTTTTTTTCTTCAGATAATACCGTAGAGTTCTCGTTAAATCAGTCTTTCGGCCGAAGAGTAAAAATGTCTAGGCACATGACCTCGGAGATATTTTGAGACTTACCTAATCTCGGAAATAAGAAACTGAAATTTCCCTCGATCCCTAAATTTAATTTGACATATAAATAGGCCACCGATTTATTCCAATTACTTTCAGTTTAAATGTTTAATTGTTCTTCTTTAGCCCTTTTCTTTCTTTTTAATATAGTCTGTTAATTGTACTGCATACAAGAACCTTTTTTAGAAAGACAAGGTAACTACCATTTTTAAAATATAATTAATCATGAGTTTAGCTAAACAAATTCGCTTCGGTAATACTGGTATTAAGATATCACCAATTATTATTGGTTGTATGTCATTTGGTAATAAATTTTGGTCCGAATGGGTTGAAGAAGACAAGGACAAGGTATTTGGAATCTTAAAACACTGTTACGATAAAGGTTTGCGTACTTTTGATACCGCTGATGTATACTCTAACGGTAAGAGTGAAAGGTTAATTGGTGAATTTCTAAAGAAATACAACATTAGAAGAGAAACTGTTGTTATCATGACTAAAGTTTTCTTTGGCGTTGATGAAGGCTTGGCTTTGAAAGCCGACAGATCTACAAGAGATGCTTTAACCAATTTGGATCTAGTTAATGGTGAAGGTTTATCTCGTAAACATATCTTATCTGCTGTTAAAAACTCAGTAGATAGATTAGGTACTTACATTGATGTTTTACAAATCCACAGATTTGACCCAGAAACACCAATCAAGGAGACTATGAGAGCTTTGAACGATGTTGTTGAAAGTGGTGATGTTAGATACATCGGTGCCTCTTCAATGCTACCAACCCGATTCGTCGAAATGCAAATGACTGCTGACAAGTATAACTGGCATCAGTTTGTAAACATGCAATCCTGTTACAATCTATTGTACAGAGAAGATGAAAGAGACCTAATTCCATTTTGCGAAAAGCACAAAATTGCACTAACCCCGTGGTCTCCTTTACAACGTGGTATCTTAACAAGACCTGCTAATGTCAACAATACCGAAAGATTCAAGTATGACAGATTAATAGAAATTAGACACATGAATTATCTGGAACCTCATGAAGTTGAAATCATTAATCGTGTTGAAGAACTAGCTAAAAAGAAGAATATCCAAATGGCTTCTATCGCTACGGCTTGGTGTATTCAAAAGGGTTGTGCCCCAATCCTAGGTTTAAATTCTATCGAAAGAGTTGATGAAGCCTTGCAATCATTGGATATTGAATTGAATGCAGAAGAAATGAAGTATCTAGAGGAGTTATACAAGCCAAAAAACTTTATGTTTTAGAGAAACTAATGCCAGTTTACGACTTATAATAAATCTACTAGTATAACATATATTTATTTATCAGATAATAAAAAAAATCAGTACTTCAGTTGTTTGTCCTTTGAATCAGTAATTTTGTAACATTTTATAGATATACACAATAAAATATTTCACGATTTTCTGTTTATGTCAAATATAACTGTCCGCAAAGATAGATAGGGTACATAGCGTCATAGTCTCCCTAAAGTAACACTTAATGAATTGTGTTTGGGGTAAACACTGTATTTACTCAACTGCGACATCATAATGTGTACCGTACGATATGGACTTGATATTACAACAATCTTGATTCATTATTCATATATATATTAATTCTGAATATTCGTATAAATTAAAATATTGACATAACTTATAAAACTAATTTTCAAATACATATAAAACATCCTACAACGATTTAACAAGCATATTTCTGCAGTTGAATATTTAAAAATAATTAGCTCGTTGACATCGATTAATTCTTCATTATACACGTATTCGCAACATATATAATTGCAACGGCATTCTTAAGCTAAACCAAACCCTTCTGAACCTTCATTTATGGAATGTAGCAGAGATTTACGTAACACTTCGTAGGAGTTGTATGCTGGTAGAATTAGTTGGTTAAAACAGGTATGTGATGATGGTAATCTTTCGGTGGAACCATAATCTCTATGGATTGAAAATTTGCAAACACCTCCAACACCGCTTAATCCCTTGAATCCATTTAATGGAACTTTACTAGTACCAGTCACAAATTGTAATAATTTAGCACGTTCTTCGGTGTCGAAGGATCTTACAGCTCTCCAGAAATAACCGATTTCTCTACTGTTTGCAGTGTAGTTCACATAATTGGTGTTGTTCTTCCAGTCATCGACATCAATATCAGGTAAACCATTAATTAATAGTTCAATCTCTTGTTCATCGAAAATTGAAATTAAGTTCTTGGGAATCAATGCGTAGAATCCCGTCAAAAAGTTGTCCATTTGTTCCTGAACAGATTTGTGTAATTTGTAATCAATAATTTTTTGTACGTAATCCTGCTTATCATCATTTGTAACTGGAATGTTTCTACCATTCTCAATAAGATCAATAATCTTATGTTCACCGTAGTCATCTACTTCTAGTGAATATGTCTCCTCAATTATGTCCGTTATATCATTTTCCAAAATCCATACCAATGATTTGTAATAGTCAGGATCTACAGAATCCATGTCTTTTAGCGACACTGGCTTTCCCAATATGTTTTTATAAACTTCCCTACTGAAATGGCAATCTAGATAGCACTGATCTCTGATAGACTTACCAATAATCATTCCAATAAACTTGAAAAATGATAAATGTTCAGGATTGATTCCAGAACTTCTATTCGGATGAAAAGTAGTCTTGTCAGACGCAATTGGTAAAAATAGCGCGTAATCTGGGTTAAACATCTGTCTCGACAAAACCTGATACCATTCCCTTGTAAGACCACCTGCATCCACACCACTCTCACCTTTGAATGTAATCTCCAACTTCGAATTTTTAATTTCGTCATTGCTCTTAAAGAATAAAGATCTGTAGGAGTCCAAAAACACTTGATCTCTTCTAACAGTCACTGGTAATTTTGGCTTATCCTTCTCGTCAACATTCAATTTTGCCATAAAATAATATCTTTTGTTATCAAAATCGAGAATTTTGGGGTTTTTAACTAATAATGAAAAAGGTCCACTCATTAATTTTGGATTTGATCTCACCATTTCGTTCAATAATTTTTTGTGAATGTCCGTAAATGGGAAGAACAAGTTTTCAACTTGAATCCCAGAAAAATCTAACTTCTTTTCGTCTTCAAAATGATATGGATAATTATTATTCTTATTTATGTTTGAATGTTTGCACACAACCATTAGTGATTCAATAGACGGCAACAATATAGTGGCCGAGGTACTTAAATCCTTTCTTGCTTCAAAACCAGAGAGGCATCTGCTTAATGACCCCCATACATTCCCTAATTGCATTCTATTATACACATCAGCTAATGACACTATCGCCAACTCGTCATTTCTCTTTTTGTGGTTGTACAAATAATCTACCGCTGTTAGTATCTTTAAGAGTTTGGCTTGATCTGAACTTGGAACAGTCATTTTTTGGACCAATTCACTATTCATATTGGTATTCTCGGAATTGTCAGACGTACTAGTGGAGAGTACATCTAAATCGTGGAATAAGCTCGCGGTTACTGTTCTGGCATTTTCTACGAGTAAATCTGTAAAATATGTTAAACCGTCCTGAAGGAATGATAAATTATACATTGTGTTTAATGTTTGTTGAAAGACCTTTGTATTGCAACTATCCAAATTTATTATTGAAACAATCTTTTCAAAATCATCCCTTGAAAATTCAGGGATTTGGAACTTTCTTTTGGTTGTAGTTACTTTGGAGTTCCTTATTACAGCTGGTAATGGTTTAGTGCATGTCTGAAGTATATTTGTTAATAGATCCATCAATACCGTCTCATCGGTTATCAGTTTTCGGTCCAATAGGTCACATAAATATTTTATCGGCCATTTTTCACTCTTAACCGCATTTTCTTTTTTAGTTTTCAAAAGCGTTTTATTAAGCATTAAGTTGTCATGTTCGGTGATGAAGAAGAATTTCAAACGGTTGTCAGAATCTATTAGATTTTGTAGAATTTCAATTGTTTGATTTGCCACTACCAGAGGAGTGCAATCGGGTGGTAGTTGGCGATTTGGTATACCCTGATGTTTGTTACTCCTACTTGCACGGCCATTAACAACATTATACATTCTCTCTAGAGAGGATTGATTGTTGGTACCTTCTGTTAATATTAATAAAAGTAGATTAATTATATCACTTCTATTTTGCTTACTCTGACATAACCGAGCGAATAATTCATGATACATTTCACGTTTAATATATGGTTGTGAAATGAATACCGTTTTCATTAGTGCGGCGATCCCAGTACGATCCAGAAGGTTATCAAAGTAAATTTTGTTATTTTTCTTATTTCCATTTGTCTCCTCTGTTTGATCGTTTCTGATAGTAGTTGTTTCTTCACCTTGTTCATGGTTCCCGATATTAGCTTGCGTATCCATATGTGTTCTCACAGCACTTGCTTGATTACCACTGTTTTCTCTGGACATCTCTTCTGTGATCAAATCTTCTTGGTTGACAATTGTATTTCTCAGTGTTTGAGGAAGTGCATTTAAAAAGTTTGGATCAATCTCCCTGAATTGGGAATGAACGTTGTCATTGTCATTGCTACCATTACTTAATGATTGAGCTCTCCTTTGGCCAATATGTTGTGCAAAAACCTCTGACCTCATATCATCTGGTAGAGCATTGAAAAACTCAGGATCGATGTCCGTTCCTCCTATATCAACAGATGCACCATCAATAGTCACATATACAGGTTCATGGTCTAAAATGTTGTCCTCGTTGTCCTCGTGAGCTATTGATCTGTTGCGATGTTCGACATGTTGGTCACTAATATCGTGAATATGCGATAGGTTATCAGAATCAGAACTCGATGACTCGCTTGAATTTTCGTCTTCTGGTTTGCTTGTTACGACCAAGTTCATAGTAGATATATTTTTCATTGAATTGTTGCGATATTTGAAGCTTTTAGGAAATAATTTGTTTATAATTTCATTTGTCAGGTAGAGACCATACTTCTTTGTATTATAGAACATGTCATATGTGTCACGCCATCTCAGTATTGTTGATTTGAGAATGATTCCTTCAACTGAATTATCGTTGTAAATTTCGCCAGATAATAAAACATCTGCAAAATGTGTACGGTTAGTCCTTGGGCGAACCCCAGAACGAATGCTTGATAATTGTTCTGTGATTTCAGTTTCGTTTTGCTCCAATCCTGATGGACCTAACGGATTAATTAAATTGCTTTGATTTCGTCTACCTCCATTTAGTAATGTCAATGATGGGGCAGTCATTGTAGTATTTGGGTTTCTTCTGTTTGTTCTCCGGTGATTAACGTTTGGCCCTGGACCACCGCCAACTCTAAATAGATTTTGTAAGTCTGGATTAAATGTGTGCTCGATTCCTTGGAATACACCTCTTGATTCATTATCTGATTCGTCTTCTAATTCTGCTCCATCTCCAAAAGTCCAGACTCGTCTCCCATTGTTATACCTGCTAATAACTTCATGTAGATCGCTATCCTCAGAATTACTGGAATTATCACTTATCGAAGATAAGTCTGATAAGCCAGATTCCCAATCAGAGCCTTGAATGCTATAATCGCTTAGTTCTATATCCATGTCATCACTATTTTCTATACTGACTACATCTATCTCACTCTCATTCTCACCTTCACTATCCTCCATAGCAGATGTTTCTTCTCCTGACTCAATATTATCCGAAGTACTACTATCTGAATCATATGTTTCTAGCTGTTCTCTTACATTAAATCCAGTCGTGGAATCATTCTCATGATCTTCGGCGATAATCGAATATTCCGATTCGCTATCATTTGAGTAGTCATCCGAGACGTTACCTTCAGATTCGATATTGTCATCACTAAATACAACTTCAAAACCGCTCCCATCATTTTCAACAAATGCAATATCATCGTCATCGCCAATTAATGAATCGTCGCCAATATCTTCGTCATCGTCGTCGTCATCTTCTATATCATCAACATCATACATGCCCAATGATGAATTTTTAAACATATTCGATATATCTTCTTTGTCGGAATCCTCTTCCACGACATCTTCATCCTCATTATTTTCTACCTTGAATAAATTCCCAAAATCACTTCTGGTGGTATTGATTGCATTCAAAACTTCTACGGCATTATTGAACAATTTTTTACAGAACGGATAGTTTATATCGAATACAGACATGCAATCAGTGATAGTGGTAGGAACTCCAGAGTCAATCATCATTTTACATATTTGATAACGGTCTGCATCGGTTTTGTTAGAATCGACTAAAGGGCGCAAATAGGGAGCTTGACTATACAACATAAGTGAAATAATGTTAAACCATGCGTCAATTTTACTAATATTTACTTCTAAAGTCTCTTCTGATTTCGTCATTGTTCTTAACGCTTTAGAGATGATATCTATTGTAAATTTTCGGATGTACGCCATGTCGGGATCAACATTCTGAGGATCTAATTTGTCATTGCTTTCATCACGCACAGAGGAAACAAAGCCTACAATCACAGATCTAGCTAACATACTGATCACATCTCTTCTTTTTGATTCATGTTTATCTTGTTCGTCTAGTATTGGGTTATCTAGAATCTCATACAAGAAAAAATTTAAGGCAGTTGACCTAGGTTTCGGATTTTCAGTGTATACATGTCGTCTGTCATATGTTAAGAACTCATATTTGCATTGCTTGTAACTTGTAACCAATTCTACTAATAATTTAAGTAAAAATATCATGTATGCACAAACCGGATTTCTGGAAGGATCAGGTTTTTCGGTGTCTGTTTTCCCATTTTTTGAGTTAGTCTGGATTTTTTGTGGTTCTGATAACCAATCCTTCTTGGAAGCAGCCATAAGCTGTGACAACAACAGGTGAATGATGCCTGTACGCTTAGTAAAAATATCAGAATTGGAGTCTGTGTGACTTCTTACGTCTATTTTAGGTTTTCCGTTTTCATTCTCATTATCTCTTATTAAAGTACAACCCCATAGTACGTTATCACTATCCAAGTCAGTGTAATGTGTAGTTTGACTTAAGTAATTCACAAAAATGGAGGGGTTTCTAGCAATTATATGAGGTTTCTCTTCGAGTAATTTACCTAATTCCCTTTTTCTATCTGACTTAAGCGTAAGTGTCTTGGTGACGAAACTTTTGTCCATTTCATGCTGAATAAGTTTTGTTACAACGCTTGTAGACTCAAAACACCTTCTAACAAGTAAAAGATATGCCACCTCAAGAAAATTTATTTTTTCATATTTCTGATATACACCTATGACTTTTAACAATTTAGCCAATATTCCTGAGCTTATTATAGCATTTGCATAATTCTCCTTTTGTCCGTATAGCAATAATATTCTAGTGATAGAAACTGCTGAATAAAAGTTTGAAATATCACCGACACGAATAATATTATTGAAAATACCTTCCTTTGTTCCTTCTTTAATATGATAATATGAAGGCAGTGGAGCTTGTGGGTATTTCACTTTCAGTTCAGGTGTCAGGTCTTCTTGAACTGGGAAAGTAGATTTAACAAATATAACTTCATATGCGTAGAGAGCTTTGGAATACCATGGTGTGTTAACGTGTTCTGCTTTCAAATTTCTACCGACAAATGACACATATTTAACCAGGAGGCTTGAGCAAAGTTTCAGTATCAACTCATCGTTTATTATAATGGCAAAAATATGGATAAGTGATGATAATAATGGCTTGTCTTCAATTTCAGTTCCCATTATTCTTTCCAAAATACCTTCTGCAGTATCTTTTAAAGGGTGACCAATGCATGATAAGATCTGTATTAATGTTTGAGCAAACGAATTGGTTAATTTCGGATAATATGGAAGAACATTAAATATAGTATCGTGGAAATATCTCTCATAAAAGTTATTACGAACATGTACCACTTCATCATCAGACAAAGTCGGTTGTATGATTGATTCGGTTTGTGTTTCATCCTGATGGTGTGTTTTCATGACATCCTGTAGTGTGCTCCATTCTTCTTCACTAAAAACGGTTTCGTCCCTTTCTGTAGGAAGTGAGTCGTCCTGTTCCTCTAAGTATGCTTTTGCTGCATCTTTACTTAATCCTGCAGACATTAAGATTTTAATGTTTTTTTGGGAGGGTGCAATTAACTCCCATTTCAGTTCATATAGTTTACAATCATTATCAAATTCATTTGTGCGAAAGATGTTTGTTACAACAGTTAGCACAGCCTTGTAAACAGAATAGGGTATCGACCGTGATTTCAAATTGAAAATATTGTGCGTATCACATAATTCTTGAATCATACAAAGAGCCATCTTTTTAGTATATGACGATAATGCTAAGGTCATATTGTATTTACCTTTCATGAAAGGATAATATGTTTCTGAATTTCTTACAGTTTCCATACTCTCCGTTTGCATTGACCTATTTATAAGACTTAAAGCGTTGATTATACAACTAGTGGATAGCATAAGTGGAGAGTCCTTCACAAAATAAATATCATCTATTGCGTTTGAGTTTACGGATGTTGCATCGCAGTTAAATTGGAACAGCTTGGTTACCAGCTCCTTATATATGGCATAACCTCCCTTCTGGTAGAACAAAACAGCTGGCAATGTTTGAAGAATATCATTATTGGTCATTGCTGTTCTAGAGTAAGTAAGAACATAGGTGTTGAAATGTAGTAAAACCAAGTAAAATGAAACATTTTCCTCGGTTAAGCCAATCTTTAACATATTGATTAACTGTTGAACAGTTGTATCGAATATTCTAATCTCAATACTTTTGTCACTCAGTTCAAGATCCGCGTTTCGAGTGTGAGTCAATCTTAGAAAGCATCTAAATAGCATTGCAGAATATGTTTGTAGTTTTGAAAGCATAAATCTTGTTTGGTAGGTATTCTTGAACTTTATGGCAGTTTTGTTATCCTTTACATCTTTCTGCTTTGGGTCATTTGCATATATCTTGATCGGTGGCAGATTGAACAAGTCATCTGGTGTTGTTCCATCTTTAACAATATCTGGTAATGCATTTCTTATATACATATCTTCCATAGCACATCTGCGAAATAAGTTACCAATATGTTCGATGATGTTAAATCCTTGTTCATCAAAAAAATCTGTTATTTGAAATAGTCTTGTTGGAGATAAAGACGAGAAATTTAAGTAAACAGTAGTGATTATGTACATAAGAGAAGTCAAACTGGATAACTCCCCAAGCATGGTATCAACTGAGCGTAAAACTTCTTCATTTTCACTTTTACATGAAGAAAGAAAAAAACTAGTAGAATCATCATGGTGTAAAAATTTGGTGATATTTTTAAGTTTCTTCTCTAATAGTTGAAGAAGTGGGGAAAAAGCATAGTTTTTATCTTGCTCGTCAAATAACTGTAGTGCATCGGTTATATTCAACATAGCTTGTGACGCAGAAAAATCGAATGGTGGTCTCTCTAAATCAAAAACAGGAATCAATTCTTGGATACTCATTTTCTGAGTAAAATTTGCCAAAGTTGTGTTTTCCAACCCCATCCCATAGAAAATACTTGAAAAACATTCTATCACTGACGAGCTATCCTGTATATCCCAGAATGCCAGTTCCTTTTCGCCTTTGTCGTTCTCTTTAACTTCTTCCGCATTTGAATAATAAAATAGTTCTTGCTTTTGAGTTGATCTATAAAGAAATGGTTGGGTGAACGATAACGACAAAGGAATTTGCCTTATAATATCACAAAATTCATCTAATATTTGCTCCTTTAGATCTGGGTAATGCCTCGAAAGTTCATCAATTGAACTTCCGAAATCAGATGATTCTTCATTCCACGCTAATAATTTTGAAAATTTTGGATTTGTAATCATGCTAAATAAATATTTAACTAGATTTTTATCTTTTACTTGTTTTAGACCTTCCACATTTAGACATAATGCAGACAAGAGATCAGGAAGAATTAGCAATAAGTCTTTCGATGGGGCTACAAATTCAGAAAAGTGATCAAAAATATAGGGTATCAAATTGGCCTCGACTAGTACTGGGTAGATTGTCGGTTCACTATTAATAACCCTCTGTATAATATCTAAGGTGTATGTCACTAAGGTATAGCTGAATGTTTCGCGATTTTCTAAAATCTTTCTCATCGATACCAAAATTGAGGAGTCTATCAAATTTCTAATTCGGTCACCAGAATCAGTTCTCAATAGTTTCATAACTAATTTAAGTAAACTTCTAATATATGCTTGTTGCCTAAATGAAATGGTATATTCCTCCATAGAATATGAGGATGGCTTGATGTATGGAGGATTGTTGAGGCCAAAACTTATTTCCTCGTTCACCGAATTTATCAATGCGTTGAATCCGTCATTGGTAATAAATTCAGAGGTGGATTCCGCATCATTTATAAAAATCTCTAAAGAGTGTGTTGCAGATGCTAGTGTTCGTCTATATTTACTTCGTTTAACAGAAATTATATCCAATAGACAGGGTATTAAACCCGCAGAGAGTAATGAACTATGTAATGATGGAACGTCCGCTAAATTTGATATTAAATAGAAAAATCTTACGTTGTATTCTTCACTAATTTCTTCGTTGTCATTTCTTAAAAGACTCGATATTTGACGCAGAATTTGGAAAAGAGTACCATGTGATAGGTTGCCGCCGAGGTTTCTCATTATGTCAGAACACCAAATATGTTTTAATGAAATACATTCCAATGCAAAAAGACAGTCTAGTCTTAGTTTTGATGGAATTCGTGGTTCGGCCAATGATATAAATTCAGAAAGACTGTTGAAAGTGTATGGATCGATCTCAAATAACTTTGAACTTACCTGAGGAGGTGCATAAACAGTATTGATATACGCGACGGCATTAAATTTGGTTCTCATTATCAGATTTCTTAATGATTCATTTGATTCCTCATTGTCACAAAAAGCTTTTGCGATTGAAGCCTTTAAGGAAAAATCATGCCAGTACTCACTTGGTATGATCTCCATACCTTTGTTAAATATTTGCTGTAACGAATAACTTTGTACATCATTTCTAGTTAGACTAAATTTTTTCATATTGGAAGAGGTTGATCTTGATGAATGGGTGATATCCTTCTCATTAGAAGTGGTTGATGCTTCAGGAATAAAATAATTAAATTTTAATTTTCCCCATTTGTCAGGGTATGATTTATCTGTTGTAAATAGGTCCACAAGCGTAACGTGATCTCCTGCTTCATCTGACACAGATGATGGTAATACTAATGCTAATTTGAGTGCTTTCTTTTTCAAATCCTGATTGCTTAATTCATTCTCAGAATCAATTCTTTCTCTAGAAACTAGGTATCTTTCCCCCATAACTGCAAGGATCTTTATTGCACACAATTTGACTTCAAAATTTGGAGAGTTTAATAATGTATGCATTACATCCATGGATGAGTAAATATATCTATTTTCTGTATTGTATAGTAAACGGCAAGTGAATTCCATCATAATAACACACTTTTCAATATCTTCTTGATCCATGCAAATCAATTTAACAGCATTTGTCTTTGCATCTTTTTGTTTGTAACCATACTTCTCAATGATGGAGGTTAATGTCTCGTCGATGCGATTTAAAACTGGAATCCACACGTACAGATCATCCCTGATTCGATCCCATTCTTGGATTTCAGACAACTCAATTAAAAATTGTTTTGGTTCACAGTTCTTAAGATGGTCAATTAATGGTTGGAATTTTTCTACTGTTTCCTTCTTTTGGAATACTTCAAATCTTGCAAGTTGAATCATTACTGGTAGAGGCTATAATAATTGATTATGTGGAGACTTTTGGTGATAGCAATAAATTTATACTAATAAATGCTGTGTTTGTAGACAATTATTGTTGGTATTTTATGACTTCGTTAACTTTCTTATAGTAATGCTCTTAAAAGAAGTTATATCTACAATATTAGTTAATTATTTGAATAAAATTGAAAAAACGACTACAGCTGTTGAGATACTAATAGTATATTTGCCACTGTCAATATTATATATATCTAATGCTTATCTATGTTAGTGGGTTTCTTGAACAATTATAGATAGATAACTTGTTTTATAAGGTCTACTACAAGGAAAAACCTCATCAGTGATACAGATTTGTAATAGAGATAATTTGCATATGTTTTTATTATTTAACCCATCGCCTCCCGCTAAGAAAAAATTACATAAACCCTGCGGGTAACAAAAAGAGACTCTTAACGGAACCGAAATAACACAAGATACGACTTCAAGAGGCATTTCAATTTTAATTAACATTATTCAGCAGTGTTATTCTAAGAGGATTAATGATTTGGACGTTTATCAATTTTTGTATACTATATATTTTATGTAAGGAATATATATTACTTTTGTCTCGAATCAAATCCACTAGGACTTTGTGATTCCGTTCCATTATTATCATTATTTGGATATTGGGGATTGCTATCCAAGAACACAGGTTTCAATACATTTTCATCAAAGTTTTGGAACCATTGTGAATCTGATCTGAATAATGTTCCCATGGATTCCTTTACGTTTCTACCTTCCGGTGTTGAAGAATGATTATTTACATTTGGAGAACTTAAATTATCATTGGCCATTGCTGGAATAGGTGATTTATCCAGAGAAATTTCACCATTTGTGTCATTAATGAAATTGTTAGCATCTTGCAACAATGTATCTTCAGCTGTAAAATCTCTATTACTATCTGAGTACGGTTTTCTGGCGGAAGGTGCTCTATACTGTCCTAATTCATGATTAAATCTACTTGCTGTAGCGGTAGCTTCGATATCAAATTCATCATCACTATCGTCATTTTCATCTATACATCCCGTCTTGATATTTAAAACTTCTAACATACCTGCCGTGGTACCACCGAAAATAATGACAGTAAGTACAACCACGACAAGAACGGTAGCCAGTAACGTAAATTTAAACTCACCCTGGATACCTAATGCTAATGCAACCCCAACAGCACCTCTCAGCCCTGCCCAGAAAGTCATTACTTGATAGTTATAAGGAATTTCTTCTGGAATTACCACATTGTTACCTAATGTAATATTAGAGGATCTTTGAGCCTTGACCCTATATAACCAATTAACAAATCTTGACAATGGGAAAACTGCGCACCAACGAGCAATACAGATAGAGATTGCGGTCACTATAATTAACAATGGTTTATAAACAAGTTGAACCTCTGTAAATAATTCTAATCCCAGATAAATGAAGATAAAATTTTCTGATAATCTTGCTAATAATTGGAAAATATATTTAATTGTTAATTGTGTTCTTCTAGACATGTTATAATATGCGTAATGTTTCAATGTAATACCACAAAATAACAGGGATACAATACCTGACATGTGGCAACCATTTGAGAAGAAATATGATTGGTATGCAATTAATAAAATAATACAACTTTCAATTTGTGGATATCTTCTAATATGAGTATGTTTCAATAATAATGCAACTAGAATACCAATAGCCACACCGATGACTAAAGAAATCGAGAATGTCATCATGAATAAGCCTACACCTTCGAAGATAGAACTTAAAGTAGCAGGTTGGCCTCTAAATTTTTGGCAAGTTTCAAACATAACAATCGAGATTGCATCATTTAATAATGATTCACCAAAGATAATGGTATATAATTTTGGATCGACTTTGTAAGCATTAAAGATGGATAGAATAGTAACTGGGTCTGTAGCAGACAAAGTAGCCCCTACAGACATTGCATCGACAAATGATATATTAACACTCTCCAAACCTAATGAGGTCCAAATGAATAAAATTATCCCAAGGACACACGCTGATATAAATGTCCCTGGAATTGCAAACGTTAAGATGGATAACATGTTATTAAAGAAATTCACCTGATTCAGTTCATACCCTGAATTTAAAATGATGGGAGGTAACAAAATGTTAAAGAAATATGACGAATTAAATGTCACTGAACTTTGGATATAATGACCTGGAGTCATTCTTAATATTAACCCTACAACCATACCATAAAAGATTGAAAGAACAGTTTCATGTACTGCTCTGATACGTTTCTGTGCTAAATAATATGAAGACCACAGGGCAAAGATTAGCAATGATAACATTATGAATAATGCCCATGATGAGAACATCTCTTCTGTTACGGGACTAATATCAGCTTCTGGATCACCCGTTAATGGATCTCCTTTATCTGGTAAATCTGGTACTGGTAATAATTCATCTTCGTCTCCATCCTCTGAGGAGACAGATACAATTGCTTTTACTAGTGTTGAAAACACCAGTTTCAAAAGAAATTTTGTCAATATTGAAGAAAGCATCCTTGCTTATTTAATCAATTGAATACAATTATGAAGGTGGAATGAAACTGATGGAAGTATAAATTCTATTAGGATATTACAAAAAGTTGGGATATTGTCCAACTAACAAAGTAAAAGAAAAGTAAAATAAAATTGGATGTGTTATGTTATATGTGATGAACAATTCAGAATCAAAGAATTGACTAACAACTGAATCTATAGGTATATATCGTAAATAAGTTTCAGTGTGATTGGTAAAGATATTCTGTCTCAGTGTTCCAAAAATACACTCGTTCCAGTGTCTGATATATTTGTTTCAATTATGTATGTTGATGATATCAATCTTAAAAGCAGTTAGAAATATATATTCACTTTCGAATAAAAGTGTCAAATATTCAGATATTGTTGTACACCCTTGATTTTCTGTACATGTTATTACACCGTATATGAAAAACTTAGCCTATGTTATCTCTACATACTTAACAAGGAATAGAGAGGCGTATAGGGTTCATTTTCTGATTTGCCCGAGAAGTTGCTCGCAGCCAAAATAACAAAATGCACACTCAAGAGGTGAAAGACAAGAACAGAACAGAAAGAGATATACCAATTGATGCACACATACACACGTATTTGCAATTTAGCATCCTCATAAGACGACACCGGCTATTAGTACCATTCGTCACATCCGTAGATATTTAAATTCTTTACAATAAAGGAAAAAATCCTCGGCAATCAATCGATATGATAATCATATTGTGCCAATTGTCGCTGAATTTGAATCTTGTTTGTAACCTAACAAACTGTTCTCGTCACGTTCAAACAGAAGAGGCATTTAAAACCCTAAGCGCACAATTTTTCAGTTTAGGAAGTCTGATGGCCGTATACAACGATATTTCGCTCTGACAAAATAGCAGTTGCTGACAAATTGCGCAGTGATAAATTATGAGTTAACGAATTTTCAAAGCTCTCTCGGTATAGGGTTGTAAAGTTAGCGATCAATGAGCTACTTACTAACTGAATTACCACATCATATTGGATTGGCATAATATGTTGTTATATAACAAGGTCCACAGATATAGGCCATCATTTAGTTGTTACTGATATACAACCGTATATCAAATTGATATATCATAGGGCCATAATGAAATAATGATACTAGAATAAAATTGAATATTATGAATATTAACATAATACGCTCAGCAACTTATATGTGGCATAATCAATATTCCGACTGAACCTAATTTGGTTACATTAGTCGTTTGCAAGCATGTATCCACTAGTAACTTACAGTCCATCATCGCGTTAAATCATTTAGACAATTCTTAGAAGTGGGCTGATATGCATATAGGTATCAGAAAAATGAGTATCGCAATTGTATGTTGTCAGCAATATCTTGATACATTATGATGTATTTCGACCTGATCGCTGTAACATTAAGAAAATACACTTCAAAACATATCATAGAATACTTATTTAGTGAAACATTCAAACTTAAGAAAGTAGGCTGCATCGAGTTTCTTCAAAGGTATTCCTCCTTTATCAATTTTGAAAATGTTTTACTGAGTTCATGTATCGCAATTAAAGGGTATCCACCATATTAGTAAAATTGACCAATACAGTTGGTTTCGCAACCTACTTTATTGGTCTAGACATACAAGTTGAAAAGAATGCCGTTTGTGTTTTACCGTTAAGTTAGTTGTCGAATATTATAATATTTTCAATTAAATTCTACTCAAACTACCGTCGGATTAATAATGAAATTACTGAGTATATGAAATTAACCGTACCGAACGACTCGTACGATTATTGGTGCTGTAATGTGATAACAGTGTATTTAATTAATTGCTTCATAAAAATTGCAAAATTACTTACCAAAATTATATAAACTACTTAAACATTGATAAAAGAAACCAACTTCACAATTATTTTAAAGGAAAAAATTATAGGGAACTCTTCAAGGAAGTTATTCACAAAACAACAGTAAAAAATAGACGTAAAACAGAAAATGGTTTCAGTCAAAACTCGTTTAAAAGGATTATTAACGAATGTCTACTGAATCTGATTAAAAATCCACCTTTGTACATTAGTGTCGAATCTGATGATTGGAAAAGCAATAATGGACTTTCGTATTCAGCTGTTATTTTCAACTTATACTCATTAAATAGTAGAAAGCATAACTTTTTGGTTGGTTTTGATGGTGTTCAAGGGAAAACAAGACTTGACCATCAACTTTTATTACAAAAAAAGGTTGCTGAATATAATGCGAATGTGTTATTGGTTAACACCTGTACAGACAACGCTAGTACACTAGGTAGTACCAACAATCTTGACAGAGACGAATATCCACTATTTTCAGGTCACGTAGGTTGCTTGGCACACATCATTAATTTGGTATCAGAATCTATGATCAGTTGCATTGTTAATATGGAATTCGTAGATGATTCAGAGATTACGGTAGAATTAGATCCATTTATTACAAAGAAGCTATAACAAATAATAAAGACATACAAACAAAAATTAAATATCAGAAGGCTTATAATGAAGAATATAATAACTTAATAGAAATGAAGGTAATAGACCCAGATATTCGTTTAAACAAAAAGGAAAAGGAAGATGGTAATAAGAGCGAACATGATGGACATAACAGATAAATCACTATGTCGGATATTCTGAAGGATCCTTTTGATGGAAAAGCACCACAAATTCTTAAGAAGCTAATTGCTTTGAATAAGGAGGTAAGATCATCAGACAAGAAATTAAAGATATTCGATGCACATGTCTCAAAACGTATTCCAAAGTACTGCTCTGTTCGTTGGAATATTAAGTTGAATATACTTAAGGCCTTTGTTGAAAATTTCACGGGATTTACTAGATTTTACCAAAGTTGTGCTATGGAAAATGTTGAAATCCGCAATGTAATTTCATCCGATGAAAAGTTACAAGCTGAAATTTTAATTGAGATGCTACAACCATGTGAGCTCTTGACCAAGTATGTTTCGGAGAATACCTCTTTGCTAATTGCTTACGCTCCAATTTTGATTTCCTTAAGAAAACATGTCGAAGCTTGTATTAAGAAAGCGGAAATATTAAGTGTTAACATCTGCTTCAATGTATCATCATAACGGGTATTAACGCCTAACAAATCGGCCTTTTTTAATACAAGTTTCAACATGTTTTTTAACGATATCGAGATCGGAACGTATGTATTTGCCAAAGACGTATCCTCCGAAACGTTGATCAATCTTTAGGAAGTTCTGATATTTTATTTTCTGCAGGTGTGCTTAACTTAAAAAGGTGTTCTGATATAACTGAAATTTACGAAACCAGGAAGCATGAAGAGTTCAGTTACTCTAAAAGATACTTAAAGATAGCTGAGATTTTAATTAAATTCATTCATCTTCCTGTAAACGGTGGTGAGATTCAGACTACCATCAATCAAAGTGGTAATAACATCGGTAATAAAAGTTTCATGAATTACCTAAAAAGAAAGAAATCTTCACCAACTGGGGATGGTCGAATAAAGGCATCAGATATGACAGATTATCTTTCAGAACACTTACATGGGGAATTATCATCTTTAGACAACCTTTACAAAAAATTCTGGGAGCAGCTTAGAAAGGAGATAAAACTACAAGTGACTTTCAAACGCGGTAATTGGTTAGCTGAACTGATCATTGATGGATCACAGACGAAGAATATGTCACCAATATGTTCTATGGAAAATCAGACATTGAACAGCTGATCCTCGAATCAAAAATGTGGATTCGCGTCTATCGAAACTATATCAACGAGTGTCGCCAAAGAAGCAACCATGATTCTTTGCTCTCATCTATTATTGAATATATGCTCTTTTTACAGGTGACATCTGTCAATACAGAAAGAATGTTTTCCCGGATGAAGGCCTTTTATGGTGATCATAGACATTCTTTGAATGATTCTTCTGCTGAAGATGAAGCAGTAATGAGCAGTGTAACCCGGGATTTCAAAAAAGAATTTGTTAAAAATGTATCTATGAAAGATTGTTTTGCTAACTTCATTTCAGGATGATTAATTGAAATTTGTTTCCAAATAGATTTTTCTTTTTCTGTAATTTATATGTATCTTTTCTAAGTAATAATATGAGATAAATAATCCTAATTCTGCATTTTAATAAATCAACAAAGCATTCTATAAGCTGTCCATACATTCAAAAAATAGATCGAAGTTCCTTAACTCGCATTCTCACCAACGCAATTGATCTTGAAAACCTAGAATAACCGTAAATCAGATGTGTACACTAGCCAGATATATGTATGCTAAAATATCGCGCAGATCACAAACGACATGAGATTTGTGAAGCTATAACATTATAAAACTGCAAAGCTGGTTTGCATCCCTTTATCTCTCCAAATAAGTCTCTTAACCCTAAAATGAGGAAAGGTATCATAAGAGTGTATAAGGATAGTTCTTTAAATAAGTTCCTGAAGTTTACTCTTTTATATAATAAAATTTTCTGTTGAAAGGGAACCAACCAGCCTTCGCAATTTTTTTTTTTTCTTTAATGTTTTCTTTAAAATTTTGCCATTTGCGCAGCATTCAGAAGGCTGCTATGGAAAGTGGTCCAGTAAACAAACGTAAGAAGTGATTCACTACCCACTTTTCTCAAATACTTGACATCTTACGATACTTCAAAGTCATACATAATAATACTACTGTGGTAGTTTAACCTACACAGCGTTAATTTAACCTACACAGCGTTAATTACCTTAATTATAATCTAATCATTTATTTTACTAATTCTATAACTACTGACAAGAAATAACCGTTTCCATGTATTTTAAATATAAGAGTTTTGTCTTGCTATGAACACCTCGACAGCATGATTCCTATTAGAACAACCATTACAATTATTGTCTTCTTGAGTTACAATAAGTTCTCTGTAATATAATTCGATCGATGTTACTGATTTGACCTCTTCTGATATCATACATGACTTCTGGTAATGAATGGTTTGGTGCTTCCCAAGCCCACTGAAAAAATGAGACACCACATCGCTTCGAAACAGAAACAGGCGAACAATAGAACTGAAAAATTAATTTGGCGAAAAATTAAAAAGTAGACAACTGAAAAATTCTTTGTATGGCGTTTGATTCAAAGAGTTCATATTTATACACGTTATCTGTCAATCTTAAATTTGGTATATTTGTACTTCATAAAATACAATACTCGTACTATCGTTACATTCGCTTTATAAAAGATGTCTCAAGCTATTGTTCTTTCTGGTCCAAGTGGTACAGGTAAATCCACTCTATTAAAGAAGCTTTTCGCTGAATTCCCAAACAAGTTTGGTTTCAGTGTCTCTTCTACAACAAGAAATCCAAGAGAAGGTGAAAAGAATGGTGTTGATTACAATTTTGTTACCGTTGATGGATTTAAGAAAATGATCAATGATGATAAATTTATTGAATGGGCACAATTTTCAGGTAATTATTACGGTACTACTGTGGATTCCGTTAAACAAGTTATGGATTCTGGTAAAATTTGTATCTTAGATATTGATATGCAAGGTGTTAAGAGTGTTAAGGCTAAACCAGACTTAAAGGCTAGATATCTTTTCATTGCTCCACCATCAGTTGATCATTTAAGACAAAGATTACAAGGTAGAGGTACTGAAACTGAAGAATCCTTATCTAAGAGATTGGGTGCCGCTACCGCTGAACTAGAATATGCTAAAACCGGTGCACATGATCAAATTATTGTCAATGATGATCTTGAAAAAGCTTACAAAGAATTAAAAGAATTCATTTTCCAAAACTAAGCAAATCGGAGGAATTATGAGAAATACAGATCAATGTATACTATAATAAATAAGTAGAATATGTATAATTATAATATATGTCGTATATACTTTCGTCATTAAGTAAATTCAAATAATAAAAGAAATGAAGAATTATAATAATATTAAAAGGGAAACGGTCTATATTGGCACAGGTTATCTATGATAGTCTATAAATTTTGAAAACGATTTACTAATGGTTCACATACATTCAATAAGTCCAGACATCTAATTTAATTAATTTGTATACATAAGCAACTAAGGTAACCTATACCAGTAGAATAACAACACCGATACAGAGTTGCACCCATCTTGTAATATTACTTAGTGACACATTATTTACTCCGTCTAGGATAAATGATACAGACTAAACGATCCCTAATCTACATTTATTGCCACAGTAATCTCTCTTTCTTTGCCTGACACTAATTTCCTGTGTCATCGAACTAATCTTACTAAAAAGATACCTAAGGCTTCTAGCCCTGTCTCGCCTCAACATTTCTTTTTTACTATAACATCCCTGTAGAACAGTAATATCTTCCGGGCCTCCGAGAATTACAATTCCTCGTATTCTTAAAACAATTTAATATTACGTTTAAAAGTTCGATGACCTCAACGGAAAAATTTCATTTTTGCTCAGCGGTTGCCTGTGGTAACTGAAGAAAAAAAATGTTAATCGGTAAATCTATTCGTTTCTTTTTTTTTTCCATCTTTGGTTCCCCTCGTTAATTGAGCAAAATAAAGGAGATATTAAGTAATCATCCATGGGATTGTTCTATGTTAATAATATTTCGGCTTAGTCTGGACTCTTTCAATGAATAATGACGGCAATATGAAAATAATGTTAGTAAAATAGGCACGGATGTCTTGTTTCGAGGTATGACGATTTTTCTCCCAGATGTGCACAAATACTTTAATTTTAAGGGGCGATGGAATCATATATAAAGGCTAATAATTTTGTTTCTAGTTGATCTGTTTTAACTTCTAATCATTCTTATTTCATATTAAAATATATAAAACCAATAAGAAATATTTCTAATAGAATATTATCATATAACAAAAAAACTCAATTTTATCCAAATTTAATTAATTTACAATGGTCGCCCAAGTTCAAAAGCCAGCTCCAACTTTCAAGAAGACTGCTGTCGTCGATGGTATATTTGAAGAAGTCTCCTTAGAACAATACAAAGGTAAGTATGTTGTTCTAGCATTCGTTCCAATGGCTTTCAGTTTTGTTTGTCCAACTGAAATTTGTGCATTCAATGATGCTGCTAAGAGATTCCAAGATATTGGTGCCGAAATCCTTTTCGCTTCTACCGATTCTGAATATTCTTTATTAGCATGGACTAATATGCCAAGAAATGATGGTGGTTTAGGTCCAGTTACTGTTCCATTGATCTCCGACAAGAATTTACAATTGTCTAAAGAATATGGTGTCTTAGTCGAAGAAGAAGGTGTCGCTCTAAGAGGTCTATTTGTTATTGATCCAAAGGGTATAGTTAGACACATTACCATTAACGATCAACAAGTCGGTAGAAATGTTGAAGAAGCTTTAAGAGTCGTAGAAGGTTTCAAGTGGACTGATGACAACGGTACTGTTCTACCTTGTAACTGGACTCCTGGTTCTGCTACCATCGTTCCAGATGTCAAGAAATCTAAGGAATATTTTGAAGAAGAAAATGAAAAGAAATAAATCTAATGTTGTTTATAGAAATTTATAAAGATAAATAACAACCGAATATATATACTTATCTAATGACAACGAGAAAATAAATATCAATCTAAGAATTTATTAACATATATTTTTGTTTTATTTGAATATAATCAAATGTGCGGTATGAATAATGTAAGTATGCATAAGAAATATCATTATATAACGTATTAAGTTGTATCATAGAGCTATTGCTATCAACTACTCATCTTTATAACCAGATGAAATGAATGCCTTATCTAAGAAAGTAGACCATTCATTGTCATCGTCACATAATTCGACAGCAATATCTAAGAAATCTTTCACAAGTAACGATTTGCCTTTGTAAGGTTTATCATCAGAAGTATATTCTATTTGATACTTGAAAGCCTTATCAGCTGCTTCTGCCTTTGATTTACCAGCCTTTAAGTAAGACTGATAATCCTTATCGATTTGTTTTAAATCTGCAAAATATTCGATAAATTTGGTTGGTGAAAATAACTGTTCAACATATGCTGGGCCTAATGGATATTCACTTGGTTTCTTTCCAGGTATCGTTTTGTCTGGTTTCTTCTTACCTTTCTTTGTAATATGGGGCAGCGATTCCCCATCCGCATCCAAAGATAGCTCTTTATCGATCTTAGTTTCTAATTCAGCAAAGAATGTATCCCATGGTTTATAATCCTTTGCCATTATCGTATCGTCATTAATACCACTAATATTATATTCCCAGATTCTGAAGGAAGGATTAAATGTCGGGATAACCGACCCAGCAATATTAACGATGGAATATTTCTCATATATCTCATCCTTAGTTGGCCTCTTCTTCTTCTTTTTGTTTTGCTTCTTTTTCTTTTTCTTCCCACCGGCCAAAGACAAATCTACATCTTCATCTATGTCCTCGAAGTCTTTTTCATCAAACGGAGTAAATTGTACATCTGCAAGCTTCAACTCCCTTTGAATTTCTTGGTAATATTCGGCTTTAACTTTATTCATATAAGAAACCTTATTAATTGGTTTTGCTCCCATTGAATGGGCATCACTTGCATCTTCTGCCAATTCATAAAGATCAAATGGGTACTGTTTCTCACTTAATTCATCAAACCAATAAGTCTCATCTTCCATACTTTCAAGATCCTTTCTAGCCTTTTCACCATCGATCGGTATAAAATGATCCATGTTCATATGGCCGTACACACCACCTACAATTATATCTCTATATTCATGAGTCCACAAGGTAAATTTATCATAACAACTTTTATCGAAATTCTTTAAAATTGGTGGTACATGACCTGACAGCCACACCTTCATATTTCTTTGTCTCAACTCTTCTAATGTATAACCTAGCCATAATAATAATTGATAACCTGGCTCCTTTTTGGAATTACAATCATCAACTAATGGATTAGCTTTGTATAGATAAAGTGTATTAATCGATATAACTGCCAGTTTCCCTGGAATGATTTCTTTTAAATAGGTAACACCTCTATCAAACCAACGCCTTTGTTCCTGCGGAATAAATACGTCCCATATCTTAAACATTTCTCTGGTTTGTAAAGTTGGACCCAATGAAAACATATTATGCGGGAAGACATCGTTATTTCCTAAACTAGGTACAACTTCAATATCAAAATCTCTTGGATCAATAGTTCTCTTATTTTCGAATATATCACGGAACTTACCACTGACAATTTCATTCATTTCAAATATTTGGGACTCAGTTCTTGGTATTTGCCTGTCATTATCATGTCTTATGTTATCACCAGTCCATATCACAAAATCGATATGATCTCTCAAGGTTTCATTAATCCAATTTAATGTATATTCCATTAGATCGACAGATGAATCACAACCAGACATCGCTCTTCCAAATCTTGGTGCTAAAGAATTAGCGTCCCCATCATTCTCGTCCATACTGGATTTATCTCCTAATGGATGACATAGGTTATCAATAGGGGCATTCTCTTTATAATATCTATCAGGATGAATATCAGTAATATGTAAAAATCTACCATGAATCTTTCGGAGATTATTAGTCTTGACATCCTTTATATACACTGAATCCCTTACTGTAAGTCCAGACATTGACAATTTTTCCTTTAATAATTCCGAAACATTTTCATTTGCGTTATTGATATTATTTGTTTCCTTAAACAAATCATGATTATCGAATTTTGAAATTGTATAAAGACCACATAAGGAGACAATAAGTGTTCCCACTAATAAAGTATAACTTCTCCTTTTATCCGATACCATACTGTGGTGTATAATCCAATTATGTTGGAACGGATACTAAAATCTAGCAAATTTAATTAGAGTTGCTCCTTCAATCTAGAAATGTATATATCACCCCTAAATCGTAGCAATATGAATGGTTTTTGTATTCTTTTAACCTCAGACAGTACAAATAATATCTGTCTATGGCAAAATATGTTGTTATTTTCAAACTTTTAGCTGCTTTTGTAAGCTTCTTTGGGTAATAATTAAATAAATAATAATGGTTACTCCCTTTCTTATATAATTCCTCCCACGTTCT
Organism: Maudiozyma bulderi; assembly: GCA_031590215.1. NCBI lineage: Eukaryota > Fungi > Ascomycota > Saccharomycetes > Saccharomycetales > Saccharomycetaceae > Maudiozyma > Maudiozyma bulderi. Next base: position 255,600 of record CP134446.1, read on the forward strand.
TATATTTTAATTTCTTATATTTCGCATTCTCAAACGTTTCCAATGAGCTCCCATTTTTCTTTCTTTTTCACTGCACAATTTACTAAGAGCGATTTGCGGTTTAACGGTTACGTTAATCAATTACCGGACTATACAGAATAAGAAGCAATATACATGATGAAGTATTTACGTATTTGTTCATTTGATTGAATTAATGATACTTGAGTTAATGTGGCTTATTTGATGAAGATATGAGATTGTGTATATTAATTCTAAACAAAATATTTATTTCTAAAAGATTAAGTATGTAAATAAACTACAGATTGATAAAAAGAGGACAAAAAATTAGGTGTTGAATAACGATACTAATTTTGAGTTTAACTTCTTCTTCTACCAGTGGTCTTGGTATGTTGACCTCTGACACGTAGACCCCAGAAGTGTCTGATACCACGGTGGGCTCTGATCTTCTTTAATCTTTCTAAATCATCTCTTAATTTAGATTCGACTTGGTTAGCTAGAGTGTGGTAGTCCTTACCGTCAGCGATATCTCTTTGACGGTTTAAGAACCAAGCTGGAATCTTATATTGAGTTGGGTTTTGCATGATTTGAACAATTCTTTCTAATTCTTCTTGGGTTAGTTCACCAGCTCTCTTGTTTAAACTAACATCAGCCTTCTTACAGACTAAGTTAGAGTAACGACGACCAACACCCTTAATGGTGGTTAGAGCGTAGACGATCTTGATGTTACCATCGACGTTAGTGTTTAACAAACTGTATTTAAATGTAAAATTTTGAATTAATTTCAATTGTAAGAAAATTAATCAAATGATATTTATTGTTAGTAACGTTGTCATGTGGAATTTGTTTATATTATTTTTGCAACATGAATGATTGGGGTATCGAAATATTATAATCAGAGAATTCCTTCATGAAGGTTCATCCTATATTTTAGATGGGGGTGTCTATGGTATATTTGACTATTAGAATGAAAGCTTTTATCATCATCTTTTCAACGTAATGGATTCATAAATATTACAATATTGTTTCAATTTCATAATTATAATATGATACTTCTTCAAAATATTTACTTGCACCAATAACGGGTTCTAGTAAGGTTAATTAACGTATCCTGAAAACATATCATTCAAATGGTGTCATCATATCCTTTAGACTGTCTAATTTTATCATTTCTACCATTATCTATTGTCATTATTAATTAGATTCTAAAGCCTATATTCATTTCTCATCGTAGGTAGCTGGGCTTTCAGTATTTGTGGTGTTGTTTTCACGAATTGCTATTTAATTTTATACTCTTTTGTCATTACAGAAGTATTCCTTTAATATCATATTATTCGGTCTCTTTAATTCTATTCTTGTTGCTAATATTTTCTATTCTTCATTATTCAATAACATACCGTAAAATGTGTTGGAAAGAACCTTGTTCTTGGACGACTAGAGACATTTTTAGATGATTTCCTTGTTCGATTACTATATCTTAAGAACTGTTAATCCAAATACAATTTCATTCATATATATATATATATATATATATTTACACACACTGGCTACTATCTTCAATGAAAAATTGATATGTTGCTGTATAACATACACATTACACCTGAGGTTACTACCAGTCTAGTCCCCATACAGTATATCACTGCAGCAGGATACCTATACTATCAGTTTACTACGGCAATACAGAATATTGTACATAATCACGAAACAAGGATCCAGTCAGTGAAGATTGACTGAATTTTCCAAGATGAAATTTTACACGGTGGTCTTGTGTCCCTTCGATAGGGATCTCAAAATTAGGCAGCACTCCCGGCTCAGTTGGGAGACTGGACCAAGCGTAGTTGGGTCGATCGCCTTCGTTAGCAGAATGTTGAGGGAAACAATTAGGCTGGAGTGAACCCATTTATCAGGACCACTTAGGCTGGATGGTAGGCAAAGAAAATTTACTTCCACACCTCGGCCTCCCAAGAGAAAATTTCAAGAAATATAGTTACAAAGTGGAATTTTCAATGTTTTACGAAAAGGTACGGGTGTAATATTCGAGCAGTCAAAAAAATATAACCATGCCGAACAAGTCACTTTCGATGACATAGTTGGCATTTACTCAAATAGTTATCGCAGACGCCAATATACATATACACACATATATAATACAGTGTCATCTCAAAGCTGTCACTGTCAATTTTTCCTGTATAAGGTTTCAGTATCGAATTCACACAGGCTACTGGTGCATTGAATTTTTCCGATTGATCGTCGAGATTTCTTTTGGTGATCACAAAAACCATCAACTGCACGAGTGTGTGTTTCTGGAAGACCACATATCATTCTTACTTGTGATATTTTCCATATAACTTGCATAATGCACCAAATTCTTACCCACCCCAATTTTTTTAGTGCATTATAATTATGTTGCTTGATTATCTCTTATTTCGTAATGCCACACTAGTTCTGGCTCGGTAGCTGTCACTGTAACATAATTAACTAGTGCAGTTGCAATGAAATGTGGTAAGTACTTTCCAACATGCAGATATTTTATTTATCAAATGGACTAAATCGACTAGCTACTAATAAAGATTGTTACTTAATCTAATTTAGAATACTTGTACGTCCTTTTGTCACATCTATAATTTCCGGTTCAATGCTCATCGGGATTTCTCTTAACTTTTCTTTACTTTTCGCTTCGCTTTACGATGTATGTGCAGTGCGAAGTGAAAATTTTACATTTAAGATTAATATCTATTCCAAGCTCATCGGTTACATATAAGTACACAATATTATGAATAATCTCACATATAGTCAAACAAAACCACAACCAATTAGAATACCATTTGAACACAATGTCATCCAAGACTAGATACTATTTGGAACAATGTATTCCTGAATTAGATGATTTAGTGGATAAGAATCTATTTACCAAAAATGAAATTTCAAAGATAATGAAAAAAAGGACAGATTTCGAACATCGTTTGAATTCTAGAGGTTCAAGCACAAATGATTATATGAAATATGTTGCTTATGAGAATAATGTTGAAAAATTGCGTAAGAAACGTGTTAAGAGAATATTACAAGCTGGTAAGACCAACAGTATATCGGATTGGTCCATTGGACAAAGAATTACATTCATCTACCAAAGAGGTACTAATAAGTTTCCACAGGATTTGAAATTATGGGCAATGTATCTAAGATATTTAAAGACCAGGGGTGCGGAGACTTCTTATAAAAAGATTCATGCAGTTTATAATCAATTATTGAAACTACATCCATCCAATGTTGCTGTATGGATCAGTTGCGCTAAGTACGAGTATGAAACACACGCCAATTTTAAGAGTTGTAGAACAATCTTTCAAAATGGTCTAAGGTTCAACGGTGACTCTGCCCAATTATGGTACGAATATGTTAAATTTGAGTTGAATTTCATTACAAAATTATTAAATCGTAGAAAGGTTATGGGTTTGATTAATGAAAGAGAACAAGAATTAGATATGTTGAATGATGAAAATAAAGATTCAGCAGATGATGAAGGTATCAAATTACCAAGTACCGGTGACGCTATGAAGGATAAATTAAACGAATTACCTGAAGCTGATATGAATATGTTAGGTAACGCAGAAACAAATCCAGCTTTACATGGTGATGTTGCTTTAACTGTATTTGATATGGCTATTGAAAGTTTAGGTAAATACTATGTGAACAAACATAAGGGTTATTATGTCGGTACAGATAAAGACTTCGAAAGACAACTAAATAAGGATGCCGTTGAGGTTCTGTTTACCAAATCACTTGAGTATATTGCGTTGTTTGATCAATTTAAAGATTTAGATAGATTGTATTTGATTAACCATGTCATTCAATTCTGGAGAAATGAACATTTTGGTATTAACATAGAAACTGATTGCCCTGAATTATATTTACAAACCATCTACCTTGATGTTGTATTGAATATCAGATATATGACTGTGGAGACATTGGACATCGATGAGTTACAAATATCTGTAAAGAAATATCTTGCATACTCCAATAAATTAGATCAATCCATAAGGAAATCTATCCAAGAAAGATATAAGGAGCACATTAGGGAAACTTTCCTCGATGAAATGGAGAAAGAGAATGACTCTAGATTTAGAATATTAGAAATGATCTACAACAAATTATAAATAATAAGATAGTTTTATAGCATCTCCATAGCAATTTAAAGCATAGACATAAATAATTAAAAAGTATACAGATAATAACCTATATACAACAACGTAGATAAAAATTCATATATAAAAACATCAATAACGGCCGTTATTTAAAATGGTTAAAAAAAAATAAATAAAAAAAGTTGATAATATATACCTTGTTTATCCTATATACTGGTTTGTTTATTATCTTATGCACATGTGTTTCTTTCGTTATAGTTTTACAATTTTTCATTAGTGGAACGTATCCCTCCAAAGTAAGAGAGTGGAAATTTAGATTACCATTGACAGCAATTCAAAGTCCTATTCTAAAGTATTACATCCAATTTTGAGTTTGGAAAAAGTCGTAGATTTTATTACCTTTTACTGGATCTATATTTAGAAGTTCTCTACATGTCTTCTTCTTTAGATTACCACCACAGCGTAATAATTCTCTAAATATAACTTCTTTAATTGCTAGGTATGGTTTTGGTAGTATCTTTAATTGTAAACATAATTGTTGTTCTTCATTTGACAGTAAACCGAAGTCACTGCCATGTTGAATATCACTGATTGTGAGGTTCTTCTTACGGTTTGTGCTATTTTGTCCATCATTCTTGGAGCTGCTATTAGTACCATTAACCTTTTCTGAATTTGGAGTAGCAGTGCCAGGAATGACACTCGATGGGGTACCTCTGCCATGTCTCGTACTTATTGGACCATTCAAATGACCATTTATATCTCCGTTACCAATCTTTTCTAAAGTAGCAATTCTTGCTTGTTTATCTCTTTCATATTTCAAACCTGCTTCCATTGTTGTAATCCCATTTCTTCTCCATTCTTGTAATTGATGTATTCTTGATCTACAACGCATTTCTTCTAATACATCTCTACTGAATTCTTTATAATCCTGTGCTGACATTAATGCGGCAAATGGTTTGATTTTATTATACAATTCCTTCACTTCTTTGCTTCTACGTTTATCTATACTTTGTAATTTTCTATATTCCATTAAATTATTTTCAAACAATAATCTTTTCTTTTCAGTTCTTGTTGTTAATCTTGAATTATAAATATCTAGAATTGCAAATTTTAATTCAATATCCAATGATTGATCATCAGGTTCGAAGACCATATCTTTAACTGGTCCTTCTGCTTCATTTTCAAATTCGGTCTCGAATTCTAATCTACCTGGCATAAACCCTTGAACTTCATGACAACTTGGTACCGAAGCTAATGGTTTCCTTGGTGGTTCTAAAGGTTTATCTCTAAATGCTTCAATACGTCTCTTTCTTGCATCTAAGAATTCATCCTGTGGAACATGGATCTTTTTTGTAATATCTGGAATAGGATAATATTGACTATCTAAATAATATTTTTGATAATGTTCTGCCACTTCTTCTTTAGTCCTACTACCTATATGATCTGCAATATCTTGCCAATTACCTAAACCTAATGTTTGTGCACCTTTAATCAACAAAAGTTCTTCATCTGCACCCCAATCTTCACTTAGGATAGGATATGAATTTGTCTCAATGATTCTATAATCATGATATGGTCTATGATTACCATTATATAAACCTTGTGAGAAACAAGGAACACATAGATCATATTCTGGACAGATCGCGCACGATATTCTTACACGATTAGTACAATCTGAAGAACATACATCACAGTGAAATTTATTTGACATGTTTCGAAACAAAAACAAAAAAAAAGAAAAGATAATTTACAATGATATTTCTTTATGATATGATAGAAATATACCAAAGGTTAATGAATAAATGAATGGATTAAAATATGAATTAAAAAAAAAAAAAAAAGATGCTACCGATTCTGAATGATTTCACTATGTTATGCAAATAGTTATAATGTCCCTAATATAAAAAAGGACAATTATACGTGAATTGTTATCTCTGGATAATATCTTTGTTTATTTTAAAGCAACTGAAACAGGGGAAAAATATGTATGCTAAAAATGTGTCAGATCAGTTGTTTAAAATTGCATCAAAAAAGAAAGAAGGAAAAAATGAGCCTATTTACGTTGGTACCTGTTCCCTTAATTTCAAAATTAGGTGTATACCGGATATTATGTTTCGTTCTTTGTTTTGAGATTGTGTATTATTACGGTTACCTGATTATTAAAGATTCTTCCACCGACGACAACAACAACAAAAACACACCAGCGAAATTTAATTTTCCGTTTTCGGATGAGAGGAAGTTTGAGGAAAGAAAAATGTGACGATGTGTAGCATCCGTGCACCAACCAAGGAAAGTGCTCATTAAATTTTGTTCAAAAGTGCTTTTCTTCTCATTTTTGTAAATTCTATAATTTCCTTATTTGGACATATCAGAGCATTGGTTCTCTTTTCGGCAACTTCAATAAACTTTCATGCGAAACTTTTCATGGTTATGCACTTGACATATAAGAAGATTTTAGTTAATTCGAAGCATTACACACTTGTAAACAATCTATAAAGAAACCAAAGACCGACATTCACAATAAACTAAACACATAATGGTATGTTTAATATAAGTTATATGTGAAGGAAGAAATATGGTCGTTTTCAATTCCAGGTATATCTAGTCCAATGTGAACTGATATACTCAAGTCATCTCTTTAAATTGGTAATACTATTTAGAGATAGATATAGAATATACTCCTTTCAGCTACTGTAATCTTTATCAATTACCAAGTTGATAGATACGCGGTACGAGTCGTTTTCCTGTTAATGATGATTGACTTTATTTATATGATAGTGGTCATTTAAATAAATCGTCATTGAATAACGTTCTCAAAGGAGGAAACATAATTTTCTTACTTCCCCAAAGCAAGAAAATGTTACCTTAGGTGCATCCTTTAATTAGATAGTGTTCCTTAGTAATGTTATGCTTGTGATACCTCATTGAATTTTTAAAAATACTAACTAATAATAATAATCAACAATACGTGTGTGATCAAATTTAAAAGTTTTTCGTGGAATGATAACTACATGCATTGCTATCATTCCTTCATTATTTTGTTCATATTATTGTTGTGCATATAATTTTTTTTGAAATAGGGTAGAGTTAGAACCAAAACCGTCAAGCGTGCCTCCAAGGCTTTAATCGAACGTTACTATCCAAAGTTAACTCAAGATTTCCAAACTAACAAGAGATTATGTGACGAAATCGCTACCATTCAATCCAAGAGATTAAGAAACAAGATTGCTGGTTACACCACTCACTTAATGAAGAGAATTCAAAAGGGTCCAGTTAGAGGTATTTCTTTCAAATTACAAGAAGAAGAAAGAGAAAGAAAGGATCAATATGTTCCAGCTGTTTCTGCTTTAGATTTATCTCACTCTAAGGGTGTTTTGAATGTTGATAAGCAAACTGCTGAATTAGTTAAATCTCTAGGTATGAAATTACCATTATCTGTTATCAATGTTTCTGCTAACAGAGAAAGACGTTTCAACAAGAGAGCTTAAATTAAACGAATGAATAACCATTAATTCATTTTCTGTTTTTAAGTTTGCGCATACTATTTATGTAATATTATACAATTAATCAATACGATAAATAGACATATTTTAATAATCTTCGTTTCTACAATATTAAAAAATTAAAGATGAAATAATTTGACGATTGCAGATATAGCAAAATTAAGGTGTTATTAACATTATAATAGATTCAATATATCGTTGCCAATATCTTTAATTTTAATTAATTTATTATCTAAGTTTTTTTCAGTTTCTAAAAGATAATCGGAATTTGTATTAATAATTTCAATGATTATTTTAAATTTATAACTTAATTCGATCCTTAATTGAATTAATTTTTTGGTTAAATCTAAATGTTTCTGATTCAATTCTTCACCGTAAGTGATCCAATCCTTTAATGATTTATTAACTTGATCTTGACAAAAGGATAAATCCAATTCATCTTCTAAACCTTCAAATACTTCTTTCAATAAATCGGATGATTTATAAAAATCATTTCCGTTATCTGTTGTATTGATATCGAATAATAAACATTTCAATTTCTGTAAAACTAATGGATTTTTAGGGATTGTTTCAATTCGTTTACTTTCATTTGGATTTGAAGTAGTTGTAGTGGTAGTAGGGCCAATATTATATTCTGAAGTCTCTATGCCATATTGTTTAAGTTTCTTATTTTGTAATCTATCCTTATCTCTTTTATGTTTCTTTGAAGAAGTTGTTGTTAAGGAATTATTATTATCTAAATTATCAATCCTTGAATGAAATGGTTTTTCATTAAATTTATTATTATTGTTATTTTTAATATGTTTCTCCAATTCATTTTCTGGTTCCTTTTTAACAAATGTAGTTGTAATCTTTTCAGGGGTATTAATACCAGGTTTCAATGGAATTTGAACAGGATCAGTAGTTATTAAGAAGGATTTTAATTGATTCAAATTATTTTTCTCTAAGATTAATGCAGAGTTTCTTTTCTTCAATTCATTATTTGATTGATTATTGTTACCTTGTACCGTTTGTGTCGATGACGAAGTATCCTTTGCTGTTATAGAACTTGATATAACTAAAGCTGACTCATCAGGTGAAAATTGTGAATTAGGTTCAGTATCGGGTTCGGATTTAACAAATGGTTTCATTAGATATATTTGATCTGATTGTACAGTAGTGTCAAAACAGGAAAAAAAACATCTAATGTAGTTTTTTTTTCTGAGCTGTTTATATAATATATCCCCCTTATTTCCAGGCTACTCATCAAGACCATTTAGCCGCCCATCTCGTCGAAGTTTATTTTCTGCTATTTTCCATCATCGGTCAAAATATCGCCCCATCGTAACAAGAAATATCAGTTTGCTCCAAGTATTCAGAACAATGAGTGTTATTGTATACACTATATATTGCAACTTAGCCAAATAGCATCGAGGTTATTGCTGTTTAAGAGCATGTATTTCTGTTTCTCAAAGCTGTTATCAGAACCATGTAACAAAAATTCATTTGTTAATAAGATAAGTTTAAGCTTTCAGAATGACTACAAACAAACACTGACTCATTGTTACAGCTCATGATCTATATCCCTCTCTATATGTTAATCCCATTACTAATAAAAGTATAACATTGTCAGCATAACAATTAAACAACCAAATTCCCTTCTCTTAACTCCGGACTGACTAATAAATACATAAAATACAAACAAAGAGATAGATGGAAAGCTGTCGATGTTCCTTCTACAAACAACAGTCACAACCAGCGAGTGTATGCACTACTCTTCCTCTCTCGCATTTGCCGAACAGGAAAACGATGAAAAAAAACAAAAAACGCCTCGGCTCTGTTTGTTTCCACAGTGACACGGCACAATGTGAAACTGTGATGGTGGTTTTCTCTTCTTTTGAGTCCTCGGTTTTATTACCGATTGGAAATTTTTCATCCGATGCATCTATTGCGAATTTCGTTACGTAAACAGTTGGAAAATTTTCAAATTAATATGGATTTCACTCTCATATATATATATATGACAATATTTAAATAAGTTTATGTTGTTATTACTACATCCTTTATTTCGTATCTATATTTGTTCTTAATACCTTAGTCACTCACTTATTGAAGAAACAAGAGATAATATGTCATACGATAAGAGACACGATGTTATTGATTTAGTTGGTAATACACCACTAATCGAATTGAAAAAATTACCAAAGGCTCTTGGTATCAAACCAAGAATCTTTGCTAAATTGGAACTATATAACCCAGGTGGTTCCATTAAGGATCGTATTGCTAAATCCATGATTGAAGATGCTGAAGATCGTGGTATAATTTCACCAGATAAGACAACTTTAATTGAACCAACTTCTGGTAATACAGGTATTGGTTTAGCTTTAATTGGTGCAATTAAAGGTTATAGAACAATCATTACATTACCTGAAAAGATGTCCAATGAAAAGGTCTCCGTATTGAAAGCTTTAGGTGCAGAAATTATTAGAACTCCAACTAATGCAGCTTGGGATTCTCCAGAATCTCATATTGGTGTCGCTAAGAAATTGGAACAAGAGATTCCTGGTGCAATTATCTTAGATCAATATAATAATAAGATGAATCCAGAGGCTCATTACAGAGGTACTGGTAAAGAAATTCAAGGACAATTACAAGATTTAGGTCTATTTGATAAATTAAATGCTGTTATTGCAGGTGCAGGTACTGGTGGTACCATTACAGGTATCGCTAAATATATTAAGGAACAAAATCCAAAGATTCAAATCGTTGGTGCTGATCCAGTTGGTTCAATCTTAGCACAACCAGAAAATTTAAATAAAACTGATCTTACTGAATATAAAGTCGAAGGTATCGGTTACGATTTCATTCCAGAAGTCTTAAACAGAAATTTAATTGATACTTGGTACAAAACTGAAGATAAACCATCTTTCATTTATGCTCGTGAATTGATCTCAAATGAAGGTGTCTTAGTTGGTGGTTCTTCAGGTTCTGCATTCGACGCTATGGTTAGATACACTGAAGATCATCCTGAATTAACTGAAGATGATGTCTTAGTTGCCATTTTCCCAGATTCTATCAGATCCTACTTAACTAAATTTGCTGATAATGAATGGTTAAAGAAGAACAATCTATGGGATGATAAAGTTCTAGCTAACTTCAACCATGCCAAGAAGACTACTAATTCAAGTGAATCCGATATCTTTAACGGTGCTACCGTTAAGGACCTACATTTAAAACCTGTTGTCTCTGTTCAAGATACCGCTAAAGTTGCTGATGTTATTAATATCCTAAGAGATAACGGTTTCGATCAATTACCTGTATTGAACAGCAATGGTCATTTAACTGGTTTAGTTACTTTATCTCAATTATTAAAGAAAATATCTACAGGTTCTGTCACTAAAAATGATTCCATTAGTGGTACTTATCTAGATTTCAAAAAATTAAATGATTTCGATGCCGTTTCATCTTATAATGATAACAAGACTGGTAAGAAGAAGTTCGTTAAATTTACTGAAGCTACAAAATTAGCTGACTTGAACAAATTCTTCGAAAAAAATTCTTCTGCTGTCATTACTGATGGTTTGAAACCTGTTCATATTGTTACTAAGATGGATTTATTAAGTTATTTATCTTAGATTAATGAAATAAGTAAATTAAATAATACAAAATAAGATAATCGTAGTCATTCATATCCGGTGTATAGAAGAAATCATATAACAAGTAAAAACAAATAACAGTATGTATGTTGGGTTCAATGAAATGAACGTTTCTATCTTTTATTGTTTCAAATTTTATATCGCTATATACGGCACCGCGTTTATATACTGAAAAGAGAGAAAGAAAAAATGCCTATATATATATCAAAGATCATAATCAAGCATGTCAAGAAGGAAGAAACACCTCTATACCATACTGACCTGAAACTACCACGAGTTCTGATAAGCCAATTATGTCTAGTGATCCAAGAAGAAGGCAAAGTCGTCATGAATTGACACCAGAGAATTTACAAACTGCGATACAAGTAACTAATATCCCAACCGATTGGACTTCAGAGACTGTATCATCGATTGTTGCAGGTTCAGGTATCATTGTTGAAATCATACCTAAGATTGACCCACGCACAAATAAATTAATCAGTATTACATATGATTATCAAAACAATAGAGAATGTGAGGATGCTTATGATTTATTATCACGAATTGATAGATTGCCATTTAATATTGAAAAATCAATTCCACCAAATTATAAGGATAGATTAAAATCCATCGAAGAAGGACAAACAATGAATAGACCCGAGGTTGAAATGGATAGGGATTCGTATCCATGGAATTTAAATCTAGAATTACCATTTCAAATGGTGACTAATGTACCAATTCCAAGAAAGCCTATTCCAACTGCTCAACCAACTGTTACAACAAATACAAATGATATGGCATTCCCAGATATTCTAAGTAAAGCGTCACAACATCTACCTGCAATGACTAATGGATCCCTTACAACAGATGATACAACAGGTATCTCAATGAATTTAAGTAAAATTGCACCATTACAATTAATTGAAATGATTTCAAATTTAAAAATTTTAGCAAATCAAGCTACAACAACACATCAACAAATTGAAGATTTTTTAAATGGTAATAATAAAGATATTACTGTAGCGGTATGTCAAGCATTATTGGAGATGGGTTTCATTGACACTAATGTTATTAATTCAGTCATTTCATCCTCGTATAATGTGAATAGTCGAACTGCAAGTATGAGTCTTCCAGAACAACAACAACAGAATCCAGTTGCTGAACCTATACCGACAAATGAGGAATCCCCACAAGTATCGAATATTAATAACAACAACGGTGCGCCAAGACAAATAAATGAAGCTAAATTACAAACTGCACCTGAGAATCAAAGAGAAATGATTAGACAAGTATTAACTTTGACAGATGCTCAACTAGAACAATTACCTGATGCTCAACGAACAATGGTTGATGGTTTACGTAAAGAATATTTAATGTAAATATAATTTAATGTCATACTGTGGAAACACTGACCAATCATTTCACACACCCCACACACATATACATATATACGCTTAAAGGTTCTATCGTATTCTAGAATATATCTATACATGCAATCTTACTCATTTACAATTTAATACATACATATATAAACTATTGAATGTGAGTCAACTTTATATAACCTAATGATGAATGTGACGCATTCCCAATACGGATATTCTGCAACGGAACACGGAACACGGAACCCATGGAACACGGAAAGAATCCGAAAGAATTATCGAATTCCCGCCACCACGAACGGACTATTCCCAAACGGTTTTTTTTTTTTTCGTTTACACATAAAACACACTTACGTAGAAATCTCATTTCTGTTCCCTTTCTCTCTTTTTTGCCGTAACATTCATTCCCTTTGATGCCTCTTCTGCAGCGGTCACTGTGTGAAAAACGCCTTGTCTAGAAACCCTTCGGCGATTCGTCATTACGCTCAAATAGCTGATTCCAATAATTTTAATAATATTATCAGCATTAGCAATAATAGATATGACTATTTAATTATTTATGTAAATGCCGTATAATTTGTAACAGTAAATCACTGTTAAAGGGAGATATGAATAAAACGGCAATAAGGTGCAAATATAACAATAGATTATAGTGAGTAATATTAGAAAAACAACAAGACGGTTGCTGTTTACGCCGTGTTATATATTTCTAATGATAACATAGTATTTGAATATGTTCTACGCCTATAAAGTAATAAGGCGCCCTTTAGTTGTGCCGTTTGTGTATTATAATGTTATTAGTAACAATATTACATTTTTACCAATCAATAACAACTTCAATATTGTAGAGTTGTCTCTTTTCTCTTTTCATTAATGTGATCAACAAATCCATGTGAAATATTATTAATATATAAAGATGTTATTTTTTTCTCATTTTTATTGAAGGTCTTTCTTGTTTTCAACTTGATAATATTTTCACATTCCAGAATATGTCATTTCTAAAGTGTCATCGGTTACAATTACTATATTAAGACAACCAGCTTCTAGATAGATACATAGTTATCGACTTTTTTTTATTAAGTATTGTTTGTGGACTTTTTTCAACAGATTTCCTACGGAACAACTTAGTATTATATTACCGGGAATTAGGGGAAGTGCCGATATCACGTTTATCACAATATATAAAGTAGATACCAAGTTCTTTATTTCTTTTATTGAAAAATTGACTTATTTCTCGAATAGAATTTCATTTTTGTTTCAACACAAATTATGTCTGTCATTGTAACAGATAATACCCTATCATCGGAAGATTTATCCGATATCGATATGTCCACAGTTGCTAAGACAAGATCCTCAGGGATCTCTTTTATTACTCCTGAGACTCATGATATGGTTAGATCATTATTTGATCCAACTATTAAAAAATCATTTTTAGAGTTATGTATTACTATATCATTATTATTAAATTTTGTCGCTGCTTATTATTGTGTTCAATGGTTTGGTCAATCATTTACTAGAAAATTATATATTGGACAGTATATCTTTTGGAGATTATGTTATAATGGTGGTATTGGTATAATTTTACATTATCAATCACATTATGAATCCCTAACAAATTGGTTTAAACGTAATCAAATTTTCAATAAGAAAAATAATAGTCTATTGGCTAAATTTTTACAATTTGAAGTAGGCGCTAAATTACCTAATAAGAATCAAATTTATGATTATCCACAAGAATTAACTACATGGTTATTATTTCGTCAATTTGTTGATTTAATCTTGATGCAAGATTTCGATACATATATCATTTTCGTATTTTTATCCCTACCGGATGCATCTTTATTATATTTATTAAACTGGGAATCTCTTCTAGGTATGGTACTAATTATATTTAATGTATGGGTTAAATTAGATGCTCATAGAGTAGTTAAAGATTTTGCATGGTATTGGGGTGATTTCTTCTTTTTACAAACAAATTCACAATTAGTATTTGATGGTGTATTCAATATTTCTCCGCACCCAATGTATTCAATTGGTTATTTAGGTTACTACGGTTTATCATTAATTACAGGTGATTATCAAGTATTACTGGTGTCTATATTGGGACATTTCTTACAATTTTTATTTTTAAAATATGTCGAAACTCCTCATATTGATAGAACTTATGGCCAAGCTAATGATTCTAGTGTTACTACAACTGCAAATATTGATGATTTAATAAGTAAAGAAAATTACGATTATTCAAGACCATTAATTAACAACGGTTTATGGATGACAAATTTCAACAAGTTGAGAGCATCAGATTATTTCACAATAGGAACAGTACTAACTTTATTCTCATGGTATTTCACATATTCACCATCCCAAAAAGTTTTATTTTCATTGACATTTACAACCAAATTAATCTCATGGACTATAGTTAGTCGTATCCTTTATAAACAATCTAGAGATAAATGGTTTACTAAACTATTTATGAAGAACGGGTATACTCAATTATATTCCTTTCAACAATGGCAATTCATTTACAATTATTCTTTAGTCCTATCATATACTTTACTAATGTTACAAACGATTAATAATGTAAGAACAATTCCATTTAAAGAGGATACAAGGACCCAATTTATTTTCGGTTTATTATTATGTTCATTACAGGTTTGGTGTGATTCAGAAATTAGAGACGCAATTTCAGATTTTGGTTGGTTTTATGGTGATTTCTTCTTAAGTAACTACATTGCCACTAGAAAATTAACTTCAGAAGGTATCTATAGATATTTGAATAATCCAGAAGCTATCTTGGGTGTCGCTGGTGTATGGGGTACTGTATTAATGACAGATTTTAATAAATTTAATATGATTCTGGCCTCACTATGGACATTCTTAAACTTTATGTTGGTCAAATATATTGAGACTCCACATATGGAAAAATTATATGGTAATGAACAAAGAATTAGTGGTGTTGGTAAGACTCTGCTGTCTCTAAAACCTTTAAAACGTGTCTCTGAAATTGTGGACAACATCGAACACATCATCATGAGATCGTTATTAAATAATAATGAAAATGAGGCTCATTATCCACATGCTGTCACTAAACCAAATACAGATATATCTAAATTGAAAAGCAATACCAAGGACTGGGAAAATGTAATCGAAAGTGCAATTAAGAATGTCACAAGTAGATTAACACCAAATTGCGAATTTGAATTAAATTTTGCAACTGAAGAAGAAGCTTGTTCAATTATTCCACAACCCGTTGAAATTATTTGGAAACTACCTGTCGATTTATATGATGAAAATGATTGGATTGGTTTATATAGTGTCATGAGTACCAGAAATAATCGTGAATTTACCAGAGTCCCCTCATTTGGTCATTGGGTACATACAAGAAACCATGTATTGGAACGTACTGATGAATTTGTCAAGGGTAAAATTGTCTTCGATGCCTCCTTATTATATTATGAAGTTGGTATTTATGAATTTAGATATCATTCCAAGGATACTCATAAAGTATTAATGATTTCTACTCCATTCCAATTAAGATTACCAAAATTGGATACTACAAGTGAATTGGAACTTAAAGAATCATTATTAGAATTTTTGAGTACAGCACAAGTTGTTAAGAATGAAAAATTCTTTGATTATGAAAATGGTAATAAATATTTTAATATTAAATCATTACAAAGGGTTATTAAGCATAGTATAGGTGTTGAATTATCTAACGAATACATTAGAAAAGTTAATGGTGACATCGATGTTATGGCCAATAGAATTTGGGATATCAAGAAGATTTTAGATGAACTAGAATAATTCTAATTTTAAATAATTCCTATATAAAAAAAAATCTAAATATTCAAACATACATAAAAAAAAAGTATAAAATTTATTAATAAATTGAAAATTGAAAATCTTATTATATAGTGTACAACTTATGAAATGAAACGGGTATGTTATAACTCAGTTTATAGTAAAAGGAGTGTGAAAGAAATTAAGAAAATGACTGTTTTTAATCCAGGGATACTGAATTTATTGGAAGAACCAGTTTGTGTAATGATTCCATGCGGGGTTGTTGGAGAAGTTGAAGTAGAGACAATTACTTCAGAAATTGAAACTGATTCGGATGAGTGAGTATTAGAGATAACAGTGGTTGAAGATAGGGATAATTGTCCGTTCGTCTTAGTTAAGCTTCCTGGAACAGTATCATGATATTGATTAGAGCCGTATTCCAGAATTGTGGTCCCGGAAGAGCTACTCGATTCAGCGTCAACAGTTGGAGAATTTTCATTAATTACAGTTGATGTGGAAAGTAAAGTTGCAGCAGATGATCCAGTAACTACATGATTAGAATTTACATTGGCCATAGTGGTTGGAATTGAAGATAGGGAAGTAATTTGAGTCGTGGTTGTTAAATCAGATAGAATTTCCCCTGATGATGGAGATCTAATCATCTTCGCTGTTGTTTCAATAATATTTCCGCCATTGGAGTATGTTGAACTCCTCATTGAGATTGTTACTGGTTGATTCGTTAATGTTGATAGGATTGTTGTGGAATTGTTAAATCCCATAGACGATTTGTGTACAGATGAATTGCTACTAGGAGATTGTGTAACAGTTATTTCATATGTACGTGGTACAATAATAGTAGAGTTAACTATTTCAGTTTGTGTTATTGTTTGAGTACCGACAGAAAGTGATGTTACAGTTGACCTTAAAATGTTATCAAATTTATCTGTTTTGGTTACTACAGAGGTTACATTAACTGTAACAGGTATGTTCTTCATTTGAGTCTCTGTTGCCAGAACTGTATTTGTTTCATTAATAAAATTTGTTAAGGTAATTAGATTTGTGCTATTTTGGATATTCGTTAAGGAAACTACTTGTGTAAAAGAAGTGGTTACCGGTACAACTGTTGTCAAAGTTTCTGGTATTCTGGTCGTAATTGTTGCTTCCTTGGTTACCAAAATTGTGCTGGATACAGTCTCCGTTTTCAGTTCATCATCTACAATAGTTTGCAAAATTATTGAAGTAGAGTTAATCGGGATAACCTTTTCAATTTCCTTATTGACAGTTAATGTGGATATAACGTATGATGTTTGAGTTTCAGCAGTCTTTAATGTTTCTATTGTATGTGATGTTTCAAATATGGTAGAGGTGAGTTGAGTCCTATCAGTAACAATCTCTGTCGCGGTAGTGTTAATGAAGTTGGTATTTGTCAAGTATTCTGTTTCAAGGACTAACGAAGTTACGACAATGGTTGTTGGTACTATCTGTGTCGAGGTCTGTTCTGCAATGTATGTGCTAGTAACGGAATATGTGACTGGGATTTGCATTGTTGAAGTGTAAACCTCTAGAGATTTATCAGTAATAGTCAGAAGCTTAGAACTTGTGACGGTAACAGGAACTGTAGTGTTAATTGTATTTGTGTATGTGAAAAGTTTAGTGATACTATTAGTTAATGTTAATGTTTTTAAAACCGTTTGATTAATTGTCGAATTTATAATATCTGTGGATTGTACAATTGACACAACTGTATTTGTTATAGTTTCAGTTGTTGGTACCACATGTGTGGATTCAATTTCCTTCATTATTGTCTCAATAACCTCGGTAGTAATCGGAACTATAATTGTAGATGTTTCAATATCCAAAGATTCATTTGTAATAACAGTAGTTAATGTGGAAACAGTTGTAGAAAGAACTGTACTCTCAAATATAGAGGTACTGGTAACGGTGTTCAGGACATTTGATGTTTTTACTTCTGTGGTAGTAATAGTATCTTCCAGCAATGAAGTACTCGTTGTTGTTACTGATAAAACATCAGTAACAGATTTAACATCAGTAACAGATTTAACATCGGTAGTTAAGATAGTGCTAGTAATTAATTCTGTAGATGGAGTCAAAGCTGTCGATGTTACACGCTCGACTATTGTGCTTGTAGTTTCAGTAGTTATTGGAATTGTCATGGTAGATGTCAGAACCTCCAAAGATCTATCGGTTACTGTTGTTAACACAATCTCTGTTTTAGTAATTGGGATAACAGTCTCAATGGTATTTGTAGCAGTTATGTATGATGTCACATCACTTATATGGGTTAACGTTGTTATAACAGTTTGATCAATGGTAGAATTGATGATATCGGTGGTCAATATTGTATTTGTAGTCTGTTCCGTTGTAGTTTCAGTGCTGGTAATAACATATGTTGTTGGAATCACCTGTGTGGAAGTTATTTCTTCTATATGTGTAGTCATAATCTCGGTTGTCACCGGGATAACCAGTGTAGAAAGAACGGTGCTTTGGTGGATATCTGTTGTAGTGACGACTGAAGTCAAGGTAGTTGTACTTGGAATGATTGTCTGATATGTAGTAGTATCTGTTATCACCAGTGTCTGATATGAGGTGATAATGTCTGTGGAGGAGCTTATGTATGTTGTATTGTGCGTATGCTCAACAGTCACGTCCTTTGTAGATATAATAATAGATGTTACTGGAATTGTGGTTAATATTGTAGATTCAGTTACTATCGTTTGTGTTATATCTTTGGTAGTCGGAATTGTAACTATTGAAGTTTGTAATACTAGAGAGTTATCTGTGAATGTTGTTGTGATTATAGCGGTACTTGTGACAGGAATGACAGTAATATATGTTTCAGTTTCCAGAATAATACTCGTAGTATCGGTGATAGACGTGCTAGTTATGACTTGAACAGAAGTTGAAGTTGCTACAGTTGACTCTACGTCAGTACTTGTCACAACAGTTGAAAGTACTACTGTCGATGTTTCAAAGTTGGTTATATCGCTAGTACGACTTACTATATTCGTAGTCAAATATTCTGAAGTCATTGTTTCTGTGTCTGTTTGGGTAGTTACATATGTTTTTGTTGTATCCTCAGTCACGGCGAAAGTTGTTGTGGATGTCACTTCAAATGTTTCGGTTGTACTTATAACTATTGTTTCGACTTCGGTAGTTTGAGTTGTCAGAGTATTAATTACATTACTGGTGAATGTTGTTAGAATCTCAGAACTGCGGAAAACTATATCAGTAGTTGTGAAATCGGTTGTCTTTACTTCTGTTTCAGTTGTTGATGTCTCAATTATTATTGTTGTTGTCAATGGTATCGTGGTAAATACCGTGTATGTCATCTCAACAACAGAAGTTTGTTTCTCGATTGATGTTTCAGTATCTGTAACTACAACGACGGATGTAGAAGTTAACAACTTCTGTTCCGTTTCAGTTATCGTTGACGTAACAGTATCCGTTTCTACAACTGAGTTGACCTGAGTTTGTGTCTTCTCAATTGTATTAGTAATTGTATCACTATTTGTGACATGATTAGTAACAGTGATAGTGTTTTCCACTGTCTCTGTAATGATTTCAGTATTTGTTATGTGATCCTGCTCTGTTACTGTTTCTGTTTGAATCTCAATACTAGTAATGGCAGCTGTTTGCAACATAGTATTGGTTTTGTCTTCGGTTGTCATTATAACATCAGTCGAGGTTTCAGTGACTGTAGCTGTAGCTGTTGCTGATACAGTTAATGTGATGGTAGAACTAGCTGGTACAGATACTGTAGCAGTTTCAGTTTCAGTTTCGGTAGTCGTTTCTGTATCATGGAGAGTAATATATGATGTTACTGTTGTTGGGAAGTCTTCATTCTGTGATGCTGATGCCGTTATTGTAGAAGATAAATAAGGACTGTCTGAAATAGACGTAACAGTTACACAACTTCTACAATATGTTGATGTAAACTGTGATGTAATAGAGTAGGTCGTACCCACAGCACCAACTATGTTTGAAAAGAATAAACTAAACACAAACAGTTTTAGAAATGAAAATATCATCATCTTGTCTTGCTAATCAATGCAGTTCTTATGATTGAGAAAGGAAATTTTGTTTTTGATTATGTTAAGCATTATTCAAGTGTATCATTCTTATATACCATTGATTATTAACCGATAGTAACCTAATGATTTCAGATTTAATTGAGACTACATCAAAATATATCGAGAATTATATTGTTGCTACGCATATCTTGACCAAATCTTACAAAGAGATCCATTCAGTCCTTTGCACAAAATTCAATCTTGATAATTTTGAGGTTCTTATATCGTTGTTACACTATTTTTCTTGCTACTAATTCCTGCTGAAAAAAATAAGACCATGTAATTACTGTATTCGGTAATTACATCACTACCTCTATTATGTCAACAGTAATAATGACCTAGCGTTAAAAAAAAGCTTGAAAAAATGAAACGTTGATATATTTTTGTAGTAGGAAACATTTCAGATATGTCTTCTCATCGAATTTCTCTTTCGGAACACCATTGTCTTATTTTGTTTCTTGGTTTTTATGTCACAAGAGCTATACAGTTCCATGGACTAGTTTAGAAATTATTGTAATATAAGTTCTATCCACCTAAGAATGTTGTGGTCTAGTTTTCTAAATGCTAAGGTTTGTTATATTACGAAGTAATATTATTTGGTTAAATTTCTAAAGACAGAATGAGTGGTTTTGTTCTTGAACATCTACTTAAGCCAGATTTACTTGCTATTGGTATAAGGGTTTTTTTTAAATCATGGATTCTTTTCATACATGTATCTATGGATGACACGAGTGGAATTATTGCCCGGTTAATCAATATCATACAGAATCTACATTAACAACAGAAGTCTTTTGATGGTCGCCTGATATAAATACTATATATTATACAATTACTAAATTATTAGCACAAATGTTCATTCTTTTATCTAGTTAAAAATTAGAAATTTTCACGTAATTGTTGAATGTTACTAATTAATTTTTGACATTCATTCTTGATCAAGGTCCCCAATCCAAGTCCAACATTTAATTATTTCACCCTGGATTTCAGCTTGATGAGAGGAGATGCGAGCATTATCTTCTTCTAACTTTCTAATTAAATTGTCCCATAATTGGTTCTTCTTATTTAGATCTGTAACATCAGACAGTAGTTCTTCCTTTAACTGTAAGGTGTGTAAAAATGGAACATCATGGTTAGCTTTGCTGGCTTTCTTCAAGACCTCAGCCGCTTTCCTGACATAGTTATCGATTTCGGCTTGTTCCCTTGCTTTATTTTCCCATGATCTCTTTGTAATAAATGACATTACCAAAGCGGCAGCACTACCCCAGATTGAACGTAAGTTATCAAAATAGAATTTCTTAGCATCTGTCTGTAGGAAACATTCCAATGATAAACCCTTTCTAGAATTAGAACGGAAGTACTCTACTCTCTTTGGCTCTTCGTCATGGGTATCTTCTTCATCGTTTTGCTTGACGCTGAAGTTTTCAATTTCAGGGAATTGTTTAACTTGATTAATTGCCTTAGACCATAATTCATTTACTACTTTCTTAGATAAGTTATATTCTTCGAAGATATCGTCTAATACATCTTCAGCTAAGTCTTCCTTTGAGATACCACTTAATACGCTATCCTTACCGTTACCGCATTCAACAGCAGTATTTTTGTTTCTTAAATATTTCATAGTGTGCTCGATTATTTGGTTGAAGGCTTTTTCTTCAGAGTCATCTGGGATACATTCACCTGGAATTGGAACAAGACCACCTAGAGAAAATTGTGATTCGACATAATTGAAACCATTCTTACATGACATTTTCAATTCGGTTGAACAAATTGCATTTTCTGGACAAGGTATACATTCTGGTTTAAATGTCTTTTCCAAGTATTGATCAACCAATTCGAATGCTTTTTGATCGGCGAATCTACCTTGGATAGATTTCAATGGTAACTCTTTACCACAGAAACCTACTTGAATTTTTTGTTCACGGCCCCAAATAGATAACAGAACTGCAGTAGCAACAGCAGAAAAATAAATACCCTTGGAAACAAATTTCAAAGCACTATTAAAACATTTTTTATTACTCTTTTTGGTAGTATGTTCGCTAACTGCATTTTGTTCTGTTTTAACAGTTTCTACTGGAATATCTTTCTTTTCAGTTTCAGTTTTTTTTTCTTGAACTTCCTCTGCTTTGATGGCTTCTTCCATGCTGTCTTCTACTTTGACGTCAACTGGGATTCCTTCTTCATCTGATTTAATTTCAACAGGGATATTTTGTGATTCTTGTGTGTTCATTGCCTCTCCCAATTTAGCTTTAAAATCTTCAGAAACAATTAACTTGGAAACATCTGGGGCAATAGTTCTACGAGAAGTTAAAATTGGTTTCTTTTCTTCTTCAGGGACAAAAATGTCTCTTTTTTCATCCTTAGGCAACTTGTTAAAGGATGTGTTAAGAGATTCTGAGGAACTAGAATCGCCTTCAAATTTTTCAATTAACAAAGACTTTTCTGGACTTTTAGGGGTGTTATTTTCTTTTTCCTTTTTATGATTCTTTCTTCTCTTTTTCTTCTTTGAACCATCATCTGTTGAATCATTCGATTTTTTGGATTTTGAAGGAGATTTTCTTGGTGAAAGTTCCATCTTGATATCACCATCAACATCAACAATATCAATTGAAATCATTTCACTGTTATCATTCTCTTCTTCTCTACTTCTCTTCTTCTTCTTTGGAGATTTAGTCTTGGCATTTGTATTGTTTTTACTTTTAACTTTTTCAATACCTTCTGAACTTGGACGAGCATTTTGTTTCTTTCTCAATTCACCAATCTTTGGTTTAACAGAGCTTTCAAATAGTTTAATTAGGACAGCTTTCTTTGCCTTTGAGGGGTAACCGACATTGTTTTCGGCAAGTATTCTTCTCAACTCAGAGACCTTGGAATCCTGTGGGTTGAAACCAGGTTCTAAATAGTTCATTGTAAAATTAGTTTTTTTTATCTTATTTAATCAACTAGAGAACTTAAATATTTAGCAAAATTGACACTAATATAATATGTTAATATGTTTAATTAAGCTTTCCTTTATTTGTTTAACAGTATTATGAATTATATAACTGTTTTGCCCTTTCTGTTTAATTGATATTTTATCCCTTCCAGTTTATGTAATGGAGGATTGTCTTTGTTTATGATTGACAAACTTAATTTCCCTTTTCGTTCCGTTGTCATTTGTTTGTTTTCATTTCTCGTTCTGTTGGATTTTTGTGTATTGACTATATTTTCCCGCAGAGCGTTGTTGGCCAAGTAAAATGGAAAAGCCCTAACAGCATTTGTATTGTCACCTGTGATGGAAGGTGGGCTATTGGAGTAGTATAAGTAGCCGTGACCTGAAGCAGTAAGGATATTCTGTTACTTTAAATTAAGTTTTATGTTTCTTGTATAATTTTATATTAATTAAGAGGTTAATATGTTACGATTCAAATCCCAGCAAGAAACAAAACGACATTATTATAAAAGTAGGGCGCATTTACCATTAACGTTTAGTTAATAATACCAAAATTTCAAGATTCCATCAAGAATAACCAATTTGTTATATTTATATCATTTTGGTATTTACCTTGCAGCATGTATTCACTCGTCGTAGAATAAACATTCGTATGAAAGTATATATTCTAACTTGATCACATTTAAAGCAAATTTAAGTATATAAAAACTATAACACTTATTTATCTATATCTATCACCAGCTGCGTCAACTGTACATATATAATCGCCAGATCGTATCTTTTGTTTCATAATATTTATGATTTTGTGATTAATTTCAACATTATAATCACCCAATCTATCCCCTAATTCGGTATGCTCATCCTTGGAACCCTTTGAGAAATGAAAGTTTATTGGTATAAACCATAATAATACATAAGGTCCGAAGACATCGTTAAGGTTTCCTACTACTGATCCTGTATCCCAAAATTGCGAATATTGTTCCTTTGTGATTTGTATTACAAATCTTTGTTTCAACTCATTATCCCACATACATATAAACACAATCATATCTCTCAGTTTCTTAGTCTTCATGCCTATAACATCAATCGATCTTAAATTGCCTAACGTAATATAATAAATATGTGATCCTAACAAACCTAATGTGAAGAAGAATCCCAAACCTGCTATTACTACAACAGCTACTAAATTTCCATCATGATTTCTCTTCTTGAAGTATTTTAAATAACATATTGTTGCAGTGATCCAATTAATACCAAACGCAATCGTTGAATATAGTAAAAAATTCAAAAATAATTTATAATTATCTTGTCCTATCACAGTACCTAGCCACGAACAATAATGATCGAATTTTGGAACACAATATCCAGTAAATCGTGAATGATGTGATCTAAATGTCTTGACTGATTCACAGTATGGACACCACATAGGATATCCATTAATATTACATTGGTAAACATCTGGTGGATTAATACACTCGGTTTTATCAGTATCATCATTACTATCCTGATATATCTTGAAGACAGGGACCTGTGGCTGTTTACCTGGTCCAATAATCAAAATTTGAAGCCATATCACAGATATCAAAAGTATTAAACAACCATATGTTACAATCAATGCAATTCCCGTTGCTTTTTTATTCGATTTATCATAGATTTGTGATATACATAACTTATGTATAAATGCCCAACTACCATAAATCAATAACCCGATAAATATTATAGGGATTATTAATTTTAAAAATTTACTATTTCTTATATCGAATGAACAATCGTTATCATTAAACCATTTCTTCTTGCTGGACGTATTCATCTATCCTCATTCTTGCATCCAAGTAGTCCAATACAGTTGCCTGCTCTCTTCCTAGTTGGTAATTACAGTCTGATATATCGAAATCCTTTTCACTGTGACGTATCTATCTCTTTGTCTCACTTGTAATTTTGTTTTATGATCAGTGATCGAGAAAGGACCAAACTTAGGGTTGTCTCACAGTGCGGATGGAATTTTTCACCACAGGGAGCACTGAAATAAATCATGATATTATAAAAGAGATCAAAGGATTTCAATCTTACATAATCAATATCTTATAAAAACCCACAACTGAGGAACAAACTTTTTTGTTGTTGTTGTTAGCATAGTATAATACGATAGAATGAGTGCACAAACGATATCTGGTGGACTTGATGAATATGATGATAACAAGGATATGTGTCCGATCTGTAAGACGGATAGATATTTATCACCCGATTTAAAATTTTTAGTTAATCCTGAATGTTATCATAAGATTTGTGAGAATTGTGTTGATAGAATCTTTAGTTTAGGTCCTGCACAATGCCCGTATAAAGGGTGTGATAAAATTTTAAGAAAGAATAAATTTAAGACTCAAGTATTTGATGATGTTGCGGTGGAGAAAGAAGTTGATATTAGGAAACGTGTATTCAATGTATTTAATAAGACAATAGCCGATTTCAATGGCAATTTACAAGATTATAATAAATATTTAGAGGATATCGAGGAGATTGTTTATAATTTGGATCATGGTGTAGATATTGAACAAACTGAAGAAAAATTAAGAACATATGAGGAATTAAATAAACAATTAATTCTTAATAATATTGAACGTAATAAGAAAGATATTGAAAATTTCAGTCAATCACAACAATTTGAAAAGGATATGAAATTAAAGAAGAAATTATTAGAGAAACAAATTGAGGAAGAAGATCGTTTCAATAAAGAATGGGCTAAGAAAGAAATTGTTAATAGATTGATGACTTCATCAGGTGGTGATACAAGTGATGTCATTGAAGGTGTGAAAAATACAGTTAAATTAAAGAAATCTTCAGCAAGAAGAAAATTAGAAGAATTAAATCGTGTATTAAAGAACAATCCATATTTTGCAGCTAATAATGTAGGACAAAATAATAATAATAGGAAAAGTACAATACCATATACGCCATTTAATGGTGATCGTGATCTTAATCAAAGATTTGAAGTTGACGAAACCAAATATAATGATCCATTGGTACAAGAATTAGAGAAAAGAAAGGATTATATCGCATCTGGTTTCCGTACAGATTTTGTATATGAACGTGTATTAACTGAAGCATTTATGGGTTTAGGTTGTGTGATTTCTGAAGAAAGAGTATGACCGATATTCGCATACCTTATTTATTTTCTTTCATTTTTAAATTATAATTAAAAGTATTTATTATTGTGATTATAATATTATATATTAATATATAGAAAGTAAAAAAAAAGGTCTTAAAAAAAGTTAAAATGAGTTCTTTAAAAAAAGTGTCGTAATTGTTTATAATTGTTTATGTGTATTAATGATTAAATGAATATATTTGTGGATAAGGCATGAATGAAAATTGAATTAGTTTGAAGAACTACTGTTAGATTGTTTATTTCTTGATTCGATTTCCAACCGCCTTGATCTGGTTTGTAAACGAGCAGTAATAAACTCAATAGCTTCATGATAACCATTAAAATGTTTATAATTTTGTTTATACATTATTTCATCTTTTTTGGCAGTCTCTTCATATGTTGGTGGGTCACTAGGGAGGACCTTTGAATGTTCTGGTTGGGTCATATGAATCAAGTAAGCTGTCATGTTGTGAATTGAAATAGGAGATGTAGTAATATTAATATCTGAAATAAATATAATTTATATTTTTGAAATAAATTTGGTTACAGCTGGAATATTTCTTGGTAAAGGGACACAAAAAATGGTTAAAGTAGTATAATTATTGTATGTATTTCAATAATATGAAAAATGACGTATTATTAAAAGTGGTACTTTATTAGTTATATATATATATATATTTAAGGTACACAACAGAAGAAAAACAGAGGTGGTGCAGTTTTAAGGATAAGGAACACCATGTACCCTTATATATATTTGAAAGTCCAGTAACAAAGAGCAATTTAAAAAATCTTGGTTATATAACTAAAATAAGGCGCCTCCATTTACAAATGTGTCATTGATTTAGGCACTAATAATTACAATTATAATTAAATCGTTAACAGAGACGTACAAAGAGAAATTTACATGTATGAATATTAAGTATTACTCATACCGGAGACAAGAAAGTAAGACACCCAACGAAACAATCGGGATCAAAAAGCAACCGTACCGATGAGCCTTTAACGGTGTGAACACGAAAATTTGATCAACGGGGTCTATCTCTCTCTTAGTGTTACGTACGTACTGTTGTTATTCAATACCAGGGAACAGAAGTCGGGTGTCCGATCATCTTCTGCTGTTCCGCGGTTTGTACGTACCTGTTCAATCAGATCCTTGCTACTGTTTGGTTATATAATATTATTATATAATTTGCTCCTATTATTAATTCAAGAAAGAGAGAAAAAATTGCTTTTTTGTGGTGCTTTTGGATGACACATCTTTCCTGTTTCGCTAAGAAACAGTCTGACAAATCACTTTTTTTTCCCCTTTGTGATCTTTTCTTTTCTTTTTTTCAAATGGAACGGAGTTAACAAGTCGCGGAGTTAAGAATAAAACGGTCACATGATATACACGTGACTTTCCAATTTTTTCTTTCTTTCTTTGCTGTATCTCCGTAAATGGATGAACGTTAGCTTTGGATTGGATTTCACGTAATGCTGTTAATGCAAAGATTAGTTTTAGGGACAGTGTGCAAAAGAGGAACTATAGAGATATTAAAAGAGGTAGTGTTTAGGTAGATATTGTACCGGAATACTCACCGAGCCAAGAATACACTACCGAAATGTTGTCCGTTAGTGTTAGAAGCTGCAACTGTCAGAAGAATGTGGTTAATTTAATTAAACCATTAAATCAAGTTAGATACAAGAGAACTAAATCAAAGAATAGTTCAGGTATTACTCCACAAACACAAAGAATCATTACCCAATTAAGTGTTTTATCGGCGCGTAAGAAACAACCAAAGATGTTAAAATTATCGAAAGAAGATTTAATTAAACATCAAACTATTCAAACTGCTTGGAAAACTTATCAAGATATTTTAAAACAAGAACGTCAGGAATCCTTAAAGTTACAATACAATAAAATTGATGAAGCAATGAATGTTCTACAAGAAGTTTCACCAAAACTGTATAAGCAAGCCAATGTTGATGAATCTGGTAAAATATTCCCAATGGAATTAAGAGTACCAACCGATTTTCCTCCAAGAAAGATATGGTATCATGAATATAAGAAACAATAAACCATAAAACATGTACATATAAATATATAAACTACATCACACATTAAATATTATTTAATTCATTTAATAAAAAATAACTGTAAATAATAATAATCATAATTATCATGCCAAAGTTTGATGTATGCATTGCAATATATATGGTTTATACCTATTTACCACCCCATGAGAATCTATGCCATTTCTTATATTGGCTCTTCTTTCTATTAAACATTGCAATTTCATCCCTTTGAAGACGTTGAGTATGACCTGATAAATTAGTAATGACACGTTCATATGTTTGCTTATCAGCTTCTAATTGTAATTGCTTCTCATGCAACGATCGCAGTTCAACAATTAACAAATCTATTGCATTACATAAAGTATCATGATAATTTTCAGAAGTTTTATCATTATTGTCGTTATCTTGTGATTTTAATAGTGTCGGTATTCTACTCTTTAATTCAAGTTTATAATCATCGGCCAACGAAGGTTGCGTCAATGGTGGCAAGTAATTTATATTGAATTGTTCCTTTAATATCAATGCGCTCTCTTTAACAGGTATACCCGTTTCTTGCACAAGATTCATTATCTTCTTAAATAATGAATCATCTAATGTAACAGGTTCAATCGGGAGCCTCATATTATTCTTATTACTTTCAATTAAGGGATCCTTAAGTCTTAAGATATGCAATACAGTAGCCCTTAAATTTGACTGATTCCACATAAATGCAGGAATATCACGATTACCACTATCTATCAATTCGTGATAAATAACATTCGGTCTTTCATCTGCCAGCAGATCAATTAATTTAACCTCGTGGTCGTTCTTGTTATCGTCATAAACTATATCCTTTTTACCAAATATGTCATTAATTGCATTATCAATCATTACCTCAGAGGATTCATTTACATTAACATCTGATTCAAAGGATGCATCTGAAAAATTACCAAAATCATCATCATCATCACTACTCGTTGTGTGTCGACTTGCTACTTCACTCATTGTACCAAATTGTAATTCTTCCCCTTATATGTTGTTCATCAAGTACATAGAACACCTCTATTCATTTTCAAAACACACCCTTTTCATATCATCATAATTGTGATGTTGAGATGACGTTATTGGTATCGAATGGCAATATAGAAACAAACGAGAATCAATTTCATCACCAAAATCTCGGCAAATCGACAATAAGCGTACACAACTTGCAAAGCACCACATATCATGTCTCACGAACCATGAAAGTTTCTGGATCAAATTTCATTATCCCAAAAGGGTAATATGTAAATACAAACATCTAAAAGGAAAATTTTGAAAAATTTTGTGTTCATTATTATTATTGTCATTATTATCGTTGCTTTGGGAATGGAATCATTGTACAGTCTCCCTGCCTCCTTCACTTTGGGTGGTGGGGGACTGATAGTAATTTTGCTATCATTTTTACTCAGAAGGGGATAATGACAGGGAGATAGTTACTCTTGACCATTTGGATAGTGTTATGATATTGCGTACAATGGTGTGAGAAGCATAGAACCGAAACATCAGTTGTTCCATATCGAATCTGTTTGCATTATCTTGTAAGAAATCGTATATCCTCATATATATAACTATAAGGGCTCATATTACTTTGTATCTCTTTTTCTCGAAGAAAAGATATCTAGTTTGAAACCAATACAAAAACATACTATATTAAACTTAATAACAACAGTTCTGTCTCATATAAAGTGCAAGAAATGACTACGGAGATGGACAACTCATTCGATGAGTATGCAATCGATGATCATAAGTTCATTGCATTAGTAGTATCGTCTTCAGATGATGATATGGATGAAACTGCATCATATAATTCTAGTCTTAACCAAACTAAACATATTACAAAACCAGTGGCTACTATAGTAGCACCACAAATACAAATCAGTGAACCATCAAATACACATCAAAGGAAAATATCTTCTACATCTACACATACAAGGAAGAGTTACGAAAGGAAATCAAATACTTCTAACACTGAACCAAAGAAAAGATGGTCCTTAATATCTAACCATTCACATGGCTCATCTTCAAAGAAACGTTGGTCCATGTTATCTTCCTTCAATATTGAAGGTAATTCAAAGGAAAATATCGGTAATACTACTGCCAAGAGAGTCGCCTCTACTTCCTCTTCATCAATGCTATCTGGTAAGAGTGGGAATGAACACACTGAAAGAGATAATGCTTCAAATCATAAGGATTCAAGGTCATCATCAATTAAAAGATCTTCTACAGGTGCCTCATTAAGACAATTGTTCAATAAAATTTCTATAAGTGACAAAGAAGTAGTAAATCCAATCGAACATAACAAGGAAAATATTCAAATTATACCACAAAGGACTAAAAATACAACAAAACAAAATGTAATTGTGACTTCTACCATCCAAAAACCACAATCAACCAATACAAACTCCCATTTCAGAGTACCTTTAAAACCTTTAAACGCCCAAACAACGCCATCAAAACAGCAACAACAAAATGTGCAGTTAAGAAACCGTCGTTCAATGCAATCCACAAACAGCAATAGACATTCTATTCAATCATCTTCAATATATTCCAATCATAACAATACCTCAATTAACAATAATGCCAATAAAAATAATCTGCCAAATCAAAATTCTGATAAATGGAAATTTTGGAAAAAAGCTACAACTGAAATAACAAAATCAATGTCTACCCAATCTTTAAACATCAATAAAACTAATAATGAACGAAATAGACATAGCGCAGCAATTTCAATATCCAGTAATTCATCGACTATTGGAAACAATGCTACCGGGCCAATTAACAATTCTATACGTAATAGAACATCATTTACTGATTTCCATTTGAGTTTCTTTAACGATTCGTCATCAATTAATAACGGTAACAGTAGTGGTACAACAATGAATAACTCGACTGAGCGTAGAAAATCTATTCACAACAAAAGATCGTCTTCAAGTTTGTCAATTAGTTTAAAACACAAGACTTCATATTCGTCTTTGAAGAAATTTAAATCTAGAAGAAAGTCAAACACAGCTAATGATGACGGATCAAGTTTTATCTCATCAGGATCAGGTAATAACAGTATGAATAGAACAAGTTCATCAAATAATGTGATTTCGTTACCTATCCCAGATGAGGTATCTCGTGAAAAGATAAGGGCCAAATTAAAGAATTCAACATCCTTATTATCACTCAATGCATCCACCCCAATTAATAGAAGACAATTTGATGAAACAATTTTGAACCAAGTGTTAAATTTGGCTACCATTAAGTATATACTGAATGATACTGATTTAGAGCGAACCGAAAGTTCTTCATTAGAGATTCTTTCTACTGAAAATTCGTTAAAATTAACAGATAAAGTATGGAGAATGATTTCTACTAGAGATCCCACGCAAACTGTAATCTGTAAGAAACTTTCATTAAATTCCTCAGAGAAGACAATGTCGTTAAATGAATTGATGATATTGAATCTAACCAATGGTACTCCAGGTCTACCGATTTTACTCCAATCATACGTCCATAAGACGGCCGATAGGGATGACGATCCACAGTTGACATTATACTTATTTTTCAAAGATCATGGTACTCCATTGGAAACCACCACAATGCATAGTTGGTCACAATGCTTGAATATATTTTGGCAATGTGCGACTATCTTATATGTTACTGAAACAAAATTCAGATTTGAACATCGAAACTTGACGTTGGACCATATTCTTGTTGATGGTAATGGTAATGTAACGTTATGTGATATGGAGACATGCAGAGCAGAGACGCCAAATTCTAACGATCCACAAATTTTCTATAAACGATTAGATCATCCAATTTTCTATCAAAATAAAAAGGAATATGCCTTTGATATGTATCAAACAATGAGACAATATTTTAATGGTGAATCCACATGGAAAAATTTCGAACCAAGAACAAATCTTCTATGGTTACGTTACTTAGTCATTCTACTTTTGAAAAACAATAACAATGGGAAATTCATGGGTCCAGGAAGAGATCAATTGAATAAAATCGCTACTATTCTAGAATATAGTACATTAAGTAACTTGAGAAGGAATAGTCTTTTCAAACGTAAGGAAAATGAAGTTAGAAGTACCGGTGACCTAATGAGATTTAAATAGACAATATAATTACAAATACATATCTTTTTTTTTAATTAAATACATACAATACCCCTATACAATTAGAGAAACAAGTTTATATATATTTTCAAAAGCTGAATATTTATCTTCCTTTAAAAGTTGAACAACTTTAGTCATTTGAGCTGTGAAAATTAAAAAATGAAACAAAACAAAACAAACAAAGGCGCTTGACCGCGAAGACGCCAACCTGAAGGGTATATCGAGAAGAATACTTGACAAACGATATATTAGCGATCTAGTAATTCGAGTGAAATATCTCAAGTAAGCTCAAACCCACCAATAATTCTTATATATTCGAATGAAGATATTAAAATTCCCATGGTTGACCCATAAGGAAGAATCGCGACATTATGAAATTTATACAGTTGATGTAAGTCCCGATGGGAAGAGTATCGCGACAGGTGGACTTGATGGTAAGATCATAATATGGTCTGTTGATTCGATTAAACAAATCATCGATTTAAAGAAACGAAATCCGAAATTGAGTTCGAATGATATTGAACCTGAGTTAAAGAGACCATTGGCAAGCATGAATAGACATACTGGGTCTGTTACCTGCGTCAAATTTTCACCAGATGGGAAATATCTTGCCAGTGGTTCCGATGATAGAATCCTTTTAATTTGGTCGTTGGATGAAGAACACAATGGTCAACCTATATTTGGATCTGAATTTGATAAAGAGCATTGGACCGTTAGGAAAAGATTAGTTGCACATGAAAATGATATTCAGGATATATGTTGGTCTCCTGATTCAAGTATATTAGTATCTGTAGGTTTAGACAGATCAGTTGTAGTATGGAATGGGTCGACGTTTGAAAAATTGAAGAAACTTGATGTTCATCAATCACAAGTGAAAGGTGTTGTCTTTGATCCTGCAAACAAATATTTTGCTACAGCTTCCGATGATAGAACTTTGAAAATCTTTAGATATCATAAGACAGGTGATGGTTCCTTTACGATCGAACATATAGTCTACGAACCCTTTAAGGAATCCCCACTGACTACATATTTTAGAAGGTTATCGTGGTCTCCAGACGGTCAACATATTGCTGCTCCCAATGCAACAAACGGTCCAGTCAGTTCGGTAGCCATTATCAATAGAGGTAATTGGGATACAGATATCGAACTAATTGGTCACGATGCACCATCTGAAGTAGCGAGATTTAGTCCCAGACTATATGAAAGTACAAATAACAATGGGAATAAGACAAAGAAACGAGATAGTGATGCATTGGAGGAAAATGTAGAAAGTATAGTAGCGACGGCAGGACAGGATAAGACACTTGCTCTATGGAGTACGAGTAAGACGAGACCTCTCTTTGTTGCGTTTGATATTGCAAATAAAACAATCACTGATTTGGCATGGAGTCCTACAGGTGATATGTTATTTGTTTCATCTCTAGATTCATCATTGACTGTGATTGATTTTGAGGAGGGTGAATTAGGTAAAGCTATACCAATTGAGGACAATGTCAAGTATTTACATAGATATGGTGCCGATAAGGATTCGATGGATTTCCCAGAATCTGTTAAACAATTGGAATTAGAAGCTACAGCGTTATCTTTGAAGAAGAAAAGATTACAAGAATTAGATACAAGATTCTCTGGACCTCAAGTAACATCACCAAGTAAAAAAAAGGAGAAGATAAATACTGAGGTTGCACCAAAGAGACTTGCCCTCGACACCTTTAAAAAGGAGGGTTCAGTTAACATCTTGATCCCAAAGAAGAAGAAAGATGGGAAACTGAATACAACTATGATTAAAAATGGTAAGAAAAGAGTAGCACCTACACTTATCTCGAGTGGCAGTACTACTACAACTACAAAGGCAACAAGTACCTCGACATCTATAATATCCACAAGTGAGAAGAGACAAGAATCATCGCCAAAATTGTTAACAGCATCATCATCATCATCATCATCCTCTGGTAATAAGAAAGGTAGTAATGAAACTCTACCGAAGGGTTTAATCAAGAAGATAGGGATGCAATCTGTTTCGATACCGAGACTTGGTATCCATACATTAATAATGGGTGTACGTGAAAGATCATATAATAGATTTGAGACACAGGATACCGAGGGGTCCGATATTGATGATATGAATGAGGATGATACTTCCATGGGGACCGATTATATAATGACATTAAATTCGAAGATGACACCTGATAAGGTATGGGGTGACGAACCGTCTACTAGATATGTGGAAAGTTCGGGGATCTTACCGGATACGGATACTGTGTTGAAAGAATGTGGTTCGATGAGTGATTTCCATACTTTGGAGATACATAACGGTGTTGAAAGATCCATTCAATTCGATACGGAGGCCTTATTGGAGAATCCCACAAGAATATTAGGTTATTCAAACGGTAAGAGGACCATTGAAATGTTCATACCGGAAGTAGTACTATGCGTCATAGGTATACCGTCATGTAAATGTTGGTGTATATCTACAGTCAATGGTACCATGTATTTGGTGAGTCAAGGGGGACAAATGAGGTCTCCTGGTATACAATTGGGTCATAAGATTATCAAATTATTCAATCATGAACAATATTTGATTGCGTTTACTGAAAGAGGCTTGTTCTTTGTATGGGATATTCAACTAATGAAATGTTTATTCAAGAATGTACCAGTGTTACCTATACTTAACGGTAAACCTATTCAGGGTCACAGAGTACGGATCAATTCATGTGTGCGTAACTGTAGAGTAGAAGATAAAGGGAGATCACTAATAGTCGAGATGGCTATACAAGAACAAGACAATTCCGACTCTTATAGATGGATTCATGACCTTGGTTGTTGGACACAAATCTCAGAACCACTGTCAAAGAAGGAGTAAGTGACACTTGAGGAATATGAGTAATAATCGAACCTCGGCGGCTAGCCCAGGCGTCCCTTCCATCGACCGATATCATACCTGGCAAAACAGCATTACATTCTTTGTATCCATTACGTAAATATATCATCAACTTTGTAACAATTTATGTACTATCTCATATTCAATTCTTAAACTAAGAGAACAGAACACAAGTCTATAGAGACCGCTCACCGGTACCGGCACCAGCTTCCCACCCACTGCCACCCAAACTGGCCACTCACTTGCCGGTCCCGCTCCCACACCGCTACCGGTAACCGCCCTGTCCACCGCAGCATACAAGACAAGACAAGACAAGCGAAAACTGTCAGACAGCGACAACGCGCGCTTCGATCGTCCAAAAGCGAATAATACGGTAACGGCGGCGACAGGAGAAGTTGTGAACATATTCCTGTTTGTTAAAGGAGAGGGACATTGCACTGTACTGCACGTTAATAACAACAATTATCGATCGATTGACTCAGAGGGATATTATCTCTCTCTAGGTTGCTGTCCCATCTCTGTCTCTCTGATTTTTAGTCACTGACCATTTACTTTCCTTCTTGCAGATGAAATATTTTTTTCAATATTATATAAGAACACTCGACACATTCAACATTTTCTCCATTTGATGTCTTCTCTTATTTGTAATTGTTGCTTCCATTTGGAAATCATATAAATAACATCACAATAATACATTGTTTTTATTTTCGTTTATAATTAAAGATCTGCTCAGGTAAATCATTTCTTTTTTCTTTTTTAGGGATAATCATTATTTTTCACTTTCCAACTGAAAAATTATTATTATATAAGATCGCTACAACTTTTTAAGGGGGGCTGACAATTCTACAGAAATAATAAAACAATAAAAAATCATATACACTACATCTAAACAATGTCTTACACTCCATCTACAGGTCCAAGAACCTTATATGACAAGGTCTTTGACGCTCATGTTGTTCACAAGAACGAAGCCGGTTCTTATCTATTATACATAGATAGACATATCATTCATGAAGTTACTTCACCACAAGCATTCGAAGGATTAACCAATGCCGGTAGAAAAGTTAGAAGAACTGACTGTACTTTAGCTACAGTTGATCACAATATTCCAACTGAATCCAGAAAAAATTTCAAAAATGTCGATACATTCATTAAACAAGCCGATTCTCGTTTACAAGTTAAGACCCTTGAAAAAAATGTTAAGGATTTCAACGTTCCTTATCTAGGTATGCAAGAAGATAGACAAGGTATCGTCCATATCATCGGTCCAGAACAAGGTTTCACTCTACCAGGTACCACCGTAGTCTGTGGTGATTCTCATACTTCTACTCACGGTGCTTTCGGTTGTCTTGCATTCGGTATCGGTACCTCCGAAGTCGAACATGTTTTAGCTACTCAAACTTTGATCCAAGCAAAGAGTAAGAACATGAGAATTAAGGTCACCGGTACTTTGAACGAAGGTGTCACTTCAAAGGATTTGGTCTTACATATCATTGGTTTAATCGGTACCGCAGGTGGTACAGGTTCAGTCATTGAATTTGCTGGTGAAGCCATCGAAGCTCTATCCATGGAAGCTAGAATGTCCATGTGTAACATGTCTATCGAGGCAGGTGCTAGAGCCGGTATGATTGCTCCAGATGAAACAACTTTCGAATATCTAAAAGGTAGACCTCTAGTTCCAACTGGCGCAGAATGGGAAAAGGGCCTAACTTTCTGGAGATCCTTATACTCCGATAAAGATGCTAAATTTGACTCCGAAATCGTTATCGATGGTACTGAAATCGCTCCAACTGTTACTTGGGGTACTTCTCCACAAGATGCTCTACCAATCTCTGGCAGTGTTCCAGATCCATCTAAGGTCGAAGATCCAATTAAGAAGTCAGGTATGATTAGAGCTCTAGATTACATGGGTTTGGAAGCAAACACTCCATTGACTCAAATCCCAGTTGATAAAGTCTTCATTGGTTCTTGTACTAATGCTCGTATCGAGGATTTAAGAAGTGCCGCCGCTGTTGTTAGAGGTCATAAGAAGGCTCAAAATATCATGAGAGCTATGATTGTTCCAGGATCTGGTCTAGTTAAGAGACAAGCCGAAGAAGAAGGTTTAGATAAGATTTTCGTAGACGCAGGTTTCGAATGGAGAGAAGCCGGTTGTTCCATGTGTCTAGGTATGAACCCAGATATTCTATCTCCAAAGGAACGTTGTGCCTCTACATCTAACAGAAACTTCGAAGGTCGTCAAGGTTACCAAGGTAGAACTCATCTAATGTCCCCTGCCATGGCTGCTGCTGCTGCTATCACTGGTCACATCACCGATATCAGAACTTTCAAGATTAACAAACCAGAATCCGCTAAAGTTGAAGTTTCTTCTGATGAAGATGAAGAATTAAAGACTGCTGCTTACAACCATGAGGAACCAGTTCAACCTATTGAAGCTCCAACTGATATCGAAGAAGATGAAGTCGATGATATTCCATCTCCC
This sequence comes from Maudiozyma bulderi, assembly GCA_031590215.1. Taxonomy (NCBI): domain Eukaryota; kingdom Fungi; phylum Ascomycota; class Saccharomycetes; order Saccharomycetales; family Saccharomycetaceae; genus Maudiozyma; species Maudiozyma bulderi. The sequence goes on from CP134446.1 coordinate 293,722, forward strand.
GCTAAGGCTGACACCAAGGCTTCATCTGGTGGTATGAACCCATTCACTACTCTAACTGGTCTTGCCGCTCCATTAGATAAGGCTAATGTCGATACTGATGCTATTATTCCAAAACAATTCTTGAAGACTATCAAGAGAACTGGTCTAAGTGTTGGTTTATTCTACGAATGGAGATTCCAAAAGGACGCTAATGGTAAGGATCAAGAAACTGACTTCGTTCTAAATGTCGAACCATGGAGAAATGCTGAAGTCTTAGTCGTTACTGGTGACAATTTCGGTTGTGGTTCATCAAGAGAACACGCTCCTTGGGCTCTAAAGGATTTCGGTATCAAGTGTATGATTGCTCCATCCTTCGGTGATATCTTCTACAATAACTCTTTCAAGAACGGTTTACTACCAATTAGAGTCGATGCTAACGTTATTAACGAGAAATTAATTCCAATCGCTAGAAACGGTGGTCAATTAAAGATCGATTTACCAAACCAAACCATTTCTGATGATAAAGGTAATATTCTAGTACCACACTTTGAAGTCGAAGAATTCAGAAAGTACTGTCTATTAAACGGTTTTGATGATATCAGTCTAACTCTACAACTAGAAGATTTCATTTCTAAGTACGAAAAGGTCAGAAGAGACAAGTACTCATTCTGGGAAGGTGGTTCTGCTCTAGTTAAATTCCCAATGGATATTAAAGAACAAAAATTCGTTAAACCAAAGCCATTGACTACATATGATATTGTTCATCAAGATTGGTAATCAAATTCCTTTTCATGACCCAAAAAACCCGTTGATTCTTCAAACATTATCAACTTAATGCATATAATTATTGACAACAACAAGTTATTTTAATATATCTGATTTCACAGATAGTGCCTTTAATTAGTATTCTTTATTTATTATTATATATTTATTATTTATTCTGTTTCTGAAAAAGTTCAGGACAAAAACCACAACAACATTAACATTAAAATTTCCATAAACCATTTTTCTTATCATTGAAATTAAACTTCAGTTTTAGTATTACTTTTAATTATTAAAACTTGCACATCAATTTATATAAAGTTTTATTTATTTATTTAAAGAAAATGTGATTTTATTTTATTTTGTTACATTTTATACATCATGACTAGGATACATTAAAATCCGAACGGATTAGCTGCAGACGCATTAAATATGTTTGCTTGTCTACCTTGTTGAGTTTGTTGAGGTCCATTACCAAATCCGAAACCTGTTGGTTGTGTTTGTAATTGTTGTGGTTGAGAAATTGTTGTATTTTGTAATCCCTGTGTGATATTGTTAACACCATTATTAATTGGCATTACACCACCTGTTCTTTGTAAAGTCATACCAAATTGTGATTGAGGTTGGAATCCACCTGTTATTTGCATTGGCATAGTATTAGCTTGCTGAAGTACTGGAGCACCGAAGGAAGTTTGTGGCATCATAGCACCACCAGTCATTTGGTTACCAAAACCAGCTTGAGGCATAGCACCTCCAGTCATTTGATTTCCAAAACTAGTTTGTGGCATAGCACCACCTGTAAGAGCTGGATTCATCATAGGGTTCATACCACCAGTTAATGCAGGGTTTACCATAGTGTTCATGCCACCCGTAAGAGCAGGATTCATACCGCCAGTAAGAGCAGGATTGACCATTGTATTCATACCACCAGTTAATGCAGGGTTCATGAAACTTGTTTGTGGCATCGCACCGCCAGTTAAAGCTGGATTCATAAAAGTAGTACTAGGCATAGCACCTCCTGTAGTTTGTAGTGGCATTAAACCATTGGCAGTCTTTTGTACAGGCAAGACAGATCCTAATGGAGCAGCAGTTCCGAATGTAGTCTGAGGCATCATACCTCCTGTTCTTTGTAATGGTACCAAGCCACCAGTAGTTTGCATTGGCAGTAGGCCACCAGTAATTTGTGCACCAAATGTTGTTTGTGGCATCAGACCACCAGTTGTGGCAATAGGTATTAAACCTCCACTTGTCTTTTGAACAGGTAGCACACCACCAGTCAATTGTGGAGCACCAAATGTAGTTGCAGGCATACCTAAACCACCAGTCCTTTGCATTGGCATCAAACCACCAGTTGCAATTGGCATCATAACGAAGCCAGTACCAATTGGTAGAATGTTATTACCACCTGTCTTAAATGGATCTAATGGAACTAAGTTTGCACCACCTGTAGTAGCAGTAGCAATTGGAGCAGCTGTAGGTGCTGTGTTGCCGGTTTTGACAGGTTCTAAATTGCTCAAGTTTGGTTCAGGGACTTGAGCAGGTTCGGCTTTCTTTGGTTCTAATGGCTGTAAATCTAATAGATCTTGCATAGAACCTGTGAAGTTAGAACTACCAGAGACCAAATCTGGTTGAGATTTAGCAGCAGGTCTTGCAGTCCAAGCATCATCATCTTGAGAAACTGGGGCAGCAGCAGCTGGAGCAGTAGCCTGTGGAAGTAATTGTTGAGAAACGTTTTGTTGAATGTTATTATTGTTATTGTTCTTCAAAGAACCATCTGCTTCAGTAAACATACCGCCGGTTTGCGCACTAGTAATAGGTTGTTGGTTATCTCTACCAAATTTGTTGTCCAAAAATTTCATTACTCTAACAATATCACCTTCACGTAAACCTAAAGTTCTTAACATTTGGGCATTAATATCTTGCATCATGTCTTCTGTAATTTGCTCTCTATCAAAGTTGATTGTATATCTTTGACAGTTGCTTACATCAACACCACTGTTTAAGAAAAATTCGAACCAATCATAATTATTCTTGCTCTTACTATTGGTCTTCTTCGATGAAGAAGCTGTTGGCATACCAACAGTAGAGTTAGGTCTTGGTGGTTTAACTGGAGGTAAATCCTTTTGTTCTTCAAGACGTAATCTTTCATCATCCAGTAATTGTCTAGCTTTCTTTAATTCATTCAATTCTTTCTCTCTTAATCTTCTATCACGTTCCTTTTCATCCTGTTCTCTCAATCTTCTTCTTCTGTCACGTTCAGATTCTCTTGCATCTTTATTACCAGAACTTGAACCACCAGAAGAGTTAGCCTTAAATTTATCTAAACTGAAACCAGTAACATTTTCAACATATACCAAATCTGAATCCGATAGTTTATTTGCAGCAACAGCAATCTTAACACCATTAGCCTTATGTAAATGGATCTTACCATTTGCACAACCGATAAATTGGGCGTCAACTTTGAATGTACCGCTTCTATCTACCCAAAGTCTTGATTTCTTAGGGTCTGGGAATTTCTTTTTGTTGGCATTTTCTGAAGATGGTTTACTCATTGAAGCAGATCTTTTCTTCCTACTGGAGAATGATGCACCTCTTGATCTACTTTTTGATGATGCAACTTCATCTGGTGTGACATCGTCTCTCCAGCTATCGCCTGATACTGAATTTGAATGAGAATGAGTTTGAGATTTAGATGGTGATTTACCCTTTGCCATCTTCTTCAAAGAATTGAATAAACCACCTGCACCACTTGAGGATTTCTCTTTGACTGGTTCAACAAATTGTGATGGAATGACACCTCTTCTACCAGTATCCACAGATTCACACATCCACCATTCCTTTGACTTCTTATCATTGATAATATAAACCAGATCGCCTTCTCTAACTGTCAATTCATCATTTGATTCACCGATGAAATCATATAAAATCTTGGCTTTCCTCTTAGATTGTGACGCAGTTTCAATTTCCTTCAAACCTTTATCACGAGAAGCACCCTTAATTTCACCAAGAATATCCATAATTTCCTTGGCGGTTTCATTATTACCTGTATGTAGTTCCAAATTTTTATAAGGGTCAACAAATTCTAAAAACATATGTTTCTTTTCATTATCATAAGAGACTAACTTATCTACTGTCCATTCTAATTGAGTACCACTTTCTGAAATGAAATTAATTTTATTACTTCCTACGACCAATTTAGCTTTTCTTTTCTTTCTACCATCAATTTCTTGAATATTCCAGGAATGATATTCAATGTTATAGTTTCCGTGGTCATCATCATTGTTTCTATTATTATTGCTGTTGTCTACATTCTTACTTCTATCATCATCATAATCATCATATCTACCACGGCTATCATCGCGTCTACCATTATCTCTTTGTGATCTATCATCGTTGTAATTGTCATTATCGTTATCATCTGCATAATAAGAGACTCTCGAACGTGCTTTATCACGAGCATCATTAGGTCTAGCAGGCTTAGAAGGTGGAGTATCTTCTCTTTCATTGTCATCATGTGAATATCGACCTGGTGTAGCTGGTTCATTATCGTTCTGTTCTTGTGCGTCGTACTGATCTCTTTGGTTATGCTGTGGAGGTGGCAAGAAATTTGAGACGTTTGCATTAGCTGGTGTCATTACAGGAGCTGCAATAGGAGCAGCAGTAGCAGCGACGGTTGCGGTAGCAGCTGCTGCAGCTGGTGCTGCATTTGCACCACTATCACTTTCTACATAATTCCCTGGAACGAAACCAAATTCATTATTTTGAGATTTAACTAATAGCCAATCTGGATCCTTGTCGTCATATACTTGGAAAGTATCATTTTCATGAAAAGATAGCTCTTCATTTGGATTTTGAGGTTGATCATAATCATAAACAGCTTTAACGGTACGAATCACAGGTGCTTCTTCAATATAGGTTGAAGGAACCAAACCTGAGGGTTCAGGATCATCTGAGCCGATAATACGCTTTTTTACAGTCCACCATTCATCTATGTCGGATTTTTGTAGAAGATATAGCATATCATCTTCTTGAATGGCCAATTCTTCTGGAGTTTGAGGTTCATAGCTATATATAGCTTTGTAAACACCGATGAAAACAGTCATTTCTTTGTAATGTATACAATGAACTCTAAAATATTTTACAACAATTGGGTTTAAAAAAAATACCAATTACCTTTTGCTCACAACTTTAGAAATAAAACTGAGTGTATTGTATTAAATACTCGGGGTTTTCGTATCAATATTTTATCTAATTGTCACACAACTCGTGGTTGATTTGTTATTAATCGAGAGACACTTGTTCTTGGTTTTGTATTACTTGAAATAATCCTATAGATTCTTATCGGAGCTGTTGATAACCGCCAGAATTTGCACTACCCCCCAAATCGATTCCATCTTAAAGCAGATTACAAGTTTGCTGAGTTGTCGTCGCTGCAAAGACGAAACTGAAAAATAAATTTCCCCTATTAGGTCACACTCAAAGAATGGTCACCCGGCCTAAAGTCACGTGCGGATTTAAAATTTGAGTATAATAAGCTGTTCTCTTCTTCGACAAATAAATAAATAAATGAATAGTGTTACAATAGTGTTATATATCGGGGATTGTAATTATAATAGTACTTACTTTGTGCATTCGTGTCTCTTTAACTGTTTCATACGGTCCGATCCACGGAATTTGCGGTTACAACGTCTACAGACAATGACTTTACGTACGATTTTACCATCAGGTAGGACTCTTTCGTCCTGATTACCATTTGGGTCAGCCCCAGAGGCTCTCTGTTTCTTCTCCAGCTTTGCTTGTGCTTTAGCCTTGACTTTTGCCTCAATATCATGTTGTGTACTCAACAACATACATTGTCTGGACCCAGCAGGCAAGAAAGTTTCATATATCTTCAATGCATCCTCACAATCTAACGTCCTGTTAAAATAATGAGCAAAATCTATAGAGGACAGGCATTCCAATTGATGTTGCGGCACATACCCACCTAATAACGTATGTCCCAAATCATAATTTGCTTGACTGGCCTCCTTTGTATCTATCTTACCTCCCAGATAAGAATGCACCTTGATCCTTTCGTTGTTGGATTTATCCTGTGGTTTGTTATCTGTGGACTCCTTTGTCAGTTCTGTTAATTCCTCCTGGTTGAATGTGACTTCCTGTGAGCATTCAAATGATGATAATGTACCGATTACATCATAGTAACTGGTCGTTTCGGCAGTAGACATGATGGTTCGCAATGGTGATACTAGTGATTGCAATTACTGAGCTACCCTTCGATCTTAAATACTGGTCCCAGTATATATCTTCTTCTATATCAACCACCGTTAAGTGTCTGTTGTGGATGTGGATGTGGATGCCAAACAACAACATCTTTTCCTCACTGCTGCTGTTTCAATATTTCAGTGGTGCGGTGCGGTGCGGTGCGGGCACCTCGCGTTGAGATTAATTGTACATACGTACGTGGGTGCAGACTCCATATATATATGGGGTTCGAGTACATTATTATATGGTGATTATATTACAAATGATGATGATAGGAGACAGATGACATTGGGTGTTTCGTTGTCAGCGTGTACTATTTACATAAATATACATACTAGTGGGCTATATTTATTCCGTGGAGTGCTCACGTTGGTCACGAATGATATGGGCAATACGGCTGGAGACGGCCCCTGTTGTGGTCTTGGTACCAGTTGCAATGCTCTCATCGCCATCGTCTTCAATTTCAAATTCAGATAGACGTTGTTGTTCACTTGCATCTGTAGAGAAACCTACTACCGAGGAGGCACGACTTGACACTACACTAGAGGAGATACTGTTGGATTGAGACCTTAGACCTCCTCCTCCTACTATAGTAGAGAACAAAGGAATATTACTTAATGAATTGTCACTGTTAACCAAGGAGACAGCATCAGATTCGACATTTGTTGTTTCGTCATGTTCATGCTCGGATCCATGCCCCTTGGCTTTTGCTTTACGTTCACGTTTCTCTCTTACCAATTTACGTCTTCTTATCTCTTTACTCTTATAATCTTCAAAATCTTTAGTAAATTCATCATTTGCAAAATCCTTAGATAACTGTGGATCAAACATATCAACGGTATCAATGATTCTTTCAATTAATGAATGTCTTTCTTTTTGTAATGATCTTAATCCACTTGGCGAAGTCAGAGACATATACAATGGTCTTAAAGATTTCAAAGTATCCATACCACGATCACCTACAATTAATGCAGAATATGTAACGATTACACTTAGTGCATATGAGATTAAGAATACTAGGATATAGTGACCAGTATAATTTTTAACAGATACCACAATATAGGTAATAATAGAAGACCATAAAGTGTATAACAATGGTGAAAAACCCATACTGATTAAAATCTTCCATGTCGCAATGACATCATTAGCTTTAATCTTTACAGAGGATTTCGCTAATGCTTTACGAGCTTTCTCCTTTGAAACATGATTTGCTAGGATGAAAATTGGTGAAAACATTAGTATACCAGGTAATGATAACAATAATGCAACGGTAATGAACACAGATCTATATACCAATAGACATAGATTAGTCATGAAATCAATACGAGCTGTCTCCAGAGAATGATCTGCCAAATTATAATATGATAATTTCTCATTATATTTCAATATGTCTTCACCTAGTTGTTTCACTCGAGGATCTTCTCTATTCGCCTCATAACCTTTAACAATACGTCTATTCATCTCTACAATCATTGATAATGGTAATTTACGTTCAAATCTTGTTGAATATAACCTTCTCATTGCTTGAACAATCATTAACGTTTCATAATCTCTACAAGTAACCGTCACAGCACGTAACCCTTCCGTAATTTCATCCAATAAGGTCTTAACAGCATCACGATTTGTCTCTGGTTGATGATATTTTGCAACTAATTCCTTTGAAATTTCAATTGGTTCACCAAATTCAACAACTGCCCTTGATCTAAATCTATGAGCATGGAAATAATTCATACCACATGGGACAATTTTAACATTAACATCCGGATGTTTATCCATGCAGCCTAGAGCCATAATGGCAACACCAGCTTTAATAGGCAATAAATCGGTTCTGTCATGAGAACCACCTTCTGGGAAGATACCGATACAAGCATCATTGGCTAGATGTTCAAACACTTTATGATAAACTAATGATTGATCAACTTTATCAGCGTATTTAATACTTGTACCTTTCTCTAACAAGATTTTCTTATTTTCTGGCTTATTCATTCTAAATTCTTTCCTAATATATAAGACTGTATCACTTTCAATGGAGACGATCTCTGCATTACCAAGAGATTTCGGTAACCCTAACAGACCTTTAATTTTACAATCGGTAGTGAATTTTGTACCTTTACCAATAATTTTCTTATAATCGTTTGGATCAATCTTGATACGACCTTGAATCGGTTTCAAATTATCCTGTGGTCTAACTACACCGATTGACATTACAGCCCTTGCTAAGAAACCGATACCTCTAACATGTAAGGACGTTTCAGCGATTAGGAACAGGACTCTTTTATTAATGACTTTTTTAACTTGTTCCATCAATATAATTGGATCGACAAATTGATTTGCATGAGGTGCAGCAACAAAGATAATTGGACCATCCTTAGGCATCCGATATCCACCTCTAGATTTAATCTCTCTGAAGAAACATTCAAAGATGTTCCAAAGTAACCAAAGCATGAAATCATAGAACATTTTACGTGCAGTTGGTGGTTCCTCATATTTATATTCTGCGAATTCTTTATGCATTGTAGTTAATGTCGGTTTTGATGTATTGAGTTCTGCTGCATCTGCTTCTTCCTTCAGCTTCTTGCTTCTTTCACTAAGTAATGGTTTCTCCATCTTATCAATGGGAATATTCGTAATACTTTTCAGCTATATTGAACTGTTTATATAGTTTGTTTATGTACAAGTCATTGCATTGATATACGTATATATTTATCCTGATATATTTTTTCTTTTGCGGGGGTGGATGTGTCCCTGAACAAGAAAAACAAAGAACAAAGCAAAGGCAAGAAAGACAGGGATTTTGATTCAATTGATGAATGTTGTTATATCTGCTGCCTTTGGACCACATCGTTTCTTTAGTCTCCTCATGAATTCATCACTGGATTCAATGGCGCAGGCTTCAAATTGTAATCTAGTTATCTCCAATTGTGTATTTGCAGCACAACCGACCCGAATGACATTTGTAACGGGATCGAATTGAAATTGTCCCGGTTTCAAATCCTGTGATGGCCATTTAATGGGTTCCACCTGATGTAACAGTACCCTTTTATTCATGAAGGAATCTGTCGATCTATGTACTTTGCCTAATTGTATGGATTTGAAAGTGAATACTGGACCCAGTACTGCGATCATTCTTGCAATATAATCAGCGGTATACTTGATCCAATCCACTTGCTTATCCCGTGTCTTGATCGTAGTGGCCCAACTAGATCCATAAACCTCAGGCAATGGTTCATGATTCTTGTATGTCTGACTCGTGATCACATCGGATAGCAAACTTGCACCGATGTTACCTAATTGATCAATCATGATCCGTGTCATATACCCGGGGGTCCGTTCCATTGTAGTTGTATCGTTATCCAACAATTGTTGTACGTTGATCTCGGGTGTCCGTGCAATGATTTCACCATTATCAAACTTACAAGGGTCCAAAGTCTGTATGGAGACACCAGTCACAGGATCATTATTCAATAATGTATGTTGAATAGGTGCGCTGCCTTTATATCTAGGTAATAACGATGGGTGAACATTGATTGAATAATTTGCATATTGGATCAATTCCTGTGGTATCAATTTCCCATATGAGACAGCTATCAACATAGAATTTGTTGATAGGGATAAATGTGGCATCAATAGATCTAACATCTCTTGACGGGTATCACATAGTATCGGATGTAATTGATTGGAAGTATGTCTCTCTATGTATTCCAATATCGGTGGTTTCCTCAATATTGATTTTTTTCTACCGCACCATTTTGGTGGTCTTGTAACTAGTTGTAAATTTGATATAAGTTTTGGTTTCTGTAATGAAAGGGATTGTAAAGCTTTGAAGGAGTGAATACTGAATTCATCGGAACCGAAGAACAAAATATCGAGTGGCTTGCTGTATTGAATAGAATAGAACCGTACTGGTCTAAACAGAAGGAACTTATATCTAATCATTAACCTGGGCGAATCGTCACTCTTGAATAACAAATGTCAAACATCCATCGACTCTTGCAATCTCCGCGGATCGGGCTTCTCTTATTTATTTATTTTATGGGGTCTCTGCTGTACACCGCCGCCAGCAACAATTTTTCCATTTCTTTGTCAGAGCAGCAGTGTATATAAAAAGGAAAGAAAGAAAGAAAGAGAACAAACAACAACAAAGGTGAACAAGTCAGTTAGACAGAGGCAAGGATAACAGACAGTGTGTGTGTTATATACTTATATAGATAGAAGGGTGTGAAAAAATGACAATGAGTAAGACAGCTACTAAGAGTGATATGTCGGGGATCCTTCGATTACATATGAAATTAGATGAATTAGAGATGAAATTAGCTCAAAATCCTGTTGATAAACAAGAAGTATTATCTAAGATTAGTGATACACGAGAATCGATTTTACCTATTCGACTTGAATTGAATAATTTTATTCATATGGTTAGTAATTTATCTGATGATAAGAATGGTGATACGAATATAGATAAATTTAATAATGTTAAAGAAATTTTATTGAAATTACATGGTAGTATTCAATTATTATCTAAACGATTTGGTGAATTAAGTCCATTATTTGATACTGTTGGTGAATATACAAAGGAATACAAGACAAAGGAGTATCAACCATTAGAGACATTAGGTAGTAGCGAGACGACAACAAAGGGGAATGCTAACAATAACACTCATAATGCGACAACTACTAATGCAAATACTACTGCTAGTACTACTGCAAGTACAACAGGATCACAGAGTTCAACACAAAAGAAAGGCAGAGGCTCGACAACGAGTGCTAGCAATACTCCTACTACAGCTACGGCCACGGCTGCCACGGCTGCCACAACAACCACCACCACCACAACTACAACAGCAGCAGCTACTCCATCTACAAAAAAACCAAGAAAACCAAGACAAAAGAAGAATAGTACAAGTGCTAAAAACACACCAGCTACTACTAAAGCTACAACCACAACCACGGCTAACAATAATAATAATAATAACGGCGGTAATAGTAACAGTATTACCGCTACTCCATTATCTGCTACAATAGTACCAAACACAATGAATCCAACTCTATCTGTACCACCACAACTAATGGCCAACTTACAAAATAGTAACAATATGCCGGGTATAATATCATCACCTATCCATCAAAACACAGGTAATAATAACAGTATAACACCAATGCCACAACAACAGCAACAGATACCTTATGGTAATAATAACGGGCCTAATTCTGTACACCAGAGTCCCATGAACGGTGGCCCTGGCACAGGCCCTGGCACTAACAACAACAACAACAACAACAACACAATCACACCGGCCAATATACTAAGCATGAACATGAACAACAACAACAACAACATGAATAATAATAGTAACCAAGGCAGCAATGCAATGAACGATTTCGGTAATTTAGATCTCAACAACATCGATCTATCGAGTCTCAATATGGATTTCTTGTAAATGAGACAGGCCCCCCGCTCAATGCGACAAAAACTGTGAACGTGACAACGCGAGAAAAACAAAAATATTTTGCAATAGAACAGAAGACAAGACGTGGGGGGAGGAAAAACAGAAGACGTGGGGTGGCAATCTATTACTCACTCGCCGTCTCGCACTCGCCGTCTCGCTGAAGAGAAAAGAGAGACGCAACTTTGGCAAAAAAAAAGAAAACGCCGCTGCTGCTGTCTGTCTGTATGTGTGGAAAATTTTTTTCATTCTGTTTCTCTTCTCGGTGTGTCATCTTTGGTCGATGTTGATGGACAAGACAGCTGTGTCTATGACTGATTTGTTTAATTTAGTTTACTGTGTTTTGATCTGTGGTAATGGCATAGTATAGTATACTCTGATATGCAACATAAATATATATATATATATATATATAAGGGCATGTAATATTGTTATTATTATACGTACGTTAGTGTTTTGTTATACTCTCTCTTTCTATCTTCTTGTCTTGTCTCAACTATCCAAGGCTCATATCAATTTTACTATGTCCGAACAATTAAGACAAACATTTGCTAATGCAAAAGCAGAAAATCGTAACGCTTTAGTTACATTCATGACTGCAGGTTATCCCACAGTCGAAGATACTATCCCAATTCTTAAGGGGTTTCAAGACGGTGGTGTAGATGTAGTTGAATTAGGTATGCCATTCTCTGATCCAATTGCTGATGGTCCAACTATTCAAGTAGCTAATACTAAAGCTTTGGAAAATGGTGTCACTTTGAAACAAACTTTAGAATTAGTCTCAAAAGCAAGATCTGAAGGTATCACATTACCTATCATTCTAATGGGTTACTATAATCCAATTATGAACTATGGTGATGAACAATTCATTAAGGATGCAGCTGATGCAGGTGCTAATGGGTTCATTCTTGTTGATTTACCACCTGAAGAAGCATTAAAGATTAGAAATAGAGTCAATGAATGTGGATTAAGTTTAGTCCCATTAGTTGCTCCTTCTACTACTAATGAAAGATTGGCTCTATTGGCTGATATTGCTAACTCTTTTGTCTATGTTGTATCAAGAATGGGTACTACAGGTGCACAATCCTCAGTCGCATCCAATTTGGATGATTTAGTAGCTAGAGTTAGAACTTATACTAAGGATACTCCAATTGCTGTCGGGTTCGGTGTCGCTACTAGACAACATTTCGAAAGTGTCGGCTCCTTAGCTGATGGTGTTGTCATTGGTTCCAAAATCGTTACTTTATGTGGTCAAGCAACTAAGGGTACAACTTATGATGTTGCCAAGACTTACTGTGAAGAAATCTTGAATGGTAAGAAACATAAGATTTTATCCACTGAAGAATTCCAACAATTTAAAGAAATTGCCGCTGAACAAGGGAAATTATTCATTGATCAGAAAAATAACTTCGATGAAACTCATAAACATTCAATGAGATTCGGTGATTTCGGTGGTCAATATGTTCCGGAAGCATTACATGCTTGTTTAAGAGAATTGGAAGGTGCATTCGATGAAGCTGTTGCAGATCCAAAATTCTGGGAAGATTTTAGATCCTTGTATTCTTATATCGGTAGACCTTCTTCTTTACATAGAGCTGAAAGATTATCAGAATATTGTGGTGGTGCTCAAATTTGGTTGAAAAGAGAAGATTTAAATCATACTGGGTCTCATAAGATCAATAACGCTTTAGCTCAAGTTCTATTAGCTAAAAGATTAGGTAAGACTAACGTCATTGCAGAAACTGGTGCAGGTCAACATGGGGTCGCGACCGCTACAGCTTGTGCTAAATTCGGTTTGAAATGTACCGTTTATATGGGTGCAGAAGATGTTCGTCGTCAAGCTTTAAACGTCTTTAGAATGAGAATCCTAGGTGCTGATGTCATCTCTGTCACTAATGGTACTCAAACTTTAAGAGACGCTACTTCTGAAGCTTTCCGTACTTGGGTCACTGATCTAAAGACTACTTATTACGTCGTGGGTTCCGCTATTGGTCCTCATCCATATCCAACTTTGGTTCGTACTTTCCAAAGTGTCATTGGTAATGAAACTAAAGAACAATTCGCTAAATTAAATGACGGGAAATTACCGGACGCTATCGTAGCTTGTGTCGGTGGTGGTTCAAACTCAACAGGTATGTTCTCCCCATTCGAAAACGATACCTCTGTTAGATTGATCGGTGTCGAAGCAGGTGGTGACGGTGTAGATACAGATTTCCATTCTGCTACTTTAACTGTAGGTAGACCAGGTGTCTTCCATGGTGTCAAGACATACGTTTTACAGGATCAAGATGGTCAAGTCCATGATACTCATTCTGTCTCTGCAGGTTTGGATTATCCAGGTGTCGGTCCAGAATTAGCTTTCTGGAAATCAACAGGTAGAGCAGATTTCATGGCTGCTACTGATGCTCAAGCTTTAGAAGGTTTCAAATTATTATCCCAATTAGAAGGTATCATCCCTGCATTAGAATCATCTCATGCTGTATATGGTGCCGTTCAAATCGCAAAGACAATGAAACCAGATGAAAACTTAATCATTAATATCTCTGGTAGAGGTGATAAAGATGTTCAATCAGTCGCTGAAATCTTACCTAAATTAGGTCCACAAATCGGTTGGGATTTAAGATTCGATGCTAATCCTGCCTCCTACCAAAAATAGGAATAATACTTCCTCTAAATAACATTTCTTCTTTATTTAAAAAAGTTATATAAAAACTAAAAAAAAAACACAACTTTTTTTTTTTCTTTAATGAAATAATTCTATTCATATTGATTTGTGTTGTTGATCTCTCTCGCTTTTCCGCAGACCGGAAAATTTTTGCGATGAGCTAATAATCATTAGATATAAAAATCAATGAACTTGATCCATTGACATAACAACATTGTAATCGACTAATAGTCATAAACCCAGAATCAATTATCGACACACTATACAAACACACTACGCCTCCTGGAGCCCAAAAATAATATGAATGAAGCTCGACTTCCTTTTAAACGACCGTTAGGAATTCAACTAGCAACAGGCGTATCGGGTCCAAGCATATTTAAACCATCCAAACATTCACGACATTATGATTTTAATGAAAATTGGTTGACTTCAACAGATACCTCCATACCTGATTCATTCACGAATCTGAGGATCAGTGGCTCAGATAAATTTTACATCGATGATCAATCAACACATTTTGATCCCTCAAATGATATCACTACAACCATTCATTCACCAATACCAACAAGAAGACCATTGGATTATAACGATATTACAACAACAGATAACTATAGTGAAAATAGTATCCTGGATTCAGATATACTAGATGATGACGAGTCACAATTCGATGAACATATACGAGATTCATTATTGATGAAATTGCCCTGGGGAAGATTGACTCCCTCATTACCACAGAATGGAAGTTTCCAAATTTATAATGATATTAAGGATATAACAAATAGTAGAATGTATCTGTCACCGGTAAATAGTGTGGGTTCCTTTCATCATGATTATTTACCTAGGGATGTTGTGAATAATTTAAGTAAAAGTGATTCATCTATAAGTCTTCCAACTAAATACGATAGAAATTATAACAATGATAACGATACACATTATAAATTGATCGATCCAACTGTAAGAGATACGTTTATAATAGGGAAAATACAAACATCATTCGATATTAGAAATTATATCGATTATCATGAAATTTTTGCATACAGTCATGGAAGAACACAATCCATATTGAGACTGTCATTAATGAAACAAGAAGAAACGGGACAAAATACAATTAATGAAACAAATATAACAGACATTGATCTGAAAAATACAATCAAAACAATTAAAATCCCAATTTTATCCAAAGCATATGCACGTTATTCAGATATTATCGCTGTTCTAACTACAACATCCTTAATCCTGATAAAGATCAAAAGTATAGATAGTAAAAATAATGAAAATCAATTAAAATATAACATTTTGGACCCGCTAGAATTTTCCTCCTTGGGAGATTATCCATGGGCAGATGTTACTTTCAATCCCATGGATCCTCAACAATTTGCATTAATAGATACAAAGGGTAATTATATTACAGGTAAGATACCTACACCATTTCGCCAATCATCTAAGTTATCCCTAGATAAGAAGACAACGGGCACAATATATGATCCAGAATCGTTATCATCAAGGAAACACATTTCATGGTCATCTAAGGATTCACATATTCTGGTAATGGACGAATCCAAATTGGTGGAGATAAATCTAGTTGAAAAATGGCAATCTGAAATAGTTCAAGCCAAGAGTTGGTCCCATTTGCTCGATTTGATTCAAATTGATGAAGATTATAAAATTATGTTAACTTCAATGGAAGTCATCATATTAAGAACAAATAGAGATCTAGATCAAACAACTAGAATTTTATCATGGAAACATAACTTAAATGATAGTGATATGACATATCGTCTCTTTTGCCAATCAATAATTCTACAAGGGAAACAAGTCTATTTAAATTACATTACGTCAAAGAAACATAACAAAGTTTACATCTGTGGATTTACAATGGATCAAAGTAATAATCTGGTTCAACGAATCGAAGGCGTTTCAATAATCGATATTCCTTATTTACCGAACAAGATTCAAAGTTTACAATTTTTGGAAGAATCTGTTGAGACAATTGATGAACAAAATCATGTTTCATTTAATATTTTCGCAAAAGAGATTGAAACTGGATCAATTTCACATTTTATAGTTACAAATGAGACGACATCATTTAAACCGACTATAAATAATCCTTCTCATTTGAAGGATACAGCCGAATTAACAGATATTAAGCCTGAAATAAAATATATTCATGAAACAATCTCGAAATCGATCAGAAAGAAATTTAAAAGGGATAAAAAACTAGAATCAGACAACAACGATATTGAGGCCTTTGAGGAATATGGGATGAAATTATCTGAAGCATTGAATAAATATATCACTTCTGATGAAAATGAATCAGGTAACGGTCCACAATTAATATCTAATTTAACTGAACCACCGAAGGTAATTAATGATATTGAAGAATTTTCCTCATTTCTATCACAATTTTTTGAGCATTATAAGGAGGAACATATCAATTTCACAAATTTACCGATTTTATTTCATCAAATATTAAATGAGAAAATCAATGACTTTGATATTTTCTATAATAAATTGTTACAATGTTGGAGTATATTAGGAAAAGAAACTATCTACTACACGAAGGAAATTGTAAAAGAGATCATATTGGAAACTGTTACATACTCTAAGGGTAATCCATCAAAACACAAATATGATAACACGTATGAAACATTAAATGCATCATCCAAGGAACTTATCAATGAGTGGGATAATTATGATCCTGAAGATGAATTTTCAGAAACTAAGTCTACGATTCCCTTTAGTAGTCAACCACAATTTACGTTAAGTACTCAATCTCAAATTCCAACAATTAGATCTTCACAGAATAAAGTAAGCAAGAAGAAGATAAATAGGGGAGATCTTTCGAGAAGAAGTAACAGAACTTCAAATGCATTAGAAAATTCTCAACGTGATTCTATATTGCAAAACACTTTACCATCATCTATGGCCCCTGCATTTACATTAATGGGTAGCTCGTTCCAATCAAGTCAATCATCACAAGTATCCAATATCGCATCTTCTCAAATGGATGGATCACAGAGGCCTAAGAAGAAAAAGAAAAAGAAGATGGGCGGTTTCAATTAGGTCAACTATTATTTCATTCATTTTGTCATATGAACATTTTTTTAGAACTATCGTCATTTCTGCATAAACTTTCTTAATCCTTCATAGATAAGGAAGAAATAGTCTACATATATATATAAACATAAATAACATTACATATATATGTAGATCAAATAGATAAGCATTCAAATAAAAGTTATCATTTATATAAACTTCTTGTTTTTGGGCAGATATGAAAGACATGCAGTTCATTCAACTCACATGCTTGAAAATTTTTAGGTGAGATATTTTTACTTTCGTAACCTTTCAAATAAACTACAAATTGGGATAATTTTCGAGATGTTCTATAATTTATATGTACGTAATATGTATTGTTTTCATACAATACATCGATGTGACCGTTCGGAATGATAGACGCGGCCTTCAGGCCATCGTTGACAAAAGGCAACCATTAACTATTCTTTGTATAAATAAACAATATGTCTAATTCCATACAACTATATATATATCATATACATTAAAAGTGATAGAAATCCTCGTTTCTAGCTGATTGAGCAATATTAGTATTGTTAGTTTGATTCATTTTATTAGTTAAATAATATACAGTGTAATATACAGTAATTTCTTCGTACTTTCTTTCGAAAGGAATTATTTAATATACATGTTTTGTTTTCTAAACCTCTGTCTTTATATATTATAGATTGGGTTGTTTTCTTTATTCTTCACATTTGTGAACCTTGTATTCAGATGTCGTCATATAAGCCTATTCATTTATATTAATAGGCTTATATTCTTTTATTCGTTTAACATGTGCTACGTACTTGGTTTATTCTTTTGCTCTTATGATAGTCTTATACTATACATCCTTGGAATATTCAGCTCAGTACATGAAGCTACGTATTCTTTCCCCAGGAAATTTCATACCAGATATTACGCCCAACAAGAGGGATAAGAGAACATTAGTCACAAATTCTTTAATTTGGTAAATATTTGAAAATTAAGTTCAAGAGCTACGTTCTTCTATTAATTTTACTTTTCAAAATTATAACAATATGTTGCGGATATATATGTGATAATAACTCTTCCAAGACGCATCTACATTCCTTTTTTCCCCAGGTAATATTGTTCAGATATTGGTATTAAATTGACTTTTTGATGACTTAGTAGAAAGTATATTATTTGAAGTTATTTTATGTACTGTGTAGACACAGCTACAGAGATATGGATACAAAAGTGTTCCCCTCTGAGTGATATTTGTTATCACTATAAATGAGGAATATTCTTATAGAATACAACCTGCAACTTGACAGAAGACATCCCAATACTATTTAATTTATAGCATTATGTAGCATCTTTGAACTATAGGACTATTAACTCCGGAGGAGGTGTAATAAATAAGTTACGAGTAAATTTATTACTATCTTTGGATATTAAAATTTGGAATTCCAATAAGGTCACGTATCCTAACTTTGGATTAAAAATTTTATATTGCGGATTTAGCTCAGTTGGGAGAGCGCCAGACTGAAGAAAAACTTCGGTCATTAGAAATCTGGAGGTCCTGTGTTCGATCCACAGAATTCGCATTTTTAAATTTTGTTTTTATATATGTGGTGTATGGGTGCTACAACTGACAGTCAGTTGGCACGTTGTGTGATGAATGTGTCACAAATATTGGAATGGCTCAATGCATAACAAGTAGAGTAACATGGATCTGTGTGATATTTTTAGATAATGTAAGTTAGGGTCTAGGTTGGTTTGAGGGTTGTGATTCTTTTTATGATAATTGTGACTGCGGAACATCCTAACACCCAGAGCCTCTAAATAAATTGAATTATGTAGAGTTTGGGAAAGCGAGAAAGTGTGAGTGTGTCATGGTTGCGAATCCACAAGCGATGAGTGTAATTCCTGACGTGGCTGCTAGTCTCTGGGAGACTGAGTGTAAGTCCTGTTGATTGGCAACTGTCTCGAGTCGTGATCGTAAGGATGGGCGACTGTTTCGAGTTGTGATCGTGTGTGGGGGAATAGAGAGCTACTGGTGACTATGTCATGTGTTATAAGTATCGTTGATGCTTATAAGGGGATACTCTGTGAGAGCCCCATGATATAGTTACAAACATATATAGTGGATTAAGCATTATTTTATATAAAAATATAGATATAGAGGTTTAACTAAGAAACCCGTAATATTATAAATCATTCTAATTACTCTAATACCAGAATAGCTTAATTATAGCTGAAGAACCCTAGGGTAAAAAGATAGACAAGATTTTAAATATTACAATCTGTTAATATTTTTTGGTAAAGGGATCCACCTTTTGGACGTATTTTAGAGAGGGCTATGAGTACATAATAAAAGTTTTCCTAGTTACCAATACTACCCGAAGCTAGATTGGTCATGTATTTATCTTTGTATCTTTTACCAGAAACAGTTAACTTAATTGCTTGTAAAAATACTGTACGTAAAACCATTTATGGTTTGTATAAACATAACTTTTATGTCATTTGATAAATACATACAAACATTTTGAATTGTTAATATTAATTTTACTTGTCAAAATTTTATTTTTTTTAATAGTTTCTATTCTACACATATATAAAAAGGTACCGAGAACATCTATAGCGTTCTTACCAAAACTCGCTGATGGGTGTTTTGTTGTAACCATATATACTTTGTATAAGGTGTTTGTCGATAGTCGTACTAAACCCTAATAATAAATTGACAACTTATACAATATATCAATTTTCTCCATCTTCGTAATCACACACATGTTTTAAATGGTCATCTTATCTAGATATTCACAATTATTGTTTTTACAGTTCTAATCTAAGTTGTTCAGACAATATACTACATATCTTTTCTAATTGATAAGTAAGCTCAAACACAATGTTCTTGTTCAGGTAACACCAATCGTAAGTACATACATCAGATCAAATAATACAGTAAATCTCATATAAAACTGATAGTTGTAAAAAACATATATAAGATACATAGAGAGATTGTATAGATTATAATTTTGAAAGTTCCTGTATAATTGTACCTGTAAGTCTGATTTTTAACATTTTAATTTTATTAACGACCTATATTACGGAAATTGGGTTGCTCATTATTATCGATCACTACTTTCATGTTATAAATCACTATGACTCGTTGTATTGATACCAACCATTCTTAACAAGAAGCACTCTCGCTGTCTTACCACTGGTCACAATTTTCCTGTCGAACATTTTATTCGTAATGAAAATACGGATTAACTATTATTATTAAAATCAGAATGTGTTCTTTATTTTATTGTACAAATGAAATATTTATATTTTAAATATGTTTGAATGATGCCTATAATGCTGAATCATGTTTGCCATTAAGTTACAGTTACATGTATTGGATAAAGTATTAATGAAAGGTTCATAAAAAGGGCATATCAATTAACGTTCTTTCAACATCTTATTTCTCTTTTCTCTTCTTCTCATTCTGTCAACCTTCTTAGCGTGCATCTTAACAGCTAATTTTTCATATCTCTCTTCTTCTTCCTTCTTCTCTCTTCTTTCCTTTAATGCTTGAGCTCTCTTTTGTTTTTCAGCAATCTTTTCATCCTTCAAGGCCTTTACCCTTTCCTTAAACTGTTTGTCTTCCAATCTCTTTTGCTCCTTCAATTCCCATGAAGTAAGCTTCTTGTTCTTGACAACACTACTCTTTGGTCTCATGGGTTGCTTGCTGACTTTCCATGATCTACCACTTACATTGGCACCTCTAGCCTTTGACGTTATATCTAATGTGGATTCTGGTTCACTCATTTTGGTACACTTTTCAGGTATTACTTTCAAAAATCTCAGATTGTTCTATTGGGGCTATTAACCGTATGATAACACCTTCAAATATATCTTGTCACATATGCTTTCCATAGTTTATGTTTCTAACTTTTACCAGCTCATCGCAACTGATTACAGCGATTACTTTCTTTTCCGTAGGCCGAAAATTTTTTTAGAAATATTTTGCACGTGACTTTTTGAATTTTTGCGTATAGACAACTCTTTTAAGAAAGTGTCATTTCTAAAATAAAAAGATCCAAAGATTGCATTTAAACTCCTGGATCAGAAAGAGTAAGAAAGCAACTAGAAGTAGGAAAAAGTATCTACAACCGTTTCGTGAGTTTGTTTAGCTACCTGTACATAATATCTGCTAACAATATAAACGCTACACGACATTGAATAACACAAATATGGGCACACAACGAATAATACCAATCCACCCTTATTTAATGCTTAGAAAATATTTGGATAATAGCATACGATTTAAAATAAGATCTACAAATATAAGAAATATTAATAACACAACACCCAATACTTTGGTGCATACACAGAGACGTTTCATTGTCATACCACGTTCAAAAAATACCAAGACCAAACCAATACGAAGAAAAACAAAACATGTAACCTTAGAAAATATTAACCCAAATGAAGTGATGTCGATCCAGGATCCTAAATTAATCGAATTTAAGATTAAGCAGTTAAATGAATACACACGGCAGTTAAAAGAGAGGTTAAGAAAAGCTGAGGCAAATAAAACGAGAGACGATGATATTATTAATGTGGATGAATATTCCAAAAACAACGCAGAAGATACTTTACTAAATTCTTTAAGCACAAATGTAGCGATTTCAACTGATTCTTCTGTGCCCCAAAATTTGTCTCATTTAATCGATACCGTCACAACCAATCAAATAGAGAAACTGATACCCTCCGATGCCAGAGAAATTGTTGGAAGTGATAAGCTAGTAATTAAATCACTTTCAAATAGAAGAAACACAAATTGGAATTCTATAATAGAAAAGCTAACATTAGATACTGCCAAGTTTGCGTCCTTATCAGAAGATACCATAAAGAATTGGTTGCTAAAAGATGTAACATATATACCATTTCAAACAATTGAAAAATTAGACACTGCATTACAAGAGTGGTCAAAGAAACAAGGGACGAATGTATCTATAGAGATGTATGACTGCATATTTAGATTGTACTCAAGACTAACTCCCACAGACTCCTATAAAACCGAAAAATATAGTACCGATATGGTAATTTCGAAATTCAAAGAATTGATTGCTCGTATGGACGAAACATCTACCAAACCGACCGAGTTTAATCTAACAGCATGTATCACTTATTGTTCAAAATTAAAAGCATATGAACCAATGAATTATTTCCTAGAGGAATTCCAAAGAGAATACGGGTTAACTCCAAACAAGCATACATATACGAAGATCATTCAGTTTTACGATGGCATGGGTTTACAAGAACGTGCGTGGAATACATTTGATACCATGAAATTTTTATCCACATCTCATAAACCTGATATTTTCACATATAATTTGATGTTACACATTTGTGACAGACAGAAAAATTACTCGAAGGCAATTGATTTATTTTATGAGATGGAAGATCAAAAGATGTCACCAAACCATTCAACGTTTACTATAATTGCCAAAACATTAGCATCATCAAGTGCAGATAATATAGTATCAGAAGGTAATTCCAATTCACTAAAATTATTAGGCTGGAAATTCATTAACAAAATGTTCTATCAGGAGGATTTTCACAGTATTGCTTCTATGATGGCATTAGCAGCCTATGATGGGGATGTTGCACTATGTCGTGCATTATTTTTCAAATTTACAATGAATGAATTCACATCTAATAGAGACCAACAGACAGATCAAGGTAAACTATGGGCCAAATCCATTAAACCAGTGTTATTTAATTATCTATTAACAGCTTATTCTAGATTTAAACCTGGAAAAACACCTTTAATATTAGGATGGCCTGATGGTGTTCAAATGAGAAGAACAGTTCTGAATTCTGTTGATTACACTGGTAAATTGAATGATACGTATAATAATCTGCCATTCTTACCACTATTAAATTTAACCAGTATTGAGCAGGTACTAGCCGAATCTAATGCTTTATGGAAATTCATTTTATCAAATGGTAACTTCCGAAAGACAGGCACCGAGCTTTCTGAAAGTCTAACACCTGAAATTCTAAGTAAAATGGCTACCGACTCAACCACTTTTGATCAGTTCAAATTTAACATTTTAAGTATAATTGGTGATTGGAAGATTAAGAACATGAACAATTCTATTTTTAATCATATATGTTTGGTATCCTATCTCAGTATTCCGTTGAGATTAAATAATGCTGATGAATTTTGGGACAGATTAGACACTTACACGTTTAAAGAGAGTGAATTTGATGATAAGGTATTGGAGTTATATTATCAAAAGAAGCTACTTGAACCGAAGCAAATAATTGGAAAGGAAGATGACAGTGGTGAAATAAGTACGAACTATCAAACGGATATAAATATAGCATACCTAACGTCAATTCGACACAAAATTCTATATGAAAGTTCCACATTCGAATTATCTATGAAGGGTGCCACTAAATTTGGCAATCTTGAAAGAGCAAAACAAGAATGGATCGATAGAGGTAAATTCAGGAAAACCGCACATTATATACAACTTCCAAAGACAAAGAAAAGTCATCTTGACGCAGAATTTGCAAAGACGATGGTGAATTTCTTTGTTTCGCAAAGAAAATACGATGAAGCGATGAGTATTGTGTTAACATCAAAGAAATATATTAGATGGGAATATGGTATGATAAAGAATTTAATGAAAGGTCTTGAATCCATTGAGGATAGACGAAATATTAGAACATTACTCGATGTTATCAATAAGAAGCCTTCTGAATTAGCATACATCAATAAGCAAATAGCAAATCTGGACTTAAATATATCTTAGGATACAGTAATCACAGAATTGAGTTAGACTGACAGTTTAACCCCACGAAATATCATTTTTTTTAGCCAAAAAAGGCACACATTAGCATAATAATTACTTTGTACATATGTAAAATTATATAAATAATCATGTAGATAAAATATACGAACGTCATTTATTTTATAACTCAGATTAAAGATACATATTTTTTAATCTTCTTTATCACGTTCGAATGATAAAATACTGCTAGTCTGACTAGTGATAGATATATCGCTTCCGTGATTACCATTATTACCATTTAAAATATCTAAATGATCGGGAGAAGGTTCGTTTGAAATTTCCAGCTCTTCCAATTCTTTACCATTCGTAGAGTCTAATTTTTGTTGTAAAATCTCTACTTCCTCCCTTAATTTCTTGACTTCATCTAAATAAGCTTTCCCATAATAATCAATATAATAAGTCGCACCATTATGGGCCGCGCAAAGAAATATAAACATCAAGAATATTGATGCTGCCCATTTATATCTTAACCATATACTGCATAATAACATTGTACCCAATTGATAAAAATATTGTAATACGATGTATATGACGGTCGGCCAAGGTGCATTTAATTTAACTACCCACCAATTTTTAAATTGATGTGTTGTTAGATATTCAAAACTTGTCATTCTTTTACCAGCTTTAATCTTTGAAGATTGCCTTACAGTGATAAAGAAATGATACAATGATTGCCAGACTAAATAGAAGAATGAGGTCCATATGATATTTTTCTTTAGGTCAATTGATTTCCTTGCACCTGGAAATCTTTCCATTTTGTACGATTCAGGTATACCATAATAAATTATGTACATGGTACATGGAGGCATAATATGAATAAAACATGAAGTGGTTTTATCTATGGAATGTAAGACTAATGAATTTCTCCATGCAATAACTGCAAACGCTAAGGAACCGAAAGTGAATGCGAAACATGATTGAAATAATGGAATTGAATCCGGTCTTACCCAAATAAATGTCAGGCACATAACATTAACGAAATAACACAAATCTGCCATGTAATAATGGTTTTGAGTCTTGTAATATGTATAGAAACGTATCGGCATCAATATTCCAAACATGATTGTGTAATATACATGGAACCATTCAGGAAACTTCCCCATTAAGTAACCAATGGCAAATATATTGAATAATGTAAAGGGATAAAATAATTTTTCTAAAACTGAAGTATTTTTGAAGAATATCAAATCTAATGGTTGATCTAAAGCTTTTATTCTCTTAAATATTTTCTCTCTTAATTCTTTAATTGGTATTTTTGCCTTTGTACGGTAATGTCTATATAACTTGGACCTAGTCCCAGGTATTTTCTTATCATCTTCTTTCTTTGTAGATCGTTTGAAGAATATAGGTAACTGTCTAGCTGCAACCTTAGAAGCTAATGGATCCAACAATTCAAAAATGTTGAATATTGATAAACCAGCCTCTGAGATGGTAGACTCTTCTGGATCTTCCAACGGTGCTAAAAATGGCATGTTTTGTAATCGATTATGAATTTAATATATCTATGTTCTTGTTACTTGACTATCTTATAAACTATCGATTGTGTTAAATTTTTTTGCAGGTAAACAAATAAAAGGTTTTTGCTTATTGTTTGATCTTATTCCTGATAGTAATCAATTTGAATAAAATAATTAACATAAGTTATATCTTCGAGAATTGAAACTAACAAACTGATAGCAAATGCATCTGTTCCTGTGAGGGATACATGACTATTCATCAAACACAACGTGTGTTTCTTAAAAAAAGGGTTTCTGTAAATTCTTCAGACTCATCGCACTGCTTATCAAAGCACGCTTAACAAAATCTCCGACGGATATATTTCTCGGAGGTTTCCTTGGTATTAAAAAATTTGGACTGTTGTAACACCCGTAACTTCTCTGAAAATGCTTCATCTTCAAGATATTCAAAAACTGTTTTCATTTTTCTATTTTTTTTTTATATCCACACCCGCAATTATTTCCGTTTTCGGATATTCCAGCTTGTCAAACTGAAAAATTTCAGAGAATTAGGTTACCTTTCATAATGAGACAATTCAATAACAACACACGATTGTAAATGCAACGACGGCATAACGAAGGATTGTTCACGAAGTGACAAAACCTGGAAACCTTCACTGTAAGAAGCTCTGTCGTAGTTTTTGTCACTATCATGATGTTAGACATGGGATTCTTGATGATACTTTCTACATAGTTAGTGTCTGAGGCTGGATACTGCGTAACCTGGCTCAGTTGGGAAATATGCTGTAGAGCATACTGTATGAACTATCTTCAATCAAACTTAGTAAGCAACCTATATATCGATACTTAGGCTTAAAAGAATTTGAGTTTCCCTTATGCATCTAGTTGTTTCTTGTTCAAAAACAAAAGATCCGTAACTAAAGTAACGAGTATGTGTAATATAAGATGAATTTATTGATGGATGAAGAATTGATGTTGAGAATAACAAGGAACAGTGATAACATACAGAATATTTAAAAGAAAGTGTAGATCGAATGAATTACTACATGTAAGATAAAGTTAGATGAATGAAATTGTTAGTCATGCATGTAATAGATGAGTTTGCTATACTATCATAGAAGGAATATTTTAATTAAGAATGAAGATAACAGAAATTTTTACAGCGTGGGGAATACTATCCACTGAACAAGTAAATACTGAACAAAATGAAGCTTATCAAATTACACAATTGTAGATGCTAGAACACCTGATTGAATCCCCAATATGTTTGAAAAGTTGGATTAAAAAGATAATGAACTTCCATACTAGAATACACCAGGTATAACCTTTAATCGCGGAATACATAACACAATTATGCTTAACATCTCCATTATTCATCAGGATATAACGACACCAAACGTTATCATATTATGACATTTTTACTAACAATTAATTGCAATATTTTTTATATGCAGAATTTTAATCCAGTTAAGAAATGAAGGTTGAAGTTGACTCCTTTTCCGGTGCTAAGATCTACCCAGGTAGAGGTACTCTATTTGTCCGTGGTGACTCCAAGATCTTTAGATTCCAAAACTCTAAATCTGCTTCTCTTTTCAAGCAAAGAAAGAACCCAAGAAGAATTGCTTGGACTGTTCTATACAGAAGACACCACAAGAAAGGTATCACTGAAGAAGTTGCCAAGAAGAGATCCAGAAAGACCGTCAAGGCTCAAAGAGCTATCGTCGGTGCTTCTCTAGATTTAATCAAGGAAAGAAGATCCATCAAGCCAGAAATCAGAAAGGCTAAGAGAGATGAAAAGAAATCTGCTGATAAGGAAAAGAAGAAGGCTGACAAGGCTGCTAGAAAGGTCGAAAAGGCTAAGCAAGCTGGTGCCCAAGGTTCCAAGGTCTCTAAGCAACAAGCTAAGGGTGCTTTCCAAAAGGTCGCTGCCACTTCTCGTTAAGTCATTTTATTATTAAAGATATTCCAAATTACAAAATTTTATTTCCACTCTAATTTAATTTAATTTTTCTTTTTTCTTTATTAATAATTTAATGGATAACAAAAACGCCACATGTTTCCTTTAAAATTATTAGATTGGATTAATTATGACTAATTGGTACATATGTACTTTATCGTGATAAATCCATTCTAAATAAATAATCAAAATATATAAAATCACAAATACAAATATAATAATTATCATATAAAAAAAGCCTACAGATTTAAGTAAACGATGTCTGTAATTCGACTTGATGGTTTTCCTTTGAGACTGAAAAATAGTTTCGGAATGCGGTGAAATTTTAACCGAAGTGACAGTAAGCTCGAAAATTCTTAAACGATAGGGGTGTTGAAGAGCCATGATCTATCAAAAAGAATTTATCGAATATGATATAATTGTACTGAAGTGAACAATCACTCAAACTATAGCCCTTCTAATATAGGTTAATTAATAAAACCTTAAAACATTTTCTAGCAATCTTATCAATCCAAAGTGCTAGATCACAACTTACAAGATGTTCCAGTTCCTAAAAGTTTCTAAATTAGGACTTAAACCATTATCCTCCACAATTAGTTGTACGAAGGCTGTAGGCCTACCTTCATTCAAGAGGTCCTTAAGTCAATCATGCAAGAGGTTAAATGTTGCTCCTGTTAAGCAAACTGTCAAAACTGCTAAACCTGAGACAGGAATCAAGAAACTTATGAAGACTTATGGCTATTCTGCATTGGTCGTTTATATTGGTGTCACATTCATCAGTCTACCATTATGTTTCTTTACTGTGCACTCCATGGGAGCCGAAAAGATAAGTATATATATGAATAGAGGGAAGCAGCTGTTTGGATATGGTGAATCTACCGATGAAGCTGTCGTCGAAAAGATCAGAGAGAAGAAAATAGAATTAGAAAAGCAAAGGGAGAATGGTACACATACAAGATGGAGTGAGTTTAAACAAAGTACTTTGTTGGCTGAATTCATCATTGCTTACGGGTTACACAAGAGTTTAATTTTTGTGAGGATACCTTTGACAGCAGCTGTAACCCCTACGATGGCAAGGCTATTTAAACAATGGGGTTTCAAGAGACTTGTTGGTGGACCTAATTTGATGAAAAATGATAAAATTATCCCAAAAGTGGGTCCAAATGGCGAATTTCCGAGACAAGATCATTCAAAATCAAGGAAATGGTTCAATGGGTTAATGTAAATAGTAAAATGACCGTTGTGAATTTTTGATTGTTTTTGCTTTTGTTGTGTATATGTCAAATGTAATAAATAATTTACTTAAATATAATGTGCAACAAATTAGATACAAGTTATGTCCTTTCTTTATGACATCTCAAAAGACCTGCTAATTCTAATTATTGACTTCTTCATTCATGTACATAAAGAGTCTAATTTACGATGCTCAAATATCATAGCCATTGTAGTTGACGTCATGGGTCACATCGTCTATATCAAGCAGTTCCTTATTCTTTGAATGGATCATAAAATCTAGAAGTTGGAATCTCGGTGATGTCATTATATTCAACAAGCAATAGTTCGGGACGCTCTTAAATAGAAAACTCTTTCGCAAATGAAGTTCTGATGAGTTCCCGATGGAAACGTACGATTGTTTCGGCTAGCTATTAAGAATAATGTAAATCTGCCCAGACTGAGAGCTTCATTTCCCCATACTATTTAGAAAAGTACTATGGGAAAACTATATCTTAAACATTTAATAACTTGACTCGAGAATCTGTCATTAAAAGAACTCATCACAAATTATAAGCTGGCGGGGGTATCATTAGCAGATCCAGTCTAACTATATAGGTATTAATGCCATGGAGATTATTGTGCAACCATGGAAAAAAGAATACTGTATTCGTTCTTTGTTTTCTGTAAGGAAATTGTCATATCGAAGTTTGACATTTGCTCATAAATTCATACCGAGATGATGTTTCAACATGCATAATTACAAAATTAGATAATACCGTAATACAAATATTCCAAGTTTAACTGCGAAAATTATGTCATAAACAGAGTATCAAAAGTTTGACTTTGATCGGACTGTTAGAAGTGGCTGCGCTGCGACACTGAATAATATTAGTTGACAGTTCAACAACTTCAAAAGAACCAGACTGAGAAGTAATGTACGACAGCAACCGCAATCAAAGAAAAACCTTTCTTCTTCTTCAAAGCAAGATGTTGTTATAAGGTTATCGGGATTATTTATTCAGTGCTAGAAATTGTCGTGGCAATTTATATCTTTTCATCTAATCAATGGCATTGCATTGATAAAACAATAGATTTGTCACCTGTTCGATGAGGTTGAAAAAAAAAGCACGTGAGAAATCATATTTCCTCAGAAACATCTGCAGGACAAACAGAGCCACAAGGAATGTCACAATATTTGTAATAGAATTCGGATAAAGACAGGCAGAAACAACAAAGAATTGAACTTGTGGTTTCTCTTGATTTTCATTAATATAAACGAAAAGACAAAATAAAACAGACTCTGGGGTTTAATTGACTGATTGTTACCCAATTGTGGTCATCGATAAATGAAACATCTAACTGATAATTTCAGTTCCTCGTGGATAACACAGCCGGGAACATATCTCGGCCAATTCTTCTTATTCTAATATTTAATCTCAACTTATTTGTGCAGCGATTGTGCATATTTTAACTCTGTTTACAATTGTCATATATTTTAGCACTTTTGTTTCCTGATGTGTTCATTATATCTCCTACACCTCTGAACAATTATCATTTTCCTTCCTTTATTTAGTTTAAATACTGAATTACACATTTTCTTTTTACTTAATCCATTGTAAATTATTTTGGTTAAATGGCTATCGTAACTGATGGTTCCATCGGTAATATTCCATTATTAGCATCATCATCAGCTAGTTCTACACTTCTGATGGCTTCACAATAGTAAGGCAATACCACTGTATTTGTAACTGAGATTAATTATTTTTTAATTATTTTATTACTTCTATTGATTTACATCTTGCAGTCTGATTTCTTTTTATTCTTTTACCTTATATAAGAAGCTTGATATATATTCTGAACAATTCAAGATTTCTTTCTTTTTGGTAATTATAGAAATACTCACATCAAAACAGAAACCCATATTAAAAGTCACAGGAATATCCTTTGTACTCCAACTCAATCATTTAAACAATAACAATGACTACACCATTTACAAACTTTTGCATATATTGTGATCAACTAATATCAAAAAATGAAAATGTTCTTTATTATTCACGTCCAATAACTGAAATAGAAAAATTTCAAAAACAACTATACTGTTCAGAGAAATGTAAATATAACGATAAATGTTCAAAATTAACAACGTATACACAATTTGAGATTAGCGACAGTATTTCAAAACCAAATGATACAGTTCATGTGTCTGAAGAATCGGTAGCCTCCGATTATACCCAGAGCCACCGTTCATCTCATAATGAGAACATGGTATATCATAACACAGTTGATCATGAAAATAGCAGTAATTCAACATTTGAATCCATACTATTTTCACCGTTACTCATTTCTGCAAGTGTCTCTCATATATCAGAACAAGAAATGTTACCGAAGAATGCTATACCGTTACAGAATAACATCCTACACGAATTACAATCTGCATACCGTAATGTATACCCTGACAACAGTCCAAAAATGACCAATTTCTTAAATGATATATACGGTAGTTCGAAGAACCAATCGGAGCACATTGCTGAAAAGAATTATACATTATGGTTAACTGCCATGAATCCATCCACATAACCTTTTATTAAAGAGTCAAATATCTAATCTGCATATATGGAAAAAAATAAATTTGAACCATCGTTATTTAAAAAATTATATTTCAACACACTGTAACATATTTACATAATACCTATATAATAATAAATAAGCATCAATATAATTTATATTACAGTATCTAAGTGACCTGTATTTCTCTGAACTTTACAGGATACTTTTTGTATCGCATTTTCGGTGCAAGACAATCTGTCTAACTGACAATCCAACTCATATGACGTCTCCCGAGCTATTGATCGTAGTTTATGAGATATGCAACTGATTTCATCTAGCGCTTTATTGATAGATGAATCAATATCATCAACTGGCGAACTGAAATCAAATTCCAATTTGCGACGGTGATGCTCATATTTGTGCGCACTATTCTGCTGCTCTCTAGACGTCGGTTCTTCTATATCCTCAAAAGTCGACAAATCTGTTGAATATGGATAATTAATATCATAAGTATGCATCCTTCTTTTCACAGGTGAATAATACCTGTCATAGGTAATAGCGTTACTGATATCGTCTTGTATTGAAGGGGAGGAATAATATTTTTTATAACCTTTCAATTGAGAAATATTGCTGTTAGCCATCCTGTTATATACATTAATATCATCTAGATTTCTATCAATATTACCAAGAACGTCGTGCTGGCAATTTAACATATTCAACGCACTTGCTCCTGATGACTCTGCTTCGAGACCCATTTTAATGATGTTTTTAAGTGATTGCAACGAATCAGTTTTAACCAATTGGATTTGTTTCAGTTCGTTTTGCTCACTATCCGAACTGTGTGGTCTGCTATAAGTATCATCTCTATTGGTCTCAAATATTGGGTAAGGTGACGATCGATATATATTGTTAGCAATTGGGTCCACCCTTTGTTTTGAATCAAAATTAGTTAAATTCTCAGGGGTGGAATTACGTCTTAATTTGTGAAGACTGAGACTACTTCTTAACCTTGTGCGTATAGGTGTTCTTTCATATACATGACCTTTATACGGTGTGCTACACTTATAGTTCTGATGGTTCTCCTTCCTTTTAGAAAGTTTGTGTATTCTAGCTTTTGCAGACCTACCGCACTCGACAACATGTTCTTTAATTCTTGAGTACGAGTGCGTTCTTGTTCTTTTTTTATTAACCTCAGAATGACCTGTCTTTCTAATGCGCATATTAAATATTTGAATTTCAATAGACTCTTTTCTCTATATTAAATTTTTTTACTATTATAGATTTCCTTTTATTTAGCAAATGTTTTTTTATTTTTACCTCGTTTTATAGCAGGTTTGAAGTTTATGAAGTGATTCGGATATTTTATATATTGTTCACCATCCAATTCAAAAATCAATATGTTTATGACATCTCATATTTCTTCTTTTGGAAGTCGTTACTCTTTCTTATCTTTTTGTTTTGTATCACTTCCCGTCGCGTACAGGTAGGCGATTCTGTCACAATGCGGCCCATCGATACGTGTCTGCACTATAGATTCTAAATTAGATTATTAATCAAGTTATTAAATTAAAAAGTGGATCCTGTTAGGATTGTGCTAATAGTAATAGCAATAAATGCAAATATTAAATAATTATAAATATAAGTGGAGTTGAATTAACCTATAATGTGGCGTACTTTTCACATGCTTCAACACCAAAATGCTCTTCTACCATATGACTGACGGCAACATTACCATATAGATTGACGAACCTTCTTCTCACAATAATATTATTATGAGAATCTGGCTGAATTTTAACTAGGACCTTCCGCCAATCCATTGTTTCTTGCCATGTTCTCGCTATACGTTCCTGTATTCTATTAACATTTTCGTTTGGATAAAGTACTCTACTTATAGCAGATCTGTCATTGTAATGTGGTTCAGGTAAATTTTCTGGATGGTAGACTCTATCATGAACAATTTGATCCTTTCTTGAAGAAGGATTCTTTATATATTCTTGAGATGGTACTGGGGCCGTCAATACAGATAATGCAGATAGCATAGTTGATGCTTCTTTTGGTGCCATGAATTTTTCATCCTCGTAAGATTGTTCAGTTGGAGGTGTTACCTCACTTTCTGAATCTGATGACGTATCAGTAACTTGAGCTCTTCCAAATTTTTTATTTTTCCTAGAATGGATCAAAGCCTGAGGCATCGCCCATTGCACAGCTGCTTTCTTATCCATATCTTCCTTAGGAATTTCACCAACTGATTTTGTTCTCGCAGTTTGAGGAGTACTTGAAGTTTCTGATGGTAGATCTATATTTTCTGTGTCAACATCCGATCTTTTAGTGCCTGCCTTTGCAGCTGCTTCTGTCTTTGCAGCTTCTTTCTTTTGAATCTTTTTTACTTTTGATAAACTACCCCAATCTAGATATAATAATGCAGCTGTCCTCAATGGAACGATGCCATCATGTACAATATTGGCATATGCGGTTCTATGTACGAATCGTTCAAATAGTTTTCGAACAGGTAATTGTGGTAAAATTTCTAAAATTAATTTTGGATTTTCTTGATTTTGATATTTTGGATCATCTATATACAGACCGTCCTTTGATGCTAATGGAGTGTACCTTAAGTTCAAATCCCTACCTGTCAAACCAAATGTTCCTACGTCCAATGGTAATGAGATATACAATGGATAATCACCAATGACACCAATGAAAGGACTTGCCAATGCAATAAAATTGATAGGTTTCACACCTGTCTCTGGATGGAAAAGATCCGGTCTTTTCATCATTGCATAATGAACAGCCATAGACTGTGTTGGTCCACCTAGTGAGTGTCCAATAAATGAAATCTTATCCACGTTATATATTTTGTTTAATTCATCTAATATTTTAACGACATATTTCCCAACTCTTCTACCAATATGATGTATCCCTCTTGCCGAATTACCCATATTATCCATACATCCCCTTATAATAATATTTGGATTTATGGAATCATCCATTGGATAAGTCTTTTCCTCAATTTTATCCTTCATGTATAACATGTCACATCCTACATTTGAAAAAATTCCATGTGTAATTATCACTAAATGAACAGGTTTGTCAGGATATCTAGGTGGTAGATTCCATAACGATTTGGTGTCCCATTCTTCACATTTAATACCTTCTACCGAATCTACTTTTCTTTTCTTAGATCTCATTCTTGTTGATCTTTTTGATGTACCTACTTTAATTGAATATTTCAATTTTGGGAATGTTAATACAGCTAGTTGTGAAATTATATCAATTGTCCATGAATAAATAGTAGTACCCTTGATATTTGAATTTTCATTAAATAATAAAGTCGATTTAAATTTTTCATTTGGTTTCAAATTTTCAACAAATGGTATAATTTCTTTCCCTTTGAAAGGTTTATCCTCATTATAATTATAAGGTCTAATATCACAATAGAAAGAATATGGACCAGTCAAATAAACTGGATTCAATAATGCATTTTCATTATTTTTAATTTTGATAAATAATTGATCTATATCAATTTTTTGATCTGTTAATTTTTGTTTATCAATGGTAATTCTATATCTTGAAATATCACCTACACCTAAATGTCTTGTTTCACGAATCAGCAGTAGACCCTCACCAGATTGCTCTGTTTGCCGTTGCTTGTTTGTCATTACAGTTGGCATATCTCAAACTAGATCGAATTTGGAAGCTTTGCACAAAAACCTTCGCTTAGTCAATAGTATTAATTTAACTAATCTCTCAAAGTAGTTCCTTATGCACTTTTCCCAGATAGTAAACAAGAAAATACACAAGATATGATGAGTGTATACTAATGACACATTATCTAAAGAACTGTTGAGTTTCTCGATGAGCTCTGTTTCCAATTTATCAACAAATTTCACAATCATCGATTTGTTAGATTGTCTATAACTTCTTCTTTCTTATTGTTTTTTTGCTTTTCTGCTTTTCCCGCATCCGATATCTGTTCGTTCCGTCCTTTTGATTCCGTTCCGTCCACGGAATTAACTGAGATTGGTTAAAAATAACAGATATACACATATAGTTATTAGTATTGATGACAAGAGTATATGTTATATATAAATAATGACCGGTATCGTGTTGCAATGAAATTACTAGTGAGGAATATAAGTAAGAATTCAGTTACTCATTTGATATATCTGTTCTATTCTGAATAACTGAACTATATTTCCTGTCAATGAAAGATGCACTCGTACTATATCGTTGTATACCCAACCATAATCAAGTAATTTCTTGGATATCAAAACTATCGTATGTCAAACAGATAATTCATGTCGAAGCAAACCTCATTATAGCTAACGACTGTGCAATATTATACCTTCTTGTTTGTAATTACCTATTACCTTCATGTAAATTAATTTTGTTCCAAAGGGTTCATACGGGTCCCTCTAAGTCAAACTGACGATTTTGTATTGACATTTTTTTTCCGCATAGTAAATTACAGGTACGTTTATAGTAATTGTTATGTAAGTCGAGTTAAAGGCTATATAGATATTTCAGTATGAATCTCTCTTTAAGGTACTAATGTTTGCATTTATGTTAGAGGTCATATAATATTTTAAGCACCACAACATTCAAGATTTTACAATTACAACTAAAGTCAATCATTTATTTCTGAACGATACAGACAATAACGCACTACTTCAACAAAACAACTAGACATTCATAACAAGACAGCCATTTGACTACAACCCAAAAGATGGAATCCGAATCAATACCGCATAGATTAGAGGAAACGATATCCTCGTTTTATAAAATTGATACTATTCAGAAAATTAATTATGAACAATATATCCCAAAGATTCAAGATGAGCGCTGGTCGATTCAAATGGAACTTAATATAAGGAAACAAGATCCAAAAAATCTTGTTGCTTTATTATCCAAGGAACTTTGGAGATTCAGTATTAATGACAATGTAATACCACCATTACCACAATTAGATAATGAACCAGTACCACAGAATACCACAACTAATTCAGAAAATGGTACCTCACCAGACAATAATGATTCAAATAAAAATATTATGCCAGAAAAGAAAGGTGAATTTAATGCAGATTATTCAAAACCAAATTTACCCCCATATTATGCATTGTTTTTAAAAGCTTTAAGGAAAAGCATATACATTAATATGGCTCTAAGATCAAATAATACATTGGTACAATTCAGTAATGCATGTATAATGCTGAATTCAAACAAAACTGACGACAAAAATTTCCTATTACAAATAGAGCCTCATTTATTTTCAAATAGTGATTTAGCTTTATCAATATGTATCAAAGA
Organism: Maudiozyma bulderi; assembly: GCA_031590215.1. Lineage (NCBI taxonomy): Eukaryota > Fungi > Ascomycota > Saccharomycetes > Saccharomycetales > Saccharomycetaceae > Maudiozyma > Maudiozyma bulderi. Next base: position 330,192 of record CP134446.1, read on the forward strand.
TTTAAAATTAACTCAATTGGATGATGATTTAATCAATAGTAACTATTTGAAAAATAATGCAATTTATATGGCTCCCTCAGGTATTAGAGCATATATTAAGGACACACCAAAATCGAAATATTTAGTACCACCTCCAAGTAATGCAGACGTTTTATTAAGTACATTACGTTTTTCTCATGGTATAGATCTAACAAAAAGGAAGAATTTGAAATGGATATCTTTGGTACCACATTTAGGTCATTTAAATGGTCATACACCTGTAATTGCTTCATATATGGTATCGCCTACCGAAAGGAGAAGTATAGCATGGCCATTAGAACTTTGTTTAGTGCAACCTGCACATGATAATAATTCAAGTAAGATAGATAATCTGCCCGTACAAGATTTTCAAAATGCATTAGATATGATCGATGATTTTATTCAAATCAAACAAACATCAGCTTATAGGACACCAGGAAGTTCTGGTGCTTTAGGGACAAATCCAATGAGTTCAGGTGGTCCATATACCGAGCAATTCTTACCATTTAATAAGAAATCGGTCTCAAGCGTGAATGGTATTGGATTGTCACCATTGGGTGGGGTGCAAAGTACACTACGAAATACAAATACTTTGGACCCAGGAAGTAATCTGGCTACTAATAGTCGTGGAATATCACCACAGTTTGCTCCGATTGATAAATTAGCCTCTAATCCCCCAGATTTATTCAATGAAGAATTCTCTACTACACCAATGAGTAACGAACATAATAATAATAATCAATTATTTAATGATAGAAAACAAGATTTAAAGTTAAGTCCATTGAAGATCGAGACAGATAGATCAATGATGATTATGGATGATGTATTAGAAGATGACGATAATAACAACGATGGCAATAACAACAATAGCAATAGTACCAATGATGATAAAGATCTATTTGGCGATGACGATGACGATCTAATTGAAGTTAAAGATCCAAGTAGTCAATCCTTCACACCAGAAGAAAAAGTTCCAATGGATGATATTTCGATTAGCAGAGAAGATGAAGATGATGACGAAGATCTGTTTGGAGATACGTCCGGTGAAGAGACAAAACCGACCGTTGGAAAGACCACTTCGGATGAAATTACAGAGGATATGTTTGGGATGTCCGATGACGAGGATGGAAATAATAGAAATTCTGCTAAGAATACAATCAAATCTAAAAGTTCTGGAGATGATTCATTTTCTGAAAGTAACGAGCCATTTGACTTGAAGAAGAAACAAAATTTGAAAAGAAAATATTTAGATATCCCAATTGATGAGATGACTTTATCCAATAGTCCATTATACACAGATCCTGGTGCCCCATTGCCGATAGAAACACCAAGAGAAAGAAGAAAGAGTGTTTTCGCACCTTTGACTTTCAATCCCAAGATTGAAAATAATGTTGATAATAAATATAAGAATGGTGGTAAATTTTCGTTCTCTCCATCACAGAAGGAGGAAGCGTTGAAATTCGATGTATCAACCGGTGAAATATCTAGTTCCGATGAAGAAGATAGTGATTCAAGTCTAGAATCCTTTGACTATCCAAATATTAAAAACGATCTCAGGGCACTGGATGGTCCGACAACTGATTATGGCACTATTCCAAGTATTCAAGATACTCTCCCTCCAGGATTGTTATCAGGCGGTTTCAACGGTAATAATGATTTATACAATAACAGGGAGGGCCCAAATTCAATTTGGCGTCTACCACCTAGTGAGATTCCTCAAACCGACTCCCCATTAAAATCGATCGAAACATCGATTCCATCACCTATTGAAGGTAGTAATCATTCGGATAATTTTACTAAAGTACTAACCGAGGGAAATTTTAAGTTAAATGATTCAGGTTTGAACAAAACTTCTCTAGAACAAACAAAACCATTGCATAACAGTACTACTGAATCTGGAAATGATTCATCCACCTCAGAAACTTCGATTGTAGTGAAGAAAAGCACGTCGAGTAGTATACCATTCTTATTGAGACATCTACCATTATCATCCATTCCTGATTTTTTCCTAGCTGAGAATCCTACTATTACAATCAATGCGAATGATACCAATATTCTAGATCAATTATGCGAACAGATTGTCTTTGATTATAGTCTATTGAAAAAATTTAAACTCCCAACATTTAAATACGAAGGTGTAAATGTTGATTCAGGTGGTTTGGTTAAACATACAATGGAAACTCTGTTTCCAAAATTTGAACAAATGGCTGGTAATGTACTAATCAATAGGATCTTCCCAATCAAGGAACCGTTTGTATATGTAAAGAAACAAGAAGAATTGATAAAAGTTAAATCTTGCATTCAAGAATATGTGAAGTTCTTAAATTTCAAAGCTCCATTTGGTATCAAAAATTTCAAATTTTTATTATTAACAAGTACACTAAACAGTGGTTGTTTTCCATTTGTTTCTACTTTATCTCAAACATATATTAGTCAAGAGTTTGGTTTTTGTGAATTATTGAAATTGAATGCGGAAGATGTCAACGGTTTGATTAGTTTGAAGGATTACAAAAGAACGAAGTTACTTTTATTAGCAGCACAAATCGTGTCCTATTGTTCAACTAATAAGAATTCCGGAAACGATGCAAATCTGATGATTATACTTCCACTAGAGAATAATGATCTAGACGAATTTGTTACAAAGACTAAAATTTTCCAATTGATAAGAAATGAAGTAAAATCGAAAATACCAAATTTAGAATTATATTTTAAGCTTGTGCCAATTGAAATAATTAGGAATCCATTAACATCTGTCGATTCGTATTATAATTTATGTGCCAGTATTTATAACATTCTACCATCTAAGAAGATCAAATATACTGCCATTGCTCATAAAGCCCCAGAAAAGGTTACCTTCAGAACTATGAAGGCTTCCCAAGGATCATCTGCGATTCATTATGATGTCTATATACATTTGGCATATTCTAGGAGTGCTGACAAACAATGGATATTTGCAGCGTTATCCGATAGTGATGGCCATGAAAATATGATTAAATCCTGGTTTGTTGGAGATTCAAAGAGTGCATTTGATAATGCCTGTAGTGAAATTTGGTCAATGGCGTTATCCTTGGCCAGTCAACAATATGGTAAAATATGTCTAATTCTAACCAGATTGGATGGTGTATTACCAGATGATGAATTAATGAATTGGAGAAGGTTATCTGGCCGTAATGTTCATCTAGCCGTGGTTTGTGTCGATGACAGCGAGAAGATAGCCTTTGTGGATGAAGAGAGAATATATCCTACATTTAAACCGATATTCAAGAATAATAATTTGGCCCAAGATGTGAATCCTAAGAAAATTGACAATTATGAGATTAGAAATATTGACGAAGATATTCACGGTGTAATATTTGACCATCCATTCCCATTAGCAAATTCCCAACATCGTTGCGCCATTAAGAGTGGTGCATTAGTTAGATTCAAGAGAAATTCCGGTAATTCTACATGGGATAAATTCGAGGTCAATTTGTTGAACTGCCCACATTCAGATAGTACCAAATTGTTAGAGACTATCTTATACGAGTTCAGAAATCTGGCATCATTAAATACATGGTTCGGCGTTACTAGCGGTGAGAAATCGCATATTCCTTGGCATGTGCTAGCTGTCAAGAAGATGATGAACGTCATGGTTCACACCAGAATACAGATAGACGACAAACCGTCAACCACTTGATGCCATCACAGTATTTCAGTCAGACTACTATTCAATCATCACGTCTGACCTTGTATTGCATTGCATTGTCTAATAAAGGATGATACTGCATGCATCTAAATCATGTTAGCAATCCGCGGGGTTAAGCGTCGAATATGCTATATGTATGTAACGATTGTCGCCAAGGAAACAAGCTGGAGTTACGATAGTTTCTACGTCACATAACGACAAAGCGATGACATTTGATGAAATAAATATTTTTCAACGGTCAACAGTTACATGATAAAATTAACAATACAGGACAAAGGATGCAACCTTAACAATAGAGGTGACGTGAACTTACGTCAATTATATTAACTATCATTATTACCTTATTTTTTTTTTTTATTTTTTCAATATATAGCTAAATATATGTATATAAATAGAAAGAGTCTTCAATACTGCATTTTAGATTACCAATTGGTGAATAAATTGAGGGAAATTGACAGAAGTAACTTAAACTGTAATAGAAATACAGAATATAACCATTTGTAAGAAAAATAGAAGCTAATATCATTTAATGAAAATATACGTATGTCAAGATGACTAGTGATATAGCAGATCTGAAATCCGTTTTACATAAATATCCAAACTTCCCTGTAAAGGGAGTTTTGTTTGAAGATTTTCTTCCTATATTTAGAGATCACAGACTTTTCAATAAATTAATCAACTGTTTTAAAAATCATTTGGATGAACAATTTAAAGATATTAAAATAGATTATATAGTAGGAATTGAAGCCAGAGGGTTCCTGTTTGGACCATCTCTAGCGTTAGCAATGAATAGTGGTTTCGTTCCAATAAGGAAACAAGGGAAACTTCCAGGTGAATGTTTCGCAGTAGAATATGAAAAGGAATATGGTACAGACATATTTGAGATACAGAAGGGTTCTATCCCTGCAGGTGCAAATGTTATTATCCTGGATGATATAATTGCTACAGGTGGTACAGCACTTGCCGCCTTTAAATTGATGGAAGAAATGAAAGTTACAGTTCTAGAGTTTGATTTTGTAATGGAATTAGACTTCTTAAAAGGTAGAAAGCAATTAGATGCCCCTGTTTTCACATTGTTGAAAGAACAAGAACAAGCTCTAGTTACAAAAAACTAATAAATTAAAAGAGAAAATACAGAAGGTTGGTCGTGTTAATATAAAATTGTGCTCTCAATGTATCAATTGATTATTAGGAAATGCGTATATTAGCAGAGTATGTTTATATATCAGATATATGTATATATATACTTATAGATTTTAATAATATTATCTGGTATATCTAACACTTCTACCGGAAGATCTGAATCTACTACTTGTAGAGAATAAGGATTCGTCTACCTCATCTAATACTGTGGATATATAATATTCACCTCCTCTATGGGTCCAGGAGACACTATTTTCTGCAAATTTTTGTTTCTTTATTTGTAATCTACTCAATATGTTTTCAATATTATAAAAATCAATAGTATACCCTAAACTTCTTAGATTCTTTAAACTTATAATTTTACAACCGACTTTTGCATGTTGTAATAATTTCTCAACTTCTCTATTCAGTTTGCTATCAAATAAGAAATTATTTATCAATAGAACATCACATTGTGCAATCAATTCTATCACTCTTGGATTGTCAACAAAACTTTCTCTTAATCTAAATTCGAACTGTGGTACTGTGAAACCCATCAATTTACAACGCGCATTAAACTCTTTCAACTGAATTAATGTTAAATCACTTGCATCAGGCATAATTTCACAACCTAATCCTAAAGAGCACCCATATTCTAGGCCTGCTTGTAAAACACAATTACCAACACCTGAACCAAGATCCATAAAGATCTTACTAGGACCCAGATCACATTGATTGTAAACATCTGTTAAGAAGCTCGGTAAAAGTTCACCGTAGACATAGTTTGAAAATGCAGCATAATGTCTTAATTTACTTGCATCTGGATGGATACTTCTTGTGTACACAATATGCAAAAAATCATGAATGAATGCAACAGGTATTTCCGTTATCGCGCACAGATGATCAATAATATCTCTTCTGTGTATCGTTCTAATGATCTTGTTATAATTATTTACTGTCTCAATGAATAATTCATCATTGGAATTATCAAATGCTTCGTTTAAAATTGGTATTATATCAGTGTTAACCTTTTCACGGTACTCTGTAGGTAGATATATTAAAGCCGTATACTCAATTAGTTTACCAATTTCGGCCATTGGATTAAATAACTCACAATCTTCTTCAAAACAGATTTTATATTCTTCTTGATACTCTGGATATAATACACTTTGTAATTTTACAATTTTTTGATTTGGATTCTCTACTGAATTACGGCCCATTTTATGATTTACTAAAGCCTTTGCAGGTATTGGTATATCGTCTAATCTATCATTTCGGAATAATTCTTGTACATTGAATAAATGACGTCTTACAGGCATCATTGGACCATCTGTTTCGATGAACGTTGATGGGCCGTCGTCTTCTTCTTCTTCTATTAATTCTTTTCTACTTTCATCTAGATCGACACTTATATTTGATTCATCATGGAGATCCTCCTTGACTGGAAGTTTTGAAGTAGATTCATCTTCGGGTATATAATCTGCATCATCATCATTTTCATCTTTTAAGTTAACATTGCCATCTTTTTTATTTTTATTAGATTTTTTCGTAATATGACCGTATTTTCTACCATATTTCTTTGGAGTGTGTATATGTTCAGTTGTCTTGATAGAAAGTCTACCATTTATAGTTTTCTTTTTCCTCTTTTTCAAAAGATTGCTATTACCAGTAGTTTCATTTTTCAATGTTACCTTATCATTATTTGTATGATAATTAATCTTCTCTTCATAATCATCTGAAGATCTTTTCAAAGAACTTTTTGGCATACGATATTCATAAGTAGAATAGTATCTATGAGCATCTTCTAAGATATCTTGTAATTCTGCAGACTTTTTAACTTTTTTTATACGTTCTTTCTTTGCTGCTTTTTCATCCTCTTCCACCTTTGGATTGGCAGATGGTGAATGTGTCCTTGATGCATGAACATTCTTCTGATTGTTTGAAAAGATTGAACTGCTAGTTGATGACGGATTCGATATCACTGAATCTTCCCTCATATCTGAATCCATCTCTTTGATTTTTCTTAATATTTGCAACGTGTCTGATGTATTTGGGAAACCTGTAAATGAAAGTTTAAAATGTAGAGGGGAACGGTAATTGTATTGAATGATTCAAACAATATTAGAATACTTTAAACGCAATGAATATAAACTTATCGATAACAATTAACACAGGTAAAGATACTAGACTTTTTCAATTTAATGATTAACAATACTTCACCTTTAAGATATAACAATAACTAATTAACCTATTATAATAGAATGGCTATTACATATATACGTATTTATTTAAATTGAGTAATAACAGACGCAAAGTAGATTACTATGAGTTATTCTCATCAATGTTAACTAACGTGTAACGCGAATATTGAAAATTGTTTCCGGTATGTAGTTAGAATTGTGATTAATTGATAGCGGAAGCGTCCGATTTATTAAGAAAACGAGTTTCTATTTTAGTTTCACAAAGGATCTGTAGTGGTCGATTAGCTCTGATATGACGATGATATGATCTGCATTGTGCTGTTGTCATGGATACTTATTATTGTAAGTAGTTTCTGGACAATTATTGATACTTACAGCTTTCTAATGATATGACTTTATGTGGGCAATTCATTGGTTTTGTCTAAAGTATAGAAAGTACGGGTATTCTATTATTAATGACGGATATATATATATATATATATGTAGATGTGTGTGTAAATAGCTCTGACGTCTACGCCGATTTTTCCATGGAATCCTTATTCAGTGAATCATCACCGTTCTCATTAAACTTTTCAATCTTTTTTCTAATTAGTTTACGTTTCTTTAGAACTGGTGATTTCCGTAAATTTAATTTACGTGGTTTCTTCTTAGGTGTATCTGCATTTTTTGCTTCATAATCTTGTTCTTCATCATCATCTTCTTCTTCTTCGTCTCTTGAGAAATCGTTTAAACTGGGGATATCGACATTGTCCAATTGTTTGACTTTTCTTTTCTTACTGCTACTTTCACTATTAGTATTTGTCGATTGTGAATGATTATCAAATGATTTTAAAAATGATTCCTCGTGTTCCATTCTAGGTCTACGTATAGTTTTCGATGGACTCTCCATACTATTATCTGTACTATCATCATCTTCTGAGAATGTTTCCTTCTTTGAATCGAATATGGTACCTTTCCTACTACCATTATTATTATTGCTATTCTTATTATGATTTGTGTTGTTCCCACTCCCATTACTTATCTTAAGTCCTCGTTTCAAACCTCTTTTAGCAACTGGGGATAACAAATGATAATCGAATTTCTTCTTATCTGATTCGTTCTCATCAGTAACATATTCATCCTCACTACTTCTTTCTTCCCCATTCGTCATCTTCTTCTTCTTCTTATTTGGTGATTTTTGTCTCCTTTTCAACGATTCAATAGTTTTCTTAAACTTAACAATTTTCGATTCACTCAATGCCTTATATGACTTCTGTTGTTCCTGCAAGGATTCATTCTTCCTTTTCAAATCCTGTAATTGTGAAGTCAAATCCGTTAATTGTCTCTGTAACAAAAGTGTCTCATTAGCAATCTTTGGTGCAATATTCCCACTATTCTCCCTCGTATCGACATCGTCATTTTTGTTGTTGGTATCTGTTATATGTGTCTGTTGGGACTCATTATATATTCGATTGGATTCGAGTACAGCTTTATAGTAATCCACTAACAATTGCAATATGCTAGACATTCCCTATATCGTTGTATATCTAGTCAAGAGGAGAGGTATTAATTTAAACTTACGTATATATTTGTAATGTATTTTAAATATGGGATCAATTATGAGGGACACTAACAAAATTTTTCAGAGCGATGCGAATTCGATAAAATCTGTGTGCATATGTGTTTTTCGATGATTAGGTATAGCTAAAAACAGAATAAATAAAATGACGAGAATATATTAAAGTATATATATATATATATAAATGCGAATATGCGAATATGCTAGATTGTCTATAATGAATGATAAGTTGGTTGGAAATCATTTTCGATATCTGTAATAGGAGAAAATTGTTTTATTGGTTCTGATTCATTTTCTTCACTATTAATCAATGCAAATGATATCAATACTAATGATGCACCAATGATATAACTTATTGTAATGTATTTATTCTTAAAGATTACATCTCCGATCATTGCGAATGGGATAGTTAATGATAAACCTACAGTGACAGTTAATGGACTTGTTAATAGAATTGCTTTAGCCCAACAATAATCACTAATGAATGTAATTGTACCATTAATTAATAAAAGATATAATACTGTAGAAGATTGTGGTAATTCGATAGTTTCTATACCTGAATAATGTAAGAATAAAATGATTGGCCACATAGTAATCATTGTAAATAAACCAACAAATCCAAAGAATAAATTAATATTAAATTTAGATTCATCTTTAATTGATCTTTTCAATAATGTACTATATAAACCATAAACCAATGCACCGATCAATGCCAAAGAGTTACCAATTACTACTTGAATCTTAGTGAATGATACTTCTGGCATAATTGAATCAGATTCTGTAACCACAATGATTCCAATAAAAGAAATTAATAAACCTAATAATTTTTTAGAATTTATTGATTCAACTTGTAAAATGGCACCGATGAATAAAGTGAAAAATGATGAAGTTGAGGATAAAATAGTTTGAGATGCCACTGAAGTATATGATAATGAAGCATTTGATGAAAAATTTGCAATGAACCAAAGTATACAAAAGATACCACTTAATTTTATAGTTTGTTTCATTGATATTGGAATAGAATCGTTAGAATTATCCTTTGTAGATAATAATGGAGTCATATCCGATTCTAATTCAGAATCAGAATCAAATGGTACATTATTAATTGTATCAAATTTTTCACTTTCTTCAAATTGGGTATTCTTGCTAGTATAACTTAATAATAATTGTTTCCATGATGGGATCAAATATAATATAAATGAAGAAACGTTTAAATAAGTGATTAAAAATGGTTTCTTATATGAATTAACTTCGAATACTTGATTTAAAATAAATGATGAAGAAACCCATGATAGGATAACAATCAAAATCATAAACAGACCAATAAACCAATTCTTACGTGATTGTTCCATAACTAGATGTGTATGTATGTATGTATATGTATCTGTAATAGATATTTTTCTTATATTTATCAAATTGAGAGAAGTTATAAGTAATCAGTAAACATAACATAATATAATATAGTTATACCATCTGTATATATATATATATATGAACACATTTTCAGCATTACTATCTATAACTAAATCACAATCGGATTAAACGGATTAGCTAATAAATAATGTCATCGATTACAATAGCCACAGTTATAATAAAGCGACAAGAAAATGAAAAAAAAAACAGAGACAAATATTATTTTACTGTGTGTGTGGCCATATAATATATCGATTCACTGTAGATTAAGTACGCAGTTTCTCTATCCGTGTCACTTTGTACGTACCGCTGCTGTATTTTTTGACTTCTTTTTTTCTTTCTGGAGGTCTCCTGCGGGGGTTTCTCGCTCTTTCTCAGAGACCCTCTCCCTGTCCCCCCCGTTCCCGAGTTCGCGATTTGTGCAGCGATTTGTTACCTCGAGATTCCCACAATTTGCCTTTGTCAATTTTTTGCCCGTTGCCGTCTGCGTACGTACGTTTGTTGCTGTGCGTGTATATAGCCGCAGGGAGGTGGCGTCAATTGACCCTTTTGTCCGTTTGTCCCCGTCGGTTGTCTCGGACGGGCGGTCTCCACAGTTTTTTGTTTGGTAAATGTGTGAACGTGCACGTGACTTGACAAGAACTGTGTAACAGTCACGTGCTCCAGACAACAACAACAAAAAATTCATTAGGGTTTCAAATAGGGTTTCTAGTAGTATCTATACGTATAGTCTACTGATGAACCGATTCATCCGAGTATAAAATGTCACATACATCCATTATTGGTATATCTACAACACCACTAGTCTCTTGAAACGCATATTGGTTCAATAATTCATTGCGTGTATTTGGCGTCACTATTTGACTACGATCATCAATTATTGTTCTATAATCATCAATATCAACAGCTAATATATCTTCATCATATAATTGTAATCCAATATATGCAAATAACATCGCCATCAACCCTAACGCTTGTCCGATAATGATCCATCTTCTTTGTGGTAATACTCCAATTAATTTCTTAACAAATCGATTATAATTTGAATCAATTGGTATACTCATATTATCATTAGTATTATCATTAAATGGTAATAATGACCAAGTAATTAAAAATACTAATATTAAAGTCGCAGTAAAATGATGTGCAAATCTATAATATTCTTTACCTTGTGATAGAACATTATTAGTCTCTATAGGTATTTGTTCTTCTTCATTAATTAATCTACCTGACATTATACAGTTCTCTTCTTCTTCTTCTACCTCAATAGAGCTATTCATTATTGCAGTAGTACAAAAATTTACAACTAGTTTCGGTTCTAATCTAAGGCTCAAACATTTTATCCATCCATATACATATAGATGTTACTGGTGCCACCGTTAATCAAATATATATATACAACTGTTCAATTCAACGAACTGAAACTTTTTCGATTACTTTCGCTTACGTTACATGAAAAAAAAAAAAAATAAGAAAACCGAGAAAAATATGTCAAAGCCGTCTATGTGTGTTATGTATTTGATACTTACTGTAAGGATCTCTGCCCTGTCTTCTTCCCCCCCCCTCCCGGATTAAGTAATATAATTTCATCACAGTATTAACAACATCAAATATCTTCAATGATCATCTTATAAATATATCTCTTCTTAATTTATATTCAAAAGGGACAATTATGGAAAGAATAATACAACAGACAGATTATGATGCATTTGCAAGTAAATTATGTGCAATAAATTATAAATATTTACCTCCTATACCAGACGCAATAACGGACACTATAGATAATGATTTACAATCTTTATATCAAAATATCACGACTTTACATATGGAATATTATCATACTTTGAAAGAAGAAAATAGAAATATTTATGGGAAGATAAATAAATTAATGAGAAATCCATTTCCTGTAATGAATTATGGTACTTATTTAAGAACAATGGCAATAGATTCTTCAATTATAAATTATATTAATAATGAATTACCATTAAAGGAGACCAAATTTCAAATTGTTAATTTTGGTAGTGGTTCAGATCTTAGATTTATTCAATATTTAGAAAAATTCAATCCAAGAATTTCAAAATTTATTGATCTAGATTTTAAGGATGCAATCAACCTTAAGACGAAAATTTTAAATAAATCAATTTTTTTAAATCAATTAGTTACAAAATATAATGATCAATTTATTATGTTAGAAGGTGATTTAAAGGATATTACAACTACAATGAAACAATTAGAACAAAATTTAGATCTAACGATACCAACTATATTCATTACAGAATGTGTATTATGTTATATGACACAAATAGATTCTCAAAATTTAATTACAAAAATAATGAATAATTTTCAAAAGGGTGTATGGGTATCATATGATCCAATAGGCGGTTCAAATCCAAATGATAAATTTGGTATAATTATGAAAAGAAATTTATTAGAATCAAGAAATTTAGATATGCCAACTTTATTGATATATAATTCAAAAGCAAATTATCCAGATAGATGGAACTTTGACAATAACAATAATTCAACATCTATCGATATTAGAGATATGTGGGATTTTGTATCTCAATCAATTACTGATAAAGAGCAAAAAAGATTAAGATCATTACAATTTTTGGACGAAATTGAAGAATTGAAAATTATGCAATCACATTATGTAATATTAAATACAGCATGGAATATAGAGAATTAATTTTAATAACAACTTCACAAAAAAAAAAAAAAAATATGCTATTGAGTCTTTATTATTTACATTTGTCAATTACCTAAACATTGTACCACTGCTTTCCCCTTGACCCCTCCATGCATTCTTAACAACACCTTCTTTTTGTATGTAATATAGTCTTGCTGCTTCTCTGATATGTTCAGGTAACAGAGGACTGTTTTGATATTTCTCAAAACTTATATCTAATGAATTGAACGTCTTGACAAGTCTGTTGTATCGCGTTATTAAACCACTTCTTACTTCTTGTGTATTCTTCTCACTTTTCAAAAGTTTATTACCAGATATCACTTCCTTCATCTCATTATCTTCATCATCATAATAAGTATCACTTTCATTCTCATCAATACTATCATTATCAAATAGTTCATTTACATTAAATTCTGGATTATTAGTAGTATCATTAGCATTAGAATTGTTTTTCTCTACTAATATGGTAAGTTTCTTTAAATATTTCTTCAATTTATGACCAATTTCTCTTCTTTTATCATATTCACAAACCATCTTACCAACAAATGCTTTCTTTCTTACATCTAATGCAAGTTCAATAATTTCACCCGCAAATACTTTACCTATAGCCTGCAAAAAGACACGCAAATTTTCTGTTATCGTTTGATTGCATACCGTAGTCGCAAGTTTCTTTACTTGACCTTTATTCAACGATGTTCTATGGAATACTTCAAATCGATTACTTTGATCCTCATCAAGGTTCATTACTAACAATTTAAATTGATCATCATAACTTAATTCTTCTGAGGATCCATTCTCTTGCTGTATGGAATCCATCTCTTCTTCTCGGGTCTCATCATAAACGTCCTTCACAAACGTTAAGTCAGAAGGTACTGTATTTAATTTATTATCCGACACCTGTTGAGGTTCACTACCGGGTCCAAAATTATAGTTATTCATATTTAAAAATGTATTCATGGTTCCACCAGTTCTAATCTCCTTCAATTTCCAAGACATATAGTCGTGATCCTCAGAAAGTACTTGATCTATCATTTGTTTCGTGGAATAGTAGTTAGCTATCGTTAAAATCTGTTGATAATTTCCCTTTGGAAGAGTATCTAAAGGTCCCTGATGGTCTGCCATATTGTGTTTGTTATAGGGTTGTGGATTGTAGCTTTAATGATACAAGGTTGTGTATTCAATTCCAAGATTTGAATATTCTGCACTTTTTATTGCTCTTCAACAAGATACCTGTCTCTTTGAAGTGATGTGTGGATGAGTTTGAATATCTGCTTTTCAAGATAATTTTTTCGCTGTAGTCTTTTTTTCCACCAAAATTGACATTTCGCTAGAGGACTGAAGGAGAAATAAATATTAAGTGACAGCAATAGAAACAAAATACATCTACTTCGAGTTTTGGGAGTGGTAGCGACAAATCAACAGTTATACAGTCTGTTGTGATGATTATCTGTGTGTACAAATAAAGGACAAAAAGCATAGATACAATATGTCAGTTTCTGTTATAGTTTTCAGGTTATCTAGTACCTATGCTCCCCGTTAAATATAATTAGCAATGTGTATAAAGTTGTTTGAGTAACAAGATCTTCAAAAGGGGTGAATTAAATAACTACTTACCCATTTACCTCTTGTCTTGGAAGATATTTTGTGATAAACAGATTTTTTTACTCCTGAAAATTCTTCAAACTTTTAAAATCTGAGTATGACGAGCAAAAATTTAAAATAAATCAAGTTTCACAACAGAAGAATAACAAATTTAGTATCTTTCTATATAAATTATATTTACAAACTTAACCGTCAATTATTATCTGCAACCCACAAATCTGTTAACTCCTTACCTAATGTCTTTAATTTCTGTTCACCCTCATGTTTCCACGAACAGATTGATTGATATTCACAATGTTTACAATATGTCAGGAAATTTTCTAAAGTTTGATCTATGGGCTCGACATGTCTCTTACCTAATAAATAATTAGTTCTATCAGAGTTATGCTCTTTCAACAATAATTCATTATATTTAAATGGAACATTATGAAAATTCTTCCCTCTACAATAGTATTCAATCAATAGATCATCTGACAACAGCGTGTTAAATAAATTATAGGTTTGTGCTAATCTGGCGGCAAAATATCTTAATGTTACAGGTTTCTTCCAAGTCACCATAAATTCTTGAAACTTCTCCTTTAAATCAGGAGGCAAACTATTATATTGTTCTGAAAAATCCTTAAAATCAACTGTCTTCTGTGGTATAGCAGTATCATATGGTTTAAAATTTGTTCCTTCACCATCTCTTAATCTTCTCATATCGGGTATAATTGAAGGGTTCTTCATCATTAATGCCACAATTTCTAATGGTTCTAAAGGTTTATCAATATCTAAATCTCTTTTCTTCGCATTTAAAAGTAACATAGAATATGTATGTTCAGGATTCAACGTTAGAATATCCAGAAATTTTTTATAGTACATGATTTGTAATTTTGATGCTCTTTGTACAGATGTTTGGTTTGGAATTGTAAACATTTGCCTTGTTTTAACATCTGTTAGTTGTAGTTTCCAATTATCAATCCTTTTCGGGATCTCTATCTGTAAAGACGATATTAATATAGATAAGTCGTTTGTAATGTTGATGTCATTAAATATGTCATCGAATAAATCGAACTTAGTATAAGTTTCTGAATTATGAATCCATTTCAAATGATCAATAATACCACTAACAAGCATAACATTTTTCGAATCATCTTTTGATTTTTCTACAAAAGCATCGACATCATTTAGGAATTTACCATCCTGGGATTCATCGACACCTTTATTCTCAATATACCCATGACATAATATTTCTCTAGCCTCTCCAATATCCGAGGAAAACATATTTATTAATCGTTCCATTGTGTCTTGCCATTTATAAACTATACTTTTCTGAAAGGATTCCATTTGTTGTAATTGTAAAAAATCTTGTAAATCTTCATTTTCAACGACGAGTTTATCTTCTAAGGATTTATGAAATGAAATACCACTTGAAATATTTCTTGTTACTAATTTATCTAACTTTGAATAAGCATCATACGAATATCTCAATTCACACCATGACTTAGTCATCATTTTCGTCACTGATAATCTACCATGAGATTTAGAATCAGTGATACAATCATACATTGTAGGTAACGATTTATGAAAATCATAAGATAAGAATGGCAAATCATTTGGATTGGTACCTACAACTGATTTAACAGCATTGATTTTTTTCCGAATATAAATTTTCTTCTCCTTTGTATATGTTTTATTAGTTTGAATTGGATCTCTTTCTATATTAGATTCTTCAAAAAATGGTAATTTTGACAATTGATCCCTTTCATATGGGGTAACCAATGGATCTTTGTTAGTTGTACTATATAACCTTATTCTAAATGATATATGTATTCTTTTGATAGTAGGATATCTTATGAGCATTACTAACTGTTTTTTAAATGTTTATATTTTCTATACCACTGTTAGGGACATTGGTTGATCGGCTGTATATGGTTCGTTGTAAATAACAAAATATTATTTTTATTGTATATTCCGATATCTCTCAACTTTCGGAGTTTTAACCAACTGTTTCAAAATTGTATCATAATATAAGAAAAAAGAAGGTTTCACGATCTCTGCATTATCCTTAAATTTTTCATTTTGTTCGATGATCTTTCCCATTAAGTTGAAAAATTAAAGGATCCGAAAATAGTAATTAAGGATGGCTGAAAGCAAAATATGAATAGCAATAATACAATCTGTATATATTCATCAAATGTCTATACTTTCCTGAATAATACATCTTTATTTTCTAAATGATATTACAATGTTGCTGTTATTATTATTATGAGTATTTAAATGCTTGTATAAGTATATTTTATATAGATAAAGAAAAAAGGAAGAAATAAGGTCATCATTACTAAAAACATTTTTTCTTCTTCATTGATCATGTATTTAGTAGACAATTCTAATATACATGTTACTTCATTAACCTATGTAACTTCCCTTGAAACGTGTTTCTTAATAGAAAAAAACACACACACAAAAACTGTATCTGATTAATATAGATATAGTAATTTATTTAAATCAAACGACTAATTAATTCTAGTAAACCACCACCAATTAATAAGAATAATAAAGCATACATCCAATATGGAGAAATTTGTGGTTTATTCGAATCATCAGATTTTGTTGGTTTAGCTTTACCAAATTTTCTATGTTTTTCAATATTTTTATTAAATTTTTGATTTGCTAATCTTTGCTTTGGTGTTTGAATAGCCATATTTATAAGTGAAGTGAGATGTATGTATTGTTGTAAATTTTAGATATTTATCAAAGAAACACAACTTTTCTTAATAAATTGTTATAACAATTAATATACGAAAATAATATCCGGTATATATATATATATAAGATGTGATTCATTCATTATACGTATCTTATTTTCATTTTACATCCATTCAATAAAACACGTACATCATTGACGTGTCAGTTTAATTGAAAATTTCAGTTTCCCCGTCTAAATTAAGCGACGTACATAGATACGTAGGTTCTCTTCAGTGTGAAAAAGTAACTGTATTTTTAAGGCAAAGAATTTGAAAATGTTGTTCTTGTCCATAAGCCCTAACTGGATGATCAGGAAATGTGGTCACTATTCACGGAAATATTAGGGCTGAAAAATAATATCACTCCAGACGGACACATCATTCTTCACGACAAAAGCTAGTGAAAAATAAAAAGTCGTTCCATCAAAAATAATTTTTTCCTTCTTCTGCTGCAAGAAGTAATTTAAATTTAATTTATATTTATTCGCCACCCCTTACGGCGGTAGCAACAAGTGAAGAAATCAACGTATCATAAATCAATAATTTTCGTTGCTGAACGCGATCCCTTACTAGAACAAGTATTTTTCCCTATAATGTATTGAAATTATTGGTAATCTGCAATATTCTCTGTACGCATCAAAAATAAATCAGTCAGTTAGACAGTCAATCAATCTATACGTACGCAGAAATGATGTCGTATAATTCCAAGAGAAACATTAATACGTACGTAGAATGGAACGAGTGCGTCTGTCTATCCGTACATTAAATTGATAGAACAATAATGCGTATATCATTTTTTTTTTTAAAAAATGTTTAGTTGTACGATATTATTATTGTTTATTTATATTTTGCCAAGCCACTTGATTTTAAATATTTGAACTACTGCAGTTTCTTGGGATACGATAAATATTATTCGCGTTCTAATATACAATGCTTCGTAATGTTCTACGTAAACTTACTTAAACGTCTATCCATAATTTTTTCCTCTGCAGAATAAATTTATTTAATTGGGAAATGTTCTTACCTAGCTGCGCAGTTCAAGTAAATGCTTCCTGTCTTCAAACTTCATTGCTACTACTATTTGAGTTACTTGTCTCTCTGAGTAATAACAATATTGCTGGTTATGAAATGTAACAAATCGGTATTATCCTTCCTTGCTCTCTCTATATCCATACGTACATAAACTATTACAAACGTACGTACCAGCTTCTTTGTACGTAACAAACAATAGACAAGAAAGAAAAGAAAAAAATAAAAATTTGTTGCTGGGTTTTTCCCATTTTGTCTCTGTCGCGCTGTCTCTTCGCCCGTCTCTCTGTCTATCTCAACGGGGAACACATCCGGGAAGAACTGTAGAGACAGAGAGAACACAATAAACACCGTAGAACACATCGCGAAATGTGAAAATGCGAAAAATACGAAAAATAAATAAACAAAGAAATGAGCTGAGCATTTTGTAATTCACGAAAAATATGGAACCATCATTCATTTTGTACGCTTGATTTATTGTATTTCTTTCCCTTTGGGACATCTTCTTTGTCATTTTTTCATTTCAATTTTATTGTTCGTGTCGCGTATCTGTTACAAATGAGACACACAGACAAATACACGTACATATTTTATTCTTAATGGAATAATTCACACGATTTTTTTTTTTTCAGCTCATTTAAACACTGAAATTTTTCATTTTTGTCAACAAACAACAACAACAACAACAACAATAACATGAAGAAACTTTCAATATTCTTTTACAATAATCCCATACCTTTTGTTCCCTTGTGATGTTTGTTTATTTCTATTTCATTTATCAATTTTATTATATATAATGAATTGAGTTTCTATTCCAATTTCATTTTATCTTATTTTAAAATAACTATTACGATTTCTTTTTCTTTGAAATACTATTGTTTATAAACTAGTTCTTCTCTTTTTTTTTTTTTTTTTTGCTTCTTCTTCATTTATAACATTAAAGACTTTTTTTTTGTTATATTTAAAGTTATAGAAATTATACTGCTAATTTATTTACTTTCTTTTATTCTATCTCTCTGAAAACAATTTATATTTTTTTGAATTATTAAAGAAGAGTTATCCATTCCTTTTAAATTTCAGTAATTCCCTCCACCCACATATAATATCAATAAATTAAAATAAAATAAAACAAAATAAAATAGTGATGCAATTTTCAAAAAAATCTTCACTATTAAGTGCATTAACTGTACTTTCATCATTATCAACAGCTGTTAAAGCTGATTGTCAATTATCTTCAGATGGTAATTATTATTGTGCTCAAACTGATGCAGTTATTTATTCAAATGTCGGATTTTCTGGTTCTTATCTAGATGTTACCTCAATGGATGAATCTAGTTGTGCTTGTACTCAAGGTAGTTCAACTACCTTTTCAGGTGCTTTAGCTCCATTAGACGAAGAAGTCTCTATTCATTTTAGAGGTCCATTAAATTTAAAACAATTTGGTGTTTATTATCCATCTTCTTCAAATTTAAAGAAAAGAGATATTGATGAACCTTGTGAAGAAGTTGTCTCTACTAAGATTCAACATAAACATAAAAGAGACGTTGCAGTTGAATACGTCGAAGTTACTTCTACCGTTTGGATTGATGCTAACGGTAATCCAGTCACTGGTACTAACGCTGCCGCTACCGCCGCCACTTCTTACACTCAAGTTAACACCATTGTTAACCAAGGTACTACTACTACTCCAGCTGCTACCGCTGCTGCTACTACCACCGGTACTACCACCGCTTCTCAAAGTACTTCTGTCTCTTCTGTCTCCTCTGGTGACTGGGTTAGAGGTTCTTACTATACTCCAGGTTCTACCACTAACTGTACCTTCATGAACCACATGGGTGGTTCTGCCGGTTCTGGTGTTTGGTCCTCTTGTTTTGGTAACTCCATCTCTTACGCTGCCGCCGACGGTGTATCCGGTGCCGGTTCAGCTTACGCTCTAGACGATATTACTTTGAAATCCGGTGAAGAATACATGATCTTCTCTGGTCAAGAATGTTCTGGTGACGATTGTGGTTACTATAGAGAAAATATTCCAGCTTATCATGGTTTCTCTGGTAAGGATAAGATTTTTGTCTTTGAATTCCAAATGCCTTCCGATACCGCAGGTACCGGTTACAACCAAGATATGCCAGCTATTTGGTTATTAAATGCTAAGATTCCAAGAACTTTACAATACGGTAAATCCGAATGTTCATGTTGGGAATCTGGTTGTGGTGAAATGGATTTATTCGAAATCTTATCATCTGGTTCAGATAAATTAATCTCTCATGTTCATGATGGTCAAGGTGGTGGTTCTCAAGATTACTTCCAAAGACCTGTCTCTTCCACTTTAAAGGCCGCTGTTATCTTCCACGGTGAAGACCAAACTATTCACATCGTTGAAGTTAACGACGATTTCGGTGCTACTTTAAGTGCATCTACTGTCTCAGGTTGGTTAAATGAAGCTGGTTCATCTGCCGCTTTACCATAAATTTAAATTACTAAAAACAGAAATCATAACTGGGTTCATCATACTCTAATTGAATTCGCTTCTTTTATGGACATACCAAAATATTTGCACGGGCAAACATTCAAAGGGACGATTTTTTCGAATATAACCAACATTAACCAAAACAAACAATTTTAATCCTACCCCCCACAATAATACAAAGTTAAAAATATTGTCTCATCCCTTTTTATCTTATCAAACATAATTTGGTTAATGGAAACATTCCTCAACATGAAGCTTCCCAAGGACAATTACTTACAATGAAAAAATATATATATATTAGTATCTTTTTATGCGTTGCCCATATTCTATCATCATTCCAAGGGAAGTTGACTTTTCAAAATTTTATACACCCAACAATATCTGAGGAATTCTTTGTATTATTGTATTTGTATCTTTATATATATATATGTTAATTAATTTACACGAATAAATTTTTTTTCTTCAATCAGTTATGATTATGTTCTATAATAATGCTTGTCGTAATTATAAAATGTATATAATGTATTTATGTATGTATGTATATGGATTATGGTATTATAATCCCGAAGATGCATTGGTCACATCAGAATCGTCTTTCTTCCCATTTTTTTCAACATCAGAAGACGTTCTAGATGGACATGGTAAGAAACTAAAACCTGGTATAGTTTTATTTTTCTTTGTGGGTATTGTTGGGCTACTTAAAGGTATATCTGTCATCACTATATCGTTAGTATTGTTACCGTAGTTAATAATTACCATAGGATCACCAATTGCTACTCTACAGAATCTGTTTCTTGTTAGCTTTTGATATCCCCAAAGTAAAATATTATTCAATGTTTTCCAAATTCCCATGTAAAAATTTCTGAAAAGATCACTATTGGAACATAACCAACAGTAAATGATATATTGACTATACAATATGGCAAAAGTCAATACAAAACCACAGGTGATACATGATAAAATATGATTACCTAGGGATTTCTTGAACACTGCATCATCTTCATGCCATGTTGCACCCTTCGTGATTGAAAAATATGCATCCTTATGGACTAAATAGTCCTTGGGTCTAAGGATTCTTACAACATTGTTTTCCATGATATCATCGCTCCATATCTTGAATTTTTTCCAGACAATCGAAACAAATAAGGGCCCCGTACTCCCTAAGATTGTTAAATATGGAATATACCAATCCTTATTATATCTCTGCAAGGAATTGATTAATTTTAGGAAGAAAGGATGCTTGACACGAGATCCCATAATATCATTGGATATACCCAATGGTGTAGCCTTTCTAACAAATGCAACTGAATTTAATAATGGGTCAACTTTCCTATGACAGGAATCATCTAAATCGATATAGACACCACCAAAATGATATAATGCAAAATATTTAATAGCGTTAAACCGTTGCATTGGGAATTTATAATGTTCGAATGTTTTCAAGAACCAACTATAATTTGCTTTTATAAATTCATAAGCTTTTTCATCGGTCCATAATTTATATTCATAATCTGGATGTAAATATATGCATTTTTGTTGATTTTCTTTCCATTGTTCAGGAATATTTTCAGTTCTATAAACTTGATGTATAATTTTGGGTATCTTAGGTATCGAATCAATATTAACACCAATTGATTCAGAAATCGATGGATTTAATTCATGGTTTTGTAAACTTTCAGGTGATGAATCATCAAATATCACTAATAATATACCGAATGTACAATACGTTATTATCCCTAATACTAGTATATTCAAATATAATATTATTTGTAATTCTTTTCTTATCCTCATGCTGAGTTTATGCAATTGTATCTATTCCCTTTATTCAATCCCCCTCGTTTTGTATTGTTTTGATATTAAAAAAATAATGATAATAAAAAAATGTATTGTATTGTTTGCAAAATTCTAATATTGTTAATGTACCTTATTCGAATATAACAATGACCTCTTATATATCTTAGCAAGGGTCTATATACCGTAAATGCACATCTAATTAATTCACTGTTATGACTTCTTTAACAAATGCTATACAATTATCATTTATTTATTTATCTCTTCTAAAAAAAAAATAAATAATAATAAAGATATTGCTGTTGCTTACACCTTACATAACAGAACCCTCCCGGTTACGTGCACCAAAACAAAATTTTCTCTTTCTTACCTCATTTCGATCCTTTGGAAGCGTTCCGTAATTTTTCAAGATCTGCCCTGATATACACACAGACACCGTTGTACAAAGAGTACATAAATATTTGAAATTCGTCATGTCGTATACGGTATGCAGGGCCAACTAAGATATACAAGTAGAGTTCGATTTTACATGACCTTTAACTAAGCCCTCATCCTTATGGATATTTCAATGATGGTTACTGCTAATCAACAGAGGGATCGGTTACTAAAAGGATAGAGTTTGACCTTGACCCTTTTATATCCGCGGAATTCGGCGAATTACAAGGACAGCAATAATGCAATATCTCATTATTATTATTATTGTTATTATTATTATTATTTTTTTTTATTTCCATATTTATATAGAGGTATGAATAATTTAACTTGCTTCAATGCTTATTTGTATATATAGATATATATGTTTCTTCACGCCACACATACTTATTGGAAATATGGATGGACAGTAGCTCTTCTTGCACTAATTCTATTAATTGGATCATAAGCTAATAATTTATCCAATAAATCAATACCATTTTGATCTAAACTTGGTACGACTTGTGCTAGATCCTTTCTACGCCATTGTGGGAATGTAGGTTTAAAATCTGGTAAATATACAATATCCGGCCATACATTTTCATTTGGTGTACCAAGAACTCTGAATATTTTGAAAATTTGATCGATTTCACTATCACCACTGAAAATTGGTTTTCTATTACACATTTCTGCAAATATACAACCAATGGACCACGTATCTACACCTGTACTGTATTGTTTACCACCTAGCAAGACTTCTGGTGCTCTATACCATAATGTAACGATTTCATGGGTATAAGCTCTTAATGGAACACCAAATGCCCTAGCTAAACCAAAATCACCAAGTTTTAAAGTCCCCTCTTTATTAATTAACAAATTTTGTGGCTTCAAATCACGATGTAAAATTCTATGAGCATGACAATATGCGATACCTTTACATAGTTGCATCATAAATTTCTTAATAATATTGTCACCTAATGGTTGATCTTTTGGTATACTTTCCATATATCTTTTCAAATCAAGTTCTAAGAACTCAAACACTAGATATAGTTTATGAGCATCAGAATGAACAATATCATATAATCTAACGATATTTTCATCTTTTAATTCTTTCAATAAGGAAATTTCTCTAATGGCTGTACTTGGAACACCTTCGTCTTCACTCTCTAATCTAATTTTCTTTAAAGCAACAACTCTTTGACCTTGACGTAGATCTAATGCTTTGTAGACAACACCATAGGTACCTTCACCAACTTTTTCTAAACGCTTATAATTTGCCAATTCACCACTCATTTTCTTATGTGTCTGTTACGTTATTTGATAAGATTGGAATTGCTTTCCTGTTTTCTTATTTCTGAAGTAAATTCTTTTGATAGACAGATAAATTGAAATAGTAAACATGTCGATGCGTATCATAATCTCTCTGGCATCCTCGACAGTAATTTATATCGAAAGAGTATAAGTTGTGTAAAATCCTTTCGATAATGTTTTCTGTGTTACGCGTTTCGCTGCAGTAGTTTACGCGGTAGAATTTTTCATAATAGGAAACAATACATTTTTTTTTTTCCCATTTCGAGATATTCTAAACAGAGTATGTCACATTTGGCAAGACATCAAATAGTAATGACATTTTGACTATTTTTACGTACTATATCAAAGTTCAACCACGACTGGGTAGTAATAGAATCATATTTATTTAGCGGTTATGAGTTGATAGAAAAAAAGAAAATACACATGTATATAATAGATAATTAATTATTCCCTATTTCTTGGCCTTTCTAGCAGCCTTTCTCAATGCTCTAATTCTGATTGATCTATGGAATGAATGATTAATTGTATTGACAATCTTTGAGTAAACACCAAAGGTTTCATCGATAACAAATTCATACAATGCATGAGACCAGAATGGAGTAGCAGTAGCATATCTATCTTGAGCACCACAACGTCTACCAACAGTCTTTAAAGTCGATGCAACAAATTGCTTTGGATTTGGAATCATCATCGATGTTCTTCTAATCTTAGACATGGCACTTGTAACTAAGTAAGATAGAACTAATTCAACATCAATTTTGTCACCTGATAATTCACCAGCTAGAGCATTGGACCAATTTTGTAAGAAAGCCTTGGAGCCACTGTAAGTAGCTAATAGTGGTGTTGGGATTAAACCACCGAAGGAACCCATTGTTAAGATTAAACCACGAGATGATTTCTTTTCCCTGATAGTTTCTTTAATGATTGGTGCAATGATTTGAGTAATTAATAAAGTGGCAGTGTTATTAATGGTAATGATGTTTCTTAATTCAGTTTCATCTGTTTCTAAGAATGGAACTGGAATGGAATGAGATTGACCAACATTATTAATCAATACAGTAATTGGTAGATTTTGACACAATTCCTTAATTTGTTCATAGTTAGATTTATCATCTGCAGCAATATCCATCGCCAATACCTCAACTTTAATATTATATTGACCTTCGAATTGAGTCTTTAAAGTTTCTAATTTACTTAAAGTTCTAGAGATTATAACCAAATTGAAACCACGTTGTGCCATTTGTCTGGCGTATTCTTTACCGATACCATCACTTGCACCGGTAACAACACAGTAATTGCCCTTACCTGCACCATATTTAGAGAAATTGACAGATGGTAAAAGGAATAAATCAAATAATAAAGCTAATGTACGACATAATAAAGTAGTGATCTTGAATACACCAAAACCGAATACACACCATAGTAAAGCGTTAACACATTTAGAATCGCTTGCAGCGGATTGTAAACTTTCAACAAAACTCATCGTTGTACGATTGATAACTTGACAGTTTGTGGTTAGTAGTTAATCCGTGTCACTTGATCAGGACGAAAGAAGTTGATAGAACTTTCTTAAATTTGAAGGGTTCCATTTGCGAACTTCATACAAATAAATGAAATTTTCATCCGCAACACCACGAAAAGTCGCCGACACTATTCAGCATTATTATTATTTTTTGACGGATAGAAAATTATTTGGTCACTCCGTCATTCTCTCTGTAGAACATATATATAATTATCCAAATTAAGACACTGTGACATTGATAAAAAAAAATAACGAATCCAACTTTGAATAGTTTTTTGTTTCTGTTTTTCTATTATTAATGTTATATGTTATATAATAATGCATGCATAGTTTGTGTTTGTGAATTAAAGTTCAGTATGTGGGTGATTTATACTTTATATAATACGCAACTATTTAGTTCAATTTTGATTGACGACAAGGTGATCAAATATCGTCTTCATTAATCCATTGTTGCATCTCACGTAATGAAGCTAAAGCTCTCTTTTTCTTCATCTTTTCTTCTTCGAAGGATAGAAGCTTTGTGATTCTGCTACAACTTTCAATTAATAGCGGAGAATTTTGAGCCTTTTTCCAAAGTTTATATTTGATTAATGGTTTCACGTTAGTTAAATGATCAATATCCCTAATTTCCAAAACTACTAATTTTGGCAAATAATTGTAACTTACCAGATAAGGAATAGACATATTAGTTAAACCATTGCAGTTGTTCAGGGACAATCTTTTCACATTATCACCATTATTTTTTGTGAATTCCCATAGTCCACTATCTGTAATATGACAACCAGCAACACCAACAGTTTCAACATCCGTATATTTGCTTAACGCGACTAATGAAACGTCTGTGATAGCTTGACCATTTTTATGTCTACCTAAATTAATCAATTTTAATTTTTTACAACGGGATGCAATGGAAACGACACCGACGTCTGTGATATTATAACAGGCTCTTAGATCCAAATGTTCTAAATTTTCCAAATGCAATGATATTTCAATCATGAATTTATCGTCGATTCTTTTATTACCAGGTAGAGACAATTTTTTCAAATTTTTAAATTCTTTAAACCATGAATCCATTGGTAATAAATTTGGACAAATATAAAATTGTAAACTTTGTAAATTATTGAAATGAATATTATCTTGAGTTGTGTCATTAGAGCCAAATCCAATGGATAGATCCTCTGTATTGAAACGATTTAATTTATAAAGAGTCATTGACCTTGGATAATTAGTTTGATTCTTGGTACCTTTATATATCGTTTTGGAATTCATCATAAAATTCATTAATTTATTAGAATCCTTGAATGTTAAATTTCTTAATAAATATTTCATTGATAATTCATTCCATAATTTATTAACCATGACACAATTATGCAAAGTACCACGTCTCTGAATTATTGAATTTGCAGCGGCTAATTGTTGTGAATTTTGAGTGGTTGAAGAAACTCTCGATGTAGAATCAATGGTACCACTGCGACTGCTAGGGGTTCTTTCAATATCATTAACTTGTTGTAATTCCATCAAGTATAAATTCATAAGAATTTTATCGACAATTTCAGGGATTTTGAAAATTTGATGGCATGGTTCATTAGTTGGAGTAGGTAATAAAGTTAAATCTGCAAAATTATTAATAATTAAACATGATTGTTCATTATTAATTTTTTTATGTGGACTATTAATCGGTGATGGTAATCCATTATCAATTGAAGTATGTTTTGTATGTATCTTTAATAATGGTAAATCTATGATATCATTGTTACTTTTTACTGGAGTTAATGATAAATCTGATTTTGTAAATTGATATGGGTGTCTTCTTCTAGATAATCTAATTGGAGATGGAGAACGAGATAATTTAATTCTTGATTGTGGAGCAGAATTTGATCTTGTTAAGAAAGAATTATCATTAGTTAAATCTATTGAATGTCTCTTTTGTGGAGGTTGTAAAGATGATTCAGAAAATAAATTTTCTGATGATCTTTTAGTAAAATTTGATCTGTCATTGGGAGTCATATGAAAAGGATTGAAATAATAATTGCTAAATTTTTTTAAAGGAATGATTAATTGCAATTATTTTTTTTAAAAGAAGTAATAGTACAATATTGAATGTTTTTAAATGAATGGACTGTATTATGGAAAAAAAAAAAAAGAATGTCAAATGTTTTTAAATATTAGATTTTATTATTATACTTTGCTTAAGTGACAAGTACAGTAGGTTTAATAAAATGAATGAAATTAATATTAATAAAAAAGAAATAAAAACTAATGACCAAAAAGAAGATTATGGGAGATTAGAACTGAAATTGAAAATGTAGAAAGGGGAAAAGAAAAAAATAATTAAAATGTAATTAATGAATGGACAATTTCTTCTGTTGAAGTATTTGAATAGTTTGTTGTTCACTTGCTTTGGTAATAATAACTTTCACTTCACAAAAAAAGGACCCTTCAGATCTCAAGAAATATTAACTCAAAGACCAATTATAACAAATATCAATTACTTATATATTGATAAGTCCCTGTTAGTAAAAAAATTGTAATTCTCGAATAAAATTAATAGAATGTTCCTAAATAAGGTAATAGAAACTACACATTATTAAATTGCTCCCAATTTTAAGATTGCTGTCAATTAATTTCAATTATCAATTGTAAACAAACAAACAAATAAAAGAAGAAAAGAAGTAACAATTATGTTTACTGTATAGCCTCTTAGAGAGAGAAAACAGAATAATAGAATATCGTTAATCAATTTGATAGACATGTATCGGTGCCTGTTTAATTAGTTACTAGCGGATAAAAGTATCTGTCAACATTGATTAACTAAATGAGAAAACACTGGCTCAATTCAAAACTTTGAAATAAATGTAGCAACCAGACATGTTCTTACATTTCAGCGGCTAAAAGAAAAAACTGGGGAAAATGCTTCCAATTATTGTAAGAAGAAATACTTTACAACTTACCGGTTATGAAATAAATAAGTAACAAATTAAACAGGGGAATAACAGAGGCTGGAAATAATAGAGATGACTTAACGTAAATCAATTGTAATGCAAGAAAACAATAGCAGTTCAAAAGCAAAAGATAAACAAAACAGTAGTATCATCATCACTTTTTTGAAATCTAAGAACCAGTAATAGCTGGTTAGTTTACCCTTGTGACATATGAACTATTGATATCACATACCAACTACCAATAAAATTCATCTAAATTTAGAGGACAGATGTGAAAATTGCATTGTTCATCTATCAGTAAATATCATTTTTTGCTACGTAAAAAGAAAAATCTGCTAATGTTCAAAATCTATTTTGTGCCAGACTCATCATATTGCTGTCATGCAATATTAACAATTGTAAAAAAATTTATTACTGCTAGTTTAATATTGCGCAGTGTGTGTCAAATTAATTAAAGAACCAGGAACATCAACATGTAAAAAAAAATAAGAAGAAACAATTTTGTTCAAATAATAAAATTGCCCAGCAAAGAAATTTTTGAACATCCTTCTCTTCGCCATTTGGTAAGAAGCCTCCCTACACTCGCCCCCCCTGTTTCCTCCCCATAATTTCTTTGCTATTTTCCCGCTGGTTCAATAATTTCCTTTTTCCTGTTCAGCGGCGCTCGTTCGTTCGCGCGCTGCCCCTCCACACATTGCTGCTTCTTTCAACTGAAAAAAAGAAAAAAATAAGAGATGCAATAATTTTTTGCGCAGTTCAATTTATTATCATCAGATATACAGAGGCGTCTCTCAGTATGTTACTGGGTTTGACTTTCAATATATAAGATTAACCAAAGAAAAGTCATTCGGGTAAGGCTGTGAAAAAAGTGCCCTTCTAATGAACCTGGGTACCCCTTATTGTTCCTTAATACAGTAAAAAGCTGGGTTAATATTTATTTCGATGATTACCATTATTTTAACTATAATTAGTTCATCGTATGGATGTTACTGTTGTGCTGCGAAGATCTATTTAATTGGTAATTATGCATTCTAGAAGAAGATGGATATAACAATTCGTAAGAATAGTAAATAAATAATAATTGTTATATAAAAGGAACATAAATATTCATATTCCAAATTTTATAATTTCGATGTCTTTTTAAAAGTGAGATAAATAGAAATAGTTATAAACCTAGAAATATAAGACTTAACAAGTTTCAATGTTAAGTCTGAGTAAGTTAATCATTAAAATAATATTAATATAAATCAATTATTAAAACAAATTTTTACTAACTCGTTATCCTTTTTCACTGTTCTTCGGGACGACAAATTGTAGACCCCTTTTTAGAAAAAGATATTTGTTATATACTAATGAACAAATTTTAGGTAAGTTATTGGAAAGAAATGATATTTTGTTATTAAGGAACAAAATTACGAAATAGTTTTGTTTCTTTTTAAGTACTATATTTTTTATGAAAGTTGTCAGCCTACTAACTCAAACAAGCAAAGAAGAAGGGGGAAAAAAGTGGTTTGCCAAGATTACGTCACATTGACTCAAATGTAATGATGATCTCATTTACCTGAATCACCACTGTCCCCTAAATTTATGGTTCATAATGTGACTAATCATATTTTCGTTAGAAAAAGAAAAAAAAAAACAGTTTGAACATTCGAATCATGATTTCAGATAACGTCAAATCATACACCGGATTTTACCAAGGTATATGGTATCCCTTTTTCTGCATCACATGTCATTTTTTTTTTCAGGCTGTGCAAATATGCACAATTAGTTAAGAAATTTGATGATCAAGATAGTTCAAAAGGGAAATGCGATGAACCTTATTCAAAACATAGAAAGTCAAATATTTTTTCTTTGTTTTCAATAAAACCGTAGTATCTTGTTGTTAATATAGAATTGAACAGTTTAGTTCCAATTTTTTTTGTAACACATCTTGAATTATATATACGCATATATAATATGGGTGTATATATATGGAGGGAAAATGCAAATTTGTGGTGACATATGTATGTTTCACGTATATCGTCACTTACGTAATTTCTTTTGTTCGTATACAATTATTTATCTAAAGAAAACATCTCATTGAAGGAAAATGGGGTAAAAGGATAAAATGTCAATGTATGCTTACATATAAAATTTCCACAGATATTACTACTAGAAATGGAACATTCTGTATTAACACAATACACATATTGTTCTATTGTATTTCCTGCTTCCAGAATTATCTTCTTACTTTCCTATTATAACCCTCTCCATCTTTGTAAGACAATAAGTATATGCTTTATCTATTCATAATGGCTCTTCTTGTGAAGGCAAAACAAAAAATGATAAAACTCCGACAAAGTCAACAAAAAATGAAGTTATAAACTCTCAACAAGTATATACATCAACTGATTTCACAATTGTTTATTTACAAATCAAATAAAATTAATAATTAGAAATGTCATACATTCTAGTATCACTATGTAAGATTCTCTTTGTACTTGACAACAACCCAAGATATAATTTGATCATTCATTAAAGCAACCGATCTCATTTCTTTTTTATTCTTTCTATCTTCAATTCAGCTCCCCCCCCACTCCTCTGCCTTTCATATTATATAATATTATTATATGATCTTAGTAATGCTGCCACGGCTAACATAAACTCTATATTTCTGCCTTAGTAATATAAGAAAGAAAACTAGAAAATTGAGTGGGAGAAGTACGTGCGTAGGGGGAAATTGTCGTTATAACTTTTTTTCTTTTTTTTGCTTTCTCCGATACTTTGGGCTCTGTAATTCTATTAAATGGCTCATACATAAAGTATACCTCATCGTTACGAATTTAGCACATTTGAAGAAAGATTCAGCGAAAAAAAAAAAACAGCCGTAGAACAGCTCAACTTGTTTTTCTCCACACATGGACGAAGCCATCCCTAATTACAACAAAAACGGACAAAAGGGGGGGAGGGAGAGACGGAAAACACCAAAATTGTGTTTAAAATGTATTTCCCTTCATAGGGACTCCGAGAAAAAAAAAAATCTGGATTTTCTCTAATTTGTCCGGGGGGAGGTGGGAGAAGAGGAAGAGGGTTCTAAGAAAATAACGTACTTAACGGTCAATTAACAGACTTTCTCTCATCTAAAACAAACAGGGGTTCATTCCTTTTTTTTTTCTTTTCTTTTGAAGCTTATTACGTTTACAAACGTATAATACGTAGATAATCTTTATCTAATTTATTGTACGTAGATATATAATTAACATATCTTCTCAGAGAATTGCATACAAAAGCAATGGAATGTTCTTGGAGATATTCTTTGTTTTCCTACTTTAGTACGTCAATTCCGTAGTCAAGTTGTTTGTTTTATTGTACTTCAGTTTATTACTGGGAAATCAGTTGATATTAAAAAAAAAGGTGAAAAATATAGTGAATTGTCCATACAAAGAGAAAGGGCTCTCTTTTTGGTGAACAAGATTTTCTTTATTTCTCCTTTTAGTTATGTACGTAGAGAACAGTTGCAGAACCCTCTTTCTCATAATTTAATTAATGCAATTGAATTACAATTGATTAGAGAATAGTCTCCTTTAATAAAGAGGCAAAATAGAAAAATTATTGAATCATTAACAAAAGAATTCTCAGAATATTGTTTTAGTTTGTTTTTTTTGCTTTTTGCCTCTAGGCTAATTAATACGTACGTAGAATGTACGTTCCTTTAAAGAATTTAATGCTAGACTACGAGGAGATATCAAGAAGTTTTAATTAATTACTTTTGATTCATATAAGGAAATCTTTTAATATATCTTAACAATAGGAATAAGGAAGGAGTATTATGCATGGAAGAAGAAAATAATTCTGGAAATTGTCATCTTTTTTTTTTATTCTTTGATTTTAATGTATTAATTTCATTGTAATTTGTACAATAACATTACTGTAACATTACTGTGATTAGCCAATTGATAAAGGTCCAATTATTAAATTGGAAGACACATTTAATTACAACATGCAGTGTCACTCTTGCATATATATATATAAGAAGTAAAATATTTTTAGCTAAAACTTGACATATTTCAGTAATATTCCAATCTTAAAAGATTTATTTAATTTTTCACAGTTCCCTTCTCATTATTATTAAGTATACGATACCCAATTTTTGTCAAAACATAACATTATATATAAATAGATATGAATAATACGATAACAAGAAATTATTCCTCACCAAGTTCACTTAGAGGAACTAATTCTTTACAATCATCAAATTTTATACCTTCTAGAACTTCAAGTTTAAATACAAATCAAAATTATAGAGACCCTACTAAGAGAAATATGATCGTTGAAGGTACAATACAATCACAATATCCTGATTCTCCAATGTATTCCCCAAAATCATCTTCATCTTCGTCATCATATAAGGATTACCCTAGGACTCCATCTCCAACTCCACGTCGTTTACATTCACAAAATGATCCCCGTTCATCTCATTCTCATACCCCATCATCAAAACATTCACATAGAAGAACTGGGAGTGTAAGTGGAATCAGTACTAATTTCTTATTAACTACCCCACCTAATTCTGCTCAAGAAAATTTATACCCTAATTATAAGAAATTATCTGTAGCGGTACCCAATGACATTGATTGTTTAACTCCAATGGTATCACCTGTATTTTCTTCACCGTTTAATAATACAGCAGATTCTGATAATAATAAGATACCACATCATTATAGTCATGAATTATCACCAAAATTAACTATAGAAAATACAAATGAACAAATAAGAAGAAATTCTGTTGGCACATATAATAGTTTAACAGATTTTGCACAACAACATCATATTGATGTTAATGGAAGAATATTCGTTGATAAACCACAAGCTCCAAAGATTAATTTAGATATATAATTAACAACCAACAAAAAAAAAAGAACATAATTCTTTTTTTTTTTTAGATAGATAGATATTTTCTATTTATTTTTTTTTCCTGTTTTAATAGACTTTATTCTTACAATTTTAATAATAATATAATAATTTTTAATCAATTTAGACACATTCTTTATATATATATAGATGTAGTTGAAGTTCGATAAGTTTTCGCGCTTATATATTCCATTTTCGCGGCTTCTGTTTCCTTTCCCGGAAGCCGCATCTTGATATCTCTCTCTCTCTCTCTCTCTCTCTCGTCTTTTTGTTTTGTTTTCATTTTAGAACAAAGTTATATAATTACATCAAGAGACAAAACATACATGTATACACAAAACAGATTCTTTAATATATCTATATATATGCAAATATTTATGACATAATGGATTGGACCATAAAAGCTGCAAAATTGAAAAATGATAAACCTGCAGGAAGTTCAAGATCAATAATTGAAACATTAAATCAATTTAATGAAATTAATAATGAAATGAATCAAGAGATTAATTTAAAAATTATTAATTCTATAGATTGGTTAAATAATATTCAAAAAATTAATTCAAATTTATTATTATCTCCGGATCATACTGAACGGATCCTGGAGACAACTACTATATCTAATAAATTTACACCTATCAAACCAAATAATAATAATTCAAATATTGATACAACTCCGTTATCATTGAGACAGATAGAGAAGGATACCACTATAGAAAAACAGAAAAATGATACAACTACAAAATTATCACTTTGGTCACCATACAAACATGATTCTATCCCTAAAACTAACAATAATAATGCTACAGAGACTATTCATTCAATCGAGGAGAAAAATGAAACTGGTACAACTTCAAAATTAACCACTATGTCGTTAAATTCAGCTACTTCAAACAGTAGTGCAACAACTACAACTAAGATTGAAAATAATACTTTATCTAATGCAACTGTAACAAGAATGAAAAGAAGATCAAATATGTTTGTACCTATACCTAAGAAGGATCCATTAATGGTTCATGATACTATTCAATTTAATCAAAATCATACATTTTCTGGAACAACTTTAAAAGTTAATAAACAGACAAATTTATCACCGAAGGATCATTCAAATAAATTGAAAAAGAATCAAAGATCAACTATTAATTATAATTCAACCAGGAAAAGAATCACACAAAGTCCCGTTTCAAATAAGAATGTGTTCGATAGATTATCGTCTACTTCAACTCAATCATTTAATAAGAAAATTACACATAGATCACAGATGATGAATAAGAAACATACAACTTCATCGATAGATTTGTCTGGATCACCATTAAGAAGAATTAACACAGGGAACACAAGAACAGTAACTGCCGCCAATAATAACTCTAGAAGACAATTGTTGGAACATGATAATTCAAATTGGCAAGTTAGAGAAACTTTGAAAAATATCTTCGCAACAGATGCAAATGAGGATGTCAAGAATGAAACATATAATAAAGAGACACAAAAGGTAAGAAGATCACTAATCCCTAGTTTGAATAATAGTGGACGACTATCACTTTCAAAGACAGATAAACGTCATTCGATAAATATTGGAGGAAATGATAAAAACCATGATGCAAATGATAAAAATTTATCGATTATTGGTGAAGAGAAATCTTCAAGAATAATCAAGGATAGATCCCCAAGCAATGTACACCAAAGTCCAATAATTGAAAAGTCAGAAAAACCTAAAACAGCTAATCGCGACCATAGATTGACAAAATTTAGCCTCTTAAGATCAGATGAATCAAATAAACAAGATCTAAAGAAAAAACTAAATAAAAGATTATCTGAAGTAATGAAGACACAACAAGAAACTGAAAAACAAAGAAGAGATAAGCATAAAAAATTATTAAATAATGAATCCAATGCAACAAAGCCTCGTGGTAAAAACTTTAGCGAATTTAAAAGTTTTGGTACTGTGCGTAAATTGAGCAATGTTAGAAGAAGTAACACATTTAACGACATGAGTCAAATATCTGACAATGGTGAATCTCATTTACCAAAACCGCAACCAGGTGAAATCGATACAAGAAATATATTGGATGCATTGAAAACTGGTGATTTTAGAGCTAGAGTAGGTGATCCCATTGAGGATTCCTCATTTGATTATGATGATAATGAGCAACGACCAATGACTGCACAGCCAGGTAATGATACTTTACCGGAAATCTTTTCTGATTCTGATCAAGAAGATACCAATACATTACAAGAATGGGCTCGCGCCCCACAATTACATGAACAACTGATAAAACAACAGAATTGGGATACTAAGAAAATTTTTGGTCCTGTTCCACCATTGAACATCGATGAAATCTTCAAGAATTCAAAAAATAGATAAATTGAAATTGACATCTGAGCTAAATAACAAATAGATCAAAATAACTCTTGCATTACAACAAAAAAGAAAAAAAAATACCACATCCATGTTTCCTTTTTTCTATATATAAACGTAAATCCATATGCTTCATGAAAAGCAAATTTATAACTATATTCTATAATATCCTAATCCATTACTCCTACTACAAAAATATATATTGTTTATATGAAATTACACTCTTCTTTTGATAGCTTCAACTTTATCCCATTTAGCAATCCATTCATCACTTTCAGCCTTTGGAACTAGATATATCTTTAATGCATTATCAAAAGTTGGAACAGATGTGGTATCCTTCTTTAAGATATCATGAATTGTCAATTTTTTACCTGCTTTGATTAAACCACCAGCTTCGGTTTCCATATATGCTAATAATTTCTTGGGACTGAAATTTTCATGACCAGGCATTTCAAACCATTCTTCAGGTCTTTGCATTAGCATGTCGATAATATCTTGTATAGTAGATAATTCACCTGTCTCTGCGATGAAATCGAATTCGTTTGTTGTTGGATACATGATAATTGTTGGGTATATCATTTGAGATTCGAAATCCATTGGATTCTCTAGTTTAATCTTGGCTTCCTTTAGGAATTCTGAATGTTGGTTAGTCTTGATATTTTTCACGTTTCTTAACAATAGAGCATCCGATAGGAAAGTTTCTAGATCTTTCTTTTTTTGCTCCTCTTGAGCTCTTTTCAAAGCATATGATTTACGATCTTGATCTCTCTTTGAGACAGTTGTTAATAAAGTTTGTAAGGATTTGTTTCCAGCATCGATTTTTCAAACCAAATTGAATGGCCTCCATTGCTTCCTCAAGTTTATCCAATGCAAAGAAAGCTTTACCCATTCTAAAATAACATTTAATATTCATTGGATTAATCTCTAATGCATTTTTACAATTATTGATACAACTTCTATAATTTTTCAATTCCAATTCACACATTGCTTTATTAGCAAACAACGATTCATTAATTGTTTTATCGTTACATTTCACCTCTATACCTTTATCATACATATCTCTTGCATCCTTAAATCTTTTAACTTTATATAAATCATTACCTTGATTCTTAAAATTTGTAGCGATTTCATGAGGTTCTCCCTCGTAAGCCATTGCCTTCAATGCTTCCAATTCCATATTTTCTCCACCTTCCCCGTTGGAATCATCCAAATGAGTCATGAAGAAAGGCATTCTATTTAATTCTTCAAGGACTTCATCTGTAGTTTTATTTTTGAATTCTGATAGTTGTGGTGGTAATTCCAAATCATTTGGACCCGGGATATACCTTTCTGGTTTCTTATATTCCTTTGACATCGTTGGTATTGTTATCAAGGTGTATTCCTTGGTATTTGTTAACTATTTATATCGTATGGGTGAGCAAGCATTTGAGATTGTAACAGTTTATATATATATAATTTTTCAAGAGAAAACTTTTCACATAGTTTGCGCAATCAGGTAATGCGATGAGGGCATCGCGACGAAGAAGAAAAAAGAAAGCTCACTGCTAACAAAAGACAAACGAATTGTTCTTAATTTATTTATAAAACTTAAAGATATATATTGTATAATTTATTTCATTATGAAGGGCGGAGGGATACAAAGCGTACCTAATGAGAGAATTCTTCCCAGTTAGCTGGTTTTTCTAATTTTTGAGCTTTATAATATTCTTTGCCACAAGCGTAACCCTTGAATGTAAAATCATTCTTTTGATTACAATCACAGTTACCATCAGCCCAGACTCTATCATCGATTGGACAATTATCATAAGGTGGATGATGATAACCGATATTAGAGAAATAATGGATTTTATCCTTTGGTAACATGACGGATACAGCGATAGAATGAACAGGAGCATCACCCCATCTTTCATAAAAGAATCCACCTGCATGATCTAAAGTATCGAAATAAGCTTGATAAGCAGGAGATCTCCATAGATTTAAATTAGCAATTTCGAAATTTGACCAGAAATGACATAGATTATAATGTTCACCGTTATCATCACTGATGAATTCCATTAAATTATCCTTATCTACATATTCTGGATGTTCTTTAAAGAAATCCATTGAAGTTTTCCATAAAGTTGGAATAGTAGCTAAATATTCATGAATAGAGATTGTGAAACCGTAAACTTTTTCATTATCTTGCATCCATTGGAATACATCGAAGTTAATATCACAATACAAGTTGATACTTGGTTCAACTCTCCAATACCAATCGTAATCATTTAATAGAGGATGTCTCCAGAAGAAACCAGATTGGAAACGACACATGTGTCTATAAGATTCTGAGGCACCATAGATGATATCTGCCATCTTAACACGAGTATCTGCTGCTTTAGTTTGATTGATATAATCTGGATAAGACCACATTTCCTTTTCAATCAAACCGAATTTAACAACAGAAGTTGGAATTTCTTCTCTAATAGCTTTCTCGAATTCATCAGTAAATGGTTCATCATTTAAAAAGACCCAATCGTATTTAAATCTAGCGTTGAATCTTTGTTGAACTTTACGTATAGAATTAATCATATCATTCAATTCTGAATTACGTACTAATGTAACAAAACAAGCTTTTGGTCTATTACCATGATTAGCAAAACTTGGTTTAATAAAATCCATAATATTTTGTGACATATCTGCGACACCTGCAGCAGAGGCGGCATTCTGTAATGCTTGAGCAGTTTCATCCATATTAGTAATATCTTCACTACCATCATCAACATTATTATTTTCCATTTTATTTGCAGCAATTTCTTCAGCTTTAGTTCTTTCTTCTTGATCTTGTAAACCTGCAGCATCCATTACAGTATTGGAAATAGTGGTACCGATACTTGATAATGCAGGATTGAAATTTGTCCAATCCATTGTTTGTGGCATATATTCTTTTGTTGCATCATGATTACTTAATGTAATTAATATTAATATGAACCCACCTACTAATACGGCGAATCTAATTAGACGTTTACTTAGAAATAAAGCCATCTTTGGGATGTTTTGGGGGCAGTGGTGTATATATAACGGAGTACAGATAATATAAGACAACAACACAGACTTTAAAATATTCAAATATGTAAGTGTAGTTATTATTATATAAGTAGCATGATGTATTGTAGACAGCACAGTCAAATGAAATGAATCGAAGTGAAAAAAAATTGTTTCTTTACGTGTAACGATCACATTACAAAATTATTTGCAGAGCGACGACATATTCACCGCACCAGAGAAACACGCGCAGAACAGGGCTGGTTATTTTGTAAATCGATTCTGTTTCCACAGACAAACTGCGCAGACGACAACAAAAAAGGAATTTTTTTGGTATTATTAGCTGTGCCGTGTGTAGTGATCGTTTTTTCTTTGCAAGAGAATTTAATAAAAGAACAAGAACAAGTATATAAGAGAGACTGTTGTAGGTATTTATGTATAGGTTCACAGAGTGAGCAGTTGCAACAGTTTGTCGAGTGTATCAATATGTCTTATAACGGTATAGGGCTGCCATCTGCTAAGGGTTCATCGACGTCGGGACATATACAAAGATCATTAGCATCTAGTAATGAAAGAGATAATATTAAGAGGAAAAGCTATCTATTGAGACAGAGTGAGGCACGAGATAAGAAACAGACTAAAAAAATTAGGAAACCTGTACGTGTGGTACCTAATAAACGTAATGATTTGCGAGACATTGAGTTACAAGTATCTGAACTGAGAGATAAATTAGAAGACGACATGGATGACGATCATACTATAACTCAAGAGAGTATAGATGACCGATGTAAGAAATTAAGAGAACAGTTGTTAAAGGATATGAAGGTACGAACAGCGTATACGAACAGACAAGAAAGAGACTGTAATGGGAAAAACAATGATGTAAATCACGAAAAGTTAGAATACTAAAAAAAGACACCGAGGATACTTGAACAAGCGATAGGAGGGGAATATTCATGAAACATACAGTGGTAAAACCAAGACCAAGACCATACATAAACAAATACGTACGTATATATTCTACAACATCCCACTAAACACGTTACAATCATCACTATATACATACACACATGCAAACAGCAAACGTTACCATATATAGACAACTAGAAGAATGTTACCATTACACAGTATCGATACAGATACATATATACCACCGTGTACCACAGCAACAGTAAACACCATTGTAGCACCATTTATTACTAATACAATACAAACATAATAATAGCCCCACTTTCCTTATAAGTATGATGGTATTGTTGTTGTTGTTGTTGTTGTTGTTGTTATTACTCTCGCTGTTATCGCTGGCACCAATGAAACAACTGCAAATGCGTACGTGATGGAAATTGGATACGCCGCGTGCTTTGATGGTTGAGGACACTGCGGGAATTTATTGCTTTGTTCGTTATCTTTATATCGTATCACACAGCACTCGATGATGGGATGAGTAATATTTATATATAAATAGAAGATTAAAGGATATTCTAGAATTTCGTATTACTATACTCCATATTGATATACAAGTATCCTGTTCATATATATATATATATATTTATCTAACTCATAACACAGCTACAATACGTTTTACGCTTACACACAACGATGTCGGAAACTACTTCATTAATAACTGGGAAACCAATAATATCCAGAAAGAATAAATTATTCAAAAATAAGAAAATTAGTAAATTTATAATCTTTATAATATCATTCACTGTTTTAATCATTTACACATTCAATATCCATCTATTTAATATCCCTTTCATTCATCATCACAAACCAACTAAAAAAAATTTAATATTTTTCGTTACTGATGGGATGGGTCCTGCATCATTATCATTAACTAGATCATTTAGACAATATATTGATGATTTACCAATAAACGATACCCTAACATTAGATCACCATCTAATAGGTTCCTCTCGTACCAGATCCTCGGATTCATTGATTACAGACTCCGCTGCAGGTGCAACAGCATTCTCATGTGCTTTGAAATCTTATAATGGTGCAATCGGTGTATCACCTAATGGACATCAACCATGTGGTACCATTTTAGAAGCTGCAAAATTGCAAGGTTATATGACAGGTTTAGTAGTCACTACAAGAATCACAGATGCTACCCCTGCAGCATTCAGTTCTCATGTAGATTATAGAATACAAGAAGATTTGATCGCATTACATCAATTAGGTGAATACCCGTTAGGTAGAATGGTAGATTTGATTATTGGTGGTGGGAAGGCACATTTTATGCCACAGGTACGTAAGGATAAAAGAAATCTCTTGAAGGAAGCTAGTGATAATGGATGGTCAGTAGTTCAAACCCGTTCGGAATTCGATTATTTACAAATGGGTTCTAACGTCTCGTTACCTTTATTAGCTTTATTGGCAGAGAATGATATTCCTTTCGATATCGATAGAGATTCAAAAGTTTATCCATCACTTGAGGAACAAGCAATTACTGCAATTAAAGCACTTGAAGAAGCAACCAGAGATTCGGATAAAGGGTTCTTCTTATTGATTGAGGGATCAAGAATCGATCATGCAGGACATCAGAATGATCCAGCCGCACAAGTTAGAGAAGTTCTTGCATTTGATAAAGCATTTAATGCAGTCCGTGAATATGCTGAACAATCTGATGTAGAAACGGTTATGATCTCAACTTCTGATCATGAAACTGGTGGTTTAGTCACCGCTAGACAAGTTACAGAAACTTACCCAGAATATATCTGGTTACCTGAAATTTTAGCTAATTCATCTCATTCAGGTGAATACATTAAGAAATTAATTTGCGAATATAATGGTAATTCAAAATCAAAACAAAATTATATTGAAAAGGAGATAATGGAGAAACATCTGGGGATATTAGATTATTCAGATAAAGAAATCAAATCAATCTTACATGAAACTGATGCAAATAAAATTCAGGATTTAATTAATACAATGATCAGTTTCAGAGCTCAAATCG
This sequence comes from Maudiozyma bulderi, assembly GCA_031590215.1. Taxonomy (NCBI): domain Eukaryota; kingdom Fungi; phylum Ascomycota; class Saccharomycetes; order Saccharomycetales; family Saccharomycetaceae; genus Maudiozyma; species Maudiozyma bulderi. The sequence goes on from CP134446.1 coordinate 371,908, forward strand.
GTTGGACTACTCATGGTCATAGTGCAGTTGATGTCAATATTTATGCTTATTCAAATAGAAAGACAAGATGGTATGATATTTTAGATCATTTACAAGGGAATCATGAAAATATCGAAATTGGTGCATACATGGCCAAATATTTAGATTTAGACCTAGAGAAGACAACATCGTTAGTTAGTAACACTACTCATTCACCAGGTATCAAAGCTACAGAATTCGAAAAGACTTATGATTCATATGGTCATAAATTAACATAGTATGATTTCGGATATTCACAACTGCCTCTTTTTATTCGCATTTGGTTGTTCTATATATTTATTTATTAGTAATCTCATATTTATTTATTTATTCATTAATTATCCTTTTTTAGCTATGATATACTAGATAATTAGGTAGTCCATATACTTCATATTGTAACCTTTTGACCATCTTAGCGAAACCCTCTGCTTCAATCAAATGATAAAATGGGAAAGTTGGGAACATGGCACCATCTCTATGAACATCACTTTGAATCAATGTACATTCAACAGAGACACTATCCATTTCTACAGTTTTCGAAACGTTTTCAATCCCCGCGGTAATATCCATTAAATGATTGATACGAATTCTCTCTGTAGCAATGCCACCGATACCTTCCATAAAGACAGAATTTTGTGGATATCCTTGTAATTTATTATACCAATTAACATTTTCAATCCAACTCTTTGAATTCTCATAATCATACGACACCGTATTATCTTTATTTTGAATTTGAATATTTGTTGTCACTACAGGTTTATCCACTGAAATCAGATCTTCGACCAATGATGGTGGAGTCCCAATAATTTCAGAACCTAGCCACAATACATACCTTGTCTCAGGACCAATTGTAGAAATGTACAATTCATTCCTTAGACTTGCCATATATTTACGTTTATTCAATTCCACAACAGTCTCATCTGCATCGATTGAAATTTGTTCAGGATTGTCATTGGCACGTAATATTGTTATCTTTTTAAATATCCCTTCTTCTTTCTGTCCTTGTATCTGTGTGATCTTCTTCTCTAATTTTTTCAATACCGTATCACCTTCCTCAGTTGGTAAAACCATCAGTCCAATCTCAATCGATTGTTTCTCAAATGTTAAATTTAACAAATTATTCCAATATTCATCATTATAAGTTTCCATCAATGTTAAAATCAATATCTTATTGGTATTAACAATATCCTTCCTAGATAGATAATTCAAATTGAAATGCATAATATGTTCCTCAACGACTCGCCCACTATCAGGTATACTATTATCATCCAGTCTCTTATATGAATACTTAGGCATCTTAAATCGACTACTAAATGGGAAATAATATGTCCTTTCTCTGCTATATGAATTGATATTATATTTGGATAGATAATCGGTCCTTAGAATATTATTACCACTTTTGAAAAAGATTAAACTTGTCACAACAAATGTAATTAAATACACGAAATATTTAGGGTTCAGCGACCTATACCTGCGTACCATATTGTTTGCCTCTATTACACGTAGCTTATAATTACATAAACATTAAGAGAGGTATGTTATTTTTAGTATACTCATATATTTATAAGAAAGTGAATGTTATTCTTTACTTTGTTTGCATACATTATCCATTTTATTGCATATGCAAGAATAAAAATCGTTTGCATCCTCAGCTATCACCAAAAATTTTGGCTGCTACCAATAAAACAAATATTGTTTAAATGTCTCACTATGTATCTTGCTTGGATAATGACAGCGAAACATGAGATTTACTGTCGATCTTTTTTCTTTTGTTTGCGGTTTGCGGTTTCGTTTGTTTTTTTCGGTTTCCCTTTTAGTTCGATTCGGTTTTAAGTCAGCGGAGGGCGTCCTGCACGATTATTACTGCATTGCATTCGGTCTTTCTTTACTTGATACGGCACTTTCTGAGTGGGGGATTTTTTGCAGTTACAATAACGCAGCACAAGTTCAACCTAAACGGTACAACGTTATGTATGCAAGCAAACAAGTATCATTAACGAGATGAACCTTTGTTGAACTTCTACACTTTCGAAGACATTAATGTAACCGCAAGACAGAGAGGAAAATACGAATTGGATAGTTTTACAAAATAGTATATATGTTAGATAGGATAAATATATACATCTATATGCAGTTATTTATAGCAATTAGGTTTGTCTTGTGAGGGATGGGCGGGCGGAGGGAGGCGTTTCGATCAATGTAATAATTGACTCTCATCCCATATCTTACCACAAATGTTCATGAAAAGTTGTTTTGAAAGTTTATTTATGGCGGTAGTTCCAGAGACACTTTTCCCATCCTTCGTAGGGATATTATTACTTGGGAATTCAAAACTGAATACGTTATCCATTAAACGTACTTCACCGCTCATGATTTCATTATTTGTTTGATCATCATTGGAATCCTTACTTAAAGTCGGTCTATTACCATTTGGTGAAGAATTAGTGACGCTGATACGAGGTGTATCGTTTGATGTTTTGGTTAGAATATTATTATGGTTGTTGTTCTTTGATACTTGTCTCTTTGACGTTGGACCAGGTGAATGTCTCTGGTCAAATGTGACTTTATTACCCAGGTTGCTAGCGTTGTATGTGTCATGTTGATAGTTTGGATATGTGTATGCATATCCAAAGGATGGTGGTGCTGGAGGTTGCATATGTGGATTTATCCCCATATTAGTTGGTGTTCCCCATGGTGTTATTGGATATAATGGGTAGAATGGTAATTGTGGGGTCATTGAACTAGTTGGCGTATTGACATTATTAAAACCAAATCTGGTTGGTACACGGATACCATTGGGTTGCAACATATAAGGTAATGATTGTTGTACATTTTCAACATGGGGCCATTTAGAGGTTTGCAATTTTGTCGCAGTAAATGTATTCTCTTTACCAAGATAAACTACCCGGGGTTTCACATCCCTACGCACATTTTGGAAAGTAGTCACATCTGCTGGAGCACTTCTAGGCTCACTTCTTGTTGCACTTGCACTCATATTTGAATTACTTCTAAATCTACTCGTTACAGCAGAACTTGGAATCTGTTGTTTTGAATTATTACGAAATCCATATGGATTATTATTAGTTACATTTGGATATTTTGTTGTAGGAGATATATTTAATGGAGGTGGAATCTTCCTTCTCTTTAACGATTTAGTCTTTATTGGTAAATTTGGAATCGTCGTGCCTCGTATCGACATAGAAGTGACTCTTGATGATGTTGCTGATGAAACTGAGCTATTACTTACAGATGACGTACATGATGAACATGAAGAACAATCTGAATGTTGATTACAATTAGGTGGACACGAGGTAGAACATTTCACATGTGGTTGTGAGGCACTAGATGTCGCAGAAGACGATCTTGGTCTTGGTGCCAATAGATCAGAAATTCTTCTCTTTTTTAAATGAACTGCTGGCACACTTTTAACCGACTGTGACGAGCTTGGTCTCGATATGTTATTGTTCTCTGTGATTTCTGGATATTGTGACCTTGATCCTGGGATTATACTAGTCTTCTGGACTTGCGCAGGAGTTGAAGTAGTGTTTGGTATCACATTGGTTTCTGAGGTATTAGTACTATTATTAGAAACTGATCTTCTATTATCTGGCTTATTTACCGGATCAATAAGATTTTCTACTTTAGAAACAAATCTAGCAGAATTTGGATCAATCATATTGTCTTGTGTTATATTAATTGTTAATGAATGTTGAAGTAGCGGCTATTCATGTATGGAATAGGATCGAGTAAATGTCTGTTAATCAGATCAAACAAAAGGGACAATATCTTATGTTCTTGATTGACCGCTATTTTATATTTTTATCCTGCACTTCTCTTGCCAAGGAAAGAATCTTGTTGAATTTTATTTCGGAATATTAAACGTAAATCCTGAGAAAATCCGTACAAAATACTCGAGAATATCTAAAAAATTAGTAAAATAGATATCGAAAGAATAGAAATATTATAGATCCGAGTCAAAAGTACTGCAGGGCTATATTCGGTCTTCGATTAGGTAAGCTTATTATGATGATAAGAAAAAATTTAGGTAATAATCTATTCAACTCTTGGAAAAAAAATGATTTGAAATTGATATTATTAATTATTAAATTGTCTTGTATAAACCTAAATGGTTCAATTGAGGGACGTGTCTATGATACAGGAAATCAGTTCTAATCTTGGTAACAAGAAGTATATCTTTTTGTGGATTGGGTACTTTTATTTAAGTACGAGGTTAACACTTTCAATATATATATATATATACAAACTGTGTAAATTTTCCGATCTTGAATTATTTTAGTTTAACGAATGCAACCAATAAAAGTAAAATATGGAGTAGCAAATGCGAAATGCCGATGTAATGGTCATCGAAGTTCTTCTGAAGTATCAGTAGGTTCCCGTTTAGAAATACGAGACTAATTAATTTTTTTTTTTCTTTTTTCGGTGAAGAAGGAATCGTGTATAACTCGAGAATTTGTTTAACTGATTCAGATATTACGAATATTTTACTATTATTAAGTTTCCTATTTCGAGTAAAAATTGGTTAATTCGTTTCTATGGAATAATTTCTTTGCTAACTAAATCAATTAGAAGAAGAAACTTGGTTTTAGTGTATGAAATCCTCCTGCAAGAATGGAAGAATTCGATCAGCTAACTGAAACTCTGGTATTGCCTGAAAATACAGAATACAGTTCTTAACTTCTAAAACGTAACGAAATCAAGTAGAAAAAATGATACAGAAAAGGTATATTTGTAACCAATGAATCAGTTCATCAAACGAATAAAAGTATATGGCAAATGGGGAATGTACTGTAAAATATGAGAAAATGTACGTACTGTCGATTAATGCATGTCTTAAAGAAATGCAAGACCTAGTTTTCAAAAATTAATTGTTGTTATTGTTCGTAATTTCTTTGAAGACAACAAAGGCTAAATTATTTGTAACAATATGAACTTTTTTCAATAGTAAAATATCGAAGTACGTATTTCATAGTTGAGAGACACGCTTGCATAATATTCTTCAGATCTGAAATATCACCCTTTTCATTTTTTTAATTCATTTACATTTTTTGATTATAAATGCCGAAGAAGAGAAGAAATAGAAAGGACAATTTTTTTTTCGTACGATGAGGATCCTGCAAAATACTGGGTGAAAGTAAAAAAAAAGGCAGACGAAAATTGAAAGCAACCGAATATGTTTCAATAACAATAAGAAAAGCAGGTAGAAGAATGAAGACAAATTTCAGTGAGGAGAAAGAAGAGGGTCGATAAATAAAGTATATGTTTTAGAAAAGAATAACATTAAATTGACGAAGTTGAATTGAAAGCAAGTATAATTGAGGAGTCATATAGTACATCTAGAAATTTTAATTCTTTACCCTATTTGTTAGTAGAATTATTTCTAAAACATTTTAAAATTAGGATGATTCACTAAAATTGCTCTTTGATACACATCTGATATTTACCGATTAGTCAATACATAGCGTTTTCATAGAAAAAAAAATTGCAACCTTTAACAGTTTGATATGTTTGTTTTTCTCAGAAAGGATATTGGGCGCTATGAAAAAACTAACGGATAACTATTGCAGCAACAACAAAAAAAAGGTTATCGTACTTCAATACTTTCTGATACGTGCAGTGATTATATATTTTTGAGATCTCATTCTTTTTCTTTTTGCTACGTTAAATATTTACAGTTTCCAAATGAACTGATGAGACGGTTGTAGATCCCGTTGGGAAATGGTGGATATTTTCATTATAAAGTTTTTTTTTGTATCTTTCCAGTTATCAAATTAGGAAGTCCTACAACCAACTATGGGTTTCATCAATTCGGATTTGTTCTGTGTTTCTTTTGAAAGCAATATTAATTGAAGTAAAATGTCGATCTGTTTCATTAGTGCTTCGTTCAGGTATTTCTAATTAATAAATCTTTTATCATCATGCGAAATATTTAATATGACATATTTCTATAACGGGTACGCAATTTTTTGTGACAATAACGTTTAAGAAGTAAATCCTACGTATTCTTATTCTATATAGAAAAAGAAAAGTTTTTTGTTAATTAATAATTTAAAAGAGACATCGAATAAAGAGTTTAATTCTGTCAATCCAGAGAAAAAGGGCAATTAACAAACAAATTAAAATTTTGTTGATATCATTGTTCGAAGATAATTAGTTAATTTAAAATTGTTATTAAAAATTATAAAAAAAAGTCGTATTTGTGAAAAGGAGAAAATGAATTTATAAATGAAAATTTAAGTAATTGAACTAATTTCCATAAGAGGTGATTGTATGTGTATATCAAAAATAGTATTAATTTCCTATTTTGGTTGTAATTGGTGTGAAAAACAAAAAGCCAAAGCAGTGAAACGAGAAATCATATGTTGGAGTGAAGTAAATCCATTAATTTATTATTATTGATAATCATTATTTAATTATTTCAATATTTTGTTTTGATGCTTCATTCAATAATAAATTATATATAAATAAGAAAGTTTGTTCATCTGAAATATAATAAACGACATCGTAAAAATAACAAAGTTAATAATTTCGAATATTCATATATATATATATTAAGATGATGATATCTTATAAGGGAAGCAAGACACAATTCTAATTATATATAAATTTAATAATGTATTGTATAAAATGTGGTTTTAATGAAATATATTTCAAACACAGACAGAAGATAATTCACTCTATGAATCACGGACATAAAATTATTTGAATATCATAATAATATCTTGTTATTAATTTGTAATATCAATCTCGAAGGTATATGTATATACAATAATAACAAGAAAGTATTGAACCTCAATAAGATATATATATATAAATTATTGTTGCGTCATCATTTAATTGTATTAATAACGCAATATAAAAATATCTTAACGATGAAAGAAATTTATTAATTTAATCAATTCTCTTGTGCAGATCATATAGTAGGTACAAAAAAAAAGGATCTCTTGTTCATATCAAATATATTATGTATACTGGTAATGGATCTGTTGAATCATTGTTTGATAATAGGCACTAAAAAAAAAGAATTATTATGATAATAATATCCCTTAATAATAATTTTTTAATAAACTTCTCGCCCTGATGAATAGTCATTATTAATTATATAATTTAGGGAAGGTGATGCATATCGATATACGGTATGCAACTGTTTTTAAATCCACGGAGATGACATAATATTTCAAATTGTAACTCTTGTATACGATAGATTTTTTGTTGAATCATATAATGTAATAAAAGATAATCCGATGAGTTCATAATAAGAAAGAATCAAAATGACGAATCGATATTATTTTTTTCTCATCTTGTACGGGCGTATTTAACAAGAAACTATTGCTGCATACGTAAATGAGTAAAAATTTCTATTTTTTTTGAACCGAGAAATACGTAAAAAAATAGAATGTGTTTTAACAAGAAAACCAAAAGAACAATAGCCATATCAGAAAAATATTTGCAATGTAAAGAAACAACAAACAAAAAAATTGAGCATATTTATCAAAAACAACGATTTGCACAATAAAACACCAGTAGAAAGAAATGATTTTCACAAATTGATGAAGATAACGCCGCACATCACAATTTTATTAAAAATCCCGAAAAGAAGAAAAGAAGAAATAGAACGTTACAAAAGCGTTAGAAATCCCCGTATCCGTATTATTGATAATAATTAATTTTTTCCTTCTTTTTTTTTAAAGGGCGGGCCGATCAATGATTAAAATTATTAATGATTATTTTTGAATAGTAATACGTACGTACATAGTAATATTAATATCGATTAGTACAACACGTTTTAATACTTGTGTGTAATAGATCAGTTATTACTATTAATTAATTAACAAGTTTTATTATTAATAGCTGGCTCATTAGCTTCCCTTACTCATCTCTTGTTGTATACGTAAAGTGAAGTGAGACAAAAAAAGAAAATTGTTCCAGATGAAATTTAATATTAAAATTGGAGTAAATAATAACAATAGAAGAAATAGGGATACTCCCTCTTTATTTTTCCCCGCTCTCTTCCCCTCTGTCTCTGTCTCTGTGTCTATATTACTCCAAAAAATTGTTTCTGTTCCTACAAAATAAATTTTTGTCTTCATTTGTTACTAAATGAACTCACAGAAATTTTTTGTTTTCAGTGACACAATTTTCACTTGTTAGTAATGAATGCTAATATGTATCGGTGATAACGCTTTATATTCGTTTGATTTGAGTTATTGATGATCGTGTTATTCTAGTCCTTTAATCTAACAACTACATCTATTACTAAGATTAAATTATATATCTATACGTACGGAGTTTAAAATTTATATACCAAGTGGAGAAAATAAAGACCTTGTTCTTTTTTTCTTTTTTATACATCATCATCGTTTAAACAAATTGGATTTTTTTAAATTTTAATATAAATACTCAATCATTTTAACAATTATAATCCCTTTTCTTCTATTATCCCCTTATTTTTTTATTATTGTTGTTATTGTTATATATATTCCTTTAAAATATGAAAGTATCATCAACAAAACAATTGAATACTTTAATTAAAAAGTTTTCATTAACTAAAAGATTTTCTTCAAATAAAATTAATAAAACAAATAGCTCATTATCAATTAACAAAATGTCCTGTCCAATGAAAGATTTTGATACTAATGGTGTTAGAAAAGATAGAGTAGTAACTACATCAAATGGTCTTCCTTATGTTGGACCATTTGCTACTCAAAGAATCGGTGAACATGGTCCTTTATTATTACAAGATAATGCTTTATTAGATAATTTAGCTCATTTTAATAGAGAAAGAATCCCTGAAAGAAATCCTCATGCTCATGGTTCTGGTGCATTTGGTTATTTTGAAGTTACTCATGATATTACAGATATTTGCGGTTCTGCAATGTTTGATACCATTGGTAAAAAGACTAAAACTTTAACTAGATTCTCAACTGTCGGTGGTGAAAAGGGTTCCGCTGATACTGTTAGAGATCCAAGAGGTTTCGCTACTAAATTTTATACTGAAGAAGGGAATTTAGATTGGGTTTATAATGCTACCCCTGTTTTCTTTATTAGAGATCCTTCAAAGTTCCCAGCTTTTATTCATACTCAAAAGAGAAATCCACAAACTAATTTAAAGGATGCTGATATGTTTTGGGATTATTTAACTACTCCTGAAAATCAAGTCGCTATTCATCAATTATGTATCCTATTTGGTGATCGTGGTATTCCTCAAACTTATAGAAATATGGATGGTTTCTCAGGTCATGCTTATAAATGGTCAAATAAGAAAGGTGAATGGCATTATGTTCAAGTTCATATTAAAACTGATCAAGGTATTAAAAATTATACTTCTGAAGAAGCTGCCGCAATTGCAGGTAGAGATCCAGATATTTGTCACAGAGATCTTTTCGAAAATATCAAAAAGGGTAATTTCCCATCTTGGACCGTTTATATTCAAACAATGACAGAAGAAGAATCTAAAAAATTACCTTTCTCTGTCTTTGATTTAACTAAAGTTTGGCCACATGAACAATTCCCATTAAGACCTGTTGGTAAATTAGTATTAAATGAAAATCCTCAAAATTTCTTTGCTCAAGTCGAACAAGCTGCTTTTGCTCCAAGTAATACCGTTCCTTATCAAGAAGCTTCTGCTGATCCAGTCTTACAAGGTAGATTATTTGCTTATGCAGATGCTCAACGTCATAGAATTGGTCCAAATTATAATCAAGTTCCTGTTAATTGTCCTGTTACAAAGGGTTTCTTCAACCCATTAATTAGAGATGGTGCAATGAACGTTAATGGTAACTTCGGTAGTGAATCTAATTATTATAATACTAATTCCAAATATGAATTTGTTAGCAAATCAGTACCAATTCAACAACATCAAGAAATTTGGAATGGTCCTGCTATCCCATATGAATGGGTTACCGCTGCTGGTGATATCGATTTCGTTCAAGCTACTGATTTATACCGTAAAGTTCTAAGTAAACAAGATGGTGCTCAAGCTAGATTAGCTCATAATGTTGCATCTCATGCTGCTAACTGTACCTCTACAGAAATTCAACAAAGAGTTGTTGATATGTTCACTAGAGTAGATGCTAAATTAGGTAACGATATTAAAACAGAAATTAGTTCCATTAACTCAAGTAGTGGTAAACCAAAGTTATAATCGTACGAGCTTCTCTATTACTTACTTATATTTATCCATAACATTTAAATATTTATTATTAATACATATATACTATCTATCTATTTTAAATTTTATTTATCTTTATTTGATTTTAAATATTCACTGATTTCTTTCTTACCTACACCGCCACTCTAAGTGCTCATCGCTTGAAAGCGGCCGAGTTCCGCATATTTGAGTGCGTTTCATATAAAAGGTAAAATTTACATATGTATAAATAGGGATAGCTACAGGACATCAGATTATGAAAATATCCTTTTCAAACCAAAGACATATATAACAAGGCAGAAAACTTCATAATAATGAGCTCACCTATCATAAATATACAGAATGCATACGATCAGTATCTTACACATGATAACGGTACTCAAACGTATCTACAAGATTGTTTAACAGAGACACAAGAATTTAAGACTCAACTAAGAAAATTAAAAGCTCATTTAAATAAACATATTCAAGAGACAAAGAGTCTCGAATTCAATGATACGGAGAACAAAATCAGATTGGAGAAAAGAAGATCCTTGATCCTGGATAAATTGAATAAATCATATAAACAATGGGATCATTCAATCGTGAAACATACTAAGAGATCCAAACAGGGATTATCGAAATTTAATTCAGTTGCATTATCATCATTTCAAAGATTCAATATTGACAATATCTATAATAATCGTATCTCAAATGGATATAAGAAGGATATTCAAGGTGGAGTACAGAGTCACATATGTAGGTATTCATTATGTGATATACCTGTACAGGATACGGAGAAATTATTACATTATTTACAAAACGTTTATGATATATCACCAGAATTATCATCTGAATTTATCATAATGGGGCAAATCTTGTATGGGTTATCACATCGTGATTTTCAAAGTTGTTGGAATTGGAGTTATATTGAACAACAAAATAATCAATCACATATGATGCAGACTTTACGTTATAAATTATACATATTCAAAGCATTAATAATGACACAGACCGAATCTGTAGAAGATGTTTGTTATTATTTGGCTAATCAAATACCACAGGGAACGTTTCAAAATGACAAAGTGGATTTTGCAAAGGATGCATCAGCTATGTTGGGTCAACTGGTGGTACAGGGAAAGATTAACAACTTCGATTCATATTGTGATAAGATTGGTACAGAATGTAGAGAAGCTTTCACTCAAGAATATTGTTCTTTATATAATTTACCTAACGAATCCCCATTATCACTAGTGATTATGAGTGGTATTCTATCGTCGCAATTTTTCATGAAATATGCACAGATTAAATCAAGTGCACATATTGGATGGACAACGGCAAATGAACTTCCATTCGATGTAGATTTGCCAGATTCTCTAACGCATTTCCACCCGGTATTTATCTGTCCGGTATTGAAGGAAGAAACGACTACAGAAAATCCACCATATTCATTAGCTTGCCATCATATTATATCGAAGAAAGCGCTAGATAAATTGTCGAAGAATGGGACAGTATCCTTTAAATGTCCTTATTGTCCTGTTCAAAGTACCATATCAAAGACTCAACTAATAAGGTTTGTCATGTTATGACTATTGAAAAGTTATATTTAAATATTTGTTTGAAAAATATAACCAAATATATAGGGAAATAAGTATTTAGCTATATTGTTTATTTCCGTTCTTTTTCTTATATTAATCCACCTCTTTTCTTGTATTCTTCAAAATCTCCGTCTATTACAGTCCCAGATTTTGTTCCATTATCACCACATAACCAACCAGGAATCTTATCAATATCGATTACACCTTCGTCACATAGTTCATGTATCCCTCCAAATACATCCTTACCAGTGAATGAAAAATTTATTTGTATCGGTGCCGCTAAGGGATCTTCTTCATCGATATGATTTTCAATTGTGAATTTTATTTTTTCAACAGGTATATCGTTGTCATATACAGGTTCAACATCCAATTCTTTACCATGGAACCGCAACATTGATTTCCTCTGTCTTTCTAATTTATCGTCAGATTTTATAATGGCTTCTTTTCCCTTGATTGATTGATGCTTTGAAAGATGTGACAATGGTGAAACATCTGATGACCCATTACTATATGACTGCCAACTTGCTACTGTGTTACCGGTCCCATCGATTCCTGAGGTTAGATATATATTTGATAAATTTTTAATTGGGTTAGAACCCTCGTCTTTCAAAGTAATGTATGCACTGTCCTTGGTATCATTCATGGAGGTAATTGAATTTGACTGGACTCTTGAAGTGATCATTATAGATTCCTTGATCAATTGCATTATCAATTTAGCGTATATGTCAGATTCTCTATAATGTGTATGTATGATAATGGGTGATTTCGATACTGTGAATACTACATAAAATGGTGTTCTCTCAATATAATGTTGATCGGCTCTAGATAGTTCAAATAATGATATTCGAAACATATTCAACGGTAGATTTGGGTGTCTATAATAGAATATATGACACTTTTGATTCTGTCTTTCAAACAGTTCTTGCAATACTCTTGTGAAATCACTAGGTATTATTAAAGCTGGGAATCTGTCAGTCTCTGTCTGATATATTGTATGTGAATTCCATATGTAACTTTTCGGATGTTGTAATAAGATCATGGCATCCAATTGTGCTAATTGATACATATTCAAACCATGGTTCCAATATTTCAATGCAATTAGTTTAGCTAGTTCAGGTCTACCTATTTTGGTTTTTAATAAAATTTCCAAGTGATCCTTAATGTTATGTGAGTTAATACGTCCATGTTTTAATGGAAATCTCGAAATCCATTCCACTACCAATTTACAAAGCGTTATGACTGGTAATCTTTTCAATTTCTGAATAACGATATCCTTCTTATAATTTGGAGGGGTGTATGTATCATATATGTCATTTATCATGATGAGGGTGTTTGTGATGCTTTCTCAGTTTATTATTCGATATTGAGTACACGAGTTATAAATTTCATTCTATCCTACTAACACCGTTGCTTATGGGATTCGCAATTAGAAATATTGGATAAATAAGAGCTACCGATGATTTTGAAGTTCAATCACTGGTTAACAATATACGTTACCAGAGTAACCGATCTCATATTTGCCGTTTTGCAATTCGAAGTTGTCGTTTGTTTACTGATCATTATATGGCACTTCCACTATTCTGTTTTTGTTTTTCATTTTTTCTGCGCATTTACTTACTAGTAAGGTATAACTCGCGAAAAATCTATATTTCAATTAGATAGCAGAAAGAATCATTTCGTTACGCAGGACACACATTTACGTCAATCCTACAAAATCTGCATCAAATGTTCAGATTACGAAAACAGTCTTGGATATGGTAGCAGTTATATGCATATGGTACATGGTAGTTTGTAGTTTGCTATGTTCTAACAGTCAATGTCTCATATATAGAGTAGATCCCGCTGCAAAGAATAGGATAATGATTCATGCAAATTCGGACCCTAAGAATAGTCCTAAAAGGGCTTAAACAAGATAGATCCAAGAAACCCTAACTCGGTACCGTTATACAGATTCCCTTAACATGTTCAGTAATCTCCGAACATGACGGTCCATAACATGTTCTGCTTACACAGTGTGGTGGAAAATACCAAGAAATTTTGCAACAGTGTGTGTATCGTCTTACATACAGTTTCTACAAACCGATCCTGGAGTCCCATTCATTTCCTTCTGAAGTTGATTGAGAAAGAAACGATGTTATTGCTGTCATAAGGGAATGTGATATTTGCTGTTCACATAGAAAACTCCGAAGAAATACACATATCCGTTCTTGGGACCGAGACACAAATTACACGTGATATGCCCTCACAAAATGTGTAACTCGAACCAGTTGTTAATTTCGATCAACTAGGATACCAGTGTTGATAATATGGTGTGAACCGATTATATACTGGCCTCTTAAGTGAGGCAAGAGTTCTTTTTAATCAGTGAAGTTTTTCATATCAACAGGGCTTCAATAGTTGTCAATCGCTCTGTCGATATTTAACAAATTAGTCAATCCCCGAGAATATGTGTCATATTGCATATTGTGGTAAATTAATTATTATCAGATCGATAGGATACGTAAAACACGGAATATTGTCACTGCAGCGATGTTATTATTACTCAATGCAATAATTTAAAGGGCGGGGTGCTACTTCTATTGTAGCGGTTTTCAGTAACCCTTTTGCTTATGTTGTTGTTTACGCCACAGTTGATATTTTCGGGTAAATTTATGATTATTACTATTATGATATTCTCTACTGGGCTTGATAATGAGAATAAAATATGACATTGAATTTAATGACTGTTTAAATAAACAAGGTAGAATTATGTTACTTTTATATACGTTTGCGTAGTAAAATGTGGGAATAGGAGTTTTAATGTGACGTACTGGTAGTAATTATGCTAATTTTGTTCTGATTATAGTCAATAAAGTCACGTTAATGATCTATCTTCTTTTGTGTGTTAAACTAAAGAGCGTTGCAATTTCTTGTTACTTTATAGACTGGCTGCATAGTAATAATAACTATCGTGATTCATTTAATTGTAGTGCAGTTTGGCTATACTCTTTTTATTTTTTTATGAAACGTTACATTATTACTCAACTTTAGAAAGAAAACGTTCATTGGTGATAACTGTATATTACATCCAAAGGAAATTAATTGACTATTAATTTCTTTAGTGTTTTCCTTTGTGTGACTCCTTTCTCAAATATATTTGGATCTTATATATAGAGACCCATTATCAAAATTGTTTTGTTTCTTTCATACTCACAATTTCTAGTCCAGAATCAATTAAACAATTCAGTTACATAAGACGTACATGCAATGACCGAAGATGATATGTTTTTCAGAAAAGCTGCTGAAGCTATAGTAGCAACAAGTCTCAACGTCTCAAATGTCGATCCAACGATACGAGAGTTATTAAAACGAATAACTGTGAATAACGATATTGATATTTTTCAAATAAAACCAGAACCCAGGGACGAACACATTATTAAAGAAGAACATTATTTGAGTAATGAAGAGGAATCAGATGTATCATATATTACTAAAAACTCGCCACGTTTAGAATCCTTAATAACAGCTACATCAAGTAGTAAAGAAATAATGATGGATAATGCTTCAGTATTATTAGACTTTGACACCAATTCTAATAAAACTTCATCTAATGAACAAAATTTAAATCGAAAAAATGATGTAATCGGGTTACAAACTGATCTGTTTCAAGTGCCTAAACAGATTAACGATTTTAACAATTTCGAGTTATTGAACGACATAGATAATAGCAATTCTGAACAAGAAGTTGATTCGAGACCTTGGAAAAAGGTTAAATCATTGAAAGATGGACATTACAGTGGTAAAGAGTATCCATGCAACAAATGTCATTTAATATTTGGCAGATCGTCTGATTTAAGAAGACATGAGAAGGCACATTTGCCAATATTGCCAAATATTTGTTCTCAATGTGGTAAAGGATTTGCTAGAAAGGATGCACTGAGACGACATTTCGATACTTTAACTTGTAAAAGAAATAGAAGTAAATTATTAAGTATAGGAGACGGAAATTTAAATCAAATACTCCGGGGAAACCAGACACCATAATACAAATACATGTCAAATCACATTTTATGTAATCATTTTTTCATACATTTATTTATTTATTTTATACAAACTTGCATATTCATTCCATCTTTTGATCTTTTCTTCATTGAATATTATCTAACAACAAAACTGCAGAAACTTATTTTGTGGCATTCATTACCCAAAGCAGATATTCCTGTTGTTGGAAATTGTTATTGTGATATAAATTCATAATATTATATATACATACATGATAAATATATATATTTACAAATATTAATATGCTAATGTATTTTCACTTTCGTAAACATCCACATAATCAAAATGTGAGATCTTACAAAAGAGTATGTCATTATGTAAAAGAAAAAGAAAAATATGTTTAACAATTGTTCACCAATTAGATATTGGTCTTATTATATTGTAATCGATTTATGTATATATTTTATTTGTGATTGCTGTTTTTGCTTTTTTTACATTTATTCGACTTCAGCATCGAAAGTTTGGTTTTCAACTAAATCTGGAATAGCTTCATCCTTACCTTCTTCACCAGCGGCAGCACCACCTTGAGCTTGTTGTTGTTGTTGTAATTGAGCAGCTAATTGAGTTAAAGCTTGAATAGATTCTGGACCCATTTGAGAAATGATACCTGGGAATAATTCTTGTAGACCCTTTTCTTGAGGTAAACCGTAGAAAACAGAGGTGTTGTGTTGTGGAGCGTTTTGGACACCAACCTTGTTGAAGTGTAAAACATTACCGTCTTCCTTGAAGAAGTTAGCTTCAGCAACATTGTCAACGGTGACAGCGTGTAACTTAGCTAATTGAGCTTGTAGCTTGGTATCATCCTTTTGAGAACCGGAACCAGAACCGGCCTTCTTGGAGAACTTTCTTCTGGTACCACCAACCTTGTTGTTGGCAGATAACTTTTGTAGCTTAGCTAGTTTTTCTTGATCGATTGGCATGTTTTAATATACTGATTTGTTTTATCTTGTCACTTGGGGTTCTAAATAATAAAAACGAAAACAAAAAATGAATTGTACTAATGTATACAATTCAAGAACAATGTTAATGAATAGTCCAAGGAGCAATTGTACTTATAATTGTTATTAATTCTACCGTTGAAGGTAAACAGTTCGACTTCCTGAAACTCTAGGTGCCATGAGAACAGTAAAGTCGTCGTCGATGCGTTGCGTCTCTGGTGAAAATTCACAAAGTTCCACACAATAATTTTTCAAAATTTTTCAGTCATTTTTTTTTCGTTCACTGGACAAATTGCACATTTCTTGCCCGTTCGTTCTATGCCGCAGAAAGTGACAATTTATTATGTGTATCGTTGGTAGTGATATGTTCGTGGGCAGTGATGTTTCGGTAGAAGTTATTGCTATGGCAACAAAATATAGATCTTTCCTGATAGTACCGAATAAGCATTTTGTTTGTTTGTGCAATAACTGTAAAATAAATTATTGATGAAATGAAATGTGGTATTAAATAATTAATAGTTACAGAATGAGTATATATTTTATGGGTTTCATGTCAGGTAATATGTTCGTGTGAAATGAAGTTTGCTTAATAATTGAGGTTGTTATTTCTTGTCTTTCTTATCCTTCTTTTTACCAAATAAACCAAACTTCAGTTTATTTTTCTTCTTAGAGCTGTCCTTGGAAGTATTGGCTTCGTCGTTCTCAGTATCGTTCAGATTATCCTTGGAAGCGTTTTGAGATCCATTATATGGGGTTGGTTCCATATTGGTTGGAATGGTAGTCTTGTCCAACGGTGTTGCCAATTCAGTTTGGGAATGAATACCTAGACCAAATTGCATGACTGGTTTCCTTATAGTTGTATCATCGCCACCACCAACAGTAGTGTTATTATTAGCGGATGTATCATTTAATGCAATAGCAGCAGTTGGCTTAGTAGGTGTAGATAGATCAGGAGAACCAGTGTAATTATGTAGTTTAGTTGGTCTTGGCATATCCAAACCGTTGTTCTTAGCTCTCATCATGTTCAGACTGTTTCCTGAGGTGTTCATCACTGAGCTACCACTAGAAAAGGATCTATCACCAGCGTAATTGTTGCTTGGCATTTGATTAACAAATGAGCCTAGACTGGTACTTGACGCATTACCTAAAGTGGTATTTCTGTTCATTCTATTCTTTCTATTAGTACGTACAATTGGGTGTTGTCTAAATTCAGGACTTTCAAAGGATGAATTCATCTCTAAGTTTCCGGACGATATTGGATCGATAAATTTATCCACTGTCATGGTTGGAGTATTGTTTCCTGACTTCGAAGCATTATGAGGACTAAATACAGGTGTAGAACGTTCTGGAGGAGTCATGGTTCTAATATGTGGTAGATTTTGCATTGGAGGTTGAGCTTGGAACGCATTACTATGATACAACGCTGGGGAAGCCTGTAATTGAGTTGGATATTGTAATGGGGATTGGAACTGTGGGGATTTCTGTTGAGAAGCAAGACGTCTGTCTAGTGCTTCTTGACGTTCTTGCAATTCCCTTTCCTTAGATAGTAATGCCTGTTCTCTCATGCTTAATGACTTATCGCCATCCATTAGACTACTGTTTGCCATGGCAGATGTGTCACCTTCTGAGGTCATATTTGAATCCTCATGCAGACTTTTGAAATCTTCTTCATCATGGTCTCCTACAGGAGAGTTGATTGTCCTTGTATTTGAACCATTTGTGACTGCGACGTTAGCGCCAGCTAATCTCATATTTTCAAGTTCTCTGTTCTTTTCTTGTAAAATAATTTCGTACTCGCCTTTCAATTTATTTATTTCAGTACTTTTTATCATTAATTGATTCTTTAAATATTCATCAGTATTTCTTAA
Source organism: Maudiozyma bulderi (assembly GCA_031590215.1). NCBI lineage: Eukaryota > Fungi > Ascomycota > Saccharomycetes > Saccharomycetales > Saccharomycetaceae > Maudiozyma > Maudiozyma bulderi. The sequence continues at coordinate 390,518 of CP134446.1, forward strand.
TTCATTGATTATCTTCTGGTTTTGTTCTACATCCGCTGTTAGTTGTTTGCAGTTATCACTAAATTGATCTCTAGATTTAGTCATAGCGGTCAATTGTTGTTTGAATGATTGAAGCTTTTCAGCACGAACAAACCATTCGGATGTATCATTGTTCAATTTCTCTATTTGACACATAATGGTGTATAAGAATTCTAGGTAAGGTGTCTTGATGTTAAAATCATCAGCTAACAGTATAGGTTGAAGTATCAATAGATCTAGATTCAATTCCGCTGTACGTTGAATAAAGTTATATAATAAAGAAGGAATTTTATCACCATTATATTCTTTTAACCATGCTTCTATTATTTTATTCTCATTTTCCATATTTGGATCCAATTTTACAGTCATATTTTTACTTATGGTAATCAATTCAGTAATAATACCTGAGATTAAAGGTTTAGCTAATACTTGTTCTACGAGTTTGTTAGAATCAGTTTCTTCGAAGATGATTAATAATGGATCCAGACAAATCTTAAAAATTGCTAAGTTCCATTGTTTAGATAAGAAATCATTATATGATTTATGACAATTGGAAACTGTATCGTCTGGGAATATATCTTTCAATAATGATTCTAATGAACTTAAAGCTTTTGTCATATCTGATGGATATTTAGAAGAATCCTTAAGTGATAAACCCTTTTTTTTCTTTGTAACAGTATTATTTGTTGTTTTACCACCAATGTAAATGTGTCTCTGTGTATCATCCTTTGTATTGAATTGTTTGAATTGATTGTTTGCAACCTGACGAATATCATAATCTGTCATTATTGAAAAAATTTTCAATTCATTTAATTCCTTGGCATTTTTCAAAAATGATTCTAATTGAATAAAACCAGTACTTTCGATAACAATTTTGGTCTTATTTGATAACAATGGTTTCAATTGAGCCGGTAAGGATGATAGATCTTTTAAAGAGTTTGCACTTAGAATAATGACATCTAATTTGAAATCTTTTTCTTCACCGGAAGAGGTAATTGCTTCATGAAGATTTGCAATTGAAGTGAAATGATTATCAATTGAGACATGTTGGTTCCCATTTGATAATGTTTCAATTTCATATGTACTAGATTTAGAATCACTTACATGATAAAGTTCGATATTCTTACCCAATTGGAATCTTGATGTATAGAAGAAAATATTTGGATTATTCCCTGCCAATAGAACTTTGACAGTAGAATCAGTTTTCAAACCTAGAACCATGTTGTTATCAGTTTTTTTTTTTTTTTCTTGCAAAAAGATCAAATATATGTTATTCTTTTGTAATGTTATGAACTATTATACGGATGTATTCTTCTTTAATTTAAACCAACCTTTACTTTATTATTGTCTTTCGGATTAGATTTTTAAGTCTTTGGTAATGATGTACTCGTTATTTTCTCACCGATGCAAATAATAGAGGTATAGTTGATCCTCTTCGAATACCTTTGTTAGTCAACTTGTTAATCTATTAATAAAGAGGTAAATAAACAAACATAAACAAACGAGTTCTTATAAAGAAATTTTTTGAAATTTTATTGAACTGAAATTTCTTAACTATGAAAAAAAGAAAATAAAATTAGTAACAAACGCAAAATTTCAGTGAAAATATTCAATTGGTGATTATTTGCGATGTTTGTAAACAAACAATTGAAAATATTGTCAAGAGAAGAACGTAATTGAGTTATGAAAGGAATAACTTTAATCATTGTTTCCGAGGCAAATGCTAAGAATAGCCCGCGGAAATGCAAAATTTCAAAAGAAAAAAAAACTTATACATATCCGTTTGATGGATGTCTGTTTGTGAAAAAAAGATTTGGGACAGTAGAAATTAGTGGAAAATGTTATTAAGCGAGATACATCATAGGAGGAAGAAGACGTACGGAACTTACACATCATAAATGAAGTTAGGTCAAATTTGTTATTATAATTTATTGAAGCAAGCAATGAGCATTGCGTTAAATCGATGAAATATTTCGATCTTCTTATGTTACGGTTTGCAGAGTAAACCTAATTTCTAATATGGGGAAAAATATATATATTTCCAAAATGAAATTTGGTTGAATAAGGAACCAATTGAATGAAAGAAATGATCGAACAACGGAAATAGTGATTAAGCAAACCGCTTAGTAAAATAAATTTAGTTGTCTACGTATTGATTATTTTAATATGCCTGCTATACGTAACAGATTATTTTTGAATCTGATGGCCATATTCTTTTTGTCATAGAAAACTTGCTGAGTGGGTATTTGTACATCCTTTGGAATCATCTTCGACACAAGAAGTGAAAAAATGATCATAATTTATGTTTGCATTAAATTGGCGCAGCCTGGGGTTTTTGTCACCCCCCCTTTATCCGAAGTATCTCGGCAAAAATTTATTTTGTTATGCACTCCCAGGCATTTTTCTTACAAAGGTTCCCATTTTTCTTTTCTGGGTTCTGCGGAATTGTTTAAATGAAAACTTTCAACCTGGGTGAAAAGTTTAAGACCCAAATGGGTATGTCACTTCTAAAAAGGTTGCACAACTCAAAAAATATAACCCAGAAAAAACAAAAAGATATATATTTGCTGACATAAACGAGGAGGAGCAGCATTAATACCCCACTGCCTCATTTTACTTACAACTTGTGTACTTCCATTATAACCCCTGTACATTCTTTACGGAAGTAACTTGTATGAGTTGGCCTCTTTTGTTCTCTTCGATACCAAAAAAGTGTGGAGTGAATACTCGTGGAGACAGCATTACCTATAATGGACCCTTGAAGGATATTTGAGTGGCTTAAGGTTATGAGTGTCAGTAAAACAGTCGTGGAAGTTAAAAAGCCCCTATTTAGTTCATATTGCTTCTACGTGGTTTGTTTTAACACATATTTTGAAATTTATTCTTGTAAAAACAAATGAATTAGGGTTTATCTGTTCATGGACACACTACGGAGTTTTCTTAGTTGACTGCTGATTGATGTGGGTGTACATGGAAATAGCCCTGATTAACCGCCGTGGTGAATGTGATCTGACAAATAACATTAACAAGATACTGGTTAATAATGTAATATTTATGCAAAGGAAGCTTCTCAACTGCATTTTGAAGAGTCTTCTCATGGTAAAAAGAACACAACTCAGGATATTGAGTTAGGCGCGTAAGTGTTCTTTATTAAAGAACTGAACTTTTGGTCATTGTACCAAAATATGAAGAGACAACTTTATGGGGTGTTTAAAATGGCACGTTTGTAGTTTCGTTTATGTGAATTTTTAAAATATACCATTTAGAGTAGTCTCCATGGTAACTTTCTAGAAAGCTCGAATAGGTTTACATCATATGTATCTTGAATATGTTAAGAAAAACATGAAATTAACTTAGCCATCATATTTTTATCGTTTTATTGTGTGATGCCAAATGAGATAATCCTACCTCTAAAGTGCATTGTTACAATAATATTTATAAGTTATATGTAACGGAATAATTATAATAGCAATAATAATTAGTATGTACTTCCGTTTCTGGTAACAAAGTTCACTTAATTGAAAAATCTCGGAAAAAAAAATTATAGCGAGGAAAAAAAAAAGATAAATTTACAAACAAGTGATGAGCTAATTAAGAGATTAGCAAATATTAGTTGGATTTGAGTATAGACAGTATATAATTAGAACGTATAATATTAATTGTGACTACATATATAATTACTCCATAATTCTAACTCAGCACTTTATACATTATCAAACTACAAGTTATGGGTTTTGCTACCATAGGATACCCAACTAGACATCATAAAAGAAGAAGACTACCGGATCATGATGATCGTCCCATTTATTATCACAATCACAAGAAGAGGACAGTACCAAAACAAAACAAAGAAAGAACTCCTGATTATTTATCCCAAAGTAATGATATTAATAATGGTATTACTAGCAGTGTCTCGCAAAATGGAATACGGCCGAAGAATATTACATTACAAGATCTACCATATGAAATCATTCAACGAATATTTGTATTGGTGAAGGATACAACATGCATGCCTAAACTGAACAAGTTTTTTTATACTTGTTTAAGGCCGACGGAATACCTGGTAAGGAAAGCGATGATTGAAAGATATTTCTTCGATCCTAAAAGATACGGAATTGAAAGATGTCTACAGGATAATGGATATTTGATCAATCCAGAAATATTTTCAAATAAATTATTCACACAATATCTTTTACGTAATTTGAAATCATTGCCTTTACCAATCGATCTTTTTGCACCAAGAAGTTTGATTCCATATTTACATGATGATAATTTACCACAGGATTTTGTATTTGATATTGGACAATTAAGTAAAGGTGAATTTGATCTTCCAACGTACTTCTATCATAATTTTGATTGTTATTGTCACAAACCATCTTTATTACAAACCATGTGTAAATATTTCACTGTTTCAAACATTCCTTTGATCCTGGAGAATTTCTTGGAATGGGCGTTAACGGAGGGAAGTCATTATGGAATTACAAATATTATTGAAGTATTAGAAGCAATATGGGTATTATTAAGTTCGAGAAATATATTTGTTAATACCCAACATCTAATGATAATTACATTGCATAGATTATATGATAAGACCGATGATAATTCTATTCGATATTGGAAAGATCTATTTCATGATTCAGAGGAAATTATAGATGATCAAAAGGAACGTTTCGTTGAATATATTGTACGTGCATTTTACAGAAGGAATGATGATAGCGGTACTAAACTATTGTCTGGAACAGATATATGGAATATTCTGATGGGAATCTCTAATATGAAGCTTATTGGTATCTTCACAAAATATGGAGTGTATCCGGAGATGTCTATGATTGGGAACTCTTCAATATAAATAGCGGTTATATATAACTATGTACTAAGCATAAAAAATTTATTAATAGTAATATATCCAATTCGTTTATTCTACATGCACTCTAATCTTTATGATACTCGGGGAGGGAGAATATAAGAGTCACAATAACCCAAACAGAAAGTATGGTTCCTGCTGAACAGTTCATCTCATCAATTCACACATCATATACCCCACCATTACACAGTCTGAAACTGGGACGATCTTTTCCTCCTAGTTTAACTTTCAATTCACCATTCTTCTAGTTTCCACATTGTCCTCTTGTCTTAATTACCTTCACACCTTTTACCAGAAGTGTAGTGTCCATTGAGATATTAATGGAATAATTTCATTGTTAAACAATTGAAAATTATCATATCACATAATCGGATGCATGCCCCCACTATACCAAAATGTCTCTTGCTACGGTGGTTTGTCTGTATTTGCCTTCCTTCCTTTTTAACGCCGCTCAGTTAAGTCCGTTTGGCGGGGTTTGTTGAAAAAATTGAAAATCATGGTTAAATAATCAGTGAGAGCACCCGCGAAAGGCTCTCTTTGCTGAAGTAAAAAGAAATGTCATTTTAGAAATTTACTTAAAAACAAGAACAAAATGGCATCAAGGGAAAAATGAACAATTTATTGAATGTTGATAACGATATTTCCCATTTATCTCCAAGCTAGTTCGTTGATAATATTCCCCCTTTTTTTTTTTACAATATCTAGTTGAAGTTATATAACTTACATCTTTAAGTTTACTGAGATATTATCTTTTTTAAAGCTACCCAACGAGAGTATTTCACAACACGTTTATAACGTTCCATCAGGATAAAATTTTGTAAATAATTTGAAGCAAAGGAAGAAAGAAGCTGAAATAGAATATTGCCAATATGACTACTCAAGCACATAATTCCCCAAGACCAAAAGTTTTCGTTATAGCTGGTACCTCTGGTACTGGTAAGACAAGTGTTGCCACGAATCTATTAGATCATTATAAGAAGGATTTACCAAATTTAAAGTATTTAGAAGGAGATGATTTGCATCCAGAAGCAAATGTTAAAAAGATGTCCTCTGGTCATCCTTTACAAGATGAAGATCGTTGGGACTGGCTTAAGATTGTAGCTCATAAATCTTCAGATGTAGCAAGATTATCTCATGGTATCTCCATTATAACATGTTCAAGTTTAAAGAAGAAATATAGAGATTTAGTTAGAGCCACTGAACCAAATGTTGATTTCTATTTCATTTTCTTATATGCTAACCAAGAAGAAATTTTTGCAAGATTAAATAATAGAAAGGGTCATTTCATGAAGGCAAATATGATGCAATCGCAATTTGATGATTTAGAATTACCTATTCCAAATCAAGAGAAGAATTGTGCTGTTGTGAATTTTGAAGGTAAACCATTAGATGTAATTACTAATGAAGTATTAGTATATATCGAAAAGGCTTTACATAATGAAGACTTTAATATGTGATTACTGAGTGGTAATGTTCCCTTTTTTTGTCTGTTAAAAAGAGCAACATCCCGACGTTACTATTTATGGATATGAACTCTTTTTTTTTTTAGTGTTATGTGTATGTGTATGTATTAAATGCAGATTATAGAATGTTAAAAATTAAGTATTTAGTTTTAATGAAATTTTAAAAAAAGAAATAAAATAAATGGAACTCAAAATGTTTGCAACCAGGCAGATATTCTGATATTATTTTATTTCTTTTCTTATAATTATGTTATGACGATAGATTTACACGTAAATCATCTTGATCATTTATATTCGTTGAATTTCTTTGTTCATCATGAAATAACAGCGGATAATCACTACTATCTGATCCACAGATAGTAGCATCGGATGAAAGTCCCGTATATGCCATCATATTTAGTGCACTCTTGAAAATTGGTTCATTATCAAGTGTTTTATCACCTAAAGTTACACAGCTATTGATATCCTTTGAACTTTGATATAAAGTATTATCAAAAACCGTTTTCAATTGTTGTTGTTCGATATTAACTTCTTTGATTATTGTCTCAGTAGTCTTTTCTTCGTCTTCTTCAGTGTCGGATAAATAATGATAATAATTATCCTCATTAGATTTCTCCTGGAAATTATAGTATGGATCTGTAATATCGTGTAATGAAACAGTATATTCTGGAACATTACTTAATGGACCATTATCATTGGTGAAAGATTTGATTAAACAAACTTCTTTCATTAGTTCATCGATCGAAATACGTTTGAATGGATTAATTTGAAGAACTTTAACCAAAAGATTGTATAATTCATCAGATAATGGTAATATTTTTTGTAAAACATTTGAATCCTTAACGAAATGAAAGAAAGTTTTATCTTCGGTTTGATGAGCCTTCAACCATGGATTCCTTATACAAATTAAATTTATTAATAAAATCCCTAAAGACCACACATCACCTGTCTTGGTAGGTAATTTAGTTGATTGAGATTCATGATCATTGAAATAAAGGATCTTTTCTGGTGCAATATAATACGTACTACCGACGTTTGTATTTGGTGATAAATTTGGTGTTGTTGTAGCTAAACCAAAATCACAAAGGTAAGCATTATTATCATTATCCAATACGATATTTTCTGGTTTGATATCACAATGATATATATCCATCTCGTGACAATATTTAACAGCGGAACAAATTTGTAAGAATGTTTTTTTAATTAATTCACCATCGTTAGCAAATGTCTTTAAATTAACAATAGAATTAAATAAATCTGTTTCATAATAATCCATAATTAAGAAAGTTGCTACTGAACTTTCTAGTACTTGATAAACTGTAACTATATTTTTATGTGAATGAACTTGTAATTGCATCCAAATTTCATTATATTGTGGAATTTTTGATAATTGATCAGGTGTTAAATCTTTAATAGATTGTAAATCGACAGCGGGAATATTTAATTTATTTTGATTTTTTTGAAAAAAATTAATTAATTCTTTCTGTAAATGAAGATTACGTTCTTCACTTTCTTCCTTTGAATAAGTATCTAAAAATGAATCAATGGAAGATTTTAATATAACTTTCATTGCAAATTCAAATTTAGTTATTGAATCATATACGTGAAATACTAAACCATAGACGCCAGAACCGACTTGTCTAATAATTTGAAAATTATTAACTTGACAACCTTCTAATGACATGATTCTTGGTTATATTATATGAAATGACTATATGAATAAAAGAAAAAGAAAAAAACCAGTAATAGACGTGTCTAATGTACACTACCCTTTTTAACTTAAAATTATTACACTTGGTGTAGTGTGTTACAAATTGTGGATTAAATATACTTAAAATGTTATTACTCGACTATTCCCTAAATATGTTTCTTATATATATATTTATAATTTATAGGTTCTTCCGAAATATATATTTTTTTATTTGAAGTTGTTCCACCATTCCTTAAAATTAAGCATGGCGGATATACATTTTTGCAAAAATATCATATAATAAAATTCCGAAAGTTTCTTTTCTAAGATGTTGCTTTGAAGTTGTTCCATGAAGACAACAAACACAATAAAAGCTTAAAATTTATTTCGATATAAAAATTATGTAAAAGCAGAAAAGGATATTGATCCCTTCGTTAAAATGAGGAGTATAAGTACAATAAAGTTAGTGAACTGCAGTAGTTCAAATAAATAATGACTTCTATTGTTCCGTTAATTATATTACGTACAACTCAATATTTCTGGTAATTAAACTCCCCAATATAAAAACAAAGAGAGAAAAAAATTACAGGAGAATGCTTATTGGCAACTTTATTCTTTGAGAAATGTCATATTAAATTTGGTGAATACCGCAGTAAAAGAAAAATAATTTAATGCGGGAAGGAAGAGACACGTACGGAAGTACGTAATTTTCCTGTCCGAAGAAACATTTCTATTTGACATGTCAGTGAATTCAGCGTAGTGGCAATAAATGGATTTATAGAAAAAAAAAAAAAAAAGCAAGAAACTGTTTTCCTAAAGGAACTCAGAAATCCGTTAACTAAATGAAAGAGAACGCCAAACACGATTAATTAAAATAAATTTACGTAAAAAAAGACAGAAGTCTGTTTCTTCGGCAAATTCTTTGGAAGGATGCAACCAAACGGGAGAATTGAAAACACCAATTTCCAGTTTTCATAATTTTTTTTTTCGTGAAGAAACTATCGAACGGAATTAACAAATTAAGACCCAAAAAAAAAATAATTTGAACAATATAAATCTGTTCATGTTGTTCCCCTTATTCAATCTGTCCGTTACTCCATTAATTAATTTTAATGCGCGTTTACAATATTACATATTGCATTTTTTGCCACCACCCGCCTTCGTACGTTATGTAAAGCACATGTATTGTATTGCTCTCTTTGGAAGATGAGGGGGGTGGCTAGGCAGGAAACAAAAATTTATCCTTCGTCATTATACACGTTTGTTATTGAACTACAATGGAGAGATTTCTGCTGGTCTCCCCTGCCTCTATTGTATGCAATAATTTTAGTTGCGAATTTTTGTCGCAGAGATTTCTTCCAATTATGATTCTATTAAACGGAGATTGGAATAATCAAATTTTTTTTTTATTCCGAGGAATGAGGGACAACAACTTATAGAATAATGAGGAAGAAAACATCGTACAAGTAAAGCAGTTTTCTGTTTTTTGATATTTCGGAATGTTATTAAAACGTTCCCGTTTCTTTGATTTCTCATGAAACAATTCTTAGAAAATCGGTAAATTAAGAACAGTTCCTCCGAATGTACAACTATTATTACAGAGAAAGAAAATTGCCCCACTATCCAAAGGCAGGGTCTGCATTCTGTTTGTTTGTGAACAATTAGTACGTAACTGTGAAATTTACCATTACTTATATTCTACAAATTGAGAAGTTGGACTGCAAAATTTTACTAAGAATTATCCTGGCAACAGGAACATATTTCAAGATAGTGTCATTTTAATATTATTGCATTAGAAAAAATTACTAAATCTATGACATTTATGCAGAAGACACCATTCAATACATAGCCTATTATTAAATAATATTAATGCAAATAAAAATTTTAGTGTCATTACAACATGTTTTACTTAATAATTGATGTGAACATTATTGCAATAAACAAGTCTCTTTTCTTTGTAAAGATGAGCTTCCTAGAGATTTACATAATAAAGTATCTTCTAATTGAGTTATTCTTTGTTTCGCTTTGATCATCCGGAAAAACTTCATATTTATAATTATCTTCCTGATAAGAAATCACTGTACAACTCATTTACAAGTTTAAAGTTTTTTTTGTTCTTCGGAGGTCTCAAAAGATGTTGAATTTGAAGAACAATTGCATGGAGAAAGAAGATAATTTTAAAAGTCTTTGTACGTAGGGACTGATGGTTTAGGTTCTCGGGAATTAGTACACCGGAAATCACTAAACCGCTTGGTCATGCTACGAGATTCTTTAGAAAAGATTAATAATTTCTTTAACAAAAAGCAATATTTCAAGTTAGTTAAATTAAGAGTTTGTTGAATTTACTTTGAATAAATTAGTCCGGTTTCTTAATTCAAACAACGGATTTTCATTATTTGATCTTTTGATCTCCGAGCATCTTCCACATTATGAATAGATGTTCACTATTTTAGAAAAGTTATCAATCTTAATAGTAAATTGGTTTAAGGATCAATGAAACTAATTTGAAACAAACTACAGTTGAATTGTGGTGAGTTGTTTCTTTTTCGTTACATAACCAATATCAAGTCATCGATTTCTGTTCTGTCTTTTTGAAAAGATCAAAGTATAATATTTTTAAAGTCAACCCATAGTATAATAATAGGTATTTAAAGTATAGAAGAAATACCCTTACTTTTTAGTCACGAAATTGCCATTGACAACTTCATGAACAATTAGACACCTAAATGGTGAAATTCTGGATATATCGAATTTCGCATTGTTAAAGTTGAACCAACTCTCTTATTTATTGTTAACTTTAATGAAATCCGCTGATGTATCTTAATGAAAAGGGACAATACAGTAAATGACGGCATCTATCTATACAATGCATTCTAGTAATAAATTGCAGAAGTACAATCGGAATTTCAACATTTATACCCATGTAATCTATTGTAATGAAAATATATATGCGATATAAATCATTTTTACTGATTTCTTCCCTCATCATTTGCCTTTTAGGACCTAGTTTATCCTTTTCTGATCATGTATCCCTTATTTTCAAGTGGGAGAAGTACAAGTGAATTGGGATCGTTGCTTGCAGGGGTACTTCATTAATAATGTTTACATTTTTAACAAGGGGGATGAATGATTCCATACATGTTGTTTCTTTTACTTTTGGTATGAATTGTTTCATGAATGAAGAGTGATTGACTTGTAACAGTTCGTTAACAACAAACGGGCTCTCTTCTATATCCTAATTCAAATATCTCTGGCGGCGAATATAAACACATAGATTTCCCCTTAAAGCACATTCATGAAAGAACGCTAACATCATCTCGAAACAAATGGGCTTTGGGTTTTGGGGGATTATCCTCGAGAGAAACATTTAATGGTGTCTAAGAAAGCAAAGTAGTCTAACTTTAAAGATAAGAAAGAATGAAATAACGACATTATGTGAAATTACAGTATGAAAGTTATTCCGATGTAATATAATTAAATCATATAAAATACAAGATATTTCATCTTAACTAAATAATTAACGTACCAATAATCAGTATCTTAAAGAGAAATTCTTAATTATTCAGTTGCTGTATACCTTTGCGGAGTCACTTACATCTTAATAATCCTAATTATTTGTACGACGTATTCTCTATTCATACGCTTAAAAAATACAGTTTCCACATAATTTCTTTTTCCTTTTACTGCGTGCTTATGTCTTCAGTTTCCTACAAAGTTTTTTGATCTTTTGTTCGTACGTTTCTCAGCGGAGGGTAGTAAACCCGTCATGTGTCTTAAATTTTTCTCTTTCAGGAACAAATTTCTCCTTTGTTAACTGGCAATCCAAATTAGGAAGAAATATGTTCCCATGAAAAGGTTGCATTATTTTTGATGTTTTCAATTGACAAAATTTTAATTTTCTTGGAAGAATGTACTTTTGCTACATATGTACATTGTTTACTCTAGTGAAGTATTTAATAATTTGTTTTCTCGAAGAACAGCAATCTCGGATTAATTATTTTTAAGGCCATGTTTATCATAAAGAAATTAAAAATTTTTAACATTTGATTATCTGGATATTTTAATAGAATGTTAAGGGTTGCTCCCTCATTTCTTCATCAAATGTTGTTTTTTTTTTTTGAGGAACTGCCAGATTTGACTTGTAATTTTCTTTAAATTTTGTTTGTTGTGTTGCATATTTGTGTTATCTTCGGGAAATTCCTATTTGAGGCTGACACGTACATAAAGATGAAATTAAATGGAGTTATACGTCTCATTTTGGTACGAATGTTATATTTACAATTGACAAAAACGGAATTTGACCATAAGATGAAAAAAGAGGGGCCCCGTTTAAATTGACTGCATAGTTAAATTTTCTGACTTCTAAATAAAAATATATGCCAAGTTATTCATTCGGAAAAACTTCTAGAAAATCAGATTGCTTGGTTCTTCTAATTTGATTTTAATTTTGAAAGCTTGTTTGTTAATCTTTACTTTCGAGTTTTTCCGAATCATCTATGAAAGTTTCATCTTCTGGGAAGTGCAATCAAGACTCGAAACTGGACAACCTGAAACTCTTTAATATGAATATAGTAATAGAAGGATATTGATTTATAATGTGAATAATGGACCAATTTTAAGCTACCAAATTACTATTGAGGTATTTGGCAGTTGCGAGTTCGATAAAGGAGTTCATTCCGGTGTGTATATTTGTATGCATTCATTTAGCACAATATATGTCAAAAAGCCTGCTTTACTTTGGTAAGTATATATCAAGATATACATTGACTTAAATAAGAAATATCCAACACAGAGTAAATAATTACAACGTTAAAAATAGTTGTTAGCAATATCCAAGAGATCAAGAAATTTGACCGCCTAATAACGTGAAACTGGTAATTTTTCCGTGTTACCATCTCGGATAAACTGTAAACCAATTTACGAATACATAGGAAATCAGGATGTACGTGTTCGATCATATCTTGATATTATAAAATTCATATGCAAACCCCGTAAAATCATGTACGTATTGCGTAATTCACTAATTATGTTTCTTCTTTCTTCCTTAAATCCTTGTACCACGGAACAACCTATCAAGAATTGATTTGTTCAGCATTGTTATTATATTGGTAAAGATTTAAGGAACATATGATAAGTTTGCATAACCTATTAAGGTACGTTCTATATTCATAATTCCGACGTTCTGTGGAATAATCAAAGAAATTTGTTGAATTGATGATTAAAATAAGTAGCAACCGCTGAACAGAATGAACCCTTTCTTGTTATTTTTTTCATGAGAGTAAGGAGTGGGGTTTGATGTTTTGATATGCAAAAAGTTAATTCTTGAACAGCATTTTAAAAAGCATTATTCCGAGTAGTCGCAATTGATTTCTTTCGGATGATCCATAGTTTCAAAATATACAGTAGATCGCTCCTTAAAGATTAAAATTACTTACTATGTATATTTATTTATTAAAGTAGATCTATCGAGTAACACAAAGAAAATACAGAAATATCGGAATTTCTTTAAGTGAGTGAAATAAGGATCAGTGTATATTTAATGTGAAGTAAAATAATCATGGACATTATTCCCAATCCGTCAAAACCTAGCATTCTAATTCATATCCAATAATGAACTATTTTAAGAGTATATCCAGTTTGCGTGCCATGCTACCGGAGCAACAGTTTTCAGTCAAGTTACAACTAACAGATAGAATGTGTTCATAATACTGTCGCACAATAAAGCCCACGTAGTATTAGACTTAACATCACAAACCCAGCTTTCATATTGTGCAAGGAAAATAATGTTGTTCCGTGAAGCACTCCAAAAATAGGGTACAACGATACTTATTCAGATGTCTTTTACAACAGCGGGTATCATTTAAAAGTAACTGGGATCTGCTCCCGAGGATTTTCCTTAATTATCCATCAGCATGATTGTCTCACTCGGAAACATGATTGCATTTCCTTGTTATTTATGATTAATTCACAAGAGATTGCTAACCATTTGTTTCACTTTCTTATCGAATAGTTCCGATTTGATTGGCATTTCAAGGGAATAAAATGGATCCTTCATAACATAATCACAGTAAACACAGTATATTTTTCTTAAGAAATTGTCAGCGACTTGACTTGCAAGGTTTTGTGCTTTCCCTTTATCCATATTGCCTATCTGTGAAGCTGGTTTGTTTGCCAAAACGTTTGAACTTAAAGCGACAAACTTTAGACCTGTCATTGTTTGATATATGTACATAGTGAATTGATCACTGTTTAATTGCCTCAATCCACTTTTGTTCCAACTTACAAAGGACTCCTTAAAGTAGTCAGGACCTTTGAAACTCCCTAGTTTTACAGGTAGGTTGTTGTTTCTGTTTTGTTGTGGGTTACTACCCTCCATACCAACCATTGGAATATAAGGAATAACATAATTCACGTTATTTTGGGTGATTTGTAGCGCTTTTGGAGTTATCTGACTAGCAATTGCAAATACACTATGTATCGTACTTGCAATGATCAAAAAGTCGTTACTATTTAACTTTGATGCGAAGGTATCAGAAAAATTTCTCTGGTATATTAAACCACCAGATTTGTTGATAATTAATATAGTTTCAATGGCCATTATCAGTTTGTACTCGATTGGGGTTGGGCTTTGAATGGAATAAATTATTGAATGTCGTTAATATAATCTTGATGTTACACTCACACAGATTGCAGAATGTTGTTCTTATATGTTCAAAACTTGCCAATGAGTGTGTTTTCTTTTTTCAAAATGACAGTTGTTTTCAACCGAATCACCGTTCTTCGTTAAATGAAATTCTATCTTTTTTTTTTGCTTAGCAGCTCTTTTCAATTTCACGTAGTGGAGAGCAAGATAGGTCTTTCAGCGTGAAAAATGAACTCACATCCTCTGGCAAAAACAACTAATAATCGCAATCTGCAATGAATTACCCTAAATCTTGATAATTGTTTATGAAAGTTATTAATTACAAATCTTTTATATACTATTGATTATATTCTGCTTTATATATCTGAAACAGATATCGATAGGGGTTAATGGCATCAAAATACGATTGCGTTCTTTTGTGATTTATTTATGAATAATAGTAATAATTTCCCGGTCTATCTTAAAAGAAGAATCTTGTATACCATCTGGTATTTAATTTCTTCATTAGACCAGCATAGTATTGAATCTCACCCCAACAATCTCTACCGAAGTTACAACCTGCCATATTCACGACAAAATCATGGTCCCTTTCATTGTAGAAATATCTTGGATCATCACTGGAATCTGAACATGCACCTGGTGGGAATGCATTGATAGATCTTAATGGTAAGAATCCGATCTTGGATCTTAACCAGGCTTCACTAGCATACAAGGATTCTAATGCATCTTGTTCTCTATGTTCCCAAACCATATGTTTCTGTTCGTAAGTAATTGGATCCCACCACATATCTAAGAAAAGTCTAGACCAATCACTATTTTTGATGAAGAAGGAACCTAAATTGAAACCACCACAATCTTGAGTGATCAAAAGGTTCATCTCTTCGGAATAATCGGTATATGGTTGATCTAACTCTAGATTCAATGGATTGAAATTCTCTAACGTACGATCAGTAATTTCATCGATTCTGTTGAAGATATGATCTTCTAATGACTTCTCTGGTTCCATAATTAAAGTATCTAAATCCAACCACCAAAACCATTCGGTATCTGGGAATTCTCTCATTGTCTGCTTTAAGATATCAGCTTTTTGCCAACCTTCTCTGAATTCGTGTGAATATCTTTTAACTGTAGTTAAATCTTTGATAGTTAGACCATAACCATGTCTCTTTGCATATGCTTTTTTATTCGCTATAGATATGTGTTCTATAGCCCATTCTTGTTCACTCTTCCATTTCAGAACACCACCACCTTCATTTGCAGCTAGAATTATGACGAATCTTGGATCTTTCTTTCTTGATAACCAATTGGAGTTTGTTGATTTTCCAGATACTTGGTTTGGAGCTTGATTAGTTCTTTGGTCAATGAACGTGTTTGGTATAGTTGACTCAGTGATCCAGAAGAATAAAAATATGACAATGAATAAAAGAAGTAAAGTTCTCTTAGATTTACCTAGTTCCGAATGGAAATAGTTATGCACTCTGAAGAAATTTAATTTTATACGTTTGAAAAATGTTAAAGATTTCTTATCTTTTTCGTCTTCATTATTGTAACGATTGAGACTCTTCCCGTCGTACTGTGTATCTAAATCCGACATTATTATATTACTTCAAATCTGAGAAGTAATAGGGAAAGAAGTTATTGTAGGTTACTTCTAATGAATGTATTGCTGTCGATTACTCTATTTTCTGTGAGAAGCAATTTGGTCTATCACAGTATATTATTATTAGACTCGCCTTCTATCTCAAATAAAGTGTAGACGTCTAACTATTTTCTCAATCCCAGCTATTCCTAATCGCACTTCTGCAAATGTACTACAGATACAATTACTATCTTCAGTTGCAGGTTATTCACTTGCTGCTGTAAATTGTGCCAACTTTTCAAGTACTATAAATAAAATTCGTGATACCAGTCGATCTGGAGGAATTTTTCAAATGTTTCAAACATTCTATTTTTTATTTTTTTTTTTTTTGTCGTAATTTTTCCTCTCTTTCGCTGTGCGGCCAGTTAACCGTGGACTTCAGAAATGGCCGACTCACTCAGTTTGCCTTTTTGAGCTGCGAGGTTTTCTTTGGATCAAGGAAGAAAATATTATCATTAATCACGAGTTGACACAGTAAAGTGTCAAACCATCTGATATACTAAAGATACCTAGTTGCAATTAGTTGTTTATTCTAGACAGTAGTTCAGTTGGATCGTTCAATAGTTAGCCCTTTGGATGTATCTTGTAAACTTCAAATGAGTAGTTATTTGGTTCTGAAATTTTTCATTTTTTTTTTTTGTTTACTTCAAGATCTGACTTTTATGCTACTGTGACAGTTATCAAAACGAAAAAATTAATAATATTTATAATGGAACAATAACTGATCAATCGAAATATAATGAGTATATTACGTAACAACTACTTATATGTGCAATATTTATTCCTATTTAAAATGTAAACTCACCTTTGAATTGAGTCAAATCCATACCTGGCTTAATCTTTTCTAATAGGTCGTTTCTATTCATAGCAACAAAGACTCTCTTTAGAGTCTCAATAATGTTATCATTGTTCCAGCTTGTATAGTCATGCTCTTGTTTAAATTTCTCTCCTTCGACTTCATGCATAGACAATGTAGTCAGTAAATGTTCTGCGGATTCTTTGAAACAACCGATATTCATACATGATACAGCCAAATTATAACGTGCCCTAACAAAGGATGGTTTCAAATTTAATGCTTTATGGTATGCAGCGATAGATTCTTCCGATCTATTTGAATTAGCTAATGTAGCCCCTAGACGATTCCACATCAATTCATCATTAGGGTTTGCCGCCAATGCTTTATTGAAATGTTCAATGGTAGCATCATAATTATCATCTGAATAATATAATAAACCTACACATAATTCAACATCTGGATCAACTTGAGGTAATTTTTCAGATAATGATATAAATTTATTCTTGATTTTAGTCTCTAATTTGGTGTTAGATTCCAAAGTTTCATCAATCATGATACTGTGATCAACATATTCAAAATCTGGATATTTCGTACTTATCCATTGATTTAAAATCGTTAATGCACTCATATCGTAACCTTCATTAATGTAACTTATTGCTAAATTCTTCATTGCTTCTAAATTTTTCCCATCTAATTTCAAACATTTCTCTAATGCACATATACCATTTAATTCCTTCTCATTTTGGATTTGGACTACACCAAGTTTCAGCCAAGCATCAATATGACCTGGTTGTTCTTGAACAGCTGCTTCAAATGCCATAGCAGCCTCACTTAACTTTGCACCATTTTCCATTAATATACAACCTATCCTATAGGCATTTGGATTCTTCAAATATACATTTTTGGAATCCTCGAATTCATAGTTTAAATTTCCTGTCATTCTACTTAACATATATTTGGATCTATCTGGTATGAAATCTTCTCCATCATTATGAATATCATCCCAAACTTTTTGAAATTCAGATTGGTATGTGTCATCTATTATAACATCATCTGCCGTTATATCATCATGAATATCTGTTGTCATTTCTTCCTTGGTATCAGTTTCGTCATTAATCTTTAAATTCTCAGAAACCTCTTTCTCAAGGTCTCCGAATTGTTTATCCCAATTAGTTTCCATTTTTTGTTCCGGTACTTGTTGTTGCTGTGGTTGTTGTTGGTCTCTTGTATTAAAGTTTTGAAATATTGGTGTTCTGAAACTATTCATTGTACCACTAATATTATTCTGTTGTTGAAAGATTCCGCTTGAACCAATACTTTCATTACGATTTGAAAGTATTGAATCATTTCCAAGGCGTTGTTGCTGTTGCTGCGGCTGTACATTGTTTTGTTGTAACATGAATTCATTTGACCAACCTTGATTTCTGACAGGCACATTTTCAACATGATTAAATCTTCTTTGTTCATTTGTTTCGGTTCTCATTGGCGTTTGATCAAATTTCATCGGCATCATTACATTTCTGTCGCTACTACTACTTAACATCCCATTTTGGAAATTATTAATCTCTCTCAAATTTCTTTCAGATACTTTATTCTGTTTAGTCTTCAATGATCCCTGAGCTAGTCCCGCCGACGAGGAACCCACAAGAGATCCATTTAGATCATTTTGCGAAAATGCATTATATTGAGCATTCTGCTGTGTATGTTTATTAAGCTGTGCTAAAGGGTTATTATTAACCGAACAATCTGCCCCACTCATCTCTAATAGTATAAATAGATCGATCCGTTGTTCTTTTTTGTGTAGCTATATGAATATATCTATCCTAATAACCAATGTACAGTATTTGGAGTATCCCCACCCCCAACATGAACATGACTAATAAAATATATCAATATCTGTTTCCTTTATATATCATTCCAGCCAGTGCTGATATGAATGGAGACTGTCTCTGAAATTCCGGCGGGAACAATAAAGAAATGAATTTGTTGTACACGCTGAGTAACTCCAATAAATTAATTAAAAATTCGGGCCGTGTACGGGTGTGCTGTACGGCTGTTTCTCTCTGTCTCTCCATTGAAATATGTCATCATTAGCAGTTCCCAGAAAGAAAAAAAGCCGTCGGAAGCCGTCGGAAATAATGAGGTGACCCCATTTGAAAAATTTATTATGAGTAACAGGGACCCCATTTGACTGGAACCTGGTTGGTGAGGATGAGTCTTAAAGCAGAGTAGTCGGAATATATTTATGGGAAAGTCTATAGAAAGTTGCAATACGGACCTCTTATTTCACACGTTTATTTGGTCGGGACTACCTGTTTATTTTGGAAGATATGGCTAGACCTATTGATGTAAACCAATTACTAGGTAATTTGAAAAGTAATAAACAGAGTGG
This sequence comes from Maudiozyma bulderi, assembly GCA_031590215.1. Classification (NCBI taxonomy): domain Eukaryota; kingdom Fungi; phylum Ascomycota; class Saccharomycetes; order Saccharomycetales; family Saccharomycetaceae; genus Maudiozyma; species Maudiozyma bulderi. The sequence continues at coordinate 410,023 of CP134446.1, forward strand.
TAATGGTATAAAGAAGGAACCCCTAGGGAAAGCTAAGTTTCTTTCAAAGAATGAAAGAAACGCTTTATTATCCGAGACTAATGTGAATAGCAACAAATCCAGTTTGATTAATGCTAGACCTGTAATCGATACTATAGTTGTATCGAAGAAGGAAGCTGGTGCCCATCAACTGCAAGAGTTTGAAACGCACAATACACTTCCTAACCAAGATAAAACTCTGAAAAGGAAAAAATCCAAGTTTAATTTTGATTGGGAAACTTCAGAAGATACATCAGCTAACAAAACACCACTAACTTCCTTGAAAGTCGATGATTTACTCAAACAGAAGGGTTTATCCCGTAGTAACAAACAATTAAACAAATTAGAAGAATCTTATATTGGGAAACATTGGACTCAGAAGAAATTCGAAGAAATGACAGAGAGAGACTGGAGAATTCTAAAGGAAGATTTCCAAATTACTATTAGAGGAGATTCTTTGAAACAACCATTGAGAAATTGGACAGAACTGAATTTAATCCCAAAGGATTTATGTAACATTATAATTAACGATCTAAAATTCCAGATTCCAACCCCTATTCAAAGGGCTACAATTCCAAATTTCAATTCAAACAAATCTTTACTCGGTGTAGCATCGACGGGTTCAGGTAAAACATTCGCATTTATAATACCTATCCTAACAAAATTAAACCAATCTCCTGATCGCCCAAGATCAATTAAAGTCCTTGAGGGACCAAAAGCATTGATACTGGCACCAACCAGAGAATTAGCACAACAGATCAAATCCGAAGCCGAGAAATTGACAAAATTATGGCATAAACATGATTACAAAGTGGTATCATTAGTTGGTGGTCATTCCACAGAACAGATTAGTCACGAATTATCCGATAGTTGTGATATTTTAGTCGCAACGCCTGGTAGATTAATTGACTGTTTAGAGAACCACATGCTCGCAATAGGTTCAGTAGTGACCGTTGTCCTAGATGAAGCAGATAAAATGATTGATTTAGGGTTTGAAGAACAATTGACAACAATATTGAACAGATTAGACATTGAAACTACAGTTAGTAATCAAAATAGACAAATTATGATGTTTACAGCTACAATGACTCCTCCGATTGATAAATTGTCCCGTCAATATTTGAATCATCCAATTCATATATCCATTGGTGGTGCCGACGATGCTGTTCCAAAGATCCAACAACGTATAATTTATGCTCCGACAGATGATATGAAATTTAAAAATTTAGTAGAACAATTAAACAAGTCAGGAACACCAATTATCATATTCATCAATCATAAAAGGGTAGCTGATATACTAGCTGAAAGATTAAGAAATGAAACGAATTATAGAATTGTTACTTTACGTGGTTCAAAAAGTCAGGATCAAAGAGAGAAAGCGTTACATGATTTGAAGACAAATAAAGCTCAAATAATGATCGCTACAAGTATTGCCGCAAGAGGTCTAGATATCCCAAATGTCTCCTTGGTAGTTAATTTTGAAATGCCAAAAAATTTCGAAGAGTATGTACATAGAATTGGTAGAACAGGTAGAGCAGGTAAAACAGGTATTGCCATCACATTCATAGGTGAATACGAAGATGAAAGGACAATAGAAAAATTACTAAAATATACTGAAAAAGAGGATCCATTACGATGTAATGAATACGATAAGAGAATCAAAAAATTATATAATTTAGGTGATACAGAATCTGAGTATATAATATATTAGAATATATAGTAAGGTTACCAAGATAAATCATATATACGCTTTCTTAAAATGTTTTTCATTAATGTCACAGAAAACTAACACGGTATTCAACCAATCGCTCATATAAGTACCTCGAGCTTATTGCTGATCTTATAGGTCGGATTGGAAACAAAACTGGTGACACCACAGCTAGGTAGATCATATAACTTCAAACATCTGGATCACGCTAAAAGTATAACCATATGGCAATAATTGATGTCTAGATTTGATGAAGCTAAGAAGGGATGTTCCCACTCAATGTCTCTAGTATGTGTATATTTCGTATGCATTCGAAGTTGAGGCAAGTGTTCTGACAGAAGGAATCTTGATACATTTCTCATCACTTCGGACGAAACTACATTGCCAATAACAGCGGCTAATTCCCAAACATATACAGGAGATGCTACTTAAAGGGAGCTCGCAATATATCTAGAGGAGAAGGCTATACTTGAACTGGAGAGTAGTTTAGAAACCCACTGGGTATTTATGCAATTATTTATGTAGTTCCATTGAGAAGCACAAATCTCATTGATTATTTGTAATTGAATTTATAAAACACTCGGTTGCCTCAAGCTTGATGCCAAAGAAATAAGAACTCTTATCGCAATCCTTGCGTAGTATAACTATAATAAAAGATCAAATATACGCTTTTTCTTGAGCTCGCATTGCGCAACAGTTTAATAATCTTAAACACCTATGAAATGAATATTACTGTTGACTTCCTATCTTCGATTTCTTATTGAAATTTGTCAACACAATTTGAAAAATACAACTATTCATAGTTCGAGTTGTAGATCGCATACATAACCTTATCATCTGAAATATTCAACTACAAATTATTACATTATCTATTCAACATTCATAATATCTTGCATACAAAATGATTGTCATGTCGATCTTTTCTAAAATTGACAATTGCGGCTTTTCAGAAAGATAATTAAACTATTAAACTATTTAACAATTAACATTCTCGCATTCCTGATGTCATAAGATCTCCCACTTTCGAACTGTGGTCGCATATTCCCAAAACGATTATTATCTCACCTAATCTGGTTTCAATTGACTCTTATTTTATTCGCATTTTACGATTGTCATTCCGGAAGATTGTTGCTGTTAAACCACTGCACCCAGGAATATTCTCACAGGCACAGATTCAGCAAACGGAGTATACTGAATGCGTCGCTACAACAACCGTAGAACACCATATCAAACAATGGGGCAAATACGCCCTGAATTTCTTTTCTTTTTCGCATCATCGAGAGAAAATCCTTATTGTCTTTTTCAATAAAATCTTCACAAGCACATTGAAGAGTCCGCACAATGGACTATTGTTCGTAGTTTTCACTGACCCATTTGAAGTTCGCCGATAAAACAGCTTCTTAAGCCGTTGTCATCGCCCGAAACAGCAATATCAGAAACGGATAAGGCGACATAGAAATGGGGGTTCTTCAACAAGACGCAAATCGTTCCCGGAGCTTTCTCCATACAAACAAGGCTAGGGAGGGAGAGTGGGGGAAGTGAATGGCAACCTCTGTTTGATAATCAGAATGTCCATATCCAGTTTGCAATGTCACGAAGAAACTGGTTCATCTATCTATTCATAGAACCTTGCTTCTTTTGGGATGTTTTCTGCTCGATTCAATTATATTATGTTTTCTTTATTCATGTTAAGATACTAATTGTAAATGTAAACCTCATCAGCCACAAGAACATTTCCGTTTCCTTAGTAACATAAGTAAGGTTACTGAACAAGAATCTTTGACCATTCGTTGAGAATTGAAGAGGAATAAAAACACTGAATATGAGAATAAGTTCCACCCATTCATTCTAACGATTGTACAACTGTAGAAGTGTTGTTTATCTTTTTGTTGACTCACCACAGAACATTTAACAAATCAACGAATTAAAGGAGAGAAAGAACGATGAAACAGGAACTGTAAGTTTCTGTTCTGGAACCTTTAATTTCTAACTTTAGGACGTCGATCAAAATGAAGATACCACCGTAGGAATGTTGCTTTTCTCAACATCAAAAGAATTTGATCGTTTTTGAAAAAATTGCCGATAACTTTCAAAAATGTAGATTTTTAGATTCCCGCGCTGTTGCTGTCTTCTTTTTCTCCTCGCGAATTTTAATATTTTTTTCTTTTCGTCTTCGTCGGCATGGAAGACCGATATATGTAAAATTTGTTATTTGGTTACATGTACGGAAGGTTATTAGAGATTCCATTAGATCTTACATTATTCAAAGAATAATGCGTACGACATCAGAACCTTATTTTTTGTGTGACTTCTTCTCTAAGAGTTGTTATTAATGATTAACAGACATACTGATAAGAATGCCGACTTGTTACGACGTTTAGTGGGTGCACACAGGAATGATGGAGGGCTACTTCTGCCATATTACTCAGATCAAAGCGGACCAAAAAACTATATTTTCTATGTTTGTTTATTTTTTTGATTTCGTGCCTTCTGTTGCATTTCAACTTTAATTGTACAGTCTAGTGGAAGTTTTACAGAATACACTTTGCATTGATGTTGGGACATTTATTTGGGACGATTTTTACATTATAGTAACCCATAACAATTAATTAAGTAGTATGGAAAGAGGTAAATCTAAACGGAATACGTGAATTATCATTCAACACAACAGATAAGAGTATCACTGTTAAAAAAAAGGTTAGGTATTGTTGTTGATAGCAACAATACTCAATGTAACAATTACAATACGAATAGTAATTGATCGACATTGCTTGCAAACTTATTCTAAGTCAAGAATATACCTCTATTTAGTCGAGAAATCACAGTAGAAAACATATCACTTTTCTACTTTCCATTGGAGAAGTACAGTATCAACCTTTCCTTTTTATTCTGGCCAGATTGATGAAGTGATAAGCTTTAACGAACCCTCTAATTTTTAGTTTTATTTTTAAAAAAAGATAGGTCGTTTTTTCTTTGAGATAATATATTGCTAAGAAGGCTGCTACACAAGATGTATTTTATCTCTGATTAAACAAATACTGATAAAGTAATAACGGACGTTATGTAATTGGACTTGACTAACAAACTGGCCAAGACAAAATTTTGGGTGCGATTTCAGGAGTATGCTACATTGAAGGACAGATTTTTATACAATCATTAATAGTTTTGGAGGAAAGAAATGAACAAACGGAAGCTACGTATTTCTACAGTTTTATTTTCACATGTCTTCTCAAAAAAGAAACATTTAAATACATAATAAGAGGGACCTTTTCTTCAGTATTTTCTCCATGATGAATAAAATTATATCTTTTAGACCGATATATGTTATAATCGACCCTTTGTTGATATCACTAAGAGAATCACACTGTAACTAATTGCATAGTGAGCACAGCATTATTTTCTTACTTTTGTTGCTTCCTCACAAATTCAGGTACATTATTATATCTTGAACTAGTAGAATTATCTCTTGGAAACTGCTTTAATTACTTATTAAACAATTTTTCTATCAAATACATGTAATCAAATTTAAGAGACTTCCACAGTGATCAATATCGAAATACAAATATCAAACCTTACAGAAAAATGGGAGAATCAAGGTTTCTGAAACAAAGGGTACACATCCGATTTCATCCCTCTAAACCATGATGTGCTCGAACATATAACATGCAAACACCCTGATTCTACCTGATCATATTTTATATTAATTTTATTATTATTTCTTAGTTAGAATTTATTTACTGTCACTTATGTTATTTTTGTTAACTGAACACAATTTGCTAGAATATGACGATATATTACTAACAATGAGACGTTCCGACTCGCCCAAATTTATGGGCCACCCAATTTTACGGTTCACCAGATAGGCAAAAATAAAAAAACAAATGTAGCTATGCAAAGAACGCTGGTCTTTTGAAAGAATGTGCGTAACCGCATTATTTCAGGTAGTTGAAATCTGGTATTCTTGCTAGAACCTTTTCATAGAGCTGTCATTTTAATAAAGTTGCATGGTTTTGCCATCGAGGTTTATGCTTTGATAAGAACTGTTTAATGACGTAGAACTTCAAAATATAAGTGAAATGGGGTTCTCCGTTCTCATACAGTGGCGAGATGGGATCAGGCGGGAAATGGGACTTAACCTCGTGGAAAAGAATATGGAAGAAATTGCCGCAGTACATCTGTTAAGGTTTGAATTGATGTAGCTGCGGTGCCTTTAGTTCAAAAGGGCAAACGGCGAAAAAGAAAAAATCAGCATATAAAACAAAGAAGGTAGTGTGATTATAACAACGTGGGTAGCAACCAAATAAGAATAAAGAAAAGTGATGTGCTACAACAGTTTAGTGGTCCCCCTTAAATTGATACTTACTAAAATCCATTATAGTTTACAATAGTAACAAATTCCCCTACAAATCATTTTTATTTTTAAGTATTCTAAATATATCCAGTTTGCACGTTAACTTCACTGTAGAGTTCCCTTTTTCCACTTTACAAACAAGTGGGCGTAGTAATAATTCTCTGATTTCTGAATCAACTTATTACGTCTTTAGAGTTATTCAATGGAGTTTAAAACCGATGCCCTCTTTATGATTGTTGATATATTTCATACGGCATTTCTTATAAGTTTAGCAATACTAAAAGAACGACCACTAACCATAACTATTAACCTGTGTTAGACCTGATAATGAACTAATCCATTTATAATAACATCTTATTGTTTGAAAATAAGGGAGCGGTGATATGTTCAACTAGATAATATACCAATCACGTAGTTCACGTTGTTACAAACACCCTGAACCATTCTTTAAACATGATACAATACGGATATAGTAATCTGGAACCTCATATCAATTGCTCTAACGTACTTTTCTTTCAAATAGCATTTTTGAATGTGTAAACGTGTCTAAATCGTAAGATCAGCATATTGACATTGATTAGAACTATCATTATGACTGCTCAATTTGAATCCTTATGAGCTCTCCTTACCCTTTTCCAGGTATTCGTACGATATTTCGTCGGTGTCATTATCCAGAGGTCTATCAAGCCGGTTTGCCTTAACCAAGTCAATAGTGGCATTAAAAAAGAAAACTACGATAAATGGCAACCACACTTTTCACTTGCTTCCAGCCTTGATTGTAGATCTATAATACAATATAGGTAATATTGTCAATTTCGAACCATATTGTTTTAGCTACCAGAAAGTTATTTTTAATATTGCTGATATAATAGATAACCGGTCTCTGGTATAATAAGCTTACTTCCAGTGTACTGTACTACGAGTATTAACTAGCCGCAGGATTCTCACCGTAGTGAAAAAAAGAAAATGTTTTTGATGGTAAGCTGAAAAAAAAAAACAGTGGACAGTAAAACCAGAAAACTCCCCTGTATATGTAAAGTACAAAGGAATGGTACTTACTCTGCATATGCATGATTGTATCATATCGTATCACCCCTCTTAACCATAAATCATCCGCAGTAAAATAAAGACCCAATAATATCTTTTATCCTTTAAATTTTAAACTTTTAATTTTAAAATACCTGATTTTGAAATAGATTAGTTTTACCTAAATTGTACTTTTCTATCTGTAAAGAGATATTTTACATAATATCAAATGATTAGTGCATGAGATTATTTGATATATTATTAATCTTTTCTTTTTGTTTCTTATTCTTCTATCTTTAAGGTCTGCATTTGTTCATATGTTTCTTATAGAAGTTGATCCTTTGTACCACAATTTCTCTCCAATTCAACCCTTATGTTAATCCATTCTGTTTAAATATAATTGCAGGTAATTTAATAGTAATCAAATTTACATGTTATACATCATTTTTCCAGCGTAGATCATAATATCCTGTACCATTTTCTTCGTATTCCCTCTTCCCTCTTCCGTTTTTATCCACATTTTTCTTCTATCCCTCCTGTTTGTAAGTAAAATTATCATCAAAAAAATTGGTTTTAGTCTAGATTTAACATGTATGTTTAATGTATCTAAGACATTACATTATTTAATTTTAAAATTCATTTTTTGAAAAGAAAAAAAAAATACTGGATTCTATCCTAGGGATTTCGAAATTTTATTTTATATAAAAGAATCAACCATTAACCTTTTTTTCCTGTATTTCTATTTTGACATCTTGTTTTCATTCTATTTATTTAATATTTTTCATCTTTCGACTTTACATATATTATTATCGCAATAAATAACGAAGCTAACACAAATATTTACCCATCTAATCTAATATTCATTTAATAATGACTCAAACTAACGTCAATTTACCAAGTATTCAAATGCTTCTTTCTAACATCGAGCAAAAAACCGATCCACCCCAAGTTATTCAACCAGGATTCTCTTATAATTCAGTTTATTCTACTGGACCTAACCCAAGTACTAATTCTACTGGCCCAATTACTAGTACTACTCCAGTTACGGTATCAAGTCCATTATATAATAACGTTCAATATAATGTCTCTTATGAAACTCCAATGCATCAATACCAACCATATGTTCAAATCAATGGATATTTATCCCCTGTTGCTGGTCCTCAGGTTCATCCAAATGTCGAATCCATTAGATCTGCTCATATCTTGAAATCTTTGGCTGGTCAAACGCAAGACGTCCCAAGATATCAACAACCAATCATGCATGCCGGTTCAGGCCCTGTTTCTGGTGTTACAACTAATGGTATTCCAATTTTTAGTCAACTACCAACTCCTATGTTACACAAGGTTTCATCTGCTCCATATTATGAGCATCATCCAAATAACGGTATGATGGGTAATATGATCCATGAAGGTATTCCAATTGAATATGGTACCGAGATGACCAAAATTATGCCTGCTTCTCCATCATCAATTTCTTCTCATTCTTCATCAAGAACTTTGTCTTCCAATGCATCCCATTCTTCAAACAGGGGTTCAACTTCAAATGGCAAGAATTTGAAAAAATGTACTTGTAAAAAGAATTCAAGTTCTGCTGAACATATCCCTAGACCAAGAAATGCCTTTATTTTATTTAGACAACATTTACATTATTCAATTTTCCCAAAGGATAGATATATGTTAGTTACACAAGGCTCATTCAAAACCAATTCTGAAGTATCAAGAGAAATTGGTAAACGTTGGAGATCCTTACCTGCTGAAGAGAAAAAATACTGGCAGGATTTAGCACAGAAGGAGAAAGAAATGCATAGACAAAAATACCCAGATTATAAGTATGCACCAAGAAAGTTAATGGATTCTCAGGATTCTAATAGTGATTCCGATGAAACTGGTTCTCATCATACAAGACATAGACGTAGACAAAGAGAACCTTGTGCATATTGTAAATTAAAGAGAAGATCAAACAACTAAAAAGAAAAGTACTTTTTGATAAAGTGCAGTTAGTTTTGAAGTCTTTTCATTTGTACCACCACACCGTCCTTTTGCCCCTTATAGAATACTAATTTTTTTATTTAGGCTGAAGAGATGTTAATTAAAGTAACTATATTCCCAAATATTAGAGCATGTTCATTAGTAACACTGTATAACACGTCATATTTTATTATTACATAAATAAATTTAATAAATAATTTGAAAAAAACAAAATATCCCCAAAGTAATCATACATCAATTTGAATTTCTATATTCATTGAAGAGGTTTTTATGAGAACCATTACGAGAAAATCTTTTAAGAATTTTCTGTGCAAATGAATCACGTTATTTAATCAATTTATTCAGATCATGTCTCAATTAAGGTGAATATGCGGTTGGATTATTGATCCCACGTGAAAGAATACAATAGTAAATTGTATTATCCAAAGATAATAGCTTACGAGATATTACAGATTAAGAAAACAATAGAAAGTGTGATAATGTATAAATACAATACATTTTGGAACAATAGGTATGGATTGACCTGTGCATATCGCGGCCATAGAATACCGGGAGATTTACCATTTGTTTAAACAATAAGTATATATGTCCGACTATTGTTTAATTACAATGAGGAAAGGGGCTATATATTATTGAGATGGAACAATAGTGGTTTCATGTTTTTTTCACATCATTCCAACAAGCAAATATAACAATTGTTTAAATTGATCTGCCTTTCGATCAAATTCTACCGATTGTCATACTGAATAAGGTAGCTGATAGCCAGTAGTAATTAAACGATAATGGCAACAAAACAATATTACTGTCAAATCGAAATTATTTTTTTAATCTCTTCATTATTGGTCACTTTCTATCGGAGGTGCTTGTGAAGTAACACATAATTTTATTCACTCAATTATGATCAGGTTTTTGTTACCTGTACACCGAGGAATGTTTTAATTTATCTAGCATAATCCAACAGCTTTATTGTACCCATGTAAGAGGAACAAGTTTAACCTACTGATAAGTATTATTCCACATTCATCTTTGTTCCTATTGGTTAAAAGGGTAATATTGAGAGAGGATAATTGACCGTTATTCGTTTCACTTCAGGATGGGGTTCTATTCGGAAGTTAAAGTCCTCTGTGACTAATACAATTGGAACAATACGCAAGTAAGTTATTCTTCTCCAGTACTAGATTTCTTATAACAATGGTGCCACAATTTTCATCCTCTTTCAGCAAACAGAGACATCGAAGCACAATAACAGCTGTCAAAGAGTTCTAGAAGTAACAGTTTTACCATTCTGAGATTCTAATATATAATCGTAGGAGAAATACGTATTTTGCATTTGTTCAACTCAGATACATTTGTAGACCTCATAAGATTAGCAGTAAACTAAATGCATTGATTCATTGTGGGACAGTTGCACATCCCACGCCACGGGGAAGAATGCTCGCATCCCACCACTTTTCTTATTCTTATGCGATCCATCTCATTTTCGTGGTTAGTGATGCTTTTTCACTGTTTGAAACGAAATAAATGTATTATGAAATCAATAGTGCGACATGTTATGTTTACGATAGGTCGGGTAGATGTTTACCAACGAAGTGGCGTTTGAAGCATAACTTAACTTGTATCCTTTTAGATGTATACGCAAAAATTCTGACAGCAATACATTTCTTTGTGCCATCCTTTATGCTCCACAAGCATAAATATTGGATATACATTTAAGCTGGTCGGCAGAACAGTTTTTGAGCGTTATCATAGGTAAGCGAGATAGCTATCTTGCTATAAAATAACTCTCATATTTCTTGTGATAGATTCAAGTATTATAAGTAGTTATTATCCTATCCTCCGGTGGCCGTATATAGTGACAAAATACCTGATTTTTTTGTTTTTTCGTTTTAACCTTCAGCAGACCGAGAATTGTTAGAAAATCGGGAACTTGAAGGAATTTTGTCTTAACCACGATAATTCAGAATGAAGCAGGAGGATGTAAATAGCTTCAATACTACAACAAGCTCCACCTACTAGTAAAGTTGGATAATTATTTCAAGACAAGTGCCAAAACAATAAGGAACGCATTGATAGGATTGTTAAGGACTGGGCTCACTGTTCACGGCATTTATACCATAATAACTAACTGTGTCTTCTGTTTTCCAAAGATGTCCCTTAAACAAGTCATATTTAGGAGACAATTCTCCAACACTATACAGAGATTTTCTCAATCGAACGATGCACTATTATCGAAATATTATCCAGCTCATCTATTGAAGTCTATCAAATTAGCTCAAGAAACCATTCCTGATTCGGTCGACTTAAGTAAAAGAACAGATTTTAGATTTGCCTCAGCATATGAAGACGATTACACCAAGTTACATCCATTTTGGGATCATAATCCAAACTTACCAAACCCTCACTCGCACTTAGATCCAGAACAATATATATATAATCCATACAACTATAAGGCACCTGAGATTCCTGAAAATACTTATCCACCGGAAGTGAAAGCATTAGCTACACAAAGTAAAATCTCCAAAAATGTCATATTGGCTCAAGGTATAAGTAAACAAACCGGTTTTTCGCCAGAGTATATCACAAGAACATTAAAGATGAAACCTCTGGTATTAAAACGTGTCTCTAATCAAACTGGTAAAGGTAAGATTGCATCTTTCTATGCATTAGTTATTGTTGGTGATCAAAACGGTATGATTGGTTTAGGTGAAGGTAAATCCAGAAATGATATGTCTACTTCAATCTTTAAAGCTCATTGGGATGCGATTAGAAATTTGAAATATGTTCCACGTTATGAAAATAGAACAATTTTCTCAGATCTAGAATATAGATATCATGGTGTTAAGTTATTTTTAAGAAAAAAGGAACCTGGTTTCGGTTTAAGAGTAAACCATGTTATATTTGAAATTTGTCAATTGTTAGGTATTAAAGATTTAAGCGCAAAAGTTTATAAATCAAGAAACGATATGAATATTGCGAAGGGTCTAATCGAAGCATTAACCGAAGGACAAAGATCGTTGAATGAAATTGCACTAGGCAGAGGTAAAAAAATTGTGGACATTAGAAAAGTTTATTATTCAGATCAATAATGTTCACCCCACATGTAGAAAATTATTTCATTCAAATATTCTAACGATACAACAATCTTACTATTCTTCCTGAACTATATTTAATAACAATAGACGCCAAATAAACGAAATAAATATGTTTATATATTTTTAAATAATCTCTTGTAAGTAAATAAACAAATAAAACATATTTTTCTGTACATTATTTTAGTTATGAAGGTGCAAACAATGCAGAGGAGTTTTAGGTAAGTGAAACGCGTATTTATGTTTCTTATCGTGGTATAAATCAACAAAATCAACAAATTACATTCACTTTACGATAATGGCGTGCCAAGCATATTTCCTCGATTCTCGATAGAATCAGTAATCAACCTGCATATGTCAGTGAAACAGGTAAGGAACCAAAAATATATATTCCGGGCATGAAGTCTAGAACATAGCTTATCGTCATAACGTGACTCTACAAAGACGCGTTCCACGGAATTATATTCTGGAATTGTTGTTGTTGTCGCATACAAGATTATAGTTACAAGCATGTTGAGGTATAGTTGAAGAACGTTGAATTAGCATCCGTACTGGGTGTCTTGAAAACAGGGCTGAGCCGAAGCAGATGCATTAGCCCATCATGTGGATTACTACAGCTCATCGCAAATATGTGTATAATCCTCGAGAGTGCACAAGTTTAATGAAAAAGATAAAGTCGAAGCAATTAAATCTAGAATCTCTTGGCATAATTATTCTACGTATACGACAACAATGAGAAATGAGGAAATTAACCTCGTTCCCAATCATGTTCATATATTTGCCGCAGTGACTCGCTATGTAAATGATGAGAAAATTAATTTCTTGGCAAAAAGGCAAAAAAAGGCAATATAAAGAATCCCTGTAGAAAAATCGTATCACCACAGCCACATTCTTTGGAGGTTGCCAAGAGAGAGAAAATGTTTTACGTAAATTTGATAAACGGTAAAACTGATATGTCTAATCCCTTTTTCGTATATACTGAGAGGCAAAAAAGAACCAAAGATGTTCCAATTCGGAAATAGTAATCGTTCCTGGTTCCTTCAACATTCCATTAAAAAAGGAATGTATACGAAACAATTGCGATCCAGAAATGCATAGAATTTCTAACCATGATGAAAATGTGTATTAGAGGTTGCTGGTTTTTGACATATATAAAGAGATGCTAATTCAATCATTATATCAAATTTATACCTCTTTCTCTTTTATATATTCTTATTTCATAGAAAAAACCCCATCAAACAATTTCTTCTCTGAAAGACTAGTCCATTCACTTAACTGTTTAATCCTCATACTCCAATCCAATACCAAATAATAATGTACTCCAAGGTTGCCTTACTATTAGCTTCTTCTGCTGCTTTAGCTCATGCTTTATCTGACACTCAAATTGCCGAATTAAAGACTATCATGAGTGATGTTGCCAGTAACATTTCTGAATATATGGAATTAGCTACTGATGGTACCATTTCTCTATCCGACTTACCAGCTGGTGTTCTATCTCTAGGTTTAGCTGTTGCATCTGCTACCGATGACTCTTACACCACTCTATATGATGATGTTGATATGGATGCTGTTGAAACTTGGTTAACTGTTTTACCATGGTACTCTACCAGATTATCTTCTGAAATTGCTGCTGCCCTATACACTTTAACTGCTGAAGCTTCCTCTGCTGCTGCTTCCTCATCTGCTGCTGAAGCTACCACTTCTAGTGCCGTTGCTGCCTCTTCTGCTGTTGAATCTTCTGCCGCTGCCTCCTCTGCTGTTGCATCCTCTGCTGCCGTTTCATCTGCTGTTGCCTCCTCTGTTGCTTCTTCTGAAGTTGCCTCTTCTTCTGCTGCTGCTTCCACCACTGCTACTTCTGTTGCAGTCTCTTCTTCTGCATCTGCCTCTTCTGCCACCGTTTCCCAACAAACTGGTAATGGTGCTGGTAAGATCACCGGTGCTGGTGCCGCTGGTATCTTAGCTGCCGCCGCTCTATTGTTATAAGTTCCCCCATTTTATCTAGAATGATGGAATGATCATTCACTCTATTCTATCTCTCATACCTTTAACAAATTAAACTGTTCGTTCAAATATAATGTGTATACATTAGTAGGTTTATATAAAATTTAATATTAAATTATAATTAGTTTTTAACAAATTGTATTTACATATAATTGAAAGAACGTACAATTTTTTTTTATTTCATCTTTTTTTCCCTTCTGTTATGATAATGATACTTATATAAATTATTTTTGATCTTTCATCTTAGCAGCCATATCTAGGATATCTTTACTTTCGATGATTCTAACTTTTTCATTTGAATCATCTAATGCTAAGTGAACACCAACTTTACTAATTTCTTCAGCTTCAACTGGGTAACCTGCAAAACTTTGTAATCTTGATCTATAAAACATATTACCTAGAGTAACAGCTAATCCATTACCTGCACCATTATGTACCTTTTCGCCTCTGTCCCCTAAAATGATACCAGGTCTTAAAATAATTGTCCTTTCAAAATTCAATGAAATTAAATCTCTTTCAATTTCTCCCTTCATTCTAGTGTAACCGAAATGCGACTTTTCATTAGCACCCATTGAGCTAACAACTACTACTGTCTTACAACCTTTCTCCTTAGCAGCTTTAGCTAACTTGATATTTAAATCATGATCAATCTTATATTGTTGATCAAAACCACCAGCGGTAGCTCTCGTAGTAGCCAAAGCAGTGAAAAGGACTTCAATATTAGAATCATTCAATTCTTTAATCTTTTGATCCCAATTCTCACTATCTTTATCTAATATGAATTGACATTTAGTTTCGTCTACCTGAATCTTTGGCTTTGATCTAGTTAATGAATAAATTTTTGTTAATTTTGTTGATTGATTAGCGAATTTTAAGAAAAATCCACCACATAAACCTGTTGCACCTAATACAATTGCACTCATCTTCAATATATATGTGTATGTATGTATTCCTTTTGTAGGTACTTCGAAAGAAGAAGGGGAACGAGTGTAGTTAATATCGAATAATCAGGGTCCCTTATATAATAAATTTAAATTTTTACACACCGGCTGAGATCTGCAATGGGAGGCGTCACTAAGTGAAGGTGAAGGTGGTACAAAATTATGAAATTTTCTGGGAGGCAAGAAAAGATACTCGGAGATAACTTTTTGTTTCTTACCTCGGAGATAATTTTTTTTCATTTTTGCTGTTGTTTCGGCCGAGCATCACAAAAAATAGGATTTATAAAATTTAAAACGTAAGTAGATTGTTATTGATTTATTTATTTATTATTATTACTTGAAGTTATACTTTAATTTATGTATATACTAAATATAAAAGAATTAGATTGATTGACCTGAAAAGAAAATTATTTTTCGAAAATGAATGTTATGTTGTTGTTGTAATTTTTAAAGAAAAAAAAAGAAATCCCAAATGTACATTTACTATTCTTATAATAATAAAGCAGCGGCAGCTAAAGCACCAGCACCTAGACCAGCAACGGCCTTGACAGCACCGTTAGCGGTTTGTTGGTGAACACCAGCAGTAGTCTTACCGGCACCGTTGTTAGTACCGTTGTTGTGAGAACCAGCAGAAGCAGTCTTGGTACCGTTCTTGTAACCACAGATTTCTGGGTGAGTACAGATGGTTTCAGTGACAGTAGCAGCTGGGATAGTAGTCTTAGCTTGACAGATTTCTGGGTGGTTACAGACAGTTTCGGTAACGTAAGTGACATGACAAGAAGTAGCTTCACAGACAGTAACGGTAGTGTTTCTGAAAGAGTAAGCGGTTTCAGTGGCATCAGCACCAGAGGCAGCATCAGTAGCGGAAGTGACAGCAGAAGTGATTAAAGAAGTAGCTGGGTTAGAAGAAGCGGCAGCGGCAGCTTCGGAAGTAGAAGCAGCGGCAGCAGCGGTAGAAGTAGTAGCATCACCACCGGCAGCAGCGGTAGCAGATTCAATAGCACCTTCTAATCTGGAAGAGTACCATGGTAACTTGGTTAAGAAAGTGGAGACAGCGGCCATATCGACGTTAGAGTATAAAGTAGTGTAAGAATCGTCGGTAGCGGTTTGAACAGCCATGGCTAATGGCATGATACCAGCTGGTAAATCAGATAAAGAGATTGTACCAGAGGTAGCTAAAGAAGTGTAATCACCCATGTTAGCCTTAACATCGTTAATGATAACATTGATTTCAGCGATTTCAGCAGCGGATTGAGCCTTGGCTAGAGCAGCGGCAGCAACGAATAATAAAGTCTTAGCGTACATTGTAAATAATAAAGGAGTGGTGGGGAAAAAAGCGAGTGTGTGAATAGTTTGATATATCTTTGGATAATGATTTCTTATTATGAGAAGGGAATATAGAAAGAAAGAAAGAAATAGAGACAGAATATAATTAGAAATAAAAGTTGTGTTGTTTATATATGTTTGTTTTTCAAGGAAAAGAAATATCTACCAAAAGGTAACAATTGTTACAGTTTTGTAAGATAAACAACAACAGAAAGAAGTTAGTATCGGTGTACTGGTAACGTATGCACACTATTGTAAATATTGTTATGTAAAAGTTGCACCATAATAAGGAAATAGTCATCAGCCATTTCCTAAGTTAGATCTCAACAAGCAAATAAAGTATAGATACGTTAGAGAACTAAGTAGAAACAAAATAATTGTAACAAACAAATAAAACGTAGATCCTCATATGAATTGAATTGAATAATGTATGTGTGTCTATGAATAGTAAGAAGGATATTACTAGAAGTATATCAGGGATGTTGAATGTCAGGGACTTTCAAGCCAGATAAATGAGTAAATACCTAAAAGAAAAAAAATATGTTGTTACTACTTAAAACGTTAAGTGAAGTATCTCACGACTCATCCTTTTGCAAGAAAAAGGTAATTAGTCGCCTAAGAAAAAAGAATGTCGCTGCGCGGGGAGAACAGATTCCCAGTGTCCCCATTCTCTTTCTTTGTAACTGTAAGAAAACCGGCTACCTTACTACCTCCAAATCAATAACGCGAACCTGTCTTAAAATGGTAAAAACGATACGCGAGTTGTTTACTCCGAAATGGGACAAGAATCGTGTATACAAATTTATATATATGGGTGAATGAATAAATGAATGATATGTTATGTTAGATACTACTTTTTGTCAAACATCATTAGTTACGTTATGAGTAGTAACATAATATTAAATGGTAATGCAATTGAATCAAATTAAACAACAAATATATATTTCTATAAAAATAGATGTAAAACTGTATTTGTTAAACTTTATTTGTATAATCTATTAATAGATCTTAGTAAGATGTATGTATGTGTGTAACTATAGAATAGAATGTTCGGTTTTAATGAATAAACAATGGAACGTAATAAACAATCATGTTTATAATTGCTATAAAAAGTGACACATAACAAGATAATATCACAGGTTTGCTATTAATATGACAGTATGATTAACTTTAATATGATAATATGATTACTTCTAATTGTGGATACGTTGTAAACATCAACGATACAACACAAAGTACTATCTTCTACTTTTGATGAATATATATATATGTATATATGTATATATATAAAGCGAAAGAGAGACAATTTCACAGTGACATATGTCGACGATAGATACAATTTTTTTTCACCAGGACATCACCCCATACGATACACACACATATATTATACATTCTCACAGGCTATAATTCAACTCTGTTATAATAACAATAGATCAAATTGATATAAAGAGAGAGAGAGAGAGATAATTGCTGTTCCAGAACGCGTTATTAGCCTGATATCTATCTACTATTTATTATTATGGCTAGTTTTCCTGTCTGTGTGTATGCTTTTTTTCCATTATGACAGTGTATTTATTATTCACACTGCTCTCTTTATAATTATCTTTTTTTGTTTTTCGCGTTTTGCGTATCACTATCCACGAACCATCTGGGCTGGGCCCTTCTCTGCAAAACAGAATTTGAGTAAAATGGCCGTAGAACAACCGATTCTCGTAATATATACGTCTCTGTCTGTGTCGTTGTCCCGGCCTTTCCAATCTTTTCTCTTGCTACGTATTTGTCTGTGTAAGTTTGCCCGGAACATATTTATAGATCACATCCCTGTGCCCGTACGCCTTTTTATTTAGCAATAGGAGATAACAATAGAATAATACGTAGAGCGTCCGTACAAAATGATACGCCAGGATACACGAAATATTTCACATTTCATTTTTCATTTCTTGATATTTTACACAGAGACACCGCAGTAGATAAGAGATTATTGTCGCGCTCTCTCGCTCGCTGACTGTCTGTCTGCACTCAATAAATAAATTAATTTGATGATATACAACAATTCATATTTGTGTATTATTATATTATTTATTTATTTATTTATTTAGTTTTTTTATTTATTTATTATAGACCGAGAATGAATGAGACAAAGCGAAAATGCTGAAATGGTGATTTTTAGACAGAGACAGAGACAGAGACTCCTGTTAATTTTCATTATCCATCAAACATTTCTTCAATTTTGTTAAAATTCAATAAACTCGTTATTTTTTATTTTTTTTAATGAAACAATCTTCAATAAATATATTAATTAGTATACATCAAATTTATCTTGATCTGTTTATAACTTACGTGATATACCATACCATATACTAATACTAATAACACATATATCAAATATATATTTTTACCTTCTTCTTCTGATCTCCTATACCAAAATTAAAATATACAAATAATAATATTTATATTCACAACAAGATAAGTGGAAATCCATACATATTTGTACATGTCAACATATCATATATTCCAACATTAAAATAAAATTAAATTAAATTAAAATTAAAGTAATAATGATTTCAATTCAATTTGCTATATTAATATCAATATCATTATTCTCTATAACTATACATGCAGATAATACTTTATTAGGATGTTATAGTTCATTACCATCAAGTTTTAAACTTGTTAATACTTACTCATATCAATCTTCTTCATATTGTTCGGATGAATGTTCAGGTTACGCATATTTTGCTTTAAATAATCATGCTAATTGTTATTGTGGTAATACTCAACCTGATTCAAGTAATACTGCAAATACTTGTAATACTTATTGTTATGGTTATAATCAAGAAATGTGTGGTGGGGAATCATCTTTCTCAGTTTATTCTACAGGGAATCATATCGATTCAGATACTTCTTCTTCAAGTTCTTCAAGTTCTAGTTTATCTTCTTCAAGAGCTAGTGTATCAGCTTTGAATTCACAAGTTGATATACAGGCAACTAGTAGTAGTAGTAGTCATCACACAGGTGGTACTTCTGCTAATAGTATAACTACATCTGCAATGGATTCAAATACAGATATAGTGACATCTCCAATTACTTCTATTACTTCAGATGATCAACAAGCTTCTACTTCTGTTGTCTTTTCAACAACATTTCATACAGAAGGTGGTTCCACTATTTTCGTTACTAATACAATTACTAAAAGTGCAATTGCTACAGCGACTGGTAAAAATGGTACTACAACTAATGATAATGCAAATACAACTAATGGTTCAAATAAGAAAAAGACTAATGTCGGTGCAATTGTTGGTGGTGTAGTAGGTGGTGTAGTAGGTGCAATAGCCATTGCCATTATCGCATTGTTTGGTGTCAGACATTATAATATGAAGAAAGAAGAGGATAGAATGGAGAAAGAATATCAAGAAGCAATTAAACCTGTTGAATATAATCCAAATAATAATATTATGGCAGATACTTTATCGGTATCGTCTCATGGAAGTTTCGATGCTAATAATAAAGAAGATGGTATGTTTAGATCGAGTGGATCAACAGGTAATTTCAATAATATACGAAATGAATCTGTACCAAAGGAAAATACAAATGATATTACAAATCCTTTCGATGATTCAAAACGTATCTCTACAGGTTCCGTATTCACGGGTCAACAACTTAATAATAAGACAAATGTCTTAACGGTGGTCAATCCTGACCAGGACTAATCTAAATATAATACATAATCAATATTATTACTATTATTATTAATATTATTTATTTACTTCTTAGTTTTTATTACCGCACAATTGTCATGTTGCACGACAGCGCATTCTCGAGCAATTTTCTGTTCTCCCCCGGCCAAACTAGGGGGCCGAAAAACCACCAAGAAAATTTATCTAAAGACATATGTATATATATATATATAAGCAACAACACCCATACCAAGGTGTCATAACTATCTATATCTACATCTTTAAACACAACAGAGAATCGAAGAGAGAGAGAAAAAGTATATTAAATATGGCTGATTCGAATCAAGACGTACCAAAGGAAGAGATTAAAATATTAGAATATCTTGTTGAAGTAAGAGGTTTCTTATCCAAATTGAAACAAAATAGGGATAAATATTTAAATTCAACGGATGTTCAACGTACTTATCAAGAAGTATTAACTAAAGTCAGAGAATTGGATGAAATTAGAAAGATTAATCATAAGGAGGCAAGTGGGGTCACTTTGATACATAATTCAGAATTACATAATCGTGTGGATTCCATATTGGATGATGTATTTCAATTATTATCATTATGTTTCTTAACTGTAGGGTTGAAGAATTCTGCTCCTGCTACTTATGCTTCTTTGTCTACTGTGCAGTCCTTATTGGAACATTTGAAGGAATCCAAGATTTATACTCATCATGATTTGAGACCAATTAAGGAAAGATTGGATGAAATTAGTAAAATTGTCGATGAAAGTTGTGCTGAGGAGAAAAGAGAAGAATCATTGATTAATGAAAATGATAGTTCAGATTCATTAGATTCAATGACTGAAGAATTCAAGAAGATCGATACAGAAAGGAATAAAAATAAAATTGAACAAGATTTGTTATTAAAGGCAAAATTAGGTCATTGTTTGGAACTTTATAATGAAATTGAATCCAAATTAGAATCAATCGATCCAAGTTTAGCTAGTTTGATGGAAAAATTGTTTCAAATTAGAAGAAATTTATTATCTTTAGTTACTCTATCAAAGAAGAATTTAAGTTTCCCAACTAATGATGATAAATTGAATTCTTTAAACGTCGAGGTTGATAGGGACGCTGATGCAACTAATACTAAAATATCTAGAGAAATTGTAGAAAAGAAGCTACATTTATTAACAGAAGAATTATCCGATTTGGAAAATAATAGAGACGAAAATGGAAATTTTAGATCTCTAGAGACAAACCTGGCGTCTGATCAAGGTCAAAATGTTTTAAATGGTCTTGTTGATGACTGTCACGATTTAATCAACGATTTGTCTCATCATCCAGGTAATTCAGGTGATAATGCAGTCACTTTATTCAATGACGAAAATTTACAAAAAATTTATGATGAATTAATTGACATCAAGACCACTTTGGAGAATTTAATGATCACTAGAAGATGGACATTAAGAGAAACCGATCTTTTCACTTATCAAAAGAGATTAAGCGCTATTGACGCCAAGAGAATCAATGGTAAATTTCCAACAAGTGATGGTACTGTAGCAACTAATTCAAAGGGTCAATCCATTTTATTATATCTTTTAAGAAGATGTTACACCATCATATATAAACTTTTGGAAAGTTCAGAACCGGTCTCAGAGTCCTTACAACCAATTCATAATCAATTATCAACAGTACGTCGTTGTTTGTTAGAATTGAAGAGAATGGGTGGTGTTAATAATGAAAGAGAGCTATATCCATATAGTATGAAGTTAACCTCATTGGATAATTTACGTAAAGATGGTATATTTTACGATTCAGATGGTAATATTCCAGAAGGTCAAGGTATATTAAATGCATTATTAGCAAGCTGTTTTGATATAATGCATGAATTGAAAGTTGAAGCAGAAGAACGTGAAGAAAATGGTGAAGGTGGTGATGATTCAGACAGTGAAGATAATTATGAAGAAGGTAACGATTACTATTAGTCCACATTACTCTTCACCTTTTAGTTTTTTTGTCTCCCTCTCCCTTCTTCTGGCATACAATGAACAAACTTCATGATAAATATAATATATCCTTATTCCATTAACACATCCATTTCGTTTTAACTGTTGCTTTTAAAAACAACTGTCCAATTATACACTATACCAGTCGCCACAAAAGAATAAAATAGTCTAATTTGTTGAGTTCATCAATTGCTGTACAAAGAGAAACACTAACTTATTACACTATTTTTCTTTATAACTACGTTTTTTTATACATGTACATATATGTATTATCATTTAAGAAAAAAAATTAAAACTAATACTATCACTGGTTACACACAAATGTGTATACACTATATTATTATCTATATTATTCTATTTAGGAAAGTCTTATTGTATAATCATCGCCATTCTGTGTTATGTAACGAACCCATGGATAACTCTTATATTGAAGTTTTGGTTCATTAATCTTCAAATAACGTACTTGAATACCAGAGGTTGTGAAATATGGAATCTGGAATTTAACTTGAACAGGTCGTTTAAATTTAGGTTCCTCGCCATCATTAATTGAAGGTAGTTGTAACTCGGCCGACATTGCATATTCTTTACCACCTGGGAATGTATGAATCTTCCATACAATTGCACTTTGTTCCGGAACATATTTTATCTTACCGTGAGAATATTTGAATGTTGGTGAATCTGCATCATCTGGGACAGGTATTATGATTTCCACATTTGTCGCGACAGATTTCTTTTTAATCTGCACCTTTGCATTACAAGAGATTTCAATTCTCGATTTCGAATGTACTTTAACCTTCATCTCACACCAAATTAATGGTTTAATCATGGTGTTTAATCTATAATTCATTAATTCAAAATCACCATCTGGTGGAATAAAAGTAATGATCTTCTCGTTTTCAAATTTACTTAATCTAACACATTGATGGAATTTCAAGTCTTCTAATTCAATATTAGTCTTATTTTTACTCGATCCACCACTAGTAATGGAACTTTCATTGCCTTTGGTCGATGAGATTTCAGATTCATCCATTGGAACACCGATGTTGTTCCCATCAAGATATTTAGTGAATATACCTCTATCATTAATACCTAACTTCAAATCTGGCATACCTGATAATCTTGATTTTACCTTAACACTACCTAAAATTTCAGATCTAAGAACTTTACCCCTTTGTGTCATTAGCATATTGATAGATTCAATAATATCTAAAAATGCCTCATTTTTCTTATATTTAATGCCTTCAGCTCTCCAACTAACGGAATTCGTTAATTCGCTTGGTGGTCTTGCCGCATTACGTTTCTTCTTTGCAGCTCTAACCAATTTAAATGACTTCTGTGTAATGTACTTCTTCAACATCTTAGTCTCTGTAACTTGTGGAATACCAAAATCCATCATCTCATCCAATAATTCATATACTATAACGAAATTATCTCTTATGGATTCTTCCTCGACTGTCTTCAAATAATCGCCCAGGATATCCATCATCTTATGCATAAATGTGAAAATTTCAGCAATATTGGTAGCCAATGATGTTGCTAATGCAACTATATAGAGATCATTATGCTGAACAAATAGGTATTGGATACCATTATGTGTGATACATGGCGGAACTACACTTGATTCTTCTTC
Source organism: Maudiozyma bulderi (assembly GCA_031590215.1). Classification (NCBI taxonomy): domain Eukaryota; kingdom Fungi; phylum Ascomycota; class Saccharomycetes; order Saccharomycetales; family Saccharomycetaceae; genus Maudiozyma; species Maudiozyma bulderi. The sequence goes on from CP134446.1 coordinate 433,778, forward strand.
CATATCTAACAGGATCTTTTGGAATTTATCAATTGCATTCAAAGGCACATCATCTTTGTACCTTCTTGATAGAATTGGTTTACCTTTGTTATCGCAAAAATAGAGAGCCGATGTCATTTATATATAGTTTGATTTAATTGTTTGGTTAGGGACACCTGTAATGAAAGAGTATGCTAATGTAACGATTTCCCGGCAAAACCCAGTGATGGTCTTTTATTATGTTTCCTTCGATCTAAGTCAGGTTCTCAATTCAAAGATTCATATACTTTAGCAATATTACAACTGTGTGTGAAATACCTTTCTTGATCCATGAAACTTTTACCAAATTTTAGAAACGACGAGTTGATTACTACTTCTAACTATTTTGTCTGTGTGATTATTCTTGCTGCGCTTCTTCGCCTTCTAATTATTTTTCAGTATGTTATTTTATTATACGTTCGCTGTCTCAATTGTTTTCTGTGAATGTTTCAATTTGCCCGAAAAATCGCTATGTACGGCAGTAACATGAAGACAGAAATGAACTCATCGAATGTTATATCTAATAATTATATATTCATATTTATTATAGGTATTACATGTTTACTAGTGGGTGAGACTACGATACACTAGTGGTGAACTTCCAGATTGGATGATCTCAGTCCTGTCAAACATGTATGCCTGATCAATCACAAGAATTGGCACAGTTTTACTTCTCTTGGAGCGTCCTTTTGGAAGGTTGATCTTAAATATGTCCTTGATCTCCTGTAGTGTTCTGTATTCGATGTTGGCCGATCCAATGACAAACAATCTTGTCTTACTCTCCTGCGTAAATCTTGTTCTATATCTCCTTTCATACTCTGATACACAATTTGCGGTAAACTCAACTAAGTATTTCAGTTTCACAATCTCTTATACTAGCATGAATCACATAATTCTCGACTTTATAAAATTTTGTGATTCTCATGAAATGACGTTTGTTTCGTAAGATTGCAGTGTTACTTCCCAGGTTATTATAGTCAACATTCTTCAATTTGGGGATCGCGTTACGGATCGGTCTGGCTATCTTTTTATTCTGGCGATAGCAATCCTTCACCATTTGTTTGATCCAAGGACGTAAATATACAGAATCAGTAATGACTTTTCTTGATTCTAATTTATTTGGAGGCATTTTGGTATGTTTAATTTTTAGGTTTCTTTTTCGTTTGGTTTCTTGCTGAAATATAACAAAATTTGGGACTCATTGATTTAAAAACGGTTAGATTTTCGGATGTCGCTAATAAGGAAACACTTTAAAAACATGTAAAACCGGTTACAGAAGAGTTATTACAATATTAATTGATTATAAATGCTAAAAAAGTGATGAAGTTTTCAAAAATGTGCTATTTGGGTCGAATTTGGAAAAATTGAAAAAATTGGCAAAAAATATATGAAACGGACAGGAATTGAACCTGCAACCCTTCGATTGCAATATTGAATTTCCTTGGAAAGTCCCAGGATTTAACTGGAGTCGAAAGCTCTACCATTGAGCCACCGCTTCATACTAATTGTGATTTTTTGTTTATTTTAGTTCCCCATGTCGTACCACAGTTTTCAATTTTGGGTTACGCTTTATAGCAATATAAATGCACTATCGACCATGATATGGGCCCTTATAGATATTTTTACAACTTCAATCTTTCTAGACTCTAAGTTTCCAATTTATCAGTTGCAATTTGGTTCCCGTGGATGTCACAAAATACAAAATATGCCCACTTAAAAATATCCAACATCTCAGACAACAAAGATTCGATATCAAAGAGAATATAATGTGTATTATTTGTGAGCTAATTGAAAGTAGAAGATTACAAAAGAGAATTCTGAAGACTATTTTCCAAAAGTAAAGTAAGGAGATCGACATTATGGATGATTATAAGACTTCGAATGTCATTATGTTAACTGTAGAACAAATTTCTAAATTATTAAAGCCCATTTAATAATAGGAAAATATAGGTGAATAAGATAACAAGGGTTAAAAATTGATATTTATATGTATAAAGAACTAACAAACTGAGATAGGAAGACAGAATTTAGATAATTCATAATACAACTGACATTTATTTTATATTTTAAATAATTAAAAGAACAAATAACATGAAAATGCCTAGTTTTCGTCATTAAAACTCAGACATAACATGCGTACTGTTGACCTAATCCAATGTTAAAAGGAAATCATGGGCAGTTTGAAGATACTTCTAGATAATCGGCTCATTACTTCTTTTTTTCTTAGTTAATTGATTATAGGATATTTGTATATTAAAATGGTTAATACCGCATATTCAATGAACTACTCCAAATAGAGTATTTTGACTTTTCATTTGTACTAACAATTATGCATTCATGTAAATGAAAAGACACAGAAGCAACTTACGATGAGTATGTCAATACTATTTAGAGCCTGTTGTACTACACGTGAATTGGGATGAAAGATACTATGTTATAATCTGACATTGATATTAGGATATCGTCGAGTTTTATTTTGCATATATGAAAGAGACATAAAGTGGAGTTTTTAGAAGTAACACTTAATTGTGGAGTCAAATATATATTTTATATAGTATCTTTGTACTGTTCGATATGTTTCCACGTTTAACCTCAACGATCATTGTTTCATGAAGTATAATATACGTTAAGTAACAATGTGTAGATAAACCTTGATCGTAATTTGAAACAATTAAGTTCCTTGATTTCTCATTAATATTTGTCATGTATCATTTGTATTATTTTTTTGTCTTGTTTTTTTTCAATTAATACTGATTGCAAAAGTCGGTTGTAACTAAATTGACCTACATATATTTTATAGATAAATATTCATTCGCCTACATCATTTCCAATACAGAAATATACATTTCTCACCGAACTTTAGGATATTTAGATATTTTGCTACATGGAAATTTATCCAACTTAAATATTGATACATTAGTATAATTCGTAAAATTCTGTCCTCAAAAGAACCTCTTCTAATAATACATATAAGTACCCGGTATTGGATATTGTTTATTTTTCTAATGTTATGTTCTTCAGTATTTCTATATTATGCTTGATTATCCTGAAGATATTCTTTCTATAATTTGAATTTGGATAATATTTATGTCAATGATTTGAATGTTATGTTGTTCCTTGTTCATTTCAGAAAAATGCTGTCAACTATTTTATGAGGGTACGACAACACCTTAATACATCAAAGTTTGTATGAATGGGTGAAAGAAATTAATAAACTGTACGTTTTCATTTGTGATGGCAACTTTTAAATAGGTGAACCACACCGGTTGCAGTTATACATTTGTTTGCTAACGGGAGTTAATTTTAATATACAAATTGCAGTAAATATTGAAAATCTTGGAATTTGATCAACATTATTCTTGATATTTATATACCAACATTTGCTGAACAGTAATAATTACGTTACTCGAGCCCGCATTACGTATATGAGTTGAAAGGGTCTCTTCAGTTTTTTATTTATGTAATTCATTACGTTGGTGGGATATTTAAACAACAAGATGACAGTAAATGCTTCCAGTACAGATGGCACTCCAAAAGACTACAATTCAATATCACAATTTTAGCAGTAGATAACATTATTTTTGAGGGAAACTTTTTAACGAAAGATGACTTAATCTCTTTACATGTTCGTCTTGACGAATTCCAGATGGTGGAGACTGTACACAGACATGGTAATTATGTGTATATATAAAAAGAGCATTACTCGAATTAATGATATATATATTATGATATTTTAATTGTTACTATTATACAAATATTTATTATGGGTATTAATTAATTATGATTATGCGTTTGATTTTCTTTGGAACATCCTTCTTGAAGGTAGGATCATTTTCACGTACTTAAAGACTAATGGCCAGAAATTAGATAGATAGGTCAAATAGTAACCAACAAACATACCGAAGATGTTGAATGCAACAAAGGCACATTCAATACCGAAGTTTCTCCATCTGTGACTGTAACTCATACCTTCAGTAGCTAAGAAGTCATCACCAACAGAATAAGTACAGTAACCACAAACTGTCATAGTATTAGCATTCTTTAAGTAACCACCATATTCATCAATGTAAGCTTGCATGAATTGACCACATGTTTCACCTATAGTTGGTTGACCTGGAACTAATTCCATATTATCACAAACAACCTTTCTATCGTGTAACAATAAACTGACGAAAGTATCAATGAAGTATGTATATGGAGAGACTCTGTACATGAACTTCCAGAAACCAGGGAACATACCGTATGGTTGCATGACACCACAGAAGGAAGCAGTGAAACTGTAGAAGAAAGCGACAAAGACAGCAGCTGTTTGTAAGTTTGGAGCAGTAAAAATTAACCATAGACCGAAAGTTAAATAGTAAGCAGCAAATAGGATGTAGTTGAAGTACCAAACACCAGCAATATGTGGAGAGTTATCAAATTTACAACAGAAGAATGCACAAACATAGAATAAACTGGAACTCGTGATAGCTAATGGAAGTTCGATAACCAATTGAGCAAGAAGTAGAATAGACCAATGGAAAGTATTTGATCTCGCCTCTCTGGCAACATAGACTTCCTTACTTTGAAGAGCTTTATCTTGAACTTGGTTAATTAATGGAGAAGAAACACACAACGCCATAAAGCAGAAGAAAATGGTATCTTGCAGACCACTGATGTTTGGTTTAATATTCCAGAATGAGAAACCAATGAATAAACCTGCACCAGCATTTAATAGATATTTAGCAGCAACATAAGTCTTATCTCTTGCAGTGACAATGTATTGTCTTCTGGAAATGACTCTTAACTGTTCCATGTAACTAGGTTGTTTCCATACGTTTTGAGTAAAATCAACACCAGACATAACAGCTTCCTCTTCTAACTTAGTTTGCATCTGTGCAACTCCGGTTCTTTCGGAAGAGTTGTTCCAAACTTGAGACCATCTACTTGGTTTAGCCTTGATATCATGGATTTTTTCATCTCCAGATGTACCATCGTTACTACCAACAACATCAATAATGAAATCAGCTGGATTTTCATTCTCAGCATCATAAGTTAAAGAATTATCATTCTTAGTGAAATAATCACAAGCTTCTTCAGTTGGACCAAAATAAACACATTCACCACCTCTCTTTAAAAGGAAAATATTGTCAAAATAACTAATAACACTCTTAGAAGGTTGATGGATTGTACAGAAAATAGCTTGACCTTGCATAGATAATTTCTTCAAAAATTGAACAATTGTTAAAGCAGCCTCAGCATCTAGACCAGAAGTAGGTTCATCCAAGAATAATAGTAAAGAAGGTTTAGTAACCAATTCGACACCGATAGATAACAGTTTCTTTTGAGTTGGAGTTAATGTAGCAACCAGTTTGTTTAATGGAAGTTTCAATAGATCAGAGATAGTTTTAATATAATCTTTATCACCATCACCTCTTAACAAACAAGAAATTTCCAGAGACTCATAAACAGTTAATTTTTCCAAATGTAAATCTTGTTGTTGAACAAAACCGATACTTCTTCTGAAAGCACTGATATCAGTTAAGGGTTGACCATCAATTAAGATATCACCTTCCACAACACCACTTTCAGTTCTTTGGGACAAAACATTTAGTAGAGTAGTCTTACCAGCACCAGATTCACCCATTAAAGCAGTTAACCCAGAAGAAATGTAACCAGAAACGTTGTTGATCAATTGTTTATCACCTTCGACAGTATAGTTGATATTTTTCCATGAGATAATATGGCTTTGAGTTTCAACCTGTTCAGAAGCACCACTATCAAAGACAGAACCAGATTTAATATCTAATGAATTTGCATCCTTAGCAATACCTGCAGAATAATCAGATTGGTTATCGTAATACAAGTCACCCTCGTTGATAATTTCTTTATCGAAATCAGTTTCCTCAACCATAACATTTGCATGTCTAGCAATAAAAGGGAAATATCTGGTCAACACTTTCTTCCATTGTCCATCTTGGTATAGTGGTTTAATGTATTGGGCAGCAAACAAAGTACAAGCTAAGAAGAAAACTAAGAAAGCAATCAAAATACCAAAATTTCTCCATGTATGTTTATAACTATATTCTAAACCTTGATCCAAATAGTCCTTACCTCTGACATAGTCATTACCTAAAGTAGCACCCCTCCATGCACATGCTTTATTTGAAAATGAAACGTTGTTATAAGTTTCACCTCTTGGAACAATTGTATCTTTGCAATCTAGTTTCAAATTGAACAATTCATTAGATAGTATGGTTTCCATGGCGTATCTAGCAGGATTTAAATAAGCGATCCAAACAAACCATGGGTGCATGTTAGCCAAGTAAATAACATAGGAGGCATACATTGCAATGGCCAACAATAAGATACCGGCGAATAAATTAGCGATTGATAAAGTTGGAGTCATTAAAGCGGTTAACGAGAATAGAGAAACCATACTGAAATTGTAAATGGATAAGAACAATAAAAAGATGAAGTATCTAGCTGCATTGAATTGTAAATGGGCCAGGAAATAAAGTAAGATACTGAAGACAATAACTAAGAGCAATTTGTAACAGTAATCAAAAGTAGTAGTAGCTAAAACTTCAACCCAACGGTAATAGAAATGTAATTGAGTTTGTTTACCAATGACAGGTTGTCTTTGAAATGCAGCAGGCATTTCAGCCAAAGAAAGAAAAGTGAAGAACAATAAAGAAAAGAAAGTTAAAGAACCCCTTGAATAAGAACCGATTGTATTTAATGGGATATCGTAGAATAAAGAACCGATGACCAGTGATTGAATAATGACTGACATTAATTGTGCAGATAAATAAATTTTATCACCTAAACTTCTTTGGAAAGCTCTCTTTGTAACCAATTTAATTTGTCTTGCTAAAGGAATGTTACTTGCTCTAGTGACATCCTCTGAATTAACATTATCTAGATTATCGTTATTGGAAGTAACTGAACTAGTGATTCTTTTCAAATTCTCATAAATTGATGAACTGATCCAATATCTATGTAAGTCAAATTCGTTTCTAATATTCTTAGAAGGAGATGAAACGTCAGTAATCTCGATATCTGTCTTATTTTTCAAATCACTTGAAGAATCAGAAATCTCGGAGTCTAATTTGTTATGATTGATGATTTGTTGTTGATTTCTAAATTGGAAATTTAAGATTGAAGTTAAATATTCAATGATACAGTCATTTGGATTCTTAGCGATACCTAAATCTCTTGAGAAATAAGTCATACATTCATCAAGTGTACCATAGAAGACTTGATAAGAATCTGTAAACATTAAAATTTTATCGAATTTACGAACAATTTTATCTGAAGCTTGTGAGATTTTAACGAAATTAACCGAACGAGTAGCTCTAGTCATATTTTGTAAAATAGACAAGAAATCCAAAGCAGTTGAAGAATCTAAACCTTTAGTTGAGTTATCCCATAAATATACGGAACCATTAGCGATAAATGTTTCAATAATTGAAATACGTTTACGTTCACCACCTGAGACACCTCTGAAGAAATCATTACCGACAATTGTCTTCAAGACATGAGATAAACCGAATTCTTTTAATAATTCATTTCTAATACCATCACGTTCAGATTTTGGTAAATCGAATTTACAACTCAATGCGAAATCGATGGTTTGTTCGACAGTTAAAAATGGGAAATGAATATCTTGTTCGTTATTATAAACGATTTGATGTGGACATTTGATTGAAAATTGTTTGAAATCATTATTTTTAAATCTAGCGGAACCTTGTGGAGAATAATTTAAATCCTTATGACCATGAAACAAAGTCTTAAAGAAAGCAGAGGTTGGATTACCTAATACTAAGATCATTTCACCACCCTCAGCTCTAAATGTAATATCATTGATTTGAGTATTTGAAATAGCATCTTCCTTAGATACTGTAGTTGTATCTAATTTGATATCACAGTTATCAAATGTAACAGATGCATCTGCTACAGGAGTAAAATATTTTGAAATAGACATGATTCTAAATCAAAAGAAAAGAAAAGAAAACTATGATTCGCTGGGGTCCTGAAAGGATAAAAATAGTTCAGAATATGGAAGGTAGTATCATTTTAATTATAATGGAAACCGGATTGATGGTCGATATATATATATTTATGAACCAAATCAAATGTCAATAAACATGAATGATATCATTAGAATGTCGTCGTTTATGCAATTACTATTCATTTTCACGTAGCCTTAGTCCATGTTATTCCTCGAGTAATATTATTGCATCAAATGTCCAATTGAGCATATGCAATTTCTCCAAGAAAAAGGCAAAAAGGTATAGTAGATACTGCTTTTCTAAACAAAATACGTATGTGTGGAAAAAAATATTGGAGAGAAAAGATTCTATTGTACTATGGGTGCCTATTAGAAGATAGATATACATCTCGTTCCTATTAATGTTCGATGTCTATTAAAAAAAGAAGAAGTAGAAGACATAGAAGCAAATTGTTATTCGTTCATCAAACTAATGTTTATTGAATATTCGTAAAACGGCATTACTGTATGATTTCGTTCAACATAGAAAAATCTGTAGATGCGTACGTAGTCGTTATATGTAGCCATAGTTGTTATTCTTTTAACCCACATTAATGTGAATTAATTTGTTTATATTAGCCCTATACAAAAATATTCTTATTTCAGGAACGACAGTGTGCAATATTTTTGTTCCCGAATCCATTTCGGTAATTCTGTCATTGATGTCAATTTATACGTACCTTAGAAGTTTGTGAGAGACACGATGCGGCGCATAATTTGTGTTGAGAAACCGTCGTACAAAACAATTTTTTTTTCTTTTTTACGAAGAATGGGTTGATCTCTTTTTTTTTTTTTTTTTGGAACGACTCAATTTTTGATAGCTTGTGGTAAGAAAGTGACGTACAGATGACTGTTAATTGGATATGGCTGAAAATGGTTAATATAACAAATAGTTTATTTCTCGTTGAGGTAAAGGCAAAAAAATATTTCTTATTTCAACGTACGTAAAGGAACGAGAAGATATTGATTTACGTTAGGTGAAATATTTAACGAGATAAATAATAAAGGCTTAGCAGAAGAGGCAAAAGGGTGGAATTATGTTTCATAAAATTATACGTAATTTTAAATCATATATAATAAATATATAAATGTTTGTTTGTTTGTTTGTTTTTGCTTATTTCTTGTATTGTTCAGGTAAGAAAGAAGAAGTATCGACCTTCTTTTCTGTAACAGATTTCTTTGAAGTATTCTTTTTCTGTTTACCAGTTAAAGTATAATTTAAAAAGAAGTAAGAAATTGCAGCAATTACACCGATGACTAAAATTTGAACAGATAAGAATTGTGGATCAAATAAGGACATTGGTGGTTTCATAATAGTTAATAAAGTTAATGGAGCAGGTAATTCAATTTCTTCAGTAGTATCCATTTCTTGAACATAAACTCTTGGTTGAATATAATAATCATCATCTTTCATATTTAAGAATGTAACTCTTTGTTGAACTGAAACAGTTTGATTAGCATTAACACGTAATACAGGATCAAATTTACCTGCAGAAATATTTGCTGCATTAACAGCATCTTCAAATCTCATAATTGCACCACCTACAGAATTTAATGTATAATTGAATGGTTCATTATTTGTAATTGTATAATTTAAAGTAGCGGCATCTTCAGTTTCAAATTCTAAAAATTCACTAATTTCATAAGGTGGTTTCTCTAAAATAGTATAAGAAATTGTAAAATTTGCTGTTGGTTTCATTTCTGATGGATCTACATCATTAGCACCATCGATGACAATGGCATCCTTTTGATCTTCAGGTGCGATATCTTTGTCACCTTCTACTACTTGACCTAATACATTTGTAGCAGATAATAATGCTAGTAAAGTAACTCTAGAGAATCTCATGTTGCTTTGTTTGATCTGTGTGTATATATGAGTTGTATTAATTGGATCAAATTACTGAGTAACAATAGTAATAAAAAGATGATATTACTTATCAAGGTTAATATCACTACCTTATAATTATAATGATTATATACTTTTCTTGAATTTGTTAATATGTGGCAGTTAGCAGATCTCATTTTGTTCAGTAATGTCACTGCTGACGTGTTATATAAATTGAACCAGGACCAACTACTTTTTTCGCGTACTCTTCAGGACATGTCCACCCAGACACCAAGAATGGGCATTTTTCGTGCCCAGACATCACTACCAACGAATACTTCAGGAAAACGATTCTACCTTGTCTCAGTTGTTGAACACAGTGTATCTTGTAACAAAACCGGAAGCTCTAAAATTAACAGCGACATGGCACAGTATTTTGCGTACAAGTAATTAATTACCGGAACCGGCGTCTGTGTCATTTCCTTTACTATGCTATCTGTTTCTGTCCCCACCGTGGTTTCTTACCATATTGATATTTCGGAAATACTTTTAATTGACAGCAGAAGCACAACGAGGCATTCTTGTATGTGTCGTGCAAGATGATACAGACAGACAGTCCATTCCGGCGCGGCTCCACTTCCAACAAAAGAACAAAAAAAAAAGAAATCTTGGTTCTTCGTCTTCGATCGCAGTATAACCTCCGTACAATACAAACATCAAAAAACTCAGTTTCTACGGGTGTTTGTCTCTGCAGTGAAAAAATCCAAAAATGTGATTTTCGCCAACCCACACACCACAGCACACACAAGTCCCACAATTTCATCTTTCATCTTTTTTTTTGCTCATAATTTATTTCAATGAATTCTTGATTTGGGTAACAAATCCACGTACGAAACCAAGTTTTTCAAATATACTTTTTTTTATTAGTCACACTTTTTTTTCTGTTTGTTTCCACTATCTATCTTTTTTTCAATCAATCAATCAATTTCATTAAACTGTGCAGAACACCCAATTTTCCTAATATTGGTAAAAATTGAAGCAAGTTTGTTGATGATGTATAGGATATATAAACTGAATAAAAAGAATAAATTTCAAATTATTACTCATCTTAATGGTAATTTGTATCTAACTTGTAGTCTCTTTTTTTTTAAATTGTTCTTTCTTAACAACCTAAGGACATATATTTTATTATTCAACACACTTTTTTTTAAAAAACAAATCTCTAGCTAAAGCTACAACAATTTTCACGATATATTTATTATCATACATTTTTAATTATTATTATTACACATAGAACTTATTACAAGAACATATATTAATTATATTAAAAATGTCTTACTAAATTATTTTTTAAACCAAAATATAACAACCCAGAGTAGATTTTATTAAACCAAATTATAAAATAAACTTTTAAAAAAATATATATATATATTATATCCCATTTTAACAATGTGCTGAATTAACCCTTTTTTTTAAATATTAAATTATTATTTTTTCTATCTTTTATTAAAAGAATTTTTAAAAACTAAATTTATTATTATTATCCTAAAAGAATATCCCCCTCCTTTTATCAATAATGTTATTAGATTAATCATCCAATTAAACACTATTTTTCTCTTTTGAATTATAAATTCCCCTTTAAACAACTTATACTATTACTATCAATCATGTGTCCGTAACGGTCTTTTACTACTAAACTTATAACAGTTTTTATCAAAATTATTTACCTTAAATTAAACAACAAAACAAAACAAATCAAAAACAAAACAACAAAACAAATTAACAAACTAACTTTAACTACAACTTTACAATACAATAATACAAATTACCCAAGTGTCCCCAATATCATGTCTAATTACAATACTACAACCTTATTTACTCAGTTAACTGTCGATCCAATTGATCCAGTTAACAACTCAACTACTACTGAAATTAACCCAATGATTAAATCCGAAGATGTTATGAATGGTACTTTAATGTCATCAAATATTAAATCTGAAGATTTATCATTAAATATGGAATTACCTCTATTATCTTCAACTAATGATTCTAACGAATTAGATTCCGCTGTTGTTGATGCTTTCTTCTCTTCAAGTACAGATTCTACTCCAATGTTTGAATACGATACAATTGAACAATCAAATGGTTCCTCCGATCCAAAGGAATGGACTTCTTTATTTGATGATGATATTCCAATTGTTACCGAAGAAGATGTCATGTTAAATGATAAAGCTATTGAATCTACTGAAACTAATGTTTCTGCTTTAAATACTTTTGAATTAGGTACAATGACTTCTTTCTTACCAACTCCAATCATTGAAGATGAAGAATTGAAACCAATTGTCAAGAAAGCTAATGCATCCAATCGTGTCTCTAAGATGAAATCAGATGAAAAGATTGATCATTTAGGTGTCGTTGCTTACAATCGTAAGACACGCACCGCCCCTCTAACTCCTGTCATTACTAAGTCTGATGATCCAGTTGCTATGAAAAGAGCAAGAAACACAGAAGCTGCAAGACGTTCTCGTGCTAGAAAATTACAAAGAATGAATCAATTAGAAGATAGAGTCGAAGCATTATTATCTAGAAATAATGAATTAGAAAATGAGGTAGCTAGATTGAAAAGTTTATTAAATTTACAATCATAGATTTCTTCTTCTATATATTTATCGTTATCTAAAATAATTTTTAATATTACTATATTTTATTTCTACCTTTTTATTTATACATATACACATATATATGCTATTTACCCACCATGTAATGTAGAGGTGAATGAAATGACATCACCATCTTCAATCTCATATTCTAATTCACCTTCCAATTCCCAATCAGCATCATTAATTAAAGTAATGATTCCAGGTCTAACTGTATCATCCTCAATGAATACCTCTACATCCTTTGGATTATCAATCATTTTATCAACTAAATAATCTAATAAATCCTTTATGGTAAAGGCATCACCATTAGTAGGGATATCTAAATCATACGTACGTTGCTTGTTAAATACAACATCTAGACCACCTAGGAATTCCACTCTTAATTTAACCATATTGTACCCTCTCACTTGTATATATCTTTGCTTAGTAATTATAATATAGCCTTATTATATGAAAGAACGATGAGGAAACCTTTGCTTATATATGAAAAATTCGAGAGAAGAACAAGAAAAAAAGAAACCGATGCGTATAATAAATCTGCGCGGCACTGGTGAAAAAGAAAAGAGAAATACGTATCGTGAACTATCAAAAAATTGACCCTTTAGATCCCAATACGATCTACCTATCAAGAATCATCATGATTCACATGGTAGTTGACAGTAGGGTATCACTGTTTTGAACTTTGTATAAATAAACTGTATACCTTTTTTTTTCGGTACGGTTCGAATAGACTAGTGCATAACTAAGTGTCCAATGTTTAGTTAATGATGAGCATGTATCATGGTGACTAGTTCTATATATACATGGTGTTGGGTAATCACCTATTATAACATGTTCAGCCACATACACGTAATATGGTGGAATAACCTATCCATCTGTTAGATCGTGCTGTTGTGTCTATTTGACTGCTGTCAGGAACACCTACCTTTCCTGATAGGTAGACAAAGTTGCATATTTCTAGTTAATAGGTAAAAGGTAATGTAATGAGTTTACCTTTTCCATATTCTCATATTGCATTCTTTGATAAATTGATTGGTTTGAAATACTGTTTGTAAGTCTACCTTTTTACCTTTTGCTACCACTGATGCCTTCTAATATTATTTAACAATATCACTATTATATGTTAATTGTAGCTATTGATTATACCTTTTCCTTGATCAAATACTAAATCTAGTTGAACTTTCATTTTCGTTTGTCTCTACGGAGGTTTATCAACTTATTGGTGGTGTGTCGCACCAACCAAAAAGGGTAAAAATAAAACTGACAGGTAGAGCCATTAAAAGATTTACCTTTTTGCTACCTCTGACTGAAGAAACAATGTTAAATCAATAGTAACTAACATAATAACTATTAAGTTTTACCTATTATGAAGGTGTCAAATAGGTAGAATGTTTTATACCCAATTTCAAAAAAGAACGTATATAAGGAATGATAATTTCTCTCTAATTCCAAATTATTTTATCAATTCCATTTCACTAATTACCTTTTCCATTGTTTTGCCCTTTTCAAAATATAACCACCAACAAATAACAAACAAACAAACTAATACTAATTACAAATATGAAATTTTCAAAAATCGCTAGTGCCGCTTCCTCTTTAGTTTTATTAAATGTGTCCACTACCAATGCCATGAATGGTATTCATAGACCAACATACAATGGGCAATTTAGTGATTCCATTACAAACATTACTTCATTTATCGATGATAACTACAATGAAGTATTAGCTAAGAATTGTATTATGTCCATTTATAATTTAACTGAACCAATCAACAATAAATATAGAAAGAGAGCTGAGGTTCAATTTATTTTAATTAAATTATTAGGACATAAATTAACTCATATGATTGAGGATACCCAAGATGAAGATGCTATTGCTTTTGAATCCATTAATTGTGATCAAGTCATTGGTGCTTTAGAATATGCCAACAAATTTGCTCCAAGTGACCTATACAAGGAGGCCGTTAAGCATCTAGCACGGATTTCTAAACGTGGGATGAAGAAGCTTTTAACTCTGTTAAAGAGTGGTGTTAACCGGTCAGAAGAAGATGTCTCCAAAGAGATTGACTCCTTGACCCATTCAGGTTTAACTGAAGCTCAATTAATCAAGAGAGCTAGCAGATTTCCAAGAACTGAATTGTTCTTGAGGCATTTAACTATTATTTTAGTTATTGCCGCTGCTTTGATGGATGCTTGTGGTAACGTTTCAGTGGCTTTATGTCAAACTCTATTAGCGTTCAGTGTTTTGACTTTAGCTTACTGGTTAGTTCAAATCAGCAGAGTATTGTTCGGTATGAATAATTTATCTGTTACTGATATTTTACCATTTTAAATGGTGTAGCTATGTGTTGATATTTCTTTTTCTTTAATGGCAAAAAAAGAAGGTAAAAATAAGAAAGTCAAATTAGAAATATCTTACCTGTGTTCTCTCTCCCTCCCCCTGTTCTTTTTTTTATTAGTACTATTTTTTTTATTTATATCTTACGTTTTTGTTTTTTTATATTATTTATACTTTATACCTTATATACCTTTTTTTATTTATTAATAAGGTTTTTTTTAACACACGTTTTATTAGTTCGATTAGACAGATTTTGAAAGTTACTCAAGAAGTCCTATAGTATTAAACGCTTTAATGATCTACAATTGCATGGAGCATATTTCGAATGTTATTTCTTCGGGACACTTCATAGATCTAGTAGCTGTTACAAGTTACATATCTTATTAATCGGATAGAAAATTAATACTAGTAAATTACAATGGATGATCCTTGTGAAATGACCCATATAATAATATAGAAGACTCAGCATATAGTCAAATGGTTTTCGTAGTATACAAATTAAAGTTTACTTAAAAAGGTGGAAATGTAATTTAATTATATCTAAAAAGTTACACCCTTTATATATACTTGGGTCTATTTTACATGAATACAAACTGCCTTAGTCTTGGTATGCAGATAACGGTTCAGCTATATCAGCTCATGCCTTCTTCTTATTATTGGTTGTGTATGCTGAAAGATCGTTTTAAAAAATACTTCTTGGTATCAATGTGTCGTCACGTTTAATTCTATTTTTTACATTTTATACTATGTGTGACATTATGGTTACGTCTCACATTTTCCCAACAATGTGCTTATAAAAAGAACCAAGGTGTGAAAGCTTGAGAAATCGTTCTATATATTAAATAGTTACAACGTAAGGTTTCCTTATTGAATTGTCAGACATATAGAATACATTGATACGAGCATATATCCCTAAAGTGAACCTACATTATTGAACAGTTTTTGACAAAATTTATTATATTGAAAAAATTCAGAAAAGTTTCAAGAATTGAACATCAGTCATACAACAATAAATACTACTTGAACAGAGATAAAATGATTGTTCTACCTTTAGAATTGAGGTAAGACAGCTTTCCAAGAGATTATTAATAACTCATGAGAAGCATGAGAAGATATTATATAATAAACGGCAAAGTGAAACCTTTCGCAACCAGAGATGATCCTCGCATTCTTCCTCGAGTACCTATTGTCCCCTGAATAAGATCATGATTAAACTTAATGGATTTCTAACTGTTTATCATTATTAATCTATACAATTCATAAATTCTGGATCACGTGACCTCGTTATAGACATATATAGCTATTTCAGTTTCGAAAATTAAGAAATATAGCTCGCATGGCGTAATGGCAACGCGTCTGACTTCTAATCAGAAGATTCTGGGTTCGACCCCCAGTGTGAGTGCTATCTTTCTTTTTTGAAATTTTTTTCACTTTTTATCACTTTATACGATATATTGTAATTTTACATTAATAATTTATGAAATTGTGAAATTGTTAATATTAATGAATGTCTATTTAAATATGCTATATATAACTATTGATTGATTAATCTATCTATGTAAAATAATAATATTGTCTAATTAAATTTGATTTTGATAAAAAGAAATTCTATCATTCCATAATTTTTTCAATAAATCTTTCTTCTTAATCATATTATTTATCTCTTGATCTGAATACCAACCATGAATTTGTAAATTTTTAATAATTGTATCATATTGATTAATTTCTTCATTTTTTAAAGATTTCAATAATTGTAAATATTCCTTCAATGATAATTTTTCCAATTTGATATCCTGTTTATTATTATTTGATGATCCTAATGATGGAGTTGAATTCGTTAATGAATTATTTGATGAACCATATGATGATGGTAATAATGATAATTTGGATTGTTGTATAATTTTATCCAATGTCTTTGAATCATTTGATATTTGATCAGTAATATTTGTTGCTGGTAATAATTTATTATCCCTCAATACAGTTGTATCCAATTCAATATATTTTGGATTAGTTGATGCAGATTGTTGATTATAATGACGATGTTTCCTATCTGAATTCAACGAACTATCCTTTGATGTTGTACGTGCATGTGGGACTCTGATTTGATTAGTTGTTGATGTTCTATATAATCGTTCATTATTAGACGATGTTGAAGTAGGTGTATAACTATGAGTATGTCGTATGACTTCCAAAGGAGATTGAATCTGTGATGATGAATATTGAGTTTGGGTATTGTATAGTTGTGGTTGGATTGAATTTGTAGGAGTAGTTGTATTTGTATTACGATCAGCAGTCATACCAGTAGTAGTTGTGTTTGTGGTAGTGGCAGGGGTATTATTTAAATACTCTGTTGAATTCGATATACTATTACTAACTATTCTTGAAATACTTCTCTTCATTTTAGAACCAAACGATACATTTCTTTTCATTGTTGGTTTTCTCCTGGATGTATTAGTATCATGTAGTACACTATTTGATCTTGTTCTTATAAGAGTATTGTTATCAAATTGTGATGGTGATGCCATGATAGGAGTTGTACCCGATGATCTTGGTGTTTGAATGGGATTTGATTCTTGTCTAGATAATGATTTCATTGAAGCCTTACGTAATAACGTACTTGATGCTCTCCTTAAGAAAGGAATCTTTTTAGTTTGAGCAGGAGTACTTGGTGTAATTATTGAGTTTTGGACAGATAATGAATTTTGATTGATAATAGATTGTGTCGATAATGGAGTCAAATCAGATACACCTAAACCAGACAATGAATCAGAGACGTAAGGAATATAAACATCTGCAGAAAGATCAATTTGTTTCTCCTGTGGTATTGGTATTGTTGTAGTTGTTGTTTCGGGATGATTATTAATGTTTGAAATTTGATATAATTTTTCCTCATTTTTCAAGAAATTCAAAGGTTTTTGTTGTTGTTGATCTTGATCTATTGGAGTTATTGATTTATTTGATACTCTTTTAGTTAAAATTGATGATGATTTATGTGATAATGTTAAAGAAGATGAAGAATTCATTTTTTTATGTTCTTGAAATACGTTTGAAATTTTCTTTGTCGTGTTAAATTCTGGAACATTATTACTATTAGTATTACTAATGGCAGTATTATCTGTAGTAGCATTTGGTGTAGATGATGATGACATTTCAAATGCTTTTGAAAGATCGAAAGATGTATTTATTACGTTATTGAAATCTGTTGGTGAAGATGATATATTATCTTCAGATAAAGGTGTTAACATGATTGGACTACCTTGAGATAAATTCATCATTGTATGTGGAATTCTACTTTCATTATTGTTATTTGGACTAGAATTTGTAGTAGAGGTATTATTATTGTTATTATTATCTGTATCCTGTGTTAATAACATTAAATTTTTAAGTTCGGTATCAGGTGTTGAGTTCGGTGTTAATGAAGAAGGATCTATTAATGATATAGGTGTATAAGAATCTGTACCGATTGTAGTACTTGAAGTAATATTATTATTATTTTGTAAAGTGTTGCTATTGTTATTATTATTATCATTGTTATTATTACTTGAATTTGTTAAAGAAGCTGTTAAATTTTGTGTATCTAATTGTAAATCTAATGCATTTGGTAAAGGTGGTAATAAAGCTAATTCTTCATTACTAACAAATTTATCTACCGTTATTGAACTTGTTGATAAAGGTATTGAAATCTCACCATCTTTTAAACTTTTATTCATACTATCATCATTATTTGTAATATCCATACTGTTATTATTATCAATATTTTGTTGATGTATTATTACTGAAGAATTATTTGATGATGATTCCGAAGACATAATAATCATAGTTGAATGTTGAATAGTCTTATTATCTTCTTCTAGATCGTTATCATTATCTATATAATTTTGTTTATTATCTATTGTAATATTATGTTCATCATCATCATCATCATCATTATTACTACCATTTTCATCAGTTAAACTAGTATCAAAATCAATAGTTTCTTCTTTAATATCTGTGAGTACAGTATTTATATTCGTACTGTTGTTGTTATTGTTATTGTTATTATTCTCTTCTGTAATCATCATTGCTTAAAATTTATAGTTATATTTCCTGTTTTCTATTAAAGTAATTTTAAAAAACCAACATATATAAAAAAAGAAAACACTCTTAGTTATTTTGTTGCATTCTCTTGTATGGAACTTTTCTAATATTTCAATGTATATATGTAAATGAGTTGATAGATTTGTTATCGGTGCTTGTACAGTTATATAATAATCTCAATACAGCTGAAATGGAATATTATGTAGATATAGCAACTAATTAGCTCATCGCTTATTATTAAATGAAATATCACCACCAGTTAAAACACTCACAAGATGAAAATGATATATAATTTTTCACTCATCTCATCGTTTCAATATTCACACCGACAAACAGAACAATCGACAAAAGAAAATTTTCTGACAGCGCGCGCCGTCTCCCGCCTCCCGCCTCCCGCCTCCCGCCTCCCGCCACTTTATCCATCCTTTCAATGTACGTAGAAGAGACACCGTCTTAGATTTGAAGCAAGTGAGCAGAAGGATATCAATATCTGGTGAGTTCAAGATAATATAATATGATATAAAAGCAATATATATATATATAGGATAGGATAGCATATGGTATCATACAGGGATGAACGGAGTTTATATATATAAATTGTAATATTACTGTTATGGATTGTAACAGATATGGTGATGAAATAAATATTTGCCAGGTGTTCTTGTATATTGTGAAGTATGCCGTACAACATGATAGTACACTTAGTATAATAATAATAATAATAATAATAATAATAATATCAATATTATTCGCTATTAGTTTAATGACACACAATCATATACCATATACGACTTGCTATATACCGATAGATAGACAAAGATTAACATTTAACCATTAATATGTAACACGAAACAAGATGTGATAATGTATATATATGTATGTACATACTCACTCACTCTGCTCACACTGCTCGCTCACACCGCACGCGTAATGAAGAAAAAAAAAGGAATTGTGTGAATGAATGAAATATCTGAGAACGCGTGAAAATAACACGTTGACATCTCTTTGTCTCTGTTACGTACTTTCATTATGTGAGAATTAAGGTATCTTGTTCTTATAGTTCACCTTGGAACTAGCTTGTATTAGTACTAGTTTTGTTGTTGTAGTTGTAGTTGTGATGATTATGGAATACGTGTATTCAATTTTTATTATTATTACTATCATTATTGTTTTCGTAATAGTTTAGTTAGATTCAATTTATATATATTATTTGAAAGATCTCATATTATATTATATTTGTAATTACTATTTAACATTTTCTTTCTTTCTCTTTTTTCCCATTCTGTTAATTAGTAACTGAACAAATACTATACAAACAATTCTAATATTCAAAGAAAAAAGATGTTAGGTTTACGTTATATACAGTGTTTCTTACTGTTATTATGTTCAATAATTGTTAATGTTAACGCAAAATCTGCAATTGGTTCACGTACTTTAATTGTATTCGATGATAGAGTCGATGATTTATCAAATTATTCAAATTTTTTCAATTTATTAAAAGATCATGATTTTGATATTACTACTTTAGAATTATCAGATAAATCAACAAAGATTAATTTATTTGAAAAGGATACTAGATTATATGATAATTTAATTTTATTCCCTGTTAAAGGTAAATTATATAGTAAACAATTAGCTGCTAAAAAATTAATTCATTTTAATGAAGATGGTGGTAATATTTTAGCTTTAACTATACCAAAGGTTTCCTCTGATCCAATTCATTTATATTTAAATCAATTAGGTATTTATCCATCTCCACGTACTCAATCTTTAAAAGATTTATTCCAGGATTCAAAGAATAATAACAACTTACAATTTACAGCTAACGAATCAATTGAAAATAAAATCATTTATTCAAATGAAAATGCTGAAGATTCTATTTATAATTTCGGGGATTCTGTTTCTGCTGCATTATTAGATAATCGTGAACAAATTATTCCTTTATTAAAGGCTTCAAGAACTTCTTTCACTAGTGGTAATAAGACACGTGAAATTAATTGGACCGATGGTACTCAAGGTTATTTAATTGCAGGGTTCCAAAATTTAATTAATGCTAGATCTTTATGGTTAGGTTCCGTTCAATTCTTATCTAATGAACATTTTAAACAAAATTTAGATTTGATTAATGATTTAATTCAATGGAATTTCCAAGAGAAAAATATTATTAAAGTAACTAATGTTAATCATTATCATACTGAATCTAATTTATCTTATGATGAATTACCTTATAAAGTTACAGATAATATTACTTATACAATCTCTTTATCTCAATGGGATGGTTCCAAATGGATTCCTTTCATTACAGATGATTTACAATTCGAATTAAGACAAATTGATCCTTATTATCGTATCACTATGAAACCACAAGGTATCTCTCCAATCGATCCTCAAGCTGAATTATATTCTACAGGCGATTTCAAATTACCAAATCGTCATGGTATGTTCACTTTCTTAACCAATTATCAAAGATCTGGTCTTTCCTTCATTCATGAATCTGATGTTAAAGCTATTCGTCATTTAGCTAATGATGAATATCCAAGATCCTTTGAAATTCCAAACGCTTGGGTCTATTTAGCTTCTATCGCTACTGTTATCATTAGTTTCATCGCTTTTGTATTATTCTTCATCGCTACTCCTGCTTCTGTAAGTGAAGGTGTCACCACAGCAAAGAAGACTAACTAGATTCAATTTAAATAAATTTAAATTTATATATCTTTCTTTACATATACACTGTATAAAAACAAAAATCGTATTAAACAAAAAAAATTGTTTATTTTTATCTATATATTATATCTATTGTTTAACAACTTGGATCTTATTGTCTTTCTTCCAAGTCTCGAATTCTGTAGCAATCTTAACTAAATCTGCCTTCATTTTACTTATCGTATCATTCAAATTATCTCTTTTAACTGTAAGGATTGGTTTAGTGGTCTTAACATCACTTTGTACCAATGCACCACCAATCATTCTATAACATTTCCGATCATCATCTGTTTTACTCAATGTATCAATCACTACATCATGTTCTTCTAAATCATGACCTAATTCAATAATCTTATTTTGTAAATCCTCAAGTGATTGTTTATAATTATTATACGTTATTTGAAACGATTCTATCAAAAAGAAAAAATATATATATTAAGTTAGTAAAAACAAACAAAAGCAACAATTCACCACAATATATAAATACTTACCATTGACTCTATTCATCTTGTAAACTCAGCCTGATTGGTCTGATATGTATATCTTTATCCTATAGGCGTATGGTTCCTGCCCATACATAAACCTTCAATTTATATTACTTTTCTCACTTGCTTCTATTTTCCCATTTTTTTCACTGTTCTCTCATCTTCCTTCCTACTGCGCGATCCAACGGTATATAGCAACGTACCAAAAAATACTATAGTGACACCTATATAACTTGTAAAGGATAACTGACTCTTATATATAATGACACTAAGTAATAAACTAATGAATTTACGAACTGTTAATATCACAGACAACGTAAGTGCGTTCGTATGACTCGCAAGGATATTCACACCACGGATACAAATATTCTGTGTCAGTACATTGATCACTAACATAATATGATTTCTTGTAATTCCTGATCCAATACGAAACATCCGATTATATTCAATAATTATTGATTTGTGATCATTGATTATGAAGATCGGTAATGATAAGAAATGGGTATAGAAGAGATTCTCTTCCCAATGTTTCCCATATGTCTTGAATGTCCATTCGTTGTAAACTGATAATAATGCAGAACTTAATGAAGATATAACAAGCATACATAATCCAATTAGAAATATGGGATCCCTCCCATATTCCAGATCATTGTTCGCTTTCTTATTGAGTAATCCAGTAATATCCTCCATTTTAAAATCGTGGTCCCTATATAAAGAGGTAATTATTGCACCAATGGTCAATATCACTGCTGCAATAATTTGTAACTTATTATATCTTTTGTTATTGACTAGCCAACTGATTATCATAGTGATAACAACACTAAAACATCGAAAGACAATATGTAATGGGATCGAAATATGATATTTGAATACACTATTATTCGTATATGAACTGATATAAAATAAAAGTACAGACCATAAATATACTTTTATAGGGACATGTAATGGTTTAAACCGTGGGAAATAAAATTGATCCGCTGTCACAAATTGCGGTAATAATGTCAATGAAACGAAAATAAATTGAACAAATGTGACAAAGAGTCCAATATTTGATTCTTTATTCTTAATTAAGGATTCTAAACTTAGTACATTAGTACAACAACCGCCAAATACATACGTTAACCCATAGAGGACCGAACTGCTGGCCATTGAACAAAGTAATCCACACAGTTGCTTCCTGTCACCACTGTGTTTTAAGTAAGGAACTTTCTACTCACAGCATAGTGTTATTATTCTTCTTTAAATAACTTGATTAATAAGTCATGTTTTTACCATAATACGTAGTCTAACTTTTCCCTAAACAGCGATACGAAATGAGAAAAAAATAAACTTACGAAAATGTCAATAAGGACAAACACAACAAGCTCCAAGAAGATAGTCATCTGTAAGTAGTGGACTTATTTTTGTATGGTATTTAAATTGTTGATTTCAGAAGAGTGATAAAACGACAAAGTCATTAAACTGACCTTCTCCCAATAAGATAGATATGAAGTTCGAAACGATTGAGGGAAGTCAATCATATACGAAACTTAAGACATTGCCACCATTTGTTAGAACTCAGGATGTTTTATTTGTTTCGATATTTGCCCATGTAAAGGAAGAAATGGATAATGTTACTGATGATTTGAAATATGTTCATAAGATAATTCAATCAGATATTAAGAATGAAACTGAACAAATGACGAAATTAGATGAAAAATTAAGAAATTCTGCAAAGAGAATTAATCATATCTTTATAAAGAATCAAAGATTTAGGGATAAATATGGTAGTAATGCATATGGTTCTAAAAAAATTCAAATCCTGAAAGAGAATGTAGCTACCTTAGAAGAAAAATTCGATAGCATTGAAACTATAGGTGATCAAATTTTGAATTATTTTATTGAAACTGATAGTAAATTGACTGAGAATCATCGATTATTGAAACCGGATGTAATTAATGAAAGACATTATCCAACTATTTTTGCACTATTAAAGGAGAAGCATCCAGAAGTATTTGAACAAACAGAACAAACAGGAAAAAAATTGGAAGATATCGACAACTTAACAGAGACTGGGATACGACCAGAAAATTCTTTGGATAATATTGAATCAAAACATAATTCAACAGCGAACGAAGAGATTCCATCAAATTCTACTAGCACTGGTGCATCCACCCTTGATCTGGAGCAGAATGATATAGGAAGCGATAGTGAATCTAATAGGGATGCAATGAATATTGAAAGTGACAAAGATATCGACCGTTCTGATCATGAGAGAAACGGCCTTAATGACAGCTATCATAATGAAGACTCTCCAAGAGAATCCACCACAGATGATATAAAAACAGACACAAAACAAAATGATAAGAACAGTTTAAATGAGAATCTAAACGATCCGCTAGGTAAGGAGGTCCCAATTTATAATTCAGACGATGATACACACTTTAATGGTAATGATAATGATGGTAACGTAAATCATAATGACGCAAACGAACTAGGATTAGATATAAATTCACCAATCTCTCCTACTATATCCAATGAGAATGAAAGTAATGAAAATGAAACTTTAATTAGTAGCACTGCTTCAAGTAAGGAATCGAAGGCCTCAGTGTTGACAACTGCGGATATAAACAAAATTAAGACCTCACTTGCAAATCCATTCACATTAAGATCATTTAAGAAACCTAGTAAAGCTCAGACCCTGACAGTAATGGAAAACGTTAGTGCGTCTGATATAACAAGTTCTAATATTTCAGGTGAGAACCTTACGCAAAATTTAGGTAAAATATAAGTACATATTTCATAGTCTATATTTATTTATTTTTACATAATCTTATGTAAAATGCATGCATTTCTTCCGTTTTTTTTCTTCAATTATTGCAATGGTTGTTGTGAATAATGTAGCTAAATTAGAATCTAGCAGGATGCTTTTGATCCAATACTTTTTGAATAATGTCATGGAAAATAGGATGAATAGATGATTCGCTATATGATTCTGATAGAGTCTTTTCAGACCTCTTTTGATTCTCTATCATATCAACAAATTGTGGATCAATTGGAATATTGCCTAAATAAGGTACAGAAAACTCGTCTGCAAGGGATTTACCACCACCACTTGAGAAAATATTCGTACATTCAGCGCAATGAGGACATATAAAA
Source organism: Maudiozyma bulderi (assembly GCA_031590215.1). Taxonomy (NCBI): domain Eukaryota; kingdom Fungi; phylum Ascomycota; class Saccharomycetes; order Saccharomycetales; family Saccharomycetaceae; genus Maudiozyma; species Maudiozyma bulderi. The sequence continues at coordinate 459,053 of CP134446.1, forward strand.
CCAGACATATTCTCTACAATACCAAGGATCTTCAAATCAATCTTCTTACAGAAATTTAGCTCTTTCTTGACATCGGCAGTTGCCACACCTTGTGGAGTTGTAACAACAATGGCACCGTCAGGTCCCGAGAATCTTAATTGCTCAGCGATGGAAATATGTTCATCTGAAGTACCTGGTGGAGTATCGATCAGTAAATAATCTAGTTCACCCCATGCAACATCCTTGACAAATTGTTTAATCATGGCAGTCTTCTTAGGACCTCTCCAAACAACACTATTTCCCCTATCTCCTAATAAGAATCCGATAGATATTACACTTAATGAGCCCTTACCGTTAGTCTTTACATCAACTGGTTTCCAACCATTGCTATCTTGATATATAGACTTGTCCTCTAAACCAAACATTCTGGGTAAAGAAGGTCCCGTTAAATCGATATCCAGGACACCTACTTTATAACCCATTTCACATAATGATAAAGCTGTCTGCGTTGTCACAGAACTTTTCCCTACACCACCTTTACCAGATAGGATTAATATAATATGTTTGATTTGTGCTAAGGATGGAGCAGGACCATCGTTCTCTTCTTCTCCAAATTCGCTCATTATTGTATTGTTCTGTTAATGCAGTTTGAGAATGATGATATCAGATATAGTTCAAACGATCTGGTATGTTATACTGAAAGAAAGAAAAGATAAAGAAATAAAGTGGTTTGGTTAATAAGTCAAATATATATTAATAACACCCGAATGAAGAAAAGAAGTAAGATGATAAAGTATAAGGGACCCATTCAACGATGAGTACGTATTTCTTTTTACATTCTCTTTCATAGTTTTGTCAGCATTCGATTAATAAGCTATTGTAAAATTTGTCAAGTTTTCGATCCTTCTGATTATTAATCAAAGTTTTCATGCAAGTCATTGTAAACCTTCTTCTTAATAAACTTTCCCTCAGAGGGAAACTCAGAACGGAACAGGAGAAACCGCACAATTAGAGATGCCCCGATTTGATACCCCCCGAGACTTCTCTCTGGGAGGAGAGAAGAAGAAGAAGAAAAAAAGAATATGACAGCGGGCCCTCCTTCTAGCACAGTGGGAGAATTTCTCAATGGGATTTGATTCCCGGCTGATTTAATGACATTCTGTCATATTTTATTAGCATAGAATGATACAGAATTTCAGTTGAATTCAGTAAAGAGAATGAATGACAAGGATTCTCGATATGGTAGTGTCAGTAATGAATGTTGAACGGTAAGAATTTTTTTGAAATTGTATCTGTTTCATTAAGCTAAATTATCTATTAATTACATTTTCTTTTCTTTATTTAATTTATATATAATATTACAAGTAATTAAATTGAAGTGGATATTCGACGATACTATATGCCAATTAATTACAAATCTTGTTGACTTATTTTATTCTTTATTACTATATTTATCATGATAGAGTACTTGAATTAGTACTGCCCGAGCGATAATTTTTCGATCTAGAAAAGTCAAAAGAAATGTAGTGGTTGTCGTCAATTCTATGCAGTCTTATTTTTTTTGTTTTTGTTTTTTTTTTGTTAATATTACTATTATTTTGGATAGCAATGATTTTGAATAAATTTTTGTATGTTTAGCGATGCCCTTGATTCAAATTTGTTGAAGGGTGGCCGTTATTATTGGGGGTACTTTCGAGAACATTTGATGCACCTGTTCCATTATGATTCATGGCAGAACTCATTACATGACCATTGGTACCATTGTTTGTACTATTAACACTTTCATTGGATGGCGCATTAGCAATATTAGATGTAGTATATGGCATATTCGAATACATATATGTCACATTAGGACCTGCACCAGGAACTTGATGTTGATACTGTGGTAACGATTGTGCTTGATATTGATACATTGCTGGAACAGCCTGTCCATGAGGTGTACTAGCATATCCTGATTGATTGCCATTATTAGCTGCGTAAGGCATTTGTTGCGATTGTACATACTGTTGCTGTGGTTGTGGTGGTAGTTGTTGATGTTGTGGTAAACCCTGTGATTGTTGTGGTTGTTGTGGTTGACCTTGTGTCAATGCATGATTTTGCTGAGAATGTATCTGCCCTTGTTGTAAATGCACCGAGCCATAACCGTTATTCATAGCTACATTAGGTACTGTACCATTTGATTTACCATTTATATTCATAGGTGAAGGTATGACAGCCGGATTACCAGCTTCTGAAGGACCAGCATTTGCATTTGGACCATTCTTCCCAAAAGCAGAATTGCCTCCATAGTAGGACATGTTTACGTTAACAGGGTATACAGGGTAAGGACCAGCATTATAAGTTATCGATGATAAATTACCAACGGAGTTTGCACTTGGGATACCAGGTGTACTTGAAGTGCCTTGTTCATTTTGAGAATAATATGAAGATGGTACTGCACCAGAATTACTATTACCTGCCGTACTTTCTGAATAACCTTGATTATTGAATGGTGTACTTGAAACATAATATGGGTAAGAACTGACAGCTTGCACGTTTCCTTGGGATTGACCATTTGGTTGTCCCTGTTGAGATTTTTGTGCATGAGCTTGAGACTGGTATTGTTGTCCCTGTGGCTGTTGGCCTTGCTGACCCTGTTGCGGTGGGCCTTGCTGCTGTTGTTGTTGGTGCTGCTGCTGTTGTTGTTGTTGTTGTTGCGAGCCAGCATAATCAGAATAAGTTGTTGAATTTTGGTAACCATAACCATTGCCCATCATTTGACCATTGCCATTCGGTATAGCTCCCTGTTGGACATAATATCTATTCTGCGGGTTGGGTGATTGAGGAGCATATGGATTCGCTGAATGTAGTAATGTAGAGGATGTTGATTGGAAGTCCTCATTCTTGACCAATGGATTTCTCCCATTTTGACCAATTTTATGATTAGCAGAACTATTATTATTATTGGAATTATTACTACCATTGTTACTATTGTTGTTGTTACCCATCGACAGTGTCTCAATGTTCTGATGACCGTAAGGAATCATGTGGTTTGGATTACTGCCAGCAGTATTTATATTAACCATTTCCATATTACCCATTGGCGTACTAGATGGAGTTAATGATTCAGTCTTGTGATGACCCTTCGTATTGCCTAGCGTTGTATTTTCCATTGCTGTTATCAGCTCCATTGAAGGCCTAACATTTCTAAAGAAAAGAGAATCCTTTGGTGTAATTAATCTATTTTGTTTAACATCTTCTGTGGTATAATAAGAAATGATATGAAAATTTTCATAGTAATTATAAGGAGGACGTTTTAAACTTACCGATATTGTCTTCTTCACTAGACCAGTGTATTTTAAAGGATGTACAGACCTTAATGAAGAAGTAGGAGAATTAGGATTACTTCTAGTATTGGAATTGTTATTATCGGTATTAGTAGAATCCTGGTTAATAGATGTCTTTACTAATGGTGGAAGTTTTATCCTTGAACTAGCTTTTCTTCTTGCAATTGAGGATGGGCTATCTTTATCAATTTCCTTATAAATTAAGAATTTGTTAGCAATTCTAGACGGCGACCAAGAGACACCATCTGTCCATCTTTTAATTCCTGATATTTCTTCGATGAATACAAATATATTTCCAGAGATGATCAGATAAGGTCTTTCGATTTCGTAGGGTCTTCTTGGGATATGTTTTAATTTGCCGTCTAATGTAGCTTGAAGTATTAGAAGAGCGTCATTTTCATCTTCTATATAGCCTTTAAATGTTGGTTCGATATCCATTTAGAGAAGGGTATGTATGGAGAATTGATGTTTAATGTGAAAAAAAGGAAAAGAAAGTAAATCAATTGATTGTGACAAATTATTGAATAATATTACGATGTAATCAATGATAGGCAAACGATTGTTTATTTTTATTCTTGTTCTGGTTTATTTGTTTTTCTTTCCACTTCTTCTCAATCTTCCGAAGGTCCTAGTTGAATAAACTGTGGATTAAAATGAAAAAATGGGGAAAAAAAAATGAAATCTTGAAATTAACAAATAAAGAATTTCGATAAGAATGTAACTATGCAATACTCAATTCTTCTTCTTTGTTAATCTTTTATTCTTTACAGAGGCAATAATAATGTAATTGAATCTATTTTGCTCTCAGCTTTGTCTTATTTTTGTCTTGTTGTTCCGGTTAGCTACTAAATTTTTTCTACACTCTCGTTTCTCGCTTGTTTGTTTGTTTGTTTTTTTCTAAGATAATCTCGGGGATTGGAGTTGTGAAATTCTTTTCTCGAAAAATGTGTGGGATCTCACTGAAAGTTTGGTGAAAATTTAATTTAAAATTAAATAATAAATAAACAGAAAATAGAAGGTAACAACTGTTGATCCAGTATCTGTAAATTTGATTTAGGAATGTAATTTAGAAATCTTCAGTGTTGTATAGACAGTAATAACTATCTGTAAATGTTTCTCTTTGTGTAATGCTTCTTTTGTTTCTGTTTTGTTACAGATTTGTTAGGAACTTGATGCAAGAATGTGACTAATCGATATTAATTAAAGGTTAATGGAAACTCGATATTGGAATAGGTTTGTTTAAATGAAAAACTCAACAAATTTATTCAGAGGATTTGGGTTTCGAAATTTTTTTCTTATATTATCGTTTATAAGTGAATGATCCCCTTTTTAATTTGATATTAGAAAGTAAGGAAACAATTGATAAATTTGTCTTGGGTTTTTGGTTGCAGTTAGAACAGGAAAACGAAAGAATGTTGTGCAGATTTTACCAAATTGACACTAATTGATCTTTGATGTAAATTTGTCAGAAGTGATCGTTTTAGTTTTTAAAGAAAAAAATATTCTTTTGATTTTCAAACTTTCTTTATTTGTATTGTAGGTCAGTTTTTTTAATGGTCTTTTTTGGAACTGAACCTAGTCTTTCCTAGAATGTCTTTTCGTTTAGAATTTCAATTGATGTGAAGTAAAAAAAAATGCCAAAATAAATATTAATTGTTTTGATCTTGTTTTTTTTTAAAATTTAGATTTTTCTTTTGTTATGACTCTTGTTCCTAAATATGCAATGGCCTCCTTCAAATAATGTAAAAGTAAAATTAGAATTACAATATAAATGTAAAAAACAATATTGGATTAAAAAAATGAAAAGTAAATAGAAGAAAGGGATAGAAAAATTATATATATATAATTGAATATTCAAAATAATTAAAAGTTAATATATTATTACTATATTAGCAAAGATGCGAAAAGAGAATAAGATGCGACAAGAATTAGAAGAAGTAGGAAGAAGTCACTCCATACCTGATTTGCAGTTTTCATTTTCACAAAACCTACTTGAATGCATCCTATATATATAAATGTCTGTATAACTAGGTATATGTTTATGTAGTTTATTTTATCTTTTTTGATAATCTTGAGGCCAGTCAATTTAATCTAAAATATGAATCAATTGGAAAGTAAAATTCTAAAATCGAAAAGAAAAAAAGAGAGAAAGTGGCAGTAATAATAAGGGCGTAGAAGCTGTCGGTTCCTTTCATACTTTTTTTTTACTATTTATTTTTTTTTACTATTTCGAAGCACTAAGGGATGTCTTCTTACATGTTCAAACTCTCCTCTCCAATTCAAGTCCTCCTTTACTCTTCTGCTTGTAATTCCTTTTAAACTCTCTCTCCTTGGACGTAGGATTATATACTCTATTCGATAACACAAACAATGAAGGGTACAACTTGCCAATGTAAATTAAAGAACTTGCAGATGTAGATGTATAATATGGTTGTAATTTTAAAAAGAGAGAGAAAAAGAAAAAAAAAAAAAAATGATGTTCATCTAATCCTCAATGGTTTTCTCTGTTCAAATTGTGTCTTCAAAGTAAACAGATATATTAAAATGGAGAGAGAGCAAAAGGAAATAAGAATAAGAATAAGTTACTTTATCTGCTGCGGACCTCTCTTCGATACTTTTCCAATAATAATAAAAACTGGATGAAGTAAGGATACATTTATCTAGTCTTAGAAGACTAATTTTCCTCGAAGAAAAGAAGAAGAAATGGATTAAAATAATTTAATTTTTCACTATACTCGAAAGATGAAAAGTTACTGATTGTCTGTTGTCTTACAATTTTACCTCTCCCACATCAATTCCTTTAATCAAAGAAACACTTTTTTTTTCTCTTAATTTTGGTCTCTTCTCCATAACTCTCCGTGCAACCAATTTACCGTCCCACTCCCCTTTGTTAAAAACTAAAAGAAACCAGATGTCAATTGAAAATCCAAGTAAAATTAATGCACGACTAAAAAGGTCCTAATTTCTTACTATAAATCCAATTTACTTTCAAAATATAGTAGAAGATAATTATATAAATATATAAATGATGCTTCTACAGTAAACTAAGTCATAAAAGAGCCATAAACAAAAAAAGATTAAATTAAATTAGATTAGATTATAAGGGAAAGAGACCTGTCATAAAGAGATTGAAGAAAGAAGTTACAAACTCAGAAGTAAAATGACCAGAAAGGGCATAAGCCCCTTCGTTTCTTTCTCATCTTATTGTGTAAATTTTACTTTAAAATTTCAAATTATTGTCGTGTCTATCTCCATATACTTTTTCAATTTTTTGCTAATCTTGCCTCTCATTATTCTTTTAAACATAGGATGCATATATGATTGTTGTCTATAGTTTCAACTAAATTCAACTTATTCGCTAAAGAAAGGTAAACCAAAATATGAACAGTCGGAAGATTAATATTTAATTGAAATTATTATATTGTTCTTTCCACGGATTTATTCTGTTATTTATTGAAATTTGTTATTGTGCTTACTTAAAACCTAAGTTTACTACTACGATCTGATTGGGGAGACTAAAACAGAAATGGGAATTCCCATTTGGTAACAAATACTTGCAGTAACGGGTGACTTTTCCATTTCTTTTTTTCTTTATTTTGATTTCGTCCATGGATTAATTGCACCATTGATTTGTTACCGAACGGAATCTTTTTTATTTTTCTTTCATTCCGAGAATCGATCCGGTAGATTAGTTTGTGGTAAAAAAAAAATTTCTTAAATAAGTTAAGAAGTATCAAATAAAATAAAAGGTTTTCCAAGAAGAATGAAAATATAAATTAGGAACCTTGTCCTGGGTACTACGGCACAGTTTCTTATGTTTTTACTTTCACAAATTACTGGTCTAAGAAATAGTCGTATGACAGATATAAAATTATACTTGTGCATCAATTCTTATATAATAAATACTCTTCTCATTCCTATTCCTTTTTTCTCTTCATTATATCATTACAGCATATTGCATATATTTTAGATTGTATTCTTCCCATGGGTTATTGACCCCTTTCTTACTCCTGTATTTCATGTTCTTTATTTACCTAACTTACAACACTATCCTCCGGAAATACACAGCACCATCAATTCTTCGTACTGGTTGGTGTACGGCCGGTCTTTTTCTTTTGTTTTGTTTTGATTTCTTTTTTCTCTCTCTCTCTGGCTCTATTTAAAATATGTCAGAACAAAAATTACGTAGGATACCTGCATACACCAGTCATGTACGGACTTTTGTATATAACTCAATTTATTCTTATTTCTCTTCCCTTATTTATTTTATTTGTTCATTGCTTTAAAAGTATGTTACGTACAGATCATTATATTTAAATAATCTGATATATACTACGGTTATATTCTGAATCATCTTTTTTTTTCCTCCATTATCTTATTAACCTTACAAGGTATTATAATTACTGAGATATTAATTATAATAATGTCATCTTTGATTGGATCTTTATAATATATTGAAAACATTCACACGTTACTTACTAATTAATTCATAATCTGATCAATAAATTAAATAGCAGAAAACTTATTCATTAATTAATTAAAGAAATAGATCAGGAATAAGCAAATAGAAAAAGTAAAGAACAACTTGAGCAAGAGACAGACAGACAAAAGAGAAATATTCTTGAACAAGTAACCTTAAAGTCTCGGCTATCTTTCTTAATATAGCCATTTTATCTCTTAGTTAGTCTGAAGACATCAAATAATCAGCAATTGTTATCAGCTGTTTTATGCTTTCTTTCCCCTTAGATCTGCCAAATGTCCTATTTTCCTCTTTTATTTATTAATACTCTCCGTAATTTGTGTCCCTTTCTCTCTTGTCTTAAAGAAAGAAAAAAGAACCGAAGCGCAATAAAGACATTATTAAACAATATTTGACAGTGTCAGAAAGTTCAATTTTCTATAAGTGACCCCTACGATGTACTCATACAATACACCATTGTGACGTACAGATAAGATTATGATAAAGGTATCTTTGCCAATTGACATTACGGAATAAAACTTTAATATAATTACTATTGTTGTGTTTTTTTCGTGTATTGTTTTGAGACTGCTTTTGTAATTTATTTTAATTATATTATAATTCACTCAGACACTCTTACATAAACAGGTGTAGGATTCTAATTCTTTTTTTTTTTCAAATGAAAATATTGTAACACATGTTTGGCGTATTGTATTTTATTCGAATTATTGAATTGTGAACATACTTGAATAACAATGATTTATGACAGCTTGATTTTGTAATAATAAGATTATACAGAATATAAGGAAATGCAGTCTACAAGGATGGATTTTAAAAATGACATTTATTACTGTTATTTTGTGCAGACGGTACATTGTTGGCTCTTAATTCTCTTGTGCTCTCACTTCAGAAGTAAATCCTTTTGTTTATATTTCCATTGCACTTACTGTTGTCATCAAAACAAAATAACTTGGTTGCTTAATTTTCGTGTATCTTTCAGGTGAAGTTTAATATCAACGGACATTATGTACAGTTCTTTCATTGCCCATAATGCAAAGATGCAACTCTTAAAGTTATTTCTGTATAAATTCTAAAGAAGAAAAAAATCACAAATGTTCCGCATAAAAGTACGGTAGATTGTATACTGCGGAAATTCATGGTAAAATAATAACTAACTCATCCCCACTTTTAAAATGAAATGCCCTTTATTTATGTAAATTTTAAAGGTTAACTTGATGCCTAACAAATAACATAAAATAGAAAAAAGGAAGAAAGGAAAAGCTTACTCAAGTAACCAAATCAACAGACGCGTATTTTATCTTATTATTTGAATAAAACAACATTTCTTGGATGGTTACATCTTTTCCTTTTTGTCCGACGTGGAATACGTCTAAAATTGATGCTCTCTTAATTTTGGAATAATTCGATTTACAGAATTTTAATTATTCTTGATTATGTGTTTATGTTTCCAAAAAAAACTATTCATAAATTTCTTCGAAAAATATAGTGTTGAGCCCTCAATTAATTCGAATTTATCATGATAAGAAATGTTTGGTTGTGCCACGGATTTTAACAGTACCAATCGTCACTAATAGTTTCGAATTATTTTAAAGATATAGGAAGTGTAGGGTTATGTAGGCTATGGAACAGTAAAGTTCAATACAAATTACAAAGACTTAAATGTTTGTGGATTCCAATGTACATGAAAAAGAATTGTTTAAACTTCCGGTAAGTTTGGCAGACACTGAAAACTAGTTCTTTTTTTCTTATTTCCAATTCATCGGTGTACAGTTGGTTTGAAATTGTCTTCATTTGTCTTATTTTGAATGGTAGTCCATTTTATTTGCGAATGAATGACACACTGGTTTTCCTTTCTACTTTAATGGTTTGCCAACATTTTTCTGAAGGTAAAATGACAATACAAACATCGCAATTACATAACTTGGTAAATCTCAAATAACGGCAAAAAAAAAATATTTATCTTCATTTATTTTGCATATCGGAAACATATCTTTTATTCCTGATTATACATGGGGTGGGGTTTAAAAAGCCCACCCCACCGTGGGCTTTTAGCGGGGGTGGCCCATTTTTCGGAAAAAAAAAGGTGGGCTTTTGGGGGTGGGCTTTTAGTTTTCTTGCGGGGGTGGGGGTGGGCTTTTTTGTATGGCGAATTTGTTTTGTCAATTAAGAAGATTTATGATGGATCAAAGCAACTTTATACTAATCAAATATATAGATTCAGGCTAGTTTAAATGGATAGTAACCGTTTTAACCAAAAATTGTAGATTTTATGTTATAATAATAGCCTTTTTTTTAGTTCGCCTAATTTTACTACTAAAAATTTACTACGGCCATAAAAAAATATCTAGACACCTCTAAAGTGGAGTCTATTTTAGTATATATGCAATAATTTTGAACTTTGGAGCTGTAAAATAAGTATTCAATAGTTACTACTGTATAATATGTAAGAATAACTGTTTTATTAGGTGTATACTGGGAAACAATTTATAAGGCAAGCTTTCGGCTAATTTTATTTGAACCCTATATAGGGTTGCATAATGGTATAGTTTCCTAAAACAGCAATATTAATTCCTATTTAGGAAATTTTGAAATGGCGGGGGTGGTGGTGGCATGTGGGCTTTTTTATCAGATAAGTGGGCTTTTGGAGGGGTGGGGTTTCATATTTTGGAGGGTCTGCGGGGGTGGGCTTTTCAAAAAGGGGGGGCCCACCCCATGCAGATTCCTGATTGACGGTCCAGAGTGCACTAAAACAGACGTACAGGCAGGTAATAACATTAGTTGATGTCAGTTATTTCTTTTTTTTTTTTACATGAAGGCAAAATTTTCATTCAGAGAAAAAAATGAAAAACGAAGAGAAGAGTGAGTACATGCGGAAAAAAGATTCTTTTTAGTCCTTTTCTCGCGCATATAAAACTTAATTAGACTAATTTCTAAGACAAATGCGGAACAAAATAGAGAATGTTCCTAATAAGCACCGATTTATAATCATACAGTAAAAATTCTGAGGAATAATTAACGACAAGAATATGACATTCAGTAAAAATACACGTACACTTTTCAAAAAGCATTTCGAAAGCAATAATTTTACTACCTAAAAAGGATAGATTTGATTTGAAAACAAATATTCTGACATATTGGTATGTTAATGATAATTTATAGTATTTTGGGAAAGAAATGGATTTAGCAATTCATAAATGATGGTATATTGTTTGTTCATAATGGTTTAAGAAAATAGATTATTGTGAACTACTTTAAAAGTAAAAGAATCATAATGTTCGTACAATCGTTTTTTATTGTCGAATTTTGTCAAATCATGAATTCCATACTATTATAATGGTAAGGGGTTAAATTATATGACTATGCGTTACGACATATTATCTAGATTGTTTATTTCATCTCATAATGCAATAATTATCAGAAATATAAGGACGCTAAATTAGAAAAGAAATATCTTTCTTCAGAAGAGTAAAATTTGTGGAGTTACTATCGATCAAATAAGAATAGAAAAATGAACCCAATATTATATTGTATTACCATATAAATACCAATCTGAGGATATGCAAGTACTGTCACAATTCTAATTCCTATATGTATGTATTGTAGCATTTCCATGGGTTTTGTACCAGGTCACTGGTAACAAGCTAAACTTCTATGCCAGCAGTAAAAAGGTTATGAGTAAAAATATTTGAGGTAGGACAACGGAAGTTTAATATAAATATCAAGCAACATTGTTTTTTATTATACGTGTTACGTTGTAGTAATGTACTGAGCCTTGATATGTCCAATATCCCATGTATTTCTTCAGTCGATATTAGGTGCAATCTTCCCCCACTCCACTAAAATAATAAAGAATCCCTATTTAATAAACAATATGACTAAACATTCACCTCTTTCCAAATGAAATAGCTTGACACGATTGTCTACTTTAAGCTAAATTGTTCTTCTACCAAGTCTCTTTAATAAAATAGTGATATCACCAAAAACATTACGGCGACTTTATCCTTACCAGCATTTGGACTTCTCTATTTTGAATAATGGAATGGAGGTACTAATAATATAAACCATTGTTTTGAAGGTAGTTTAATACTTTGTAACACAATACGGAATTTGAACTAAAAAAAATGTCAAAGTTTATTGAGTATATACGTCCCTTCTGGGAAATATCTATTATCTGGCATATTAAACTTTAAATAGCATCTCTCCATCTTACTCATTTTAACTTTGTCATTGCAATTGTTGTAATCACGTTTAATTTTTTGTAAAATATTTCGAAATAATTAATCGTTACATAACGGATTTGCTCAATCTTGTGTTATCATTGGTATGTGTTTGTCTATCTACCTGTGTGGTATATTTCCAATAATCAAAGTCTAAAATGGTTCTATTGTTATCCTTAAATTTAACCCTCAAAAATTTAAAAGGTAATTAATTAATGTCAACTTATTTATACTTGTACTCAGTGATAATCTGATAATATCCCAAACTGGCGGTAATTCTCTGATTGAACTGATTGTTCGAGAATACCTATATTTCAAAACTATTCAAATGATCCATATGATATTCAAAACTCCTAGAAAACGTTGGATAAAAGGGAAATAGTTGTACATACATATTGTAATAATTATAGCTGCATAGTTTATGTATGACAACAACCGATTATATATATTTTATTTCTGTCGAAGGATAACCCCAGTCGTTCGATTAGAGTTATATAAAGATAAAGGTGTTAGATGAATAGATTGTGTGTGTATGTGTGTGTGTGGTATAATACCTGCCATATAAGAGGATTAAAGTTCACGTTTAACTTGTACTGTATAAGAAATATAAATACCTTTATGAAAGTGGTTGAAGAGCTATAAAATAACGTTTTTTGTCATCTCCAACTAAAAAAAATATGAGGAGTAGACCGTAGATCGGTCTGTCCTATGAATCAAGCCGGCAGTGAAATTTGTTTTTGATTTCACCTGTATGTCCAAAGTTTGGCCCAATTAGTGGAATTTTATTATACCCTCAAAGATTGGGGAGCACGAAGAGAGGATAGTAGACTAAAGGTTGTTGCAAATTTCTTACAGTTTAAGAATAAAGATTAAAGGTACATCAGGATACAGCTAAAGGTTCTTTCATATATAAGAAGACATTTCAAAATTTTAGTCATTCTATTCCAACTAAGAGGATTATTATGTAATTGATTTACATAATAATCCGAGGTGGTTGATTAATTATTTATTTCTTTTCACAGTACTTTCTCTCTTGTTATTTACGGAAAAGATTGGTACATTACTAATTGTTATTTATAATATATTCTAGTACAAGAATATTCCTTCTACTAAAAATTACCATATTTATCAACCATTCTTTCTTTTTATGAAGTAGTGCACAGGTTCCTTATTAACTATAAAATTGTGATAATTTAGGATTTATCTAAATTGGAAAGATTTTACGGATTAGTAAATATTGTCTCACAAATTTTTAAGTATAGTTATTTGGCATCAGATAGTACTCTAACTACCATGCAAGAATATGTTAAGAAGTTAGAAAACCATAGATTAGAAACACATTAAGGTATAAATGTTTGCAGTGATTTAAATACACACAGATGGTCTGAATATATAATAATATTGTAAAATATCACTTTAAATAAATTATTAATTGAAGCCAGATGATAAAGTCTAAACGAATGTACCAAGAATTGTAATTGTAATAGGGTATAATAATTACAAATATGAAAGTGACATAGTTTTTAAAAAAATTAGGTTTGAACTGAAGACATTATACGACCTAGAATAAGAGAAGAAAGAAGATATACACAGTTAAAATATGAGGGACACCTTCCTTCAAAACAAGAAATAGTCTTTATACAGATAATTAACGTTAAAATGCGGGGAAATATGTGTATTATTGTCCAAAGAAGTTCTACCACGATTTTCTGCCTTTATTTCATGCATTTTATTATTTTTTTTCCTTGGAGCTTTCGTCATTTTCGTGACACAAAAAAATTTGTTTCGCTGTCTTATCGTCTACAGAACAAACATAACAAGAAATTGTCAACATTATATAGTACTGAATTAATACGTCATAATTACTTGCATTTTAAATATTTTTAGAGCTAGATTTTGCTGCATCGCATCGCAATAACCAAAATCTGACATTTGTTTTTATACAATCTTTTTTTTATAGTTTTGTGTAAAATATTTGTTTCCGACAATGACGTCTTCATAATAATTATCTTGTCCTCAATTAACAAAACCCTTCTGCCACTGTTGTAATATCAAATAATTCTAACAATTATACTGATTTGAGAGAACTTTTTCTAATATTTACTTTATATTATAATCATTTCCTTTTGTCTTGTTTCAACATCTCAGCGTAACCAGCTATTAAACCATGCTACATTAATATGCTATAAATGGTTACGCCAACTGCTAATACTCAATTCAAATCAAACAAAACAAACAAAACAAGCAAACAAACAAACATTATACTTTAAGCTAAATAAACACCAGCTACTTTTATTTGGCTCTCAAATATTTACTTCATACAATTATATGGGGTTTCAATTGTTCAATGAAACTCCACTAGAAATTATCTCTCAAAGGGTTCTGTTTTACGATATTATTTCGTTAGCTGAATTATTCGTTCATCACATATTTTAAAAATCTGAAATCACTATCAAATAATATTTTAGATTGCTTACAAATACTCTCAAATACTAATATTAGTTTCCAAGTGCAAATTATATTTTAAGTCAATTATTCTATTTACTTTTAAATTAATGGAATAGAATGGCATATGAAACAAATATGTTCATTTATTAATATTGAAATTTTATTCATAGTACGATTTCTATTAAAATGGTGGAAGAAGTTTTTTTATCAATATTTTAATAGTAAATCCAATTCATTCGTTTTAGGCATCTGGGCCACATATAATACCAGAGTTGTAATAATAAGATAACACCACACGCTTACTTTGGGCCATTATACCATTGTTATTATCATAATACATCACAGGCGTACTTTGGGCCTTTAAACTAGAGTTGTAATAATAGGATACCAGGCGTGCTTTAGGCCTTTATACTAGAGTTGTAATAATAGGATACCAGGCGTGCTTTAGGCCTTTATACTAGAGTTGTAATAATAGGATACCAGGCGTGCTTTAGGCCTTTATACTAGAGTTGTAATAATAGGATACCAGGCGTGCTTTAGGCCTTTAAACTAGAGTTGTAACAATAGGATACCAGGCGTGCTTTAGGCCTTTAAACTAGAGTTGTAACAATAGGATACCAGGCGTGCTTTAGGCCTTTAAACTAGAGTTGTAACAATAGGATACCAGGCGTGCTTTAGGCCTTTATACTAGAGTTGTAATAATAGGATACCAGGCGTGCTTTAGGCCTTTATACTAGAGTTGTAACAATTAAATTAGTCCATTCTTTAAGGTACTGGGATAAATCACCAACTTTTTTATTTCTACTATATTTCAAATTCATTCTTTTCTGGCACGGAAAACTTTTCATCAATTGCACGAGAGTTATAATATTACATCAAATTAGCTTTATTACTGCAAATTTTTATTTTCTAAAATGAACATCTACTCATTGACGAAGTTATCCAAACAATGACTTCTGGATCAATAATTTCTAGGGATTTACTCGAACCAACTTTACAGCTATTCAATATTCTATCAATAGTCGCTCAATTATACTTTTTGTTTGTTTGTTTTGTCACACTTTTAATGTTTGCTCCATTACACTTTTAATGTTTGCTTCACAATACTTTTTAATGTTTGCTTCACAACACTTTCGATGTTTGCTATCATGATAATTTTAATGTTTGCTCCATGATACTTCTAATGTTTGCTCCATTACACTTTTAATGTTTGCTATTGTGATACTTTTAATGTTTGCTTCACAATACTTTTTAATGTATGCTATCATGTCAATTCTAATGTTTGCTATCATGATACTTTTAATGTTTGCTTCACAATACTTTTGATGTTTGCTTCACAATACTTTTAATGTTTGCTATCGTGATACTTTAATGAGAGCTCTTTTCCAACCAATGGCACCACTTTACCATTTAATGCTGGCTTTACTACACTATTTTAATACTCACACCACCAATTTTCACTACTAAACATTCCTATTCAACAAAGAAGATATTCTCAAGTACATTACAAACTTAATTAACGGATAATTCTTCTCACATTACTTCATTTTTTGTTTCGCTATTATGAATAGCTGGGAATTTAATTTATGAACAACTGCACAACATCGACCCAGTATTCAAACTACTATTTCAATCTAACTATAGCTGTTACCAATTGTACATCTACCACTAAAGAATAAAGAAAACGAATGGGATTCTGGAACGAGGTACTAATCACCATCTCAACAAACAACAACAGTATCTTTACCTTTGCTACAAACTCAATAAAAGAAATGTAATATCCTATAACATATAATGGGTAAACGATTCTAGAATCATGTACAATTTTAAATTTTAAACCAATCCACAAGCACAAAATGAAAAAAGAATACAATGCAGGACCAATCAACAGAAAGAAAATAATCACATTTGTTTGAAAATGAATAGCATCAGACAAAGGCTAGCAAACTCTCTCCTACCAATACTAAATTATGAGAAAGAATAAGCGAACAGTCCTCATTGTGATAAAATTAAAGCTAGCTGAATAGAACCATAAGCCTCATGTACCGGCGTATATATTAAAAATAAAAGAGATTCCAGGATAAGAAACCAACCAAATAAAAGAAAAAAAATGTCACTCCACTCCACTCCAAATATGTTTCTGGCATCCACCTAAAAAAAAGAAAAAGATCTTCATGAGTGACCCAATTCAACAAATCCAATAAAAAGATCTGAGCCTGTTAGTGAAAAAAAAGAATAAGACCCAAAATAAATTCAACAAGCTAACAAAAAAGGCACATAAGCCTCATATACTGGCGTATATATTGATAAAACAAAGGACTCTAGGATAAGAACCAACCACAATGACAAAAATTCCAAAGGAGAAAAAAAAAAAAAAGCTTCTAGAGTACCACCTAAATTAAAAAAGGGACCTTCGGAAAGCAAGATCTCTGCCTGTTAATAAAAAAACAAGAATACCCCAAAGAAGAAAGTATTCGACTTTATTAACAAAAAAGGCACATAAGCCTCATGTACCGGCGTATATATTAAAAGAGCAAAGGATTTTAGGAGGAAATGGTCTTCCGCCAAAGCAAAAAAGCTTTGGGAATCCACCTAAATTAAGAAGGATCTTCGGAAAGCAAGATCTTAGCCTGCTGATAGAAAAAAAGAATACCCCAAAGAAGAAAGTATTCGAACTCTACAGCCAAAAAGGCATGGTAAGCCTCATGTACCGGCGTATATATTAAAAACAATAAAGGATTTCACAAAGGAAAAAATCTTTGGGTTATCCACCTAAATTAAAAAGGAATCTTCGAGAAGCAAGGTTCAGCCTGTTAAGTAAAAAAAAAGGAGCGAGGAATAGCATTCGAACTTACTAACAAAAAAGGCCATTTCTATAGGCTTTTATATACCAGCACGTAGTAATAAAATATTAGGATTTTTTTGATTAATTATTTTTTTTTTCTATTGAGATCCTTTCAAATAAAAAGGAGATCTTCGAAAAGTAAGATCTTAGCCCAGCTGAGTGAAAAAAAGAGACGAAGAATAGTGCTCGAATTTACTAGCAAAAGTGGCACTCCAATGTATGTATTTATTTTTCTTACTAACAATAAAAAAAAAAGAGGAGTTCTAGAAAAGGGAAGCAATCCAAGGAATAAATTAATGAAGCTTCTGGAAGGTCTTAGAACCCCTTCGAACATTTACTGCTTTGTTTTGTCAATGGTGAAGTTATCCAAAAGAATGTGTCACAAAAAAAAAGGGGATTTTCCGTAAGCAGTGAAAAATAGGAATAAAGCAGAAGAGAAAAAACAACAACATAATAATCGGAGTGACAGAACATAAGGAAAATTGACACATTAGAAATTCCTTTTCCCATAGCAGCTTTCTTTCTATGTAGACAAACCTATGTACAATTCCATATTTCATTATTTTGGTATGTAGTTCCCTTTGTACAAAGTATATAGTTTGGTTTGTACGTTATGTATGCCTGGATTTGGGATGGGTTATGGGAGTTTCTTTTACTTCTTCCAACTGATCATTACCTTTCTCATTGTCTGCGATCGTGCAATGTCACATGATGGTGATTCGTTGTACGAGATGTGACATACAATCGTCTCATCTCTTGTGCCACGGTCCCCACGTTCGTTTCTTTTAGCCACACACACCCCTATTTCCTGTATGTAAGGGGGAAATGCGGCACCTACGTTCAGTTTACACACCCACTGTAGATATGCCTGCGGTTTTAACTTTCCCTTTAAAATTGCTAACAGTGGTCATTTTAATCTGTTTATTTGAATACATTACTTCCTGATTAAGAAAATACGGCAATATTGAAGATACATGTAATTATTTGTTACTTCTAGCAGTATATGTTCTTGCAGTTAGGTTAGCGATATGCTCATTTCAACGTACAACAAGTTAGCCGCCAATAATATTAGAATTATATGTGACGAGACATAGTGCATACCTGGCTTTAATCCCAGGATTGATAATCTTTCGATGAATGGATACAATATGAACATCGTAACAATTAGGGTGTTTAATAATCTGTTTTGAACTCTTGGATTCATTAAGAAAAACATGATTTTAGTCTTGAGAATGAATATTGTAGATATGCTATATGCTTCAAGACCGCATATTGTCCACTATTTATCCAGAACATTCCATATATATTTCTGTTGTATTAATTTGTAATATCACCTTAAAGTTCAAGGACTCAAGGTATAGTAGTTCATACGTTTCAGTCAATACCCATTACTACCCAAGGTCATATACTAGTCCATTTCGTATCCCTTTTCAGCAAATCCTTTACTATTCAGCGTCTCGAGAAAAGATTCAAGGCGAAAAGAAATGAGGACTCTTTCCTAGTAAAACTGCTACAGAAACAAGTGGGGTACGCCGTCTGCAGCATTTTCTCAGATGCGTCTCTGAGTGGAAAACTCTGAAAACAAACAAAAAAAATTAAACATTTTGAAGGTTCCATCAAGACAAAAAGAATCTCATCGCTTGTTAAGAAGCTTATTTATGACAAAAAAAAAAATCTATTGGTGAGTTTGAATGGAGTGTAACGACTTCTACTATAACTTTTAACCAGAATATATGCACTAAATTGTTGAGATGGTGAAGAAAATTTGTAACCCGCTAAAGATAGACTTTAAACATGGAATCGTAGAAGATAAACTGCAACAGATAAGGAATACTAAAATAACAACCCATCCGGATCTAAGTATGTTACTAGAGAACTATTGATTTAGAGCAGTTATAAAACTATAGATACTAACCAACTAATAAATTATTTTATACAGTAAACATCTGGACTCTCGAGATCAGCCCAAAGGATTCTAAACATGTATTAGAGTATGTATAACAAAAAATGGAAAGTTCGGAATATAGACTATTTCCGGAATACACTAAAGAACAACAACAGTAAACATTGTAATACTAACAACAGATATAGTCTGATACGTTTAAAAACACAGAAACAAGATCCAATATCCATGTTACACATAAAGAGGATTAGGAAGGTAACGAATGAAAATGACCAAGCATCCTTACAAGTCGTACTTGGGAGTATACAATTATTCAGTGATGAGAAGAAAGTGTTGAAATTTCTTGAAGAAAACGATATACCATTCAAATATACCAACTTAACATCAAAATTCAAGATACCTATTGACATTCCATCAACAAAAGAAATAATGCTAGAATGGTCGGATAAATACTGGCCTTTAGTATGGCGGGGGAATCCTAATGACCAAATTCTAAACGATTATATATTTGACATGCAATTTATTGAAAATATATTACAAAAGATATATGAGAGATCTCAGGAACAATATAAAATAAACAATAAGAATCCTATTGTAACAGCATTTGTAAATCCATCCGATCCCCTCAACGTTATTTATTCTTACGACCACAGAGCAGAAGATGGTTCATCACCTTTAGATCACAGTATTTTAAACGGAATATCATCTGTTTCAGAACAATTAAAAAAACAAGGCATCAGTGATAATTCGAAAAGCCACGAGGAAGGATATCTCTGTCTAAATTTCGACGTGTACACAACACATGAACCATGTTCTATGTGCTCGATGGCATTGATCCATTCGCGAATTAAACGATGTATTTTCATAAAGCCCATGCAACTGACAGGTTCATTAAAACCAGACAGTGGCGACGGGTATTGCATGCATCAGAACAAATTATTGAATTCCAGTTATGAAGTATTTCAATGGGTAGGAAAGCCATTCCACCTCCCAGAAGTTAGTCAATCTCTTTGTTGTTGAAATTTGCATTATCTATTTCATTAAGTAACTTTTTATACTTCTCAAGCATATTTAGTATTCTACTATTTGATATTGAATCATTCGACGCAAAATTTGTCATTTCCTTAAAGTCGCGTATCGCATTTATCTGTTCTAATAATGTCTCGTTTAATACATTCGTTCTAGTTTCGAGAAGACTGCCCACTCGATAAAGAGCAATTACTATGTCCTCTAGAGAATGTGAGTTTTTCGCTTGCGATAACTTAAGATCATCCAGACTGGTCTGTCTAAAGAGGTCAAGTATTTCCTTCACAGAATTATCCAATTCAATACTATTTGACATATCTCTCTCTTTATATAAAGCATATTGTTTATCTAGATCGCTTTCCGATATATCTCTGAAATCATGATTTGACCTAATGGCAGTACCAAAATCATTGCGGGAAATTATGTTGGTTACCAGCAGATTCTTTAGGAAATTGCTCAAAGTATTATCTCCTTCCATTTTCTGTTTGGTTCAAATGAAAGTCTAGTTATTTAATAAATGTTAATCTACGTACATGGGGTGAATTGGGGCATAGAAAGCTCTTATACCTATATATACACTAAAGTTCTATTTGCGTATTTACTACTTCGCCTTATTGTTTTATTCGGGAACGCGAAAAAGATGATTAAAATGCACGTACGTATTAATTCCTAGAAGATATTAAAAATGAAGACGCACTTCCTAGATTCTTTTGCATTTTACATTAGGGAAGTTCTCTCGCATTCTTTATCGTGCTTTTAAACTAGATTTCTTATAAAATACGTGAATGGATCTATAACCTTCTATCTATTCAATGGTACTAATAGATTTTGCATCCCCCCAATTCACTATTAACGCAATGGAACGCACATTTGTGGGACTTATCTTATGGTGAGCATCGAGAGATCTTAAAATGAGCATTCTAAACTCACTCAGAACATTTGCAGCAACATGCAATGGAAATAGTTTAATATAGGCATAAGTCTACACACCTGGTGATTCACTAACAGCTATACTGCATTATAAGTTTTTTTTGTTTACAGTTACTCAATGTAAAAATGATAGATTTAGTATTCTTTTATTAAACACGTTATATCGAAAGTTAGCTATAAGAATATTTAGCCTTTATCTTATACTATAATTACATCTTTAATCTTTAAGATAAGTTAAAGAAAACCTCCAAGAGGCGACTTTTCATAAATTATCAAAAACACTGATTTTACATAATGTATATCACGTGCTTAGAATGAAAAATTCAATTTTGTAGAAATATGTTTGGAAAATTAGATTGTGTGCGCTATCCGAACTATGAAACTGACATAATTTATGAATGTCTTACTTACGGCGCTTATAATATCGTAAGGAGTTGGTGGAGTTCGCACGGTTGGACTCGTTGGGCTTATGTACTGATAACAAGTGTGTAATGATAGAACCCATATGGTAAGAAATTTCCAGAACATTCATGGGATGATACCGGTAGTCGAAATTGTTGGAATATATGTTTACGCCAGATAGGGCTATTTTTATAACGACATTGGGAAGGTCAAATCCTTATAAAGAAAATCTCTTCTTACACTAGGCAGAAGAGACCTGTATATTTTATACTTATTGTATGTTATATTATGTTATATATTAGCTTCTATAGAAATTGTTGCTTTAATAACTAGAGATTAATGTTATTAATAGTTTATATAGAAAAAGAACCAAGCAATTCTGTCTATTGAATATGTCATCCTTAAATAACAGTTACCTGCAATTATTAAAGTCACAGGTTATGAGCTCTGATTCCACAGGTAAAAATTACCTGGGTGTTAAATTAAGTAACTCTAGAAATTATCCAAGATGGGTTTCTGATATTGAAAACCACATCAACTTAACCTCTTTAGAATGGGATAAGTACTTTCATTTTGGAAATGTATCATCCATTAATGGATCTGAAACCGTCGATCCTAATGAGGTTGCAATGCTCAAGAGGATTATGGAGAATGCAACCAGATTGTTGATTAACAATTCAATTGAAGGTTCAGCTGCTGACTTAGTTAAAGAACATGTAGCTAAGAACATGAATGTTAATTCGCAATCATTTCGTGCCAGCTTAAAACGTAAGTTTGGCAAGATTCAAGTCAAGGAAGATTATCACTTGCTTGAAGAATGAAGACGTATGACTTCCTCTACCTCGATGACTCAAAAGAGAGAATGGTCGAGAAACGTCGCTAATGGCTATTTTGAATTTGCTAATCGGTTATTAGAATTAGTACCAAGCGTCACTCCAGCTCAGAAACTAGCTTTCGAAATGGAAAGAGACGCTACTGTGGATTATTGGAACGCACTATTTTTGATGTTCTGTAACCCTTCAATAGGACCTTCTTTTGAAGATAAGTTGATGGGTAGAACCATGATCACAACTGAAGAAATTGAGGACATTGTTGAAGTTCATCAACACAACCCTCAAAATGAGATCAGCGAGCCTCGTCAAACTGCGTTTGTCTCAAGAAAGAAATTACCTGAAAGTAAGCCGGTCAAGGGAACAAGAAAATGCTTTATTTGTAAAGGAAATCATGTTCTCTCTGAATGTAAGGCATTGAAGGCCTCCATTCCCCAAGCTGCTATTCTGCAAAAGGGAAACAATCCGGATATGAAGGATTTCTTCTGGATTGCTCTATTGAGCCAAGCGGATTCTCCAGATCCATTGAAGGATGTCGGTACCGAATGAATCCTTGATTCCGGATGCAGTAAGCATATGACTGGTAATCGGGATTTATTCGAAGATTTTAAACCATTAGAAGGTGGTTCTGTTTCTGGTGTAGGTGGTGCATTGTCCATTAAAGGTTCGGGTACCTTAAGGGTCGGCAAGATTGTTTTGACTGATGTTGCCTATGTTCCTGGTCTGCCTGTGAACTTGTTATCCGTTCGTGCTGCAAGTTCCAGAGGTAACTTGAACATGCATTTCAATGCTGATGGCGTTCAAATCACTACTCCTGATGGGAAGCACGTTTTCAACGGTTTTATAAAAAATGGTCTGTATATCTTAAATAACTCTAACGGGGTTTCTCTTCCAGAGGCCGGCACAAAGTTGGTGCCATTAGAACTGATAATGGTACTGAATTTGTAAATTAAACCTTACACGCCTATTTCACCGAACGTGGCATTACCAACCAGTTGACTATTCCTCATAGCAGTTTCCAGAATGGAACTGTCGAATGGGCTAATCGCACGTTGTCTCCTTACTGGAGGGTATGTCCCGGGCCTGGTTATGCTCTAGTGTGAAGTTGTTCTGGATACAGTTTCACTCCACAGAGTAACTGGGACAAATACCTATTTATAAATAATGGTATAGATGAAAATATGGGACTGTACCAACCGATATTTGTTGTGTCGTTTGTTTTAGTATACGTAATGGAATGAAAATACTCTGCTGAATGTTTTAATTTCTTGAATGGACAAAAAGTCCTGAAAAATTTGTCGATCTTTGCGCGATAAATTTTAAAATGGAAAAACAGCACTGATATTTTAGGTGAGGTCATCAATATTTTGAATTATAGAAACATTTTGAAGGGAAGAGCAACAGCAGTATAAAGAGAATTCAAGATGATCTTAGGAGATTTAGAAGATGATTGTTATGGCATAGTCATAGATGCAGGTTCATCGGGATCACGGTTACATATTTTCAAATGGACCGATCCATCGACTATTGACATTTCAAGACATGATTCCAAGGAGCTACATTCGGTCCCTAAAATAGAGCAAGCAAAGGATTGGATATTCAAGACAAAACCTGGACTTTCTAGCTTTGAACATAAGACTAACAAAGCTTTCTCAAAACATATCAAGCCTTTATTACAGGAAGCAGAAAAGATTATTCCAAGTAAAAAAATTAAGGACACGCCAATTTTTATACAAGCTACAGCAGGTATGAGATTATTACCTGAAAAGAAAAGAAATGCTATCTTAGAGGATGTCTGCTCGAAGATTAAGAAGGACACAAAATTCAAGATGGAAAACTGTGATACACAAATTCAAATCATCGATGGTGAGACAGAGGGGATATATGGATGGTTAGGTTTGAACTATTTGTTAGGTAATTTCGATAACTACAATGAATACGATGAGGATCATTTTACGATGGGGTTTATGGATATGGGTGGAGCGTCTGCACAGATTGCATTTGTTCCAAGTGACAAAAATGAAATCAAAAGGTATAAATATGATATTCCGACAGTTTATTTACGAAGTATTAATGGGGATGTCCAAGAATGGAATGTGTTTGTTAGTACCTGGCTAGGATTTGGCGCAAATCAAGCGAGGAGGAGGTATTTAGCTCAATTGGTGAATGCTTTACCTGAAAATACAAACAACTATGATAATGATGATTTTACTACCCGTACTATTTCCGATCCGTGTATGCCCAAGGGTAGTAAGACAGATTTTGAGTTTAAGGATACAGAATTTAAAGTAATTGGTTTAGGAAATTTTGAACAATGTTCAAAATCTATATATCCGTTATTATTGAAAAATTTGCCGTGTTCTGAAGATCATTGTTTGTTCAATGGTGTGCATATCCCAAAGATTGATTTTTTAAGGGATAAATTTGTTGGTATCTCTGAGTTTTGGTATACGCCAAACGATGTTTTTAACCTTGGAGGTGAATATAGTTTTGCAAAGTTTAATGAAAGAGTTAAAACATTCTGTAATACCGATTGGGAAATAATTGAACAAAATAATAAGGATGGAAAATACAACTCAATTCCAGAAGAATACTTGAAGGATGCATGTTTCAAAAGTAATTGGATTATTAACATTTTACATGAAGGGTTCGAACTTCCTGAAAAGGATACAAGTCGATTAGATACATCTAAAGGTGTCTATGATTATCCGATGTTTCAAAGTTTAGACAAAGTCCTGGATGTCGATCTATCTTGGACATTAGGTCGGATATTGCTATATGCTTCAGGTATGGTTCCTGTGGTCAATAACGGCAAGAGAGTTGGTATAGCACCTAGTTCACGTAGTGCGAAGGAGTTTGATAAAGTATTTATATCGGGCTTAATTGGTCACGAAAGCCAGGCGTATAATTCTTCAGGTGGATTTTATAAGCTTTTACTGATTTTTATAATCGTTGGCATTATAGTCTACTTGTTGATCAATAAGAAATTTATTCAAGTTCCATCAAATTTATCCAATGTCACACAAGTATTGGCCCATGTGAAATTCAAAATCTTTGAATTAAAATCGACGTACAAGGATTTTATAAGGTCAAATTCTATTGCAGATCTTGAGGCAGGTGAGATCGGAGACGATCGGTATGCAAATTCGAAGGGCCATTCATTTATGCTAAAAAGTAAAAGTATGCTCAACTTGAATACGAAGAAACACGGATCGCAACAGAATGAAGAGGAAGGCGAAGAAGAAGGCGCCATAGATGATTCTAGCAATCGACCATTGTCCCAAGGCTTGCAATCCTCGCAATCATCGGCTAACATGAGACCTGCATTCTCGATGGCCGATTTCTCGAAGTTCCAGAACCCATAATCTATTTAAGGGGAGACAATCCATTAGGGTAGATCTGATACAATAAAATGGGTAAGGTAGCAAGTAAATACAAATATATAAAGTACAATTTTCATTAGAATTACAACCAAGACAAAATAACCTGGCATGTTCCAGAGTTTCTTGCTTCTTTATATCAGTTGTGTTCTGTATCTGAATCGTCTTTAAAGTTGCACAGTAAATAATACTTACACAGCGTAGATCGGTGCAAAGAAATAATTTTATTTAATTTTTTTTTTGTTCCTGCGGGTAAATTTTCTCGGGTGAAAATTTTCAGAAAGAAAAATTTACTGAAAGAAAAAATTGCGATGAGATGAGCTCATCGATATTGAATAAATAAATGTATATAGAACTGTTAAGAAATTGTGATATATACTGTAATAACTAGGATTTCATTATTATTGTTATTAGTAGTAGTAGATTTCATAAGTGGCAGTAACGAAGAATATCTTACTTTTGTTAATACAGCAGTCATCATGAGAGTTAGAAAGCGTACATCCAAGAGAACCTCCACTCGTATGAGAGAGGGTATCCAGAAGAAGGCCACAGCACACAGAAGAAAGGAGAGAAAGCAAGCTAAACATGATGTTACATGGAAATCTAAGCATAAGAAGGATCCAGGTATTCCAGCCAGTTTCCCATACAAGCACAAGATCTTAGAAGAAATCGAAGCTAGAAAGCAAAAAGATCTTGAAGATAGAAGGCTAGCTAGAGAAGAAAAACAAAGAGCTAGAGAACAAGCACTTGCCATGGGCGAAGATGTTATGGATGAAGATGACATGGAAGAAGAAGGTGCTGAATCTGGTTTAGCCGCATTAGCTGATTTTGCACAACAAGCTGCTGCAGAATACGATGGTACAGCAAACTATATGGATCACCACAACAATGATGTCGAATATGAAAGTAAAGACCTTGATATCGATTTTTATGATGATGACGATGAAGGTGATTCTGAATTGGAACAATCTAGAAAAGCTTATGATAAGATTTTCAAAACCGTTGTAGATGCCTCTGACGTTATTCTGTATGTGTTAGATGCTAGAGATCCAGAAGGTACAAGATCTAGAAAGGTCGAACAAGCCGTTTTACAAAGTCAAGGTAAGCGTTTAATTTTAATTCTAAACAAGGTCGATTTAGTTCCACCTTATGTTTTAGAACCATGGTTAAATGTTCTAAAATCTAGTTTCCCAACTATTCCTATCAGAGCTGCTCCTGGTGCTACAAATGCTAGTTCTTTTAACAAGAAATTGACTCAATCAGCCACAGCCAATGCTTTACTAGAAGCTTTGAAGACATACTCCAATAACTCTAATTTAAAGAGATCCATTGTAGTGGGTGTTATCGGTTATCCAAATGTTGGTAAATCGTCTGTTATTAATGCAATCACTTCTCGTCGTGGTGGTCCTTCCAAGGTTTGTCCAACTGGTAACCAAGCCGGTGTTACAACATCCCTGAGAGAAATTAAGATCGATAACAAATTAAAGATTCTAGATTCTCCAGGTATCTGTTTCCCAGGTGAAACTAAATCGAAATCTAAATCAGAACAAGAAGCGGAGTTAGCTCTTCTAAGTGCTTTACCACCAAAATACATAACGGATCCATACCCAGCTATTCTAATGTTAGTAAAAAGACTTGCCAAATCTGATGAAATGACAGAAAGTTTTAAAAAATTATATGAGATTCCACCAATCCCAGCCAATGATGCCGATACATTCACCAAGCATTTCTTGATTCATGTCGCTCGTAAGAGGGGTAGACTTGGTAAGGGTGGTATTCCAAATCTAGTTAGTGCAGGTCAATCCGTTTTGAATGATTGGAGGGACGGTAAGATCCTAGGTTGGGTATTGCCAAATGCATCTAAGGACATTGCTGAAGGCTCTGGTGCTGCAACTGGATCTTCCACAGTGAGTACAGGTGCACAAGCAGAACCTTCAAAGGCAGAACAGACTACAATCGTTGCCGAATGGTCCAAGGAATTTGATCTTGATGGATTGTTTGGTTCTTTAGACGCAGCTATCGGCGCTTCAAATGATGATGGTAATAATAATGCATAAGTTAAACTCATACCTGATTCTACTTTATAGGGTTCCATATTCTATCACAATA
Source organism: Maudiozyma bulderi (assembly GCA_031590215.1). Taxonomy (NCBI): domain Eukaryota; kingdom Fungi; phylum Ascomycota; class Saccharomycetes; order Saccharomycetales; family Saccharomycetaceae; genus Maudiozyma; species Maudiozyma bulderi. The sequence continues at coordinate 486,928 of CP134446.1, forward strand.
TATAAATATGTACATTAAAATGACAAACATAGCAACAAAATATAGCTCTGTAAGGTGATTCACATATATATATATATATGTTCATGTAGAACAATATTAAGAGGTTTGATTGTTCTTCCTTGGTAATGACTGTGCGGAGTGTTTTGCGAAATTGTTCAACTTAACAAAACAAAGAAAATAATGTCGTCCTACTTACTATAACAACATCGCAATAGTAAGCTAGGATGACACAGTTGACTGGAACTAACTTTATATGGAGTGGTTCTAATGATTGCGTTTATGATATGCTATGGAAGAGTACAGGATTGGTGATAGACTACAGATCGGAGACCATGTTTGCACGATCCGATATATAGGAACTATAGCAGCATGGAAAGATGAGTTAACGTTTGGCGTTGAATGGGATGATCCAGGAAGAGGCAAGCATTCTGGTGCATTAAATGGTGTTAAATATTTCTCCACTGTCAAAGATAATGCAGGTTCATTCATCAAATATTCTAAAGTAATGAAATATGTGCGAGTGGGATTCTTTGAGGCTATCGAAGAAGTTTATGGTACACCAACAGAATTGGGAAACGATGTTCGGATCAGTTCCAAGAATATCGAATTTCTAGGATTTGATGTGTTAAATGATAGAAACCAGCATTTGGATTCATTGAAAATTATCTCTCTACAGAGACGATCGATATCCTTCACGATTCCTCGATCTGAAACAGACTCAGCGGTAATTAGAAGTTTTAATGGGTTAACATCTCTGAATGTATCGTATAATCTTTATTCAGATTTTGAGGATATATTACAATTATTGCGTATCAGTCCTAGTCTATGCACATTGAATATCAGTGGTAATAAGTTTAATTCAAAAACTTTCACTTCCTGTGAAAGAACAGAATTCAATAATATCAAGCACTTATCGGCAGCTAATTGCAACCTCTCTATCGAGGATACAATAACTATTTTAGAATATTTTCCTCATTTAGAAACACTGGACTTAAGTTATAACGATTTATCGAAGTTGGTAGATGTCTCATTGGATTTGCCGCTAAATTTGAAGAGCCTATTTCTTTCGAACAATTATTTATCAGCATTACCACGAGGATATTATCATTGGAATATTAATAGTTTAGACCTGTCTAACAACAACATTAGAAGTGTGGACACATCTCTCAGTGGTGAAAGTAAATGCACATCTTTATCAATAGTTGGTCTTGATCTATCTCACAATAAGATTGAGCGTTGGGATGTTGTAGACCATTTAAATGAAATTTTCCCCAATTTAAAATCTCTAAGGATCAATGGAAACCCAATTATGGTGGAAGATTGTTCAGAAACCTACCATGAAAGTTTAGAACAGAGCAATATATTATTTTTGAATACATTGGCCAGATTTAATAATTTAGACATTCTGAACGGATCTCACCTAACTGCTGACATCAAAAATGAATCAGAATTATACTTTGTATCTGCACTTTGTTCAGAGAATCTTACCTTATCTAAGGATACAAAAAGATGGATGTACTTCGAAGATAAATATTGTCTCACCCAACAGATCAGTAAACAATCGCAGTTTAGAAGAGAAGATGATACATTATTGAGAGATTTGGAAATTTTGAAAATAAACATCCAATTCCAGGACCAAATCAATATTTCTGTAAATATCTTACCTAGTAGTAGTATCCGTTATATGAAAAGTGTCATAAGTCGACAAATAGGAGTATCAATTCGAAAATTCAAGATGCTATACGAACCAACAAAAGATAAAGAGAGTAGAGTTGAAATTTGCAGGAATTTTTCTTTGGTAAGTGACCTTGGTATGACTGATGGTTGCATTGTATACGTGGTGTTAGATTAAGTACGATTGCCATTTTTTTTTCCTTCTTATATTAAAGATATAGATACTATTTTATATATATTTATAAATGGACTAATATGACGTTATTTATTCGAGAGCAAAGTCCCATAATGGATCACCTAAGTGGTGGATCATTTCAACACCATGGCCTTTGTTAATGGACTTAATATCGTCTGTGCTCATCAAAAGACGACCAATAGCTAATGCGCTATCCTTATTTTCAGCCTTTATAATAACTACGCTGTCCTTTTCAAAACCTGGTGCATCTGGTAGTTTTGCCCCTGGTGATGTTAGACCTGGACACATAATATTGGCACCGGACAAAACAAACTTGATGGCACCTCTGTCGACTTGGACGGTTGGGTACGCTTCTGGGAATTTATGAACTAGTCTTAAACTTGGAATCAATTCATCGAATTGTTGGAAGAATAGGACTTCACCATTAACGGTATACAATTGGATTTTATCTTCGCATTTGATAATTTCAACTTGACTTTTCTTTGGAATTAATTCATCAATGACTGGTTCCAATTTAGGATATTGGTTGACTAGTTTAGTCTTTAGTGTCCTTTGAACAGAAGACTTCACATTGGAACGTGAATGGATATCATCCTTGGTAAATCTTTATAAAAAATCGTAGCTTTGTTAGTAAACTGCTTCATCTCTGGCATCAATCCTTCAAAGTCGTCTTCACTAAAGACTGAATTGTAATTGTGCTGTAAATTAGTGAATGTACATACTTTTTGAACATCGCTAAGAATTCTAATGTGTTTCTTTTTGTTGATTTACTGTTTTTAATTGTATGAATAGGTTGTCTTGAAGTTGTATGTAATCTTGCATTATTTTTCAATATATGGCATTCCAAAGTGCTACTGAAAGAAACTGAAAAAAAAAATTAAAAATTAAATAAAATATGAAGCCTTGCGCGGTAACCAATTTATCATGATGTTGAGTCCCGATGACCTTAGACAAAAGAATACAATTAGTTTCAAACAGCAATTGTACTAATGTACGTTGATTGAGATGATCACTATTGCGTATCTAAATGTCATTTTTAACTTCTATTCATTATTTGTTTACATATATATATATATATATATATATATATGTGCGTGTTTATATGTTTGTAATTATATATGCAGTTCCGTGGTTCACAGGTCCACCTGCATTGTAGGTGCCCACTACGATGTCTCTTTGAACAGTTCAAAAGATGTAATAATATCGTTCTTTGTAAACTTCACATGCGTGCCCTTGTAATACTTGTCGATGATTGTATATAATCTCAAATATAATGAAACTGTTTGACCTTGCAAACAGGACCATAACTTGTCACAAATATTATCTCTTAGAACGTCTGGTTGCCCTGAGGAGAAATGTTTTACCAGTCTCTTATGCAGTTTGGTCGCTAACACATTTATTTCTTTCGAATTGTATGACGTTAGAATATTTTGTAGATTACTTTTACTGTATGCACCCCACATAGCTGGACTTGTAGCCTGGTTTGGACTTGTTTCGACGACCTGGGTAGCACCGTTGACAAACGATGTTAGTTTCGGTATGGCCTCCTGTAATAGATAATTAGCATATATATCCTTCTCAACATCAAATATTCTCTTACTGTCTTGTATAGGTTGGTCAAATATACCACTCAATGGTCCATTTAACATAGTTAAGAATTCTATTAACCAGTTTGAATTTTGTAGCAAAGTTATTGAATGTGCTAATTGATCGGTTGATAAGGCAGTCTTCTGCTTTCCTGATGTATCTATATCACCAACTTGATCCGATAGGAAACTTACGATAGATGTACAAAGGGTACTAAATGAATCAGTTACTAATCCGGGTACCTCATATGTACCAATATCCTTAACTTGAATCTTACCTTGGATGAACGTTAGCGAATCGTTTGTATTTTTAATAAAAATCGGTAGACCGACAACAGTAGGCAGTACAGATTTATTAGTAGTGTCTGTAGCCATTCTTTCGACATATAATAATTCATCTTCCATGAAACCAGACCACAGTTGTTTCAACTGGGTTAAAATTCTTGCAAATGTATCGCACAAAAATTCTTGATCGGTAGATTCCAATAACCTTAATTTCTGTTCTAATATTAACATAATAGATGGAACTGCTGATTGGTTGGATTTCATTGTTTCTACAAAATAGGAAATCAATTGAGTAACAACTGGGTTGAATACTCTAGAAACTAATTGCGACTTTGTCGATGCGGATTCTCTATCTGAATCCATTCTATTCACACGGTCTAAATCCATTATCCTTGAAGCAGGTTCCTTAAATTTTTTGATGTAGTCAACGTAGGACTCAGTAGAAGAGATATGGAAGAAGTTGTCAATGAAAGTTTGATATACGATACATTGATGCTCCATTAAATCAACCATATCAACGATACCTGATAACATATCGGTGTCCGAGGAACTGTCAGGATTAATTTTCTTTGTAGTTTTAAATATTTTCCATTGTTCTAGAAGTTTATCTTCGCCAGGTTGATTTGCGATACCTTGAATCATGTTGCTATTATTATTTCTATTTCCATATTGGTCTTGTTGCTTTTTAACTAATTTATCCCACATTTCGGAATACAACGGTTGGACATTGTCATTCCATTTATCAATGATAGCTTTGTAAGATGAACTGGAGATTTCTTTACAAAATATAATTAAGGTTGAAAATGTCAGTAAACGGTGTAAAATACTAACTAATTGATCCTTTGTTGTACCATTGGTCTTAATGTAAGCAAACATGGTGCCCATCTCGGCGACAACTCTTTCTAAAAACAACTCGGTAACCTTTTCATAATATTGGCGTCTTTTCTTCAAAGCTTCCATATCTTCCAAACTGTAGTCATCATCTTCTGATTGACCTCTAATAGCCTTAACAGCCTTCGATAAAGAACTTAGCTGTGTTTCCATCCATGGCAATGTCTTTTCCCTAATTGGGCATTTTAAAAGTTCCTTTAAAGTATCTTCATCCAGAGAAACAGTATTTAATAAATCTGACAGAGTATTCCATAAAAGTTTTTTATTTGCACTTTCAATTTGTAAACCATTTTGTCTGCTTTCAACAAAGTCAATGTCGTCGGCAAAAGTATTCATTTCCATAAGAAACAAAGCGAATGTTGGATTCATCCTGTCACATTCAGCATCAACATTGTCTTGGTAGCCCTTAAGGTCAGGCCCAACATTTTCCATCGCAAGAATGTTAGCGTTGAATTTATGTTTAATATCAGCCAACTCCAAATCGATTTTATCCAGTAGTTTATTTGCATCATCATCTGGACTCCAATTGATGTCTGTAAGTGACTCTAATAATGCTTCATCGTTTATGTGTATCATTTTCATATCAGATTGTGTTTCTTCCTCATTTTTATTTTCTTCTTCGTTCATCTGTGGTAGGGTCTTTTGACCTTCTTCTTGAATAGTAGTAACCTCATGATAAACATGAGGAGTTTGTGATTCCAAATGTTGACTATAACGAACTTCATCTCCATTTTCGAAGGATAAATCAGCTGTAGTATCATTCATAGGTTCTTCATTTAAGGATGTATTCAAATCATTAGAATTTAAGTCCAGTGGTTCCTCTTCGGAGCTTTGCTCGTTTAGATCGATGACATCTGGTTGGGAACCTGGTAATGGAATGGGTTCCCCTTGGAAGTTATTTTTACTTTTGTTCAAATCTTGGAAACTTATTGGTTCCATGTTATCATAATCGTCATCATCAATCGATTGAACGGTAGCTGTCTTTTTGTGTTCAAGTGGAGCAGAGGCTTCCATTAATCTACTATTTCTGTTGATGTTTGAAGGAGAATATAGGTCGACTGTACTTCTTGGTCTTTCCTGATAAGCATTTCTTTGTGGTGATCTTGAAATTGGTCTATTCCTTGACCTTGGTTGTGGTTGCAAATTATTTGTTTCATATGGTAATCCATCAGTTGGTTCGTTGAGATACGTATTAGAACCCCTTGCAGGAGACTTGCTAGATGATCTGTCCGAATTATAACCATGGGTAAGATTAGGGGCGGTCTTAACCGGTGACTGGCTTGCAAGTGTGTCTACTCTCGGTGTTTGAAAATCATCAGAGTCTGCATGAGAACTAACCTGTTCATCATGAAAATTGTTGCTTAATCGATTAAGTGTGCTTGATGTACTGTATGGAGCCTTTGTAAGACTATTACGAGATGGGCTCTTAGGTGGGCTATTCATCTTACGTTGCTGCTGCTGTTGTTGTTGCTGTTGTTGTTGTAACTGTAATTCCCTTTGTTTCTGCATTTCACGTTCTCTCTGTTTCTGCAATTCTAATTCATGTTGTCTTTGTTGTTCTTCTCTTTGTCTCTGCCTCTGCATCTCTTGCTCCTTTTGCATTTGTAATTCCAATTCTCTTTGTTTCTGTTGTTCGATTTCTTTTTGTCTTTGTATTTTCATTTGTTGTTCCTTTTGTTGTTGCAATTGAAGTTCTCTTTGCTGTTGTTCCTTTTGTTGTTGTAACTGAATATCTCTCTGCTGTTGAAGGTTTACTGCATTTGTGTTTATATTTGATGCATGTCCATTATTTGATGGTTGGAAACCAGCAACGATATTAGTAGCTTGATGGGGATTCCCAGTAGTTGGAGAATTGGGTTGTGATGGTTCTCTAGTGATGACAGCTCTTGAATAACTTCTTTCATCTAAATAGAACATTGATAGATCCCAATTTATCAATTCAGGAACACGACCATCAAATACCTGCATATATATTTTAATCAGTGATTTAATAAATACTGTTCTTTCCTTAGCACTATTTGTCTCCCAATAATATTGTTTACCGATACTCATGGAGAACCCCTCGGGAATAATTTGATCTGCTTCGATTCTCAATATATCCTTTAGATCCCAAGTTCTACCGATTTGAAATGAACCATCGGTATTTTCACGAGCTTTATGTAATTGAATTGCATTTTGATTATTTGCCTTTGAACTTAATATCAACACTCTCTTTTTCTTATTTTCCAATTTTGAATCCTGAGCTGGTCTAACAGATGGATATTTGGCATCCTCGATGATTCTAACATGAGTAATATAATTATTTGGGGGTAAATTTGTCTTATGATCAGGTTTTGAGAAACAATAACTAATGATTGCTCTTCTATCTCGATCATATTGTTCCGCTAAGAAATTTGAATTTTGTGACGATGCAGTAGATGATCTTGAAGTAGTCCTCTTATGTGTCTGGTTTGTACCTGATACAGGAGGGTGATTACCACTCGCACTAGCTTGTCTGCTGTGTACTCCAGTATGTCCATTACTACTATTTGAAAATGTTCTCGAATGTTGTGCAGCTCCATTAGTTCTTTCATCCATGGAGGTTTGTCTACTATGAGACTTCTTGAATGGAGACTTGGCACGTTTAATCATGAGTGAAGTAACAGAAGAAGTAATTCAGTATTCACAGTTTCTCAAACGACAATATCTGTACTTATATAGTCCCACAGTTGTTCCAAACTAAAGTTAACTTCCCGTAGCCAAATCAATTATGTGAACGGCTAGCTTATACGGTTCCCTTACCATATGGTACCAATTGCCATTGATCACCCAATACCAAACCCCCATCACTCTTTAACCGTTGCATCCATGAACCCATGGAACCTGTGTGTTTGTCTGTCTTCCCAACTCGATCTTTCTTCCAACATCCACCGCCAAAAGGGGACAGGAACAATGTTTACTACGTTCTGCTATTATTATTATTATTATTATGGAAAAAAGACGCTCTCGTGCGACGCGATGTTTTTTTCTAGCACAGCGGCCGCGGAAGTGAAACTTTTCATCGCAGGGAACCGCAAAGAATAATTATCAATTTTACTGTAAACCATCATCAGTCTATCAATCTATCCTGATGCTAATCACTTGTGATGTGTATTAAGAGAGCACAGAGGTACCAAGTCTTGAGTTGATTTGGATACATTATCAGCGGTTACATCTATTGTTCCCATCTATCTCGTCGTCACAAACACTACACTGCACAATGTCCATGGATTTCAATTCCCTAGCTCAACAATTCACTGAATTTTACTACAACCAATTCGATTCTGATAGAACTCAATTGGGTAACTTATACAGAGATGAATCCATGTTAACTTTTGAAACTAACCAATTACAAGGTGCCAAGAACATTGTTGAAAAATTAGTCTCTTTACCATTCCAAAAAGTTACTCATAGAATTACCACATTAGATGCTCAACCAGCTTCTCAAAATGGTGATGTCTTAGTTATGATCACTGGTGATCTTTTGATCGATGATGAAGCTAACCCACAACGTTTCTCTCAAGTCTTCCACTTGATCCCAGAAGGTAACTCCTACTACGTCTTTAACGATATCTTCCGTTTGAATTACTCTGCGTAAGAATAATAATAAGAATATTCCCGAGGGAAAGATTTATTATATAAGTTTTGTTATTAACTTACACACATATATATATATATTATATATTAAGAATATATACAAAAAGAGAAAAGGAATATATCAATTATGAAACATTGCTTTGTTATAAAGATAGAAATTGGGATCTGAATTCTTTCTTTGACGATTCTGCTGGTTCTCCCCTTTGAATCGCTTCAGCTACTATAGTATCAACTTTAACAGATCTCTCAATATAAGTAATCAATTTATCTAGATCGACTTCTAAATGTGGGATACGTACCATACCATGGATATCACACACAATATAATCTCCATTATCGATTGTCATTCCAATTTTCCTTTTACCACAAGATTTGCTAACAAATTGACCAGAACTATCAACAGGTATAGTTGCAGAACTTGTAGCAATCGTTAAACTTGTCTCAATGGCAACAGGCTTAACAACGCCTTTCGAAGCAACAGCACTTAATCCATAACTGAATACAGGATAATTAATCTCTTGAAATTCAGCAACATCGCGGACTCTACCAAAGACAACAGTACCATTAACTTCTTGATATTTAGCTCTGTTTGCCATTAATCCACCAAATACTGCATTGTTGACATACGTGTATGGTGCTACAGAGGTTTGTAACTCAGGTGTAAAAGCCATTACAATAATAGAATTGGCTGGAATCGAATCAATATAATTAATTGCAGGTCTCTCATCAGAAACATGTGCAAACAACACTGTATATGCGGTACCAACTGTAGATTCGCCATTTTGTTCATTCGATCTTTGGATCAAATTTGGGAAATATCCACCATCTTTGATTCCATATAGATTTTGAAGTCCATCGGATATATCGCAAGTCGTAAATTGCTTCAATTGTTTTAATTGATTCTCAGACATCGAAGACATGTTGGGTTTTTTTGTTGTTGTTGTTCTAGTTGGAATGTAACTTACAGAATGGCTATCTCTTCTTCAAGAATGTATTCAGGTGTTCATTTTATAAACTAGATGTCGTCGCCTCTATCTTGGAAATGACTCAAATTTATGTATTTCAGGAAATGCACCTGGTAAAACCGAAAATAAATCTCGACCCGAAATTATACTTTCAACTCTGTGGTGTAAAACAGTAAATATATTAAAATACAGATTTTTTTTTTAATTATATAAAAATTGATATATAAAATGGAATAACAATCACTTTGTCAGCTTTTTTTTTCTTGTTCTTTCCCTTGTTTCTTGTATTTATGGCAGTGGGGGTGGAGGTGGGATGCTTGAAATCGCCATGGAACTACCTTCATCACCGGAATCAACACTTTCTGGGATAGATAATACATCGTCATTATCAAAGTCAGTATTAGTTACTGGTGCAACTGGAATACTTGGCATTGGTTCTTGTACTTGTGGGATAGGTGGAGCCATTGGGACAGGTGGACCTTGATCTTGGACTTGTGGAATTGGTGGAGCCAATGGGACAGGTGGACCTTGATCTTGAACTTGTGGAATTGGAGGTGCTAGTGGTAATGGAATAGTTGCTACTGGGGCAGCAGTTTCGGTTTCTTGAACTTGTGGAATAGGTGGGGCTACAGGCACAGGTGGAGTACCGATTGGTACTGGAGCAACAGGTGCAGGAGCAACAGGTGCAACATTGACTGGCTTAGTATCTTTTTGTTCTGGTTCATCATCTGACCATCCATCGTCGTCATCATCATTGTTACCAAAACCTCTTTGGCTATTCCTTTGTAATTGTGCTGCCTTTGGGTCAAATGAGGAAGCAGTGGAGTTAGTGTCTTGCTTAAAGAATGGATTTGGTTTCTTAGCTTGATCCATCACAGGTGGTGTTGGTGCGACAACAGGAGTACTTATTGGTTGTTGACTGGCATTTGAAGGGATTGGTTGAACGACTGGTTGGCTTGGAATGTTATTCAAGTTAATAGTCTTGGTCATAACTGGCGTGTCATCTTCATCGGAATCAGCTTCAGCTTCTTCGATTTGCTTACGTAGCTCAGCAAGTCTTCTTTCTTTGTCAGCCTTCTTCTTTAACTTCAAATTCTCTAATCTTTCTCTTAATTTTCTTTCTTCTTCATCTTCGCCATCATCTTCATCTTGGGTGGCAGCAACATTATTGGAGGCTTGAGGTACTACCTGTTGATGTTGAACAGGCTGAGTTTGTGGTGTTGGAGAATGGTTATCTTCTTCAACTTCAAACGGAGTTTTAATAGATTCAGTAGTGTTACTTCTTGATCTTTCACCACGTTTGTTAATACCAAACTTGGCTAATCTTTCCTTCATTCTCTTTTGAGCTTGTTCTTTTAAGTAAGATGATCTATCATTAGAGCCGTGAGAATCTGAATTACTAGTATTGGAACCACTACTGGTAGTTGTACTACCAGCAGAAACATTCTTTTGCGATAACAATGGATCTTTGTTCAATTGTTTGATAAAGTCTCTAACTTCCTTCTCTAGACCACTACCAAATTCATACATTTCAAAGGCTTCACTGTCATCATATATATTCTTACCGGTGAAAGTAGATTTTAAAGAAGATGAAATATCTGAGATAGAAGATCTAATATCCTTAATAATTTCTTGATTCTTGGCACTTTCTTGCTTAATCTTATTCAATTCTTCAGCATTTTGTTGAGATTTATCATCATCATTAGATGAATCACCTGGTTTACCTGTCAATGCAGCCATTCTTGCCTTCAACAAAGCTCTACTCTTAGCCTTCTTCTTATCATTTTCAGTAACTTCACCATTTGGACCAGTACCCTCAATGGCTACACCACTTCTTAAATTAGCCAATTCAATTTTAGCGTCGGTAATCTTTGTGTTGACAGATGCAATCTCTGAAAATAATTGGGGAACTGTGTTGATAATATTGTCAAATCTCTTTTGTAAATCATAAGAGACTTGGGTGTTACCAGTGATGGAAGGTAATTGTAGACTTTCCAACTCATATCTAATTTCAGTAATACGTTGAATATCTTCAGACAAAGTTGAAGTAGATGGAGCAACAGTATTTGGTACTTCTGTGGCTTTCGCAGGTTCTTTCTTTTCAACAACTGGTTGAGATGAAATAGAAGATGCCAAATTTTCACCATTGGAGATATCAGGATACTTTTGAGAAGCTTCGGTGACAGATGGGGATTCATTACCATCGTTGGAATCGTTATTCGTCGAGGCTGTCACAGTAGTTGAGAAATTCTTTCTACGATTTCTGAAAGTTGGTAAACCGTTTTCGTTATCGTTATTCTTATAACCTAATCCATTAATCTTTGAACCGGAATTGTTCAATCCATTATCGTTACTGCTTTTCAATTGAGTCTTTAAACTATCCAAAATTTTATTACTTGATGGGATTAGACTTGCTGGTAATCTATTTGGAATTGGTTGATTATTTAATTTTCTATAAACCAAATGCATACCCAGAGCAAATTCTTGTTTGTTTAATTGACCCGAGTTATTAGTATCACAAAGATTCCAAATATGTTCCAAATCACTTCTGTTCAAACCTGATTTTCTAAAGATCTCAACAGCTGTTGGAGAATCAATTAGACCAGTATTGTTGTTATCATAAGTTTCAAAAATCTTGTAGAATAAAGATTTTTCTTCATTCGAGATAGTATCGTTATCCTCTTGTTGTTGATTCATTTGGTTAGTTAAATTTCTAGTGAAATTTGATTGCGCATAAATTTCATTATTACCAAAACCTGTCTTTTGGGCAACTAATGGAACAGTTGGATTAAAATTGGATGGTGGTAAATAACCTGTAGCTTGAGGTTGTAGACCCATTGAAGGCATTGGTTGTTGTTGAGCTTGTGGTGGAGGTGGTTGCATACCTGTCATTTGATTAGTTAAACCACCTTGACCAAAAGTCAAGGTTGGCATACCCATAGGACCAGTTTGCTGTGGAGCAATTTGTTGAGGTTGAGTATAACCACCAGTAACTTGAGGTTGAACCATACCTGGAGCCATACCACCACCAGTGATTTGAGTTTGTAATTGTTGGTTAAAAGTATTTTGAGGCATCATAGTATTATTCTGCATACCACCAGTAACTTGAGGCATTAACCCACCAGTCATTTGAGCAGGGATACCAAAACTTGTTTGTGGGATGTAACCAGTAGATTGTGGCATTAAACCGCCCGTAACTTGAGCTGGCATACCGAAACTTGTCTGTGGAATCATTCCGCCGGTGGCTTGCATCTGCATTGGACCAGCAGCCATTAATTCATCAAATGGAGTCTTTGCTCCAGAGGTAGCAGAACTATTGGAAGCAATACTTAAATTGATTGCGTCAATGAAACTATTGACTTCGTTCTTAGTCTTTGAATCTAATTCATAAGGGATTTGATCACCTTGTAACACGTCATTAACCAAATGCATCGCAAGAGCAAATTCAGGAAACAATAATTCACCAGCTTTACTTGTATCACAGAGAGTCCAAATTTTAGCTAATTGAGTTGGTGGTAGCCCTGATTTCATTAAGATGGATCTACAACCTTTACCAGTAATTGTATTTGAACCTGATTTAACAGAGGCTCTAAATAAAGTTTCAAATTTTGCTTGATCCTTTGCGGTAATGAAAGACAATCTAATTGCCGGAATCTTAATATCGTTATTCAACCCGTTGTTAGCAAAAGAGTTAACAAACCCGGTAGCCGTTGGTTTCAATGGCTCCAATGGAACCTGATACTGCTGAGCATAAAACCCAGTTTGTTGAGGTTGTAAAGGTTGTAAAGAAGAAGTCAATTGAGGTTGCAATGGTTGTAAAGAGGCAGATGTTTGAGTTTGAAGCGGTTGCATTGGTGGAACTTGGGAAGTCATAATTGGTTGAATACTCTGACTTGGATTAGAGTAATAGCCGGTACCTTGATTTTGTAAAGCTTGCATTCCACCAGTTGCAGTAGAAGCAACATTAGAAGCGTTACCGGTATTATTATTGTAATAACCGGTACCTTGTGGTTGTAAAGTTGGAGCTGCCATTGGTTGAGATTGAAAGTTATTCATACCCGTCATACTAGTATTTGGCTGATTACCTGTCTGATAGTATGAGTTGGAGGATTGAGGTTGCATCATGTTGGATGTAACACCAAGATTGTTCATACCAGTTTGTTGTTGTGGCTGAGTAACACTATTACCAGTAGTTGCACCAAATGATTGAGAACCCATAGTATTAGGCTGTAGACCTGGGTTGTAACCAGTTCCTTGAGTTTGCATACCCATGTACCCTTGTTGAGGTTGAGTTTGCTGTTGCGGTTGCTGTTGCTGTTGAATGGGTTGCTGCTGTTGTTGATAGTAATTGTTCCCTTGAGGGAACGCATTACCTTGGTTCTGATTCTGATAAGGATTATACATCAGCCAAAGCAAAAGTCGTTAGTATGTCTGGTTATAAATTATGAGTAACAAATACTCTATCAAATATATAAATAGTAACTGTTTTTTTTATCAACGTGTATGAATCATAAAATAGTTGAAACTCAAAATGGAAAATATCTTAGAGATTGTTCTCGGGAAAGGGGTCCGGTGCCCACTTGAACACTTTTCACGTCTAACTTTTTTCATTTTCGCCCGCATAGTAAAATTTCGCTGAACGGTGACCGTTTCGCAACGTTAGAGAAATATAATACGACATATTATGCAAATGTCACAAATTATTATTTCGTGGTGACAAGTATATTTAATAGTTGCGTAATCACCAACAGTTTGGAATGTTGCAAAAAGTGTTGGCTTAGCTTTGAATTGAACCGCTATTTGTGTAACAAACCGAGATCACGCCTAGCGTGTAAATCTGTACCAATGAATGTTTAATGCATTGGTCTTCTAGTAGGAAGAATAGAAACTGTAGAGTACTTATAAAGTTGTTTGTAATTGCGCACAGTATCATGAATGAGATAACTGTATTGAGTGACGAACAATGGAAAAAATGTAGTGCTTAAGAGTTGATATTATAGAATTGTATGTACATACCTATAAATAAGAGTTGAAACTGCCAATATCAGACAAATACAACTCTCTTTCAGACCTTTTATTATCATTTAAGGGTTGTGGAAACATCTAATAAATATGTAGTCATTTTTTCAACGTTTTCGTTATTATCATCTTGCAGATAATTGTACGCATCAACAAAACTAGGATTCGCAAATGATGCTTTGCTTAGGTTTTATATACTAACAATTTCCATAAAGGTTAGTTAAAATTACTTGATCGAGTCATAAATGTGAACTTACTCTGTCTCTTATCATATTTTAGCGGTTGTCATTATCATTTGTCACGATTTGTTTACTTTGTGGGATATATCTTGTTCTTTCAGACTAGACATAAACTTTAAAAAATTATAAAGATATGAAATTTTGTAAAAACAATTTTTAGAAATTTATCCTAACAACTACAACTACCATCAAATCAGTAAACTATAATGTGATCATTATTTTACTGAAGTGAATAGAGTTTCTAGATTTCCATTTCCCTTAATAAAAAGCTATTTTTTATTATTATGTATTCAAATATTTTAGAGAATAATTGACGATTATAAACAATCGTGGTGTCTCTTCTAGTACCCCTTATAATGAACTTCAGTTTTTGAACTCCTAATTTGACTGTTTTATTATCTTTAAAGCTCTCTGCTGCAATTTCTGACTTTTGTTATTGAATTATTTTTGGGATTTTCAGTTACCGTTTTTGTGACATATTGTCGCTTTATTGGGGGTTATCTACATATATTATAAAATTGACTTTTTCATTATTATTGAAAATGTTATAAAATTTGTAACAGCACTGTAAAATGAAGTAAAATTTTGGATATGTAAGTTGGACATATTACACTAATTATATTATCAATATTTCTTTATCTGATGACGGAAATGTTATTTTTAGCAGTCCAGCATATGCTAAACTACCTACTCATACTGATTAAATATATTTTAACATGAGAATATTATGTTATGTAATATTAAATTACATAAATATATGTGTTTCAGTAAATTTAATATTCAAATTTCAACCACCTAATGTATATAAATTACAGACCCCAAAATATACAATTACAGGGCGTGTGGCGTAGTTGGTAGCGCGCTCCCTTAGCATGGGAGAGGTCTTGGGTTCGATTCCCAACTCGTCCAAATTGTTTTATTTTCTTTTTTTGCAGCGGGAGATTTCCAGGTCACGTGATCAGAGTTGTACGTGCTTTTCTTAGACTTCAATAACAAGATCAAATTAGTTTCATTTTCATTTTATTCTTTTTTAAAGAATAAAATTTTTACACACTAATACCATTTTCATTTATTAAATGATAAAAATTACGTATATAACGAGTAGAAAAAAAAAAAAAAGGTATATTGTGTATATTTTCATGATTTTTACTAATATATTACGATAGTAATAATTATAATTATGTATAATCGTAGAAAAAATACAATAGACATTTCTATAAATGAATCGAAGAAATACAAAATTTAAGGAATCTGACTGACTCCTTTAAAGAAGGATGCATCAATCAATCAATGATACGTAAGTGTCAAATTGATTAACAATAGAAAATAAGATAAAATAGCAAAATTTTGCGATGGCTTGGTTATTATGATATATATAGATGTCATTTTTTTGTAACTAAAAAAAGTAATCAATACACTTAACATTATAATACAGTACATTGTGGGTACAATTATCTTGAATATACAATTTCCAATTTCCAAATTTTTGTACGAACGGCGGCTAAGGGCCCCGCCGAAAATAATAAAACAAAGAACGAGAGAACGAGAAACTCAGCTATGTACGTAATAAGAATAATAATAATTAATAGAGAGAGAAAGAGAAAACAAAGTGCCTGTATCTGTTTGAAAATAGCAGGAAGAAGAAGAAGAAGAATAAATGACATATTCGAACCCTTTGTATATCGACATAACATAACATAACATTGCATTACATATCATCGAATAAATAAATAAATAAATAACTTCGTATAAAAATAATGAATAATGAATTATTATTGTTGTTTTAATAACATTCTTGTTTTGTATCGTTTAATTTAACAACCCCGAATTGGGAAACTATTAATATCTCGTTCCCTAATTAGGATATTTGAAATAACTTTATTAATGAGGTTCTAGAATGTATAATTGTTGTACAGTAGATTATTTGTCTCATATGTTCTTTTATTGAAAGCAAGATCTGAAAGCAGAAAAGTGGGAACAAAACACAACACATAAAATGAAATAAAATGAGGCAATGAGAGCTGTTCCGAGTAGGATCCGGGAAGTCTAAAAAATGTCAAATTAATAAGAGCAAGAGTTGAAAATTGGTGGAGAGAGGGAGTCGATGTCTGTTAGTGATAAGTTGCAGTCATCATACATATGATGATAAAAGAAATTTTAAATAATCCCATAGAATAAGTCTGTATTACGTGCGCATAATTAATTAATGCACTTTTAACAAATTACAATTTTCTTCTTCTGTCCTTTTTCAAATTATTCTGTTTGTTAATAATATCCCAATTCAGGAACGATGAGCAGAAACGATCTTCAATTCTTTTTTTTCTTCTTTTCTTGAAAAGACACTGAAGGATATACAACGAAAAAGAAGGGGAAGAAGCAATAACGTTTTTGAATAATTCATTCCGTTTCCCCCAAAATAAACACAATTGTCTCTGCGAATATATTACGTAGAGTCTCCTTTGTACCCTGAGAACAAGAGAATATTTTCTTTTTTTCTTTCTTTCAATATTTATCAACTGGTTTTATTGCAATACTAAACATAAAATGACAAACGGCGTACGTACTATTCAATATATTTTATTCACCTCTTTTTTTTTACTTTCTTGGTGTATATTTCAAAATTAGTTCGTTCCCTCTTTTGGAAATTACCTATTATTAGACATTGTAACTACTGTACAACAAAAATAAGACAAAATTATCACGATGTATAGTTTATTCTAAACGAAGGCACCATTTTGTCAATTTCTTCTTCTTACGATCGTTTGTGGGATACAATAATCGATGTTATCAATTCGAAACGAAACGAACTCCAAAAGAGATGAATCTTTATTTCTTCCACGTATGTTTGATTGAATAAATAAAATATTGTTATTCAAACGACAGGAAATAATGTAATGTATATAATTGAAATACTTACATAGACTCCGGTGATTTATTAGATTAGTCCTCATTTGTTTCTGTAAAATTTTCATCATTATGCACTGGGACCGCGTACGTGAAATTTCTCTTTCAATTGTAAAATAAACAAAAACAAATAAATTTGAAAGTCTTGTTGTACAAGGGTTATACTCTTGAATAGAAGAAGAAAATTGGCAAGACGCGCTTCCACTTTTTTTCCTTTCTTTCTTTTTCTCGAACAACTGACAAACAGGAAAAAAAGACAGATGTTTCCTCCTAAGGGTACGGGCATTTCACTGCATGTGATATCGTACAGATCTCAGTTACTTTTTTTTTCTCTTTCTTTCTTTTCTCCTGCTTATTGTTAGTACATACAGTAGTGGGTTCCTGTAAAAATAATATTGTTATTGTATTTCAATTGGACGATCGATCGATGAATAGATGTCTCTTCGTGTTAAGTCGAGTGCCGCCGCCTCCTACATCAATTTCTATTTCTGTATCTTCCTTCTTTGTAACATCTAGAATTCATCTTTCTCTGTTTGTAACGTCTATCTCTCTATCTATCTACCTTCGGAAGGCACGTATTGTTTATGTGATATTCTGAGAAAGTCTCGAACAACTCATTCTGTTTTCGAAGGTCTATCTATCTTTCTTTTTTTTTTTTTTTTTTTTTTCGTTCCTTACGAAGTTGATAAACAATAAACAATAATAAACAACGAAAAAGTTTTCTTTTATTTTAGTTTCACACCTGGTAATAGAAATTCATAAACACAGAGGCCAAGAAAAGAAGTGTATACACAAACGAAGTAGGAATAAATAGTAATTTCTACAAAAAAACTATGTTATGTTTAGTAATATGCTATTCATTTTCCTGCGTATTTACTCCAGGTTTAATTAATTAACTACAAACTATTCAACAAATTCTGTTATTTTCTTACTCTTCTCTTTCTTTCTTTCTAAAAGAAGGATTATCTTTTCAAATTCGTAAAATGAATTAAAGGAAAATATTTTATATAAAAGGTACCTTTATTTCAAATAATATACTCTTATTCAATTCAATTCTCTTCTCTTTTATATTTTTCTTATTTTCAATCATAAAATATCATCGAACAATTTATCCATTCGCTTCAATTATAATTAAAATGTACGCCAAGACTGCTCTATTCCTAGCTGCCGCTGCCCTAGCTAACGCTCAAACCGCTTCTCAATTAGCTGAATTAAACGTTATCTTAGATGATGTTAAGAACAACTTAAACGACTACATGAACTTAGTTACCACCGGTAAGATCTCTCTAGCTGATCTACCAGCTGGTGTTTTAGACATCGGTATGGCTTTAGCTTCCGCTACCGATGACTCTTACACTACCTTATACAAGGAAGTTGACTTCGACGGTATTGCTCCATTCTTAACTGCTCTACCATGGTACTCTTCCAGACTAGAAGCTGAATTAGCTACCATCACTGGTGAAGCTACTTCCTCTGCTGCTGCCACCTCTTCTGCTGCTGCCACCACCTCTTCCTCTGCTGCTGCTTCCTCTTCTGCTGCTGCCACCTCTTCTTCTGCCGCTGCTTCCTCTTCCAAGGCTGCTTCCTCTTCTGCTGCTGCCTCTTCTTCCGCTGCTTCTTCCAAGGCTGCTTCCTCTTCCAAGGCTGCTTCTACCTCTGCTAAGGCTTCCACCACTGTTGCTACCTCTGCTAAGGGTTCCGCTGCTGCCATCTCTCAAATCACTGATGGTCAAATCCAAGCTACCGCTGCTACCGTTTCTGCTCAAACCGCTAACGGTGCTGCCAAGGCTGTTGCTGGTCTAGGTGCTGGTGCTCTAGCCGCTGCTGCTCTTCTATTATAAGAAGTTTCAAATATACATTTTTGAAAACTAATAAGTTTTTGTTAAATTATATCTATTTCTAGTTCTATAAAAAAACAACAATCATTTAAATTCTTTTAATATTATGAGTCCTTTTAATTAATTCTCCCTCAACTTTCGCATATAATTTTTTACATAAGATACCTTTTATATACATAATATAATATTGTATGCAATACGATAACGAAAATAACAAGCTTGAAAAAATAAACATATATAGTTTAGTAATTTTTTCAATAAGTACGTCACATTTTATTAATATTAAATTACATATTTCAATTTGATATTATATAATTATTTATTTCTTCTTTGACTTTTCACGTTCTTGTTCTTGCTTTTCATGTTCAATATCTTCAACATATTTACCAATTTCATCATTATTCAAGATAACAATTTCAGAATTTGGTTTCACTATAGTAATTTCAATATTTTTAGCACCTGTTTGAACAACTTCCAATAATGATCTAATTGTTAATTTAACACAATCTTCAACACTTTCCGGTGGTGTATCATTATCATAATTCTTCTCCAGAAACTCCCTTACAGTCTTTGAATTACGTCCGATTGTTTGTGCTGTCCAACTTGAATATATACCACTTGGTTCAGTTTGATATAATTTTGGTACATTATCCTTTGGATCAAATCCTGCAATCAAAGTAGAGATACCAAAGGGTCTAACACCACCGGATTGAGTATATTTCTGTTGTACACCAGCAATGTATCTAGTCAAATATTCAACAGTAACGGGATCCTCTAAAGTTAAACGATGAGATTGTGCTTCAACTCTTGCCTTTTCAATTAGGATACGTGAATCCGCATTCAAACCAGAGAATGATAAAACAATATGAGAATCAATCTTTGAGATCTTCGATGGTGTGATTCGTGGATCTTGTAATTTTAATGTAGAACGTCTTTCACATCCTAATACGACACAATTCGTACCCTTGACACCAACGGCACATGTCCCTCTTTTAACTGCCTCTAATGCATATTCAACTTGGAAAATATGACCATCCGGTGAAAAGATGGATAATGCTCTATCGTAACCACTCATAATTATATGTAATTGATATCTGTTGATCGAGAGTATATGTAATTATTAGAACAGTGGCAAATTATATATTCATAACTTTGAAGGGTGGGTGGGTACTTTTTATATATATTTTACACTGTTAATAATCCGAAATTACATTTTTTCAGTGGCGGCGGCGGGGAGAACAGCTTAAAGGTTACCCGGATGTGTCGGGGTAATACCACTGCGTACACCACTTCTAAAGTTAACATACCTATTATCAATCATACAAGAGAATAACATATCATATTGAGGTGTAGTATTCATGAACAAAACGCAACATGGGGTAAGAACTTATTTACCGTGGTGTTGTGTATATCATCTGGATAGATAAAGCAGTAATACGCAGAGCCGACTGTGCTGTATTCGATGCATACACACACACACACACACACACACACACACACACACACTGATGTACATACGAGACATCACCACGTCATCGATAACAGAACTGCTACACACACACCCATATATACATATATAGCAACAACTAGCATCTCTGCCCTTTCGAGAGCAACGTTTATAAATATTTATCGATGCGCCCGCCCGCTTCGTTTATTACAAAAACGAGAGAAAAACCGGCAATGACAATAAATTGATTTAATATATTAATATTGATATATGTAGTTGAAGAAGTCTCGTCTATTGCTGTCCACCCCCCACACGCACACACATATATATACAGGCACACACCCATTCCCTTTTGGCACAATGACTGAGGATGAATGGCAAACAATCAAAGAGGAAGCCATGTCACAGGATACAGATATTATAAACAGAGATACCCCTATAACATTATCTCATCTAACACAAATTGTTGTCTCATCATCAATTAATCTTGTATTACCATTTATTAATGGTATGATGTTGGGATTTGGTGAATTGTTTGCACATGAGATCTGTTGGAGATATAATTGGTTTGATCGTCGGAATATCAATGCATTCAAGATCTATCCAGAATCTCGTAAGTTGTCACCTACTAATAAATTATCGAACATATTGTGATTTTCGTGCAGAACGATAAAAAAGATAGTTGATCTTTTCGCTCATTTGCAGCGTTAACGGAGAAATTAACAAATGAAAACGAAGTAAAAAACTGAAAGAGAGACAGAGAGAAAAAATTTTGGCGGTGGGGGACAGAGAGAGGGCACTGATGACCATGGACCATACATAGTTCTTCTGTTTAAGGTATTATGTTAAGAAGAAGAAGAGCTGTTGTTCCACTTATATATATATGTTTATGTTTGTATAGATATATAAGTTTTAGTTAGGTTGTTAAATAATAACAAAATATTGTCAATGATGTTAGTTAATGGATTATATAAACCTATAGTGATTAGATCGTCGAGAATACTATTGTATTCGAATACTAATATAATTAACAAACAAAAAAATAATATTATTTCAACTAATATTAGATTATATTCTACGAAAAAAGAAAATGATGGGGACATTATTCCAAAGAATAAACCTCCATTGATGCAAAGGATTAAACATGAAGTTAATCATTATGTTAATGGTACGAAATTATTAGGTTATGAAATTAAAATTTCAACAAAACTTTTAGTTAAACTTGTTCAAGGTTATGAATTATCTAGACGTGAATCGAATCAATTAAGACGTACGATGGGTGATGTCTTTAGATTAGTACCATTTTCTGCATTTGTTATTATACCATTTGCAGAATTATTATTACCAATTGCATTAAAAATTTTCCCAAATTTATTACCTTCAACATATGAATCAATTACACAAAAGGAATCTAAAAGATCTAAATTGATTGAAATTAGACAAAAGACATCTAATTTAATTCATGATACATTAGAAGAATCCCAATTATTAAATTATAAAAATATTGAATCTAATGAAAATAAAGAAATTTTCTTCAATTTTTTCAAGAAAATTTATGATAATGATGCAAAAGAAATTTTCTTTACACATGATGAAATTAAGAAAGTTGCACAATTATTTAAAAATGATACTGTGTTAGATAATTTATCAAGACCACAATTAATGGCAATGGCAAAATTTATGTCATTAAGACCATTTGGTAGTGATAATATCTTAAGGTATCAAATTCGTTATCAATTGAAAAATATTATTAATGATGATAAAATTATAGATTATGAAGGTATTAATAGTTTAACTAAAGAAGAATTATATCAAGCTTGTGTATCAAGAGGTTTAAAAGCATATGGTGTATCTATTCAAGAATTGAAAAATAATCTTCAAATTTGGTTAGATTTAAGATTAAGGGAAAAGATTCCAAGTGTTCTAATGGTATTAAGTTCAACTTTTACATTTGGTGGATTAAATGATGGGAAATTAGTTGAAGGTTCACATTTACGTATTGAAAATTCTTCAATTCCAAATGAATTTAATAGATTATTAGATCTTTATTATGATGGGATTTTACATGTATTAAGTTCTATCCCTGATCCTGTTTATAATGTTGCTAAATTAGATGTTGCAGAATCAAAGAATGTTGAACAAATACAACCTGAATTGAAACTTGCTGATCCAATGAAACCTCAAGGTAAGACTACTGTAACTCCACTTGTGAAACCAATATTGATGAAAACATCAAAAGTTGTTCCTGTCACCGACGCAACATCAACAGCAACATCAAAGGATAAAGAAACTAAGAAAGATGATACAAACAAATTAAAATTACAAGTGTTGAAAGAACAAGAAGAATTAATCAAACAAGAATTGGAAGATGCAAAGAAGAGATCTGTTAAAGAAGAACCTATCAGTGATAACATCTCCTTAGATAAAGACGATACACCAACTGTTCCACCTGTTCCATTGGACCAAACTGCACAGAACGCAATTGCCAAGAAGAAATAGACATATCCCCTCTGTCTCCATTCATATATAAATATAAATATAAATATATATATATACATATACATATCGTACATACCAAACAGATATATATTCCGTTACACATTGACTCCCTCCACTGTCAGTCTAACAACAACTGATGATGATTCCTTTAACAATCGATAATATAACTGAAATATAATTAAAATGGGGGGGCAGTTTCGGGTATCTCGGTGTTTAAGAAGAAGATAGACAGACTGCACCCGCACACCACACCGCGCCATGACGTGATCTTGCTTTTTTTCTCGCCCTCCTGTACTGCGGCGAACTCTGTGTCCTTTGCCCGGTGGAAACTGACTTTTTGTTGCTGTTGCTGTTGTTCTCATTTGTCACATCGTTCTTCTTCCGCTGGCGGTGCTGTGCGGTGCTGTTTTTCGTTTATAGGGTGCGTCGCCGATGGTGTAAGCAGTGTCTTTTGTTATTACTAATACATCATATCGATTATTAGTCTCGACAACAAAAACACCGATATATATATATAAGGTGGGTTTTTAACCGGTGTGTAAACTCTGTAATATTTCATATAACTGGTATAGCAACAGCAATAAGAAGAAGAAACAGCGCAATGACGACGTCGAATGCGACATTACCGAGTATATCTGTCAAGAATATGAATCAATCTATTACTAATGATACAACAAGTAAATTATCTACTACATCGATTCATGTTTCGAAAAATTGGGTATTGCCTGAAAGATTGAAACCTGGTAGGAAACCTGTCTTGAGAACAGGTAATGATATTAGTAAAAATAATACAAGTACTAGTAATAGTACTACTACACAGGGTTCGGTTGTTATGAGACATCAGTTAGCTAGAAGTTTATTAGGTGCGGATCCAGAACCCACGGTGACTATAGCATCTATTACAAATTTAAATGATATGAAAGAGGATTCTAATGATGGGAGAGTAAATATTAACAATAATAGTAATGGGGATTCTGCAGCAAGAAGAAGAAAACAGAATAGAGATGCTCAAAGAGCTTATAGAGAAAGAAAAGCAAATAGAATAAATGTATTGGAAGATACTGTTAATGATTTGAAAAATGATGTAGAAATGTGGAAATTAAAATTTGATACTTTATTTAAAGAACAACAATTTACTCAAGATGAATTAAAACAAACTTTAGAAGAAAATATTAATTTATCTAAACAAATTAATTTTTTACAAAATGAATTAAATCAAAATAATAAGAATGATATCATTTCCATAATACCATCATCAAATAAAATTGAAAATAATTCATTAAATGAAATGATTCAAAATTTTACTCCAATGAAGGCAATACCTTTATTGAAAAAGACTTCAAAGGAGAAAAATTGTTCAGGAGATGGAACAAGTTCATGTTGTAAAAATAAATTAAAGAAACAAAAAATTGAAAAGAAAACAAAATTACCGGATATGAGTGTTTGGACTCCAGGTTCTTGTGATAATTGTAAAAAAGATCCAACTAATAAAGCATTTTGTCAATCAATTTTCAAAAATAATAAAAATCCTTTATCTAATTTACCACAATTTATTAAAAAATCAGATACAACAACAACATCATCATCATCATCATCTCAAAATCAGTTACCAGATTCCCCTGTTTCTATGTCAAATGAGAGTAATAATAATATAACTACACCTAAACCCCCACCGGCATGCTGTGGTAACTGTCCTAAAAACACAAAGAAAGAATATATACCAATTACTGACACTTATCAAAGAATAAGAAAACATATGACATCACAAACGAATAATAATTTATGTATTTCAAAATTACAAAACGAATCAAATAAAGAGAAAAATTCAACTTTAATTAATGTCTTACAAAAAATTGCTACTAATATAGAAGTTAATGGTAGAGAAATTGAAATTAATAGTATTGAACACGCTTTAAATAATTTACAACAACAACAATAATTCATTATCTTTGTATATAATCGATCTATTCATTTATAGAAAAAGAATAGAATCATCATCAAACAACAATACGTTAACTGAAAACCGATATATTTTAATCATATTATATATATATATGTGACACTTTGACTCTAACTTTATTAACAATGATATAAATCTAGGTGCATATAAATAATACCCATAAATTTAAAAAAAAAAAACTGTGTAAGTCACGTGACATGACGCCACCAATCCAAAAAAAGAATCATTTGCTTTCACTCGGAGTTGAACCGAGGATCTCCACATTACTAGTGTGGCGCCTTACCAACTTGGCCATAAAAGCTCTTAATTTACGAAATGTCGATCAATATTTACATACATGATATATACAAATAGCTGCCTTGAAATATTTCTATTGATATTTTGTTGAGACAGTAATATGATACTTGAATTATATCAGATTATGTGTCACTGTAATATAGTGGTGTGTGGGTGTATATATTAACCCACGCACTGAGAGAAAATACTTTAGATATTTTCGTCTTCTCGAGAAAAACCAAATATACAGAGTTAACACATTGTATAATATATAAAAGAAGTAATACACTTCTATAAATGTAAGTAGTTAACTCTTATATAATTTATATATAAAAGAAAAAAAACAAGCAATTACAACTATACTAATTGTACTATTATTAATTACAACTTTACTAATTCAATAATGTCTTCTGAAAATATGGAACCAGTTAATGCTCCTTTTAACCTGAACCAATACTTCCAGTTATTAAACCAACATATTTTTGTATGCGGTATATAATAGAGAGAATGATAGAATAATTGATAAATAATTAAATAATAACGTTTCGCTATATCGAAAACATTACGTGCATATACATATAGGTAATTGAATCACTAAGTAAATTTGAAATGTTGTGTTTTAGTAAAACTATTGGTTTTTTAATTTATATCGATTATTCGTTGAGGTACAAAAAGTGTACTTATTCCTTCGGATTTGTATTGTTTTGGAACTATTTAGATAGAGCCAAACATACAATTAATATCGCCCGGACGAAGCGTAGCTGAGGACGCACGCTCGAGACAAAGAACGTGTTGTAAAATAAAGAAAATAAGATAAAAGAAAGATTAATAACATATAATTAAATACATTACATCTTGATTAACATTAGTTATGAAAGATAGATAGAGAGGATATATACTTTAATTTATTGAATACTAGTTATTACTAATTACTCATTCCTATAAGACTGACAATAGTACACACCACAATACTATCTTAGTCAAGAATACATTAATTATTAATACAAGCAAAGATAATTAAAATAGAGCTCAACAAAGAATACAGATTAAGTTTTAGAATTCTTGTTTATAAAATAGTTATTACAAGTAGCGATTATTAAAAGGTAGGTATGGTTTCCAGTAATGATTTAATAATAGCAAAGTATGTAAAATATAATATAATTGTTGTATATTTTCTATATATGATCTATATAAGTATATAGTTTCTATTTATGGCTGTTCTATGTAAAGTTCTTTGTTTTTATCTTTACTTTTCTTGTCGAGCGTCGTCCAATATTCATAGCACGCGCTCGATCACCAACCTTAATAAATATAAATTATCGATCGTATAATATGATAATTATCCTCTATTAAATAGTTCACAAATAATACAAAAGATGACAAAAGTTTCCAAATATTGTATCCATACTTGAATAAATAAATAAAAGAAAAACAGTTATGTTTGAAGTATTGGTTGAGCCACTTTTACTTTTGGTAAAATCCGTAACCTTCGAAAAAATGATAGGAAGAATAATAGAAACTCCAAATAATATTTATTCATTGCACTTTGTATAGAATCAATAAACTCTGTTCAATTTCATCCAAACACATTCCAAATACTGTAAATACTTATAATCTGTCAGTAAAAGAACACAAACTCATATAGGCATTAAACACCAGAACTTACATTGATTAATTACAACTAGGGAAATTCTTTAATATTTTGGTTCCTGTTCCTAACTTTATTGATCGCAAATCTTCACCAAAACCAGAAATGAAGCTTTGCATTTGAGTAATATATAAGTTAATTATGTACCTAAAACCCAGTCTTACTGCACCAGGCAGAATACACTTTATATCGCCAACGGAAAGTTTCAAATAATATGAAAAAATATGAAAATCACATTTACTTTAGATAAATATATAAGTTTAAATACGGATGTACAATCGAATGACTTTCCATATCAACTACTTTTTAACTATATACAACGCCATTTATCTAAAGCAAAATCTCATAGATGCAAAATATTGAGTTCCTTTTCTATCAGAAGGAATTTTTGATGATCTGTCTAGTCCTCCGCTCCTTCCACAAAAACGATAACATCATACCAACCTCTTTATCTTATTTACATAGTTGAGTATCAATGCAAGTTTTTGGAGTTCCACATCTCCTTTTCACTACTTGTTTTCTCATGTCTCTCATCCTTCGCTCCCTTTTCGCCGTATGCCCTCAGAATTGTCTTGAATATATTGAAACTTTTGTTTTTTTCCTTCTTTTGTCCATCAATAGATTCCCCATTACCAATTTCTGTGTCTACACCAACTATTTCTAATTGATTTCTCATAGTGTCTAATTTGATATTACAATATCGTTTATACAGATTACCAAGTTTGTTAGGATCAGTAATTGGTGTCCACCAAGTACCAACTTTCCACAAATTAACATCATCACGATTTAAAAAGTTGGGAGTTTGGAATGACCACTGTTTTGAATAATATGTATTCTTTATAAATTCGTTTGACTTTTCTGAACCCTCACCCTTCTCCACCGTCTTTGAAAATTGGTCCATGGTTGCCGATTGTTTGTGGAATACTCTCACTTGAACACCGACCATCTTCTCTAAAAATTCTTCATCACATGTTTCCTCTTCTATTTTTAGGGAATGCTCGTCAACGACATTTCTAATATTTTCTTGTGTCGTGTCCGGTTCAATGATTGATTTATCTTTAAAGTTTGAAGGTAAAGGAATTGCAATAATATTAAGTACAGGATAAGTTACTGTTTCATTATTTGAAAGTTTCATTTTTCGTTCTGTAGTCTCCATCATGACTTTACACATTTCCCAATTGTCTTTACCTAATTTCTTATTTACTTCAGCTTCCAAATAATCTAATGCGTTTTTCAAAATTACAAATGAATTTTGAAACTCCACTTCAGCGACACGATTCGCAACTTTTCTATCCTGGAATAAATGATTGACAATATAATCCTTGTGACCAACTGAATTGATGACATCCTTGTTTCTCTTCTTAAGCTCTTTCATAAATTTATCACTCATTTTAGAATGAATAATATAATCTAATTCTTCTTGTGGTAGATATTGAAACCCAAATAATTTTGAAATATTATGATATGCCACAAATATACCATCCATCTTACCAATCCTACTCTGCAAGGAATATTTTAACAATGTTGCCTTTATTAATTCATAAAATTCACGTTCAAATGATTCATACTCACCATGCATCTTATCTAATCGATAACCTGTAATATTATTATTCTGTTCAATATACGAAAGATCGTGTCTAATGGCACATACCGCCCTTGTTTTCAAATCAAACACACCTGTACCAGGCAAATGTGGATCATATGCATCCAGTTGTGATCTAACTATGAAATCACTAATCTTCGAATAATGATAGAAATCGTTTTCTGATTCTGGTAAATTTGGGCTTTCAGTTAAGAATCTTTCTAAGGAGTGGCCCAATATGGAAAGCACCATTTCTTTATCAAAAGTTTTATCTGAATCAATTGATCTGATTTTATCGTTTTTCTTACGAAGAATAACCATAGCTGGGAATTTTGCACCTCTAGAAAATTTACACCTATTATGGTCAAAGCTTTGTGAAATTGGTGTGTCATTAATGTTTAATCCTCTGAAATTTGATAATAAAAAATGCATATGAGATAGAATTGTTGTCATCGAACTTGATGAGGAAATATATTTTTTCTTGAACATTTTGGCAACTTTCATCAAACTTTTATCCTTATGAGGTGTTAAAAATAATGGTGTAGACATAGCTCTATCATTCTCATCATTTTTATCTTGGGATTCAGGAACTTTCTTTTGAAGGAATTCGGGTGCAAGACGTTCCAATCTTGGGTCAAACAAGTACATATTCGACCTCGAATCCTTTAGATGATGTAAAGTCATCGGTTGATACAAAACTCTATGCAATTCACCAGATAGTTGTGGTGGATGAATCTGTTCTTTCTTTGAATTACGCCCCTTGTCAGTATCCAGATGAACAGTTTCTTGATTAATTCCGCTTCTATTAATGGTCATCTTTGACGATATCCCCTGGAGTTCTTCATTTATAATTTTCTTGTATGCTTCATGGTTCAGTTTATCATCATGATATTCCATTGGACTAAATTTACGTCTTCTAATTCTGGCTTGCTTGGGTTTTATACGTCCCTTAACCTTAACAGCCTTCTCACCATCAGGCTTAAAATCAGGATTTTTATCTTCCAATGACATCTTTCTGTCGGTATTAGGTATAGATATCACTTCACCATCCTTCAACACAATTTTTATTATATCACTGTGCTCATTTGCCAGATGTTGGAAACTGCTAAAATATCTGAATCTCCCACATCGTTCCACTACTGTTCGAGTTAAGATACCCGACATAACATATGCAGGGGTGTGACAGTTGTTCTTGTCCCTTTTCTTAAGCTCCTCTTTACAGTTTCTAAATGTATTTATTCGATATCTATTTTTTTTTTGTATGCATTTTGTTGGAACGGATATTACTGCCCGATAATAAAGGCATGACGAGACAGAGTAATAACAGGGATGATATGGAATAGCAACAGAATAGTTACTAACAAGACAACAGATTGAGGAGCTAACATAATAAGGAAGGATTATGTTAGCACCATAGAACATACTGCGTACTGATTGGGTACCTGCAGCATGTTAGATGGATAAAAACCTCCGAGTCGAAACCTTCGACATAAGAGAGAGTGAAACAAGGGGTGCGACGTTATAATGGGGATTATAACGAGAACGTAAGATTGCGAAGACTTTCATTCCTACCTTAAGAAACAAGCCCTGATATATAAGGAACGTGATAATATCATAGAGGGACGAATGATAGAGTTCTCCTTCCATATATTATTTACCATGAAAGGATAACGAGAAGAACACAATTGAAGTAACATTATATAGAAATAACCAATAACTAATCTATATAATCGACACGTACTACAAAACTATATACCAATACATACTGAAAACCACTACCAATGTCTAGCTCTAATAACGACAATTCCGCTAACAATGCTAACGCTCAAGGTCTAGAGGCTGAGACCCGTGAAAACGCTTCAACGGGAATCCCAACTCAACACATTTACGTAGTATAATTTTTCAATATGCTCATCGGCGAAACATGAACAATGAGAGCCTCCAGTAAGTAACATCTATAATTTTGTAATTTTTTTTTTAATTGGTTATTTACGTAAATGTTATGTATAATTAGTTGTATTTAATGACTGTCATTGATGTTTAAAGTATAAGTAGTACTCTATAAATAAATAAAAATCCCCCCAAAAAAAGGTGCAACATGACAGACATGGTTCATCAGTTCTCCATAAGAGTTGCCAATTGCAATGGTTTCTTTCTTTCTCTTTTTTATCAATGCAATCAGGCACTTGTATAATTTTGATCATCATCATCGTCATCAGCATCATTATGGTTGTTGTCATTATCATTATTGGAAATTTTTGGAGTTGATTCCCCTGGTTCAATTTCACTTATCTTTAAATTTTCTACATATTTCTCTAAATTTTTCCAATTTTCTTTACGTTCATGTTTCCTCTTTTCTGTCTCCTTAACACTTGATAGATATAAAGCGTTACAATTTTCATATAAAGCAGGATTAGTCTCTAGGAAAATTTTTAATGCTTTGAAAGCCATTGCATGAATAGCTTTATTCCATGAACCTGAATTTATTGCTTGTTCTACCAGTAGATAAGGATCATTCAAATCACCATTTGGATCGTTAATATCTGATGGAGATAATGACGTATCTAATTCTAATTGTGCTGTCAATTCATATAAAGCAGGGAATATAATAGGTAGAATAACTTCTGCATTTTCAATACAAAGGTTCAAGAAATATTCATTATTCCAATAACTTAAAACTTTTTCGGCGACTTGAAAATGTGATGAAGAGATACATTTAGCTAATTGTACAAATAAAGGTACTTCAACTTTAATGAATTCTAATGGTTCGATAACTTCAAAGATATCTTCAATTTCATTTAAGAACATAATTTCTTTAGTTGAGTTAATCTTTGGCCAATAACGTAGTAGACCCATTACTACTTCTTCTGTTAACAATGGTTCTTTCTCTAAGAATTGTACTATACAATAAGCTAATTGTGGATGATATAGGGATAAACAACGAACTTTATGTAATGGAATCAAAACCCTTACCAAAAATACTTTATGTTCCTCCTTTAATGGTAATGCGAAACCATTAATGATGGATCCTAAAATTTCTAATAATTCTGCTATACCATTAAATCTTTCAGTCTCATAAGTAAATTGTAAGAAAATGTTATTAATTGATCTTCTAATGAAACTTCTCAATGATAAGAATTTACCATAAATTCTATGTAAAGTTGTCTTCAAACAATCACGTTCTCTAATGTCTTCACTATCGAATAATTCTAATAATGAAAGAATGAAACTTTGATCAATATATTGTTTAGCGATTTGATGATTAAAATCTGGGGATTCTACAAACCGTAGGAACAATTCATAAACCAATTGCATATGAGGCCAAGCTAATTCATTAACTGGTTCATCCTCATCTGGGTCATAGATATCACCGATCGGATTTACCGGTGGTGGAATGGGTCTAAATAAATTAATTTTGAACATAGTTACCATATGCAGATACATTTCATTAGTATATGTGAATCTATTCGTTACGATGAATTCAATTAATTCTTGTAATGTGAATCTTTTAATTTCTTTACCTTGAATATCAAAACTTGGATCATTAAAATCGAACATGATATTACATTGATCTAATTTCGCGATGAATAAAGGAATTTTTTCCTCTGGGGCGACTTCATCAAAGGAAGGTAATTTAGATATTTGAGTATATCTAGACGCTTCAAATCTTGAAGAAGAATGACGTTGTGGAGTTCTTATTAGATCTACATCTGTATCTGTACCAAATTTCGCAGGAGTAGGCAATTTTTCAAAAGAATGAGAAGACCTTGGTATATCGATACTTGGAGAAGAAGGAGATCCACTACTGACAGTATTAATGTTATTTACAATATTGTTATTTGGCGAGGAATCCATTGGTGAACTATTTAAAGTGGAGGAAGCCCCTATAAATGTTGGATGAGCTGTAGTTGCAGGAGTCACAGTTTGTTCTTGGTTTATATCATTCGTTGGTGTAGCCGTTGTTGTTGTTGTTACTGTAATATCTGTAGTCTGTGGAGTTGTACTATTATTTGAACTAGACGTTGATTTTTTTTTGGTAGAAGAAGAAGATTTCTTTGAACCCGATGATTTTTGAGTCTTTGATTGTTCATTGGAGGAGCTCTGTTTAGAAGAAGAAGAAGAACTGTGATGTCTATGAGACCCCGAGTTACTTGATCCACTATTTGTACCATTACTTGTTTGTTTAATTGTCTTGTCAGTTTGTCCAGAGATCGAATTGCTACTGGAACTATTTTTCGTAGAGGCACTAGCAGATTTTCTACTTGAGTCGGAAGTCGGAGTAGTCGACCCAGTAGTTGAACTTCCACTGACGGTTCTTTTCTTTTCCTTTTCTTTCTCCTTTTCTTTATCTTTCTTTTTAGAAGAACTTGAACCAGAGGTCTTCTTGATCAATTTCTGCTTGAAACCACGCATCATCTTGGGCTAAATCAGGGGAAACGGGGGTATGAGAGCGTAATGAGATGCGGTACTAATATAGTTGTCAGAGATCTCTCTTGTATCAATTGTCAATATCAATTGCTGACAGGTGCTTTCCCTCTTTTTATAAAGACTGTATTTGTTTATATTTGGTTTCAGTTGAGGGAATCGGCTGTCCCACTCGCACACCACCGTCAGAGAACAGAACAGCAGAGAGGAAAAAGGACTCGTCGGCGGTGTATGGGTGCAGCAGCGAACAAATTTCCCTCAGGCGGGCAGTCGTGCAAGGTGATGATGATGAGGCACTGGATTGCATTTCTTACTGGTAGATAACCATTAGTACTAAGCCACTTATCGAATGGGATGATTGTTATATTATTCTTTATACAAGTTGTATATATGTGTATATGTTATGTGTTTATTTTGGTAAGTATACCATTAGGTAACCTGTGTGACCCTCACCAGCAGAATCCAATTGACCCGAGGCACTGACTTCACCGGTCCCATAATGGAAAGTATTATAATTAACGAAACCGAAATGAGCGTATACGTCTCTTGCGTGTTCACTGATTGCCTCCAACACTAGAGCTGTCCTCTCTTTGTTAGCGATCTCTATATAGTTTTCGAACATTGATCTTACGGAACCCTTTACAGGAGACTCAGGATCCTTACCAATCATGAACAAATAATAATATTTCATACCTTGTGGGATAACTTTTTGTTTCACAGCTAGGGAGTTATCGAAGAAGATCTTGTTGAAGGATTCATCGGAGGTACGGTTCATTGGGACATCGATTTCAGGTGGGACCCAAATAGCAATCGTAGCATAGTTACCACTTTGCATAATATGAGCACCATTATCATGATAATGAGTGAAGAAATTTCTTGTTAAAGCATCGATATTTGCGTCGGAGTCAATGGCAAGAGACAGTGGTTTGTCTTGTAATTTACAAGCTAGGTACCAGTAACTTGGTTCAGTACGAAATGCATTTTGTAATGCAGTACATGCAGTTTCGAAGTCCTCGATTCTTACAACGCTCATTCTAATCACTATTTTTTAATAATTAGTCTTCTCTTGTTGGTGGTGAAAAAAGGTATAGTTTTGCAACAAACAAGACAACAGAAATATCTCGAACACTTCTATAAATAAATATATTTATCTTATCGCTTATCTATTTATAATATTTTTTTCGTATCTTACATACAGCCGTTTAAAACGATTTTCCCCACGGCAATGACTCAGTTCACGCACACAGAGAGAGAGAGAGAAAGAAAGAGCAAGTATATGTTTATAACATTGCTTGTTTCTTGTTGTTGTTGTCTGGCAAATAGATCATCAGGTAACCTGTATGACCTTCCCCGTTGGGATCCAATTGTCCCTTGGTGTCTACTTCTCCGACACCATAATGGAAAGTATTATAATTAACGAATCCGAAATGTTCATATACATCTCTAGCGTGTTCATTGATTGCCTCCAACACTAGAGCTCTATTTTCTCTGTTAGCAATTTCAATATAATGATCAAACATCGTTCTTACTGTTCCCTTTACTGAGGATTCAGGGTCCCTACCGATCATGAACAAATAATAATAATCCATACCCTTTGGGATAACCTTTTGTTTCACAGCTTGTGAATCATCCAAGAACACTTTATTGAATGTTTCATCCGAGGTTCTATCCACAGGGATATGTTTATTTGGTGTAGTCCAAATAGCTGTAGTAGTATAATCACCGACTTGAACGAAATCTGCACCATTTTCATAGTAGAACATGATGGTGTTGCGAGTCAATTTATCTGCCTCCTCATGGGACCTCAATGGGACATCCAGTGGGACCTCTTGAAATTTACAATTCAAATAATCGTTGGAATTACTATCATGGAACGCAGCCAGTAAAGTCTTACAAGCACGCTCGATATCCTTAACGGGTTCAACTCCTGACATTGTTGTTATCTAGCTATACGGCAGTACACTCCCCCCCCAAGACACCATCGAATTGCATCGAGCACAGCCTCGAGGTCTGCTTTTATATAAGCATCCATCCCCCCAGGGAAGCCCTAAAAGAGATAAATAAGATTTTCACCAATTTGGTGCCTGCGTAAATTAGTATACAATACCCGTACGACGTGACAATTCCATCTTCTTTTTTCTCTCGCGATGAAATTTTTTCGTCTTGTATATAAAGAGCAGACAAGTTTCATGTTGTTGTTGTTCTTTCCGGATGGATGGATTTGGTAAGTTCAGCAAAGTGAGGACGTTCCCCATTCAGATACAGGTGTATCCGAGTATCGTCCACTCACTCGTCTCATTATATATTTATATATATGTGTGTGAGTTATTGGAAGATGGAGATTAAATGATGACAAATGGTGCTCATTTGCGGACTCGATACCCGCAGCATTACTTTATCTTTTTACCTTACGAGGGATTAGATATATATGGATGACAGTTAAAAGACTACCCATTACAATCAGAACCGCTACACTGATTTCTCCGTTCCAATACTTCATATCACTATATAATTGTCTCTTGTCTCTTGTATTGTGTAGATGATCGTTGTGTAATTTATTCATTCGCCAACACGAAAAAAAAAAAGAGAATTGGCCGAACGGGTTTCACCGATGAGGTTTTGAAATATTTATATAAAAGAAAGTGTGTTGAAACACGTAAACACGTAAACTATATACTTCAATATAAGAGACATATCAAGGAAACGTTGTGATGGTTGCGATGGATCTAGCTCAGTTTGCTGAACCGAGTAAGAAACGAATCAAGTTAAATAATCCGGATATTTCTCAATTTCAAAATGGTAGTATCATTAGTTTAAAATTACAAAATTTCGTTACTTATACATTAGCAGAATTTCAAATGTCACCTTCATTAAATATGATTATTGGACCCAATGGATCCGGGAAATCTACCGTTGTTTGCGCAATTTGTCTAGGGTTGGCTGGGAAGACTGAATATCTAGGTAGAGCTAGTGACGCATCATCATATATTAAGAATGGTTCTCCCTTTGCCATTGTAGAAATTATGTTGAAGGATGGTAACGATATATGTACCATAAAGAGAAGATTAGTTAGAGAGAAGAAAAATGGTGGCGCAGAGTATTGGCTCAATGGAGAACATTGTTCAGAACAAAATATTAGGAAATATGTACGTTCCAAAAATATTCAATTAGATAATTTATGTCAATTTTTATCACAAGAACGTGTTGAAAAATTCGCTGCTTTGAAACCGATTTTATTATTACATGAAACTATTAGAGTCATCGATGATAAATTGTTAATTTTATTAGAAGATTTGAAAGTTTTACAAGAGAATGAATTAAATGTAGCTAAAGAAATTGAAGTTGGTCAGAAACGTCTTGATGATTTATTAAAACAGAAGGAAACATTAGATGAAAATGTTAGATCAATGAAAGAATATGAATTGAAAAATGAAACTTTAAGAGAAAATCAATTGTTATTACCTTATGTGTATTTAAAGGATCATAAAGAAAAATTAGAAACTTATAAACAAGATTATAAAGATGCTAAAAATCAATTAAAATTATTAATTAAAAAAAAATCAAATTTTAAAGGAATCATTGAAGTCATTCAAAATAATAAAGAAACAATCGATGAAAAAATTACTGATACTGAACATCTTTTAGAAGAGAAAAAAAAACATGTGAAACAATATATTACAGATTTACAGAAAATTAGAGATGAAATCGCCAAGAAACAGAAACAAATTCAATATTATCAAGATAGAACAAAATTAATTAAGGAAAAGATGAAATCTACTAAAGAATCATTAGACTCAAAGAGACAAGATTTAAAGAAAATCATCTTGCCAGAAAGGACAACATTCGATGAAGTCACTAAAAGAAGAAACGATATCATTGTCGAGCAAGAATCTAAGAGACAAACCATTAGTGATATTACCAATAGAGCTCATTCAATTGATATTCAAATTACTAAAATTAAAGAAAGAATTCAAAGGAAAAAAAACTCTCAAACTAATTATGATAAATTAGATCTATTAGATAATCCAAAGAGAAGAGATTTACAACCAGTTAGAGACGCAATGCATGAAATTAGAGGTAGATCAAGAGATGCATCTGCAGACTGGGGGAAAAATTTGTTAGGTCCTCCTTTAATTACAATTTCTGCAAAGGAACCAATTTTTGCACCTTATATCTCTGCAACAATTCCATATTCATCAGAGATTGCAATTACTGTAGCCAGCGAAGAAGCCTTTCAAAAATATGCATCCACGATTTTAGATCATAATGCAGTTAATTTAAGAAAATTATCAAATAATGAAATACAACCACCTGTAGAAAGATCAGAATTAATTAATCGTTATGGGTTTGAAGGTTATTTAACAGATTTTATCACAGGTGATAAAAGAGTACTACAAATGTTACGTGAATTCCATAGAATCCATATGATCCCAGTATCACGTAAACCGATGACAGATGCACAGTTAGAATTAGCTATGAGACCTCAAGCTAATGGGAAACCATTGTTTAATCAAATCATTCATGGGGATACATTAATCACAGTAAATGTGTCTCAAACTAATCAAATTTATAAAAGAACAAGAAACATTGAAAGAAGTAACAATTCGGAATTCTATGCATCAAGTGTAATGTCTGACGAAATGAAGGCAAGTATCAATAGAGAAATTGAAGATATGAATCAACAATTGAAATCTTTTAGTGAAAAATTAGAAGAACAAATAAATGAAAAGAATGAAACAAGTCACGAATTGAAAGAAATGACTCGCCAATTTGATCAATTGAATGTCCAATTGAAAAGATTAAATGATATAAGAATTCAACATTCAAAATTGAATAGCGATTGCAAATTCTTAGAGGAGAAACTACAAAAATATGATGCGGACTCGAAGAAGGATGTCAGAACTAAAATCGATGCCATCAAGGAAGAAATATCACAGGATTTACAAAAAGAATTAAAATTAGCAGAACAGATGGTATCACAAGTTTCTGAATGTTGTACTTTAGAAGAAAAACATATCAAACAACAAGCTGAACATTTCAAATTCCATAACATGTCCATTTCAATGAATCAAGTCATCTTATCATTAAATAATGAAGAAAATATTCTGACTGACGAATATAAATCCAAGAAGGAAGCCTTTGATATGAGAAAGAACTCAAAAGAATATCATGAATGGAAATCACAAATTGAAACTTATGACACTGATATCAAGGAGAAACTGGTTAAACTTGCTGAAGAATATGATGAGGAATCGAATTTCAATTTACAATATATCAACGACACAATAGATAAATTAGAATCCGAAATCTCAAGATTGAATCACGATGCATCGTCTGTCAAAATCTTGGAAAGAGTAGAAAGAGATATAAAACAATTGAACGATGTTTTACCTAACCAACAAAAGAATTTAGCACAAACAAAAGATGAAATGACAACGAAACGTTCAACTTTAGAACCTCGTCTGGATGATATTATTGGTAACATTTCCAAGAAATTCGCTGAATTGTTCACTAGAGTTGGTAGTGCAGGTGCGATTAGATTAAGTAAACCTGATCTTTACAGTAGATGGGAAATTGAAATTTTGGTCAAATTTAGAGACAATGCAGCGTTAAAACAATTAGATCCACATACACAATCTGGTGGTGAACGTGCTGTCTCTACTGTTCTATACATGATGGCTTTACAAGATTTCACTACTGCTCCATTCAGAGTAGTCGATGAAATTAATCAAGGTATGGATAGAAGAAATGAAAGAATTGTTCACAAGGCAATGGTTGAAAATGCTTGTAAAGAACATACATCACAATATTTCTTAATCACACCTAAATTATTAACTGATTTGTATTATCATGAAAGAATGAGAATTCACTGTGTTATGGCAGGTCCATGGATTCCAAATCCATCAGAAGATCCAGAGATGCAAAGATTTGGTGAAACGGCGAACTATGTCATGTAAGACAATTTGGGGTAAATAAATATATAACATAAAAATAAAGCGATATAATAAATTCATAGATTGTAATATTATAATTAATAATTCATTGAACTAAATGCGTATACCTTTTGTTGAATCATTATTTTCATTGTTTAATGATCGAACTCTGCCAAGCTCTATGTCTATTATTTTTCATAAAAAAATTTAAAGGGAAGCTACTGTCAACAATATATCAATGCCATGAACTTACTTCATATGGAGAGGGCAAAAAAGTTATCACTACCAGAATTTAAAATAATACTGTTAACAAACTGAAATAGGATGAGTAGATTGCTGCTATATAACAATTACTCGAGTTTCCTTTTGAAACGATTCCCAAGGGGGTCTGTACCCGCTACAAGGCAATATTCATCCTTACTATCACATAAACACTCTAAAAAGGTATCAGTACAACCAACCTCACCAGTTGTGACTAGATTTGCTCCAAGTCCCACGGGCTCATTACATATAGGGTCATTACGTACTGCTTTATATAATTTTCTATTGGCTCGTAATACTAAGGGGAAATTCATATTAAGATTAGAGGATACAGATAGAACAAGATTGAAACCAGGTGCAGAGCAGAATATATATGATACTATGAAATGGTGTGGCTTAGATTTCAATGAGGGACCAATTAAACAAAGTGAAAGGACTGAAATATATTCGAAGTATATTCAAGTGTTATTAGATAATGGATTAGCTTATCGATGCTTCTGTTCGAAGGAGAAGTTAGATGCATCAAGACTAGATGGATATGATAGACATTGTCTACATTTAACTGAAGGTGAACAAAAAGAACAAATGAAACAGAATGAAGGTAAATATATTGTTAGATTTAAAGCACCTGATAAATATGATAGCTTTACAGATTTACTTCATGGTCAAGTCAATATTCAGGATAGGAAGGATAGAATTGGGTACGATGATCCTGTACTAATTAAATCAGACGGAATGCCAACGTATCATTTTGCCAATGTTATCGATGATCATTTAATGGGTGTAACGCATGTCATCAGAGGTGAAGAATGGTTGCCATCGACTCCTAAGCATATTATGCTATATAAGGCTTATGGATGGACACCACCAAAATTCATCCACATCCCATTATTGACTAGTGTTGAAAGTGATAAGAAACTAAGTAAACGGAAGAATGATGCATCTGTGATCGGTTTACAAGAGAAAGGTATATTGCCAGAAGCGTTAATCAATTTTTGTGCGTTACTAGGATGGTCACCACCAAGAGATGTTGCTCAAAAGAACCGTGAGTGTTTTACTTTGGAGGAATTGAGTCAATTGTTCAATTTGGACCACCTTACAAAGGGTAATGTGAAAGTTGATATGAGTAAATTACTTTTCTTTAATAAACATTTCTTACAAAAGAGGATCGATAACGAAACACAACTGGAAGAATTCGTAACGATAGTCACTCCAAAAGTCTCAAAGACATTTGCAATCAACAACGACGAACTGTTAAGAGATAGGGTGAAATTGATCTTAAAAGATTGTGGGCATAATTTAAATACAATTAATGACTTTGAGGAAAAATTTTCGTTCTTTTTCATACAACCAGATTATTCTGTCAGATCTGACCCCACGGAGAAATTCATTCAAAGTATCAATAAGGAATCCGTAATAACAATCCTTGAATCATTAGGTCCAAATGTAAATAGTTCAAACGTGGATTCGAAGATCAATACTATTAAGAGAAAATTTCAAACAAGTAATAAGAATATATTCCAATCGATTAGATTTGCGTTATCTGGTGTTGTATCTGGTGCTAAGATCCATGTGATGTTAGATATTCTGGGAAACGAGGAGTCCCAATTAAGAATTTCCAGTGCGATCAAATATTTAAAATCTATGTAAAATAACATGTAAATAAAATATACTCTATCTTATAAAAAGATCCCCAAAGTCTGCTCTTATTATGCGAGTTGTCTTAACAAGCCATTCTGATGTAAATGAATACGCGAAAAAAAAAAGTGAGATAGGAACGTGCAGGAGAGTGAAAACTGTGAGAAAAGAAGGGTTATAGATAATAAGAGTTTTAACTAATTTCGAAATGAGGACAATATAAAAAGAGAAGCCAAATCAGATTTTTTCAACAATGTTTGCTGCTGTTGCTGCTGGTAATCCTTTACAACTTTCTGAAGAAGTTGCGAATTCTAATGGTTTGCAACATACGATAATATTATCATCAACGAAACCTAAAAATTATTCACATATTTCAATATTTATTTTACCTAATGTTACATTCCCTGATAATTTTATCGCAACGGTATATTTTAAATTAGTCCCTACTGATGATTTCAAATTGTTTGGTTATTTATCAGTCGAGAAACCAAGTGCCATATTTAAAGTGAAACTACCTGGTGGGAATCCACCTGGGAACGGTAATAACAATTATATATCTCCAACGAATGATGGTATAGGGGAGATAGATATGGATGATGATTATGGGAATGTGGGTTCTCCATTGAATAATAACAACTTATCTGAAGTGACGATTGGGATCTCAATTGAGCCTCGAGAACAAGGGTTGATGAAGATTCAAGAATGGAAACAAGAGATGGCTACGGAACATACAAAGAATGCGTCATCATTAGTGTTGTCTAGACCTACTGGTATGGGTCTACCTATGACTATTAGAACAGCTGGTGAATTAGCGAAGACGTACCCTGCGTTAACGAGAGAGTTAGCGGCCAAGATTGTTCAACATGCATATAATTATTTATCAGGGTTCCTTGATTCGAATGGGAATGTCTCCATTAAAAGGTTTGATACGTGGTGGGATAAATTCAAGAACAGACTTGAGAATGATGGATCATTCTTAGATGAAGTAACGAGTGCATAAAAGGAAAAGAAATGGAGTACTTTTATTTTTCTCCTGTGTGTAAATTATTATATACAGATGTAAAAAAAAAAATATTAAATATTATTTATATAGAGTAAAATTATAATTCGTCATGGAAATTTTTGATTGAATCGGCCATTTCATTACCGAATACTTTATGTCTACTATCTATCAATTTTTT
Source organism: Maudiozyma bulderi (assembly GCA_031590215.1). Taxonomy (NCBI): domain Eukaryota; kingdom Fungi; phylum Ascomycota; class Saccharomycetes; order Saccharomycetales; family Saccharomycetaceae; genus Maudiozyma; species Maudiozyma bulderi. The sequence goes on from CP134446.1 coordinate 528,990, forward strand.
ATCGAAAGTATCTTGTTCGATATCTCTTTGTTCGATGCCATTATTTAGATTTTTTGATCTAATTTCAATTTGATTAATTAACCAATTAATGAAAGATGTATCGATCTTAATATCTGTACCAAAATCCGTCTTCAAATCGTATAAAGTATTGAAGAATTTTCTTAAATGAACTTCATCAATATCTGAATCTCTAATGAATTTTGAGAATTCTTTAGTCCAATCTTGGATCTTTGGTATAACGAACATGATCCCATCTCTTTTCATTGTCTTTGATAATTCTTCATGATGGACTCTATCTACGAAGGATGCAATGATCTCCAGGATTCTTAATTTTAATTGTTTATCATCGATTGTATAAAAAACTTTTCTTAAAGTTTCGAAATCTACTACACCTACAATATAAGTTGGATCAGATTCGATTAAGACTGTCAGGATATTAATGAATCTTTTCACTAATAATTGTACATCTGGTGTGACGTCTTTAACTTCATTAATATTATTGAATATATCTCTAACGAAATTTGGATAATTTTGTTCGATGTATTCAATTACAGGTGGATTATTTCTAATGCATGCAATGATCATTCTTGCATCCAATTCTCTGATATTGATCGGAAGAGAGTTATTCAAAGCGATCCCTTGTAATGAATCGAATTCTTTTATAATTATCTTATAACCATGTTTGTAATCATGAGCGAAATCCATTAGATCATCAAATTGAGATTCGACTGTAGTATAATCCTGTTTTGATAAGGCGTCCCTTAATTTTGTGAATTGTTCAGAGAATTCATAGTTGTCAGTAGGGACATCTACTTGTTTGTAAACATTTGTAACGGCATTAGTAGTAGTAGTTGTTGTTGTTGTTGTTGTATCATCTACCTGTTTGCCATCACCTAATTTAGCTTCTTTTAAACCTGTCTCTAAATTGACTCTAATATCCAGACCTGCTGGTAATCGTTGTTCTGGTTTAATAACTTTCCAATCACTGGAGGGTTCGAACAATAATGGATAACAACCTTCATCATTACACAATAAATCACCTGAGACGTAGACGTCTTGGGTTTTCATGTCAATAGGGGTCTGTACATTGATATCTTCAGTAAGTGAAGTAGTAGGAGCTAATATAATTTGATTATGTTGATCTATAGCAAATACGGTAGTTATAAATAGTGATAAGTACCAAAATAGTTTCATCTTTCTAACTTGGTTAATTTGCTACTGTCCATTCATATGATACAAGATAGCTTTATAAAAATATCTCTTCTTATCTATAAGAAAAAAAAGAAGATGGCGATGCGACAGAATACATATACATATATACACAGATGAATTACAATAGAATAATTGTTGTTTTAGTTTTAAATTGCTTATGAAATTAAGAATAATGACCTAATTATATTTAAAAATGTATGAAGTAGTTATATAAGATTGTAATGAAAGAAAAATGGGCGAAATAATTTTAATAAAATTTCGAACTTTTTTTTTAAATTCTTATAATTGATTAATCGAATAAACCGAAACCCATGTCATCATCGGATTCTTCAGCATCTTCTTCTTCAGCGGCTTCACCAGCAGCTTCACCAGCGGCACCAGTAGAGGCACCGGCAGCACCAGTAGCTGGACCAGCAGCTGGAACAGCAGATAATTTTTCGTTACCTTCAGTGATTAAATCAGCAACGGTCTTACCTTCTAGAGCGGTCATTAAAGCAGAGACCTTTTCATCTTCAACTTCGATACCGACAGAGGATAGAACAGCCTTGACATTGTCAGCGGATGGAGTGTTACCAGCGGCGTTTAATAGTAAGTAAGCAGCTAAGTACTTCATTTTTTAATAAATTATCTTGGTTAGTTGGGAGATTTCGAGAAAGGGCCAAGTAACAGGGTCTATCTCCTTCTTTATATATATATATAAATAAATTACATATACGTAACAATCATGAAATAGCAAGCAATCAATCACTACCAGGTATGAATGTGTGAATGTATGTGTATAGTGCAATATCACAGATACAGGTAGATAGACAGATAGACTGTGCAATACTAAGGGTGATGATAACAACAACTGAAATTTTCACTTTCATTCGCAGGGCCCGCAGAGCCCGCAGAAGCGTTGTTATATAAAATCCGCGGACACAACGCCGAGAAGAATGGGAAAATGCGCTGAGCGGTGCGTTTTTTTCACCGTTTTTGTGTTCATTTCGACAACATTTTCGGCACCGGTGGCTGTGGTGCACGTGTGTTGCGGCCTGCGGTGTCCCTACCCACTGCGCGGTGTCCGGGTGCACTGCAGTCCCAGAAACGACACCGCCCGTCTCGCTCTCGCTCTCGCTGAAAATTTTATTTCATCGCAATCGTTGGAATCGTTTCTGTTCTCAATGCCGTTTGGTTGTTACTGTTCTCTTTCATCACTTCCTGGGACTAGCGTATTAGTTTAATTCTGCATAGTTTAGTTTAATCCAGTGTTTCGACATGCTCTTGTCTCAGTTCATTTTCAATTCATGTTACAAGCTATATATTGAATTTGATATATTTAAGATATCGATATATTAGAACCTCTATTTGAAACAATATACTTACTTTTTCTTTTGCCTTTAGTTCAATATAACCATATCCCTATAGCAAATACAACATGTCTGCCGAAGCTCCAGCCAAGAAGAACAGAATTTTCAAGACTCACTCTTACAGAGGTGTCGATCTAGATGAATTACTAGGTATGTCTACTGAAGACTTCATTAAATTAACTCCAGCTAGAGTTAGAAGAAGATTTGCTCGTGGTTTATCTGCTAAACCAGCTGGTTTCTTAAAGAAATTAAGAGCCGCTAAATTAGCTTGTCCAGAAAATGAAAAGCCAACCGCTGTTAGAACTCATTTAAGAAATATGGTCATTGTTCCAGAAATGATCGGTTCCAATGTTGCTATCTACAATGGTAAATCTTTCAACCAAGTCGAAATCAGACCAGAAATGTTAGGTCACTACTTAGGTGAATTCTCCATTACTTATACTCCAGTTAGACACGGTAGAGCTGGTGCCACCACCTCTCGTTTCGTTCCATTGAAATAAGTTAATTAATTTTTAAGAATACTATTGTAAGTCTCTCTCTTTTTTTTATTATTATCAGGAGAAAGAGAAAGAAATGATTAGAGTTTCATAATTGTTTACTCCGTTATCCATACTCTTTTTTTCTCTATATATTATATACATACATAACTACAACATACTCTTTTTCTATAATTAATCTTATATCATAAATAAATAAATCAATCCAAAACTTCAAACTTATTATGGTCAGTCAGCGAAGATTGGCCCTCACCGCAGTGCAGTGCAGTACACTACAATTAGGTCCACCGAACGAAGAAAAAATTTTCAGTGCTGGATTTTTTTTTCTTGTCCCAAGTGATGAGATGAGATGAGTATACAAGAACAACTACCATCCATATCAGAAGCTATAGTTTTTTGCTTTCTTATTATATCTAATCAGAACAAATAAATCACGATACCATGTCTTCTATTGATAATTTGTTCGGGGACGTAGATTCAAAGACGGAATCTTCCGTTAATGATATCTTTAATCAGAAATCAAATGCGTTGGATACCGTTTCTATCAAGAGTAAATTAAGAACAATTTTACCATCGATTAAGAAGAAGAGAAAGGCTGTTGAAGATGATACAAAGGAGATCGTTACTGACAGCAAGGAACCGGAACAAAAGAAGACCAAGAAACATGCGGATGGTGAAGGTGAAGATGATTTGGAAGGGAAATACTTCGCAAAGATGTTAGGTGATGACGATAACGACAAAGCTACTAAGAATGACGATGACAATGAGGAGGAGAAAGTTGTACGTTCTGAATCCGCAAAGAAGATCGATATGAAGGAAGACGAGTTAGAAAAAGCAGAAAGAACCGTTTTCATTGGTAATGTCACTAATGAAGTCATCACTTCAAAGGATAAATTCAAATTATTCAAGAAATTATTCAGTACTGATCCAAACCCAAGTCCAGAGAATGAATCCGATAATGAAGAACCTGAAAAGGATGAAGATAAAGATTTATTCGCTATTGAAAGTATAAGATTTAGATCAATCTCTTTCAAGGAAGCATTACCAAGGAAAGTCGCATTCGCACAACAAAAATTCCACGAATCTAGAGAAGCTGTTAACGCTTACATAGTTTACAAAAATAAAAAATCTGTTAGACCTATACTTAAGAAATTGAATGGTACAATCTTCGAAAAACGTCATTTAAGAGTAGATTCTGTCATTCATCCAACTCCACATGATAAGAAAAGATCAATCTTTGTAGGTAATTTGGATTTCGAAGAAGATGAAGAATCTCTATGGCAACATTTTAAAAATTGTGGTGAAATCGAATACGTTCGTATCATTAGAGACTCCATCACAAATATGGGGAAAGGGTTCGCTTATGTTCAATTCTATGAATTACAAAGTGTTAATAAAGCTTTATTATTAAATGATAAACCAATGGTTTCAGTTAATTCGACATCCACTAAAAAAAAGAATAGAAAATTACGTGTTACTCGATGTAAAAATATGAGAAAGGAAAGAGGTAACAATAACAATAACAATAATAGAAATGATAACAAAAGATTCGATAAATTAAATGAATCTCAAAAGACTAAAATGGGTAGAGCAGGTAGAGTCTTGGGTAAAGCCGATAAAGCTACTTTAGGTAAACAATTAACCATCGAAGGTTTAAGAGCTAGTAAAGGTGATAAAGTATCACATTTAAAGAGAAAGAAACAAAGATCAAAGACTGGTAGAGTCACTAAACGTTCCATTGCATTTAAAAAGAAAGCACAAGAAGATAAAAAATGATTTCTTCACTCACACTCTCAATATTAAATAAATATATCGCATTCTACTAAAATTATTATTATATACACAAACCTTTTTCTAATGTACATTAAATCAAATTTGATAATAAAATAAATTATTATTATATACACAAACCTTTTTTTCTAATGGACATTAAATCGATTTTGATAAATAAAATAAATTATTATTTATATATTACTATTACTACATTTAAATTTATATGACTGATGTATATATTTAATTAAAAATGAATGCAAAAAAAAGAGAGACATGAGGAAAAAGAATTTAGAGATAAATGTTATGTTGGAATGAAATTGAACCAAATATAAATAGAAATAAAATAACGTTCAAATTTTGTTATAATAAGAGACAAAGAGAAATAAAGTTTAAGACATGATAATATATGCTTTAATGATTAGTAATGGTTATCATAATAGTTTAATTAACTAAATATGGATCACCTTGTTGTTGATGCTGATAATAATGTTGACTATTAGGTCTTTTAGTCTGTTTTGGATATTGTTGCTGCTGATGTTGAAATTGTTGCTTTTCCAAACTTTTCTGTGCTAATAATGATAATAAATTTTCTCTATCTGATAACTTTTGACTATATTGCTTTTGATTTAAATAATTTGCATTATTAGTTGGAGTTGTTGATCTATTAAAAATATTATTTTGTTGTTCATTAGCAAACATAGTTTGTTGTTGCTGTTGCTGTTGTAACTGAATATTATTGAAATTGTTCATTGGTAAATGGGAACCATATTGATTTGTTGTAACATTTTGATAGTTTGGAAACTCAGGGTAAAAATGTGAATCATCTTGAAATGATTTCATATAATCTAATTTTAATCTTGCACGCATTGAAACAGGATCTTCAAATGATGGAACTTTCTCCGAAAATGATATAGGGACAGGATTCACCATATTATTTACATTAGAATCATAACTTGCACGTTGCCCCTGTGTCATCTGTCGCTGTTGCTGCTGCTGCTGTTGTTGTTGATTTGGTTGTTGTGACTGTTGTTGCTGAAACATAGGATGTTGTTGTGGCATTCCTGTATTTTCATGGGACATCTCTGACAGATAATGATTAGTCTTCTGCATCCTTAATAATTTACTAATACACCTAATAAAGTTCTTGTTCTACTACTATTTTTACTTCGTTATTTTGGTTTCGTCGTTTCTATATAGTTTCCATTACAATTTGTTGTTATTGTACCCGTTGTCAAAATTTTTCAGCGAACGAAAGCGATGAAGCAGAAAAAGCAAAAAAACAAAAGAAAAATTTTCGCTGTCTTCTTCGTTAACAGAGAAGATCCATTTTAAGATGAGCTTCTACGTATGATGATCATTCTAACAATTCAAACTCGGCTACCAGAGGAATATGATCGCTTGGGTGTCTATCATTAGGTAGACCGAATTGGTGTCGTACCTCAAGTTCTTCAGTAACTTCTCTACCACTTAGGATTCTTGTCAATTGGAAATCTGTGTCATGATACCAAATATAATCAAAGATCCCTTTAAGTTTCCCAGAGTAACATGTATAATCGAATAAACCTTCTTGTGAGATATCATCGTAGACACAATGATTTAAATTGGTACGCATTGGATTCATCATATTAAGACTATTAGTATTCAGGATTTGTCCCTTCAAGAAATTGATAACAAGGGAATCACCTGTTGAATTTAAATCGCCTGTAAATAGGATCTTGATCTGTTGATGAGGTCTACCTTCTTTCTCATGATTTTGCTTGATTTTTTTAATAATCTTATCTAATTCTCTCATAATAACCATACATTGAGATAATTTGACTTCATCATACTTCCAATATAGATGTGTATTGATAACAACAAACGCAGTACCTGTTTGTTTATGTCTTAGGGATACGAACAAACAAACTTGATTCTTTGATTTCAAGATATCATACAAACTACTTTGTCCAGTAACTTTCCCGGCACCATCTGTTAGATCCATTTTCTTATCTTGAAGATATTTCAATTCATGTTTGTTAAAATTATTCAAATATTCATTTAATTTGATCCCAGTAGAATGAATGAAATCGAATTTATTCAGATTATAAAAGATACCAACACCATCTAATAAATCATCATCATTCTTCCAATAACCTGGTGCAGTCTTCGAGATATATTGTGAACCCATGGAATATTTCTCCAGGAAATTTCCTTTCCAGAAATTATTATAGTCTCTAATGGTCAACTCTTGCAAACACATAATATCTGATTTATAAGCCTGAAATAATTCTTTCTCTAATAACAAATGTCTATATTTCCAATCCTTGAATTGTTCAGGAACATACGTATATACCTGTGGCCACATATATGCCGGAGATAAAATATTATAAGTTAACATAGTAAACTTATTATCCATATCCTTAACAACCCCATTATTACTGTTACCTCCAGGTAAACCCAATTCACCCAATTTCCCCTTTGCTTTACTAGTAGCATTCCATAAACTTGATGATTTCACAGGGATGAATCGACGATAGAAAGCACTCATGACTGACAGTACGATTTATATGTATATGTATATTATTATTGAACGATCGACGCAATACGGATACCGACACACTCCACTTATTACCAAAAATATACAAGACTTGTGATCAATTGAACAAAGAAACGATCCTTGAAATCTTCTGTCTGTTTATATACTTTTCCCATTTTCTGCTCTACAAAACAATTAAATTTTGGTCGCCTCTCGGACATCCATCACATCTACGCGCAGGGAAAGAGGAAGCGAGTTACACCGCCGCACGTTGAAAATTTTTTTACGTAATGGTTGAAAAGTTTGTGATGGATGGGATGAGCAAAAAGGTGGTTCAAGAGAATGGGAAACACTTGCAAACTATGTGTGTATCTCGAGGATGCCAGGTTCCAAACGGAGGAGAGTAGATCATGTAGAGATTAAGTTAGAGTCCAGTGAAGTCTCAACGGGTGGAGGTAATGTAGTGTCGAAATATTTCAGGTCACGTAAGCAGAAATGTGAAGAGAAGCAAGAAGACGATGAGATCGATTATGAATATGTTAAATCGTTGTCCAGTAAAGAATACTTTGATAGAATGGAGTCCCTGACAAGTGATGACCCACTGCTGTGGAGATTACCGTTATCCGATACAGTGTTGTCTGAACTGTACAGTAGATCTGAGATTGTGCCTCCGAATTTTTTACCAATCTTTACGCAAGTAAGAGAAATGAGATCTCATATGATTACACCTGTAGATAAGATGGGTTGTCCCAGGATCCCAGTACTCGTTTCAAAACAATTTGGTATCTCTAGGGATCAAATCAGACCAAAGGATTACAGATTACAATTACTAATAAGTTTAATATTGGCATCTCAAACTAAAGATGAAACTGTAACAAAGGCAATGTACAACATAATGAACTATTGTATCACTGAATTTAGGGATCCGCATGGAATTACATTGAAATCCATACAGTTAATACCCGTTGGAATCCTAGAGAATCTAATTAAATCCACTGGATTCTACCATAGAAAAGCAATCTACATCAAACAAACCGTATTACAATTGCAGGAAACATTTGATAGCGATGTTCCTCATACTATTAAAGGTATAACTAGTTTATCTGGAGTAGGTCCCAAGATTGGATATCTCGCATTACAAAAATCATGGGGTTTAATCGATGGTATATGCGTAGATGTTCATGTTGACAGGCTATGTAGACTCTGGGGGTGGGTTCCATCGTTATCGTCTTCATCCGTTGCAAGAAATAATGCCGAGGAAACAAGAATCGCTATTGAAAAGTGGTTACCCAAGGAACTATGGTATGATTTCAATACCATATTAGTTGGATTTGGACAAATGGTTTGCGGTCCAAGGATACGAAGATGTGATCTATGTCTTGCGAATCAAGTTTGTCCAGCGAGTCAAATTAAATAAGCCTATTCCGAATTTTTTTATGATTGATGTTATATTTACTATATATATATATATGTTTATATTATTATTATTATTTTATTTTTTTTGTTGTTATTATTATTTCATCCGATACAATTTAATTTGTGATATTTAAAAGTTTATTGCATTTCTCTAAACTTTGATTTGAGAAATATCTAACATCGACATCAGAGTCATCACATAACGATTTCAATGAAGGTAAAATTGAACCATTAATTACTTCATCATATTGTTCTTTATTACTACTCAACACCTCAATAATGACAGCATATGATTTAGCGACATTAAATCTAATATTTGGTACAGCATCATCAGCTAAATGTTTAACAAATGGTAAAATTTGCTCAGTGACAGTTTCTTCAGAGACAACAGGTATTAGTGCAGTTAATGCAGATAATAAAGTAAATCTATAAATGAAATTTTCTAATAATTGTGAATCGGATTTTAATAATCTTGAAATAATTTCATTACGACACCATTCTGGACCAAAAATTTCTGTTAATCTCTTTAAATTCTTGACTGCTGCTTCTCTGATTGAAAATACAGTATCCCATAACCACGATAAACATAAATCACTTAGTTGTTGATTGAAAAATTCAACACCTAAATGTTCTGCAAGGATTGGAATATATTCAATAATGGCCATTCTAACTCTCCAATTAATATCATTAGCCAATTCAGTAATTGCAGGTAATAAGGAATCTGATAATAAATCTATCCCTATCACATCATTGACAACTTTCAAATTAGCAATAATATTTAAACGAACATCTGGGAATTCATCCTTTAACATATTCAATAAAATTGGTAATAAATTTTCAATGGCTTCCTCTTTACTCATCAATTCAACCAAATTAGTTACCTTCAGAGCTAATGCAGCTCTAACAGTTTCATTTTCATCCATACTTAAATTTTGTACAGCTGGTAGAATCTTTGTCAAAATGACATTTGGTTGATGATCCTTAAATAATTTAGCAAAACCTGGAATTTCATTAGCGATCGCTTTTCTAACATCACTTTCATTGTCTTCACATAATCCAAGGAATGGTGGTAATAATTCAGTTAAATATTCATTGTTACCAGCAAATTGTGATGCTAGGGTATCAAATTTATCTGCTGCCATATAACGAACTCTCCATGCTTCATCGGTACTTAATTTTACTGCAGAAGTTAATAAATCCTTAAAGTGTACATCGTCGTTCTTTGTATTGAAAAATTTCAAAATTGCAATTAAACAATCAACCGCTAAGAATTTAACTGAATCCTGACTATCATTAATAATTTTTTGAAACATATTTGAGATGAAATCCCAATCTACATCATTAGATAGATCTGGATTTTGTCTTAATAGATCAATCAAAGTAGGCAAGTTCTTAGCAGCAGCTCTCTTTACCATTGGCGTATCATCTTGAACTAATTGTAAATATAAAGCTAATAAATTTTTTCTTAGTACGTCATCTTTAATTCTAACAATAACTGATTTAAATAAACCACAAGCTGATACTTTTGAACTGAACCAATCAGCACCAGCTAGATGTTCAATCAATGGAATAAAATCGTTTAAAATTTGTTGTTCTGATAATTCGCATGCAATATTATTTAACGATGCAACGGCTTTATCTCTAACCAAAGTCTCTTCAGTGGAGGCCAATATTTCTAGTGCAGGTAATAAAATGGTAGCATGCTCGGGACCTCCTACATAAGGAACAAAATTACCTAATTCATCAGCCAATACAGCAAACACTTCATCCTCGTCGTCTTGGGCTACTTCAGTTAAAAATGGGATCAATTCATCTCTTGTCCTTTCCGGACCTAATGCTAGCGCAATGGTGTCTAGCTTCTTCATAGCTTCTACTCTATTAGAAATATCATCATGTTTCAATTCATCCATTAATAAAGCTAGTGGGTAAACATCGCTACCATTAGTTTGCTCAGCAGCGTTCTCGTTATTATTTTCAGTGGCAACTGCAGACATTATTATTGGTTTCCTATATACAGAATCTTAACTTTCAAATTTATTCAGATCTACGACTAGTAAGTTGATTAGATCGCATATAATATGGTCAAATCTTCAAGTGCAATTGTCAAATAATCTTGTTATTAATTAGCAAATTATATATTTACATAAACATACAATGACTTTACAGATTCCCATCCCTATCCCAAGCTGACCAAGTCCCTCTGAATAAACATTGTTCGTTTCACTACAACACGTCCAATTTCTCATTTCCCGCAGGGGTGTTTGTTTCCCTCCCGCCCTTTGTTGCCGAGTTCGCTGCCTCCGTTTGTTAGTACAATAGTGGCGATAGGAGGGTAACAATGAGAAAATATGAGAATATCCTGATATCGATCTCAGTGCAAGAAGGTATCCAATAATCATGTACTCGTCAGTATCCTAATGAACTCAAGAAGGTATGGCAGAATATGTTTCAGTATTGAACCGAAATTGCGTAAAATGTACGATATTCTGCGACGATTATAGCGAGCGATCATTAAAAAGGTGACAGCTATTGTGATACCAATGGTAGAGGAATCCATCTTTGTAATACGATCCACAATAGCTTGCACATGTTTGTTCAAAAGTATTTGTCTCGTGAATTTGTTTTGTTTGATATATGATAAAATAGTATCTGTTGTATTCTTATAACCACCTTGTTCCTCTGCGGATGCTGACTTATCCTTTTGCAAATCCGGGATCGCTGTGATATTGGGTTCTACAACAGGTTCCACTGTTCCCAGATGTTTATTTATCCTATTTGAACCCAATTCGCTATTTAACTGTGAGAGTAATCTATCTTCATATGATTGTCCTGAAATCGTATTATTAGTTGATAGGATATCAGATAAATTAGGTACTGACGAGCACAAGGAATCGAAAAGTTTACGACTTTTTTTATTACTTATTATCCCAATCTCAATATCAAATATGTACATACGCACCAATTCTTGTAAATGTGTTATTATGCTGGGATCCATATCTGCTATAACCATGTTAGAAATCTGCTTTGAGGATTGTGCTATCACCTCCTTCAACATAACCTCTAAGACATATGCAGAACCTTTATCCTTTCGTATTTTTACTGTTTTGATACTGTTCCTAAAATATTTATCCCAAAACTCAATCTCTTCATCGATGCTAGCATTCTTATAATGGGTCATACCGATATCATTTTTGGTATCTCCTGTAAATGTAGTTCTAATAATTTGTTTTAATGTTACACCCAATTCCTGGAAGTCACCAAGTTCATTACAAGCACTTAAATATAGATCATAAACTGATTTATCATGACTTAGGATCTCTTCAGATAACAAATCATTTTCAAACATAGTCTCCAAACATTTCTTGATTTGCCCAGTAATAAAAAGAGTCATGCATACTTGATATTCCCCTGAAATTTCATTCTCATTTATGAACTCATTATTACCTTGACTAAACATATCATCTTGAAGTAATGTCCTTACTGAGTCAGATAAGGGTTCCCCAAATGTATCCGATTCTATTGCCATTTTCTTACCGAAGGGATCTGATTTATCTTCATAATAATCGGTCATTCTTAATCACACAGATAACTTCTCGATTACTAGAGTATATATGGCCCAATCTAATCTGTTTACTGTTTTCGTAATGTGAAATGTTTTAGTTGTCTGAAGCATCTCACTTTCCTGTGCCCATTTTTATAATGACCGATGAAAAATAATATATAAGGAAATGCCAACATCGCTATAGAAAGAATATAATGTTCTAACTGTTGTTTTTTAAAAAAAAAAAATATGCTTGTTCATTAAAATTATGTATGTGTGTATGTACGTACGTATGTATGTATGCTAGGCTCACTGGGTATTAGTATTACATATATATGAAGTTTAGTGACCTATTATGAGAAGCAAACGTTGCAACGAAATGGTTGGGGGTCATGCAATTAGAGTTGAGGAATGGCAGAAAAAGTCTCTATTTATATTCCAGTTTATGTCATACAATCTGCTAACCATTCAGATTTTATGATGTCATCAATTGTGGGTCTCTTATCAATTTCACGATTTAAGATTGCTTGGATTAAACGTTTACATTCATCGCTGACAAAATTCTCACTATTGAATCTAAGTGCACCTTCTAAAATCTCATCAATATTGTAAAATGGGTTTTCATGGAAGACCATAGTGTATAATAAAATACCAATGGCCCAGATATCTTGTGGTTTACCCTTATATGGGTTACCGTTTAACACTTCAGGTGCTGCGTAATCAATGGTACCCACAAAAACATCGAATGGTCCACTCTTCGCATATGCAGCTGATCCAAAATCAATTAATTTAACATAACCATCAGTATCAACAATAATATTTTCATCCTTGATATCTCTGTGTACAATTCCGTGATCATGCATATGCCTAATAGCTAAAACAATCTGTTTGAATATTAATTTACATTCATATTCGGTCATCTTTTGTCTAAATTCAATTAAATCAAATAAATCAACACAACCTAATTCTCCGCCATGTCTTTCTATTTCAATGTAATAATAGTTATCATCTTCAAAGAAACCTAATATTTTTAAAATATTATCATGGGGTTCTCTATTAAATTTAGCCATGATATCAATCTCTGATGGAATGGTCCCTAATTGTCTATCACGAACCCATGTATCAACAAGAATTCTTTCCTTCACAATTGATTTAATTATTACTAATTTTTTGGTTTTCTTATGGATACATAAGTGAACTTTACCGTATGCTCCTTCACCCAACATTCTAACTATACTGAAATCTGAAAATTTTGTAGTTCTTCTATTACTACCAATTGTTGCTAGACTTGGATATTCTTGTGACTCAAGCGGTGTGTTGATCTTGTCCTCATTTAATTTAAATGAATATGAATTAACAAAGTTCGATTTATCTATCACAACAGTTTTTCTTGCCCTTTCTACTCTTGCTCTCATTTCAACGCCATCATCCATACTTTCATCTGTAGTTGTGCTTGGGGTTGGTGATCGAATTGATTGATCCACTACTTCATCCTCGCCAGAGGTGTCTCTATTATGATTATATTCGGCTGGTTCATTATTATCATTTAACCTCAGTTCTTTCATTAATGTTTGGAATTTAGATTCCTGTTCTTGTTCCATGATATGCAATTGTGATGGAATGGTATTATAATCATTGAATATAACGTCTCTCGAATGAGTTAACCATAACGATAGGATATGGCCATTGATTACACGTAATTGAATATCTAATTTAATTAGTGATCCATCCTTATGTTGTGCATCTATACCTATAGAGGTATAAAACCCATCGGGGTTACCATCCATCCTTGATTGGATACGTCTAAAGAAATGCTCAGTTAAGATTAATCCTTCGTTATCATCAGACTTTATATCCAGAGATTTGTTATGCGATTGAATAATGTAGTTAACAATCTTGTTGAAATTTGGAATAATTTTAGTAATGTTTTCATTAATCAATTCTTCATAACGATAACCAAATAAATTTTTTGATATAGATTTATTAAAACTAACAATATCGTATTGATCCTCTCCATTAATTTGATTCATATTTAATATAAACAAACCAGATTGATAAGGTAAACTATGGATCTTTAATTTCAGGGAGTCATTTAATATAGATGCAGAGATAGCACATGGAATATTTGAAGATAAATGGTTCAATGTAAAATATCTTCTTGAATTAATGTCCTTTGCTATTATAACGGCCAATTCCTGTGTATCATCCTTCGATTCATTTTCTTCATCTTGTTGGAATCTCTCGATTTGATTTGTAATCAATTGATTTAATGATTTACTGAAATAAGTAGTACTTAATTGGTTCTTATCATTGATATTCTTCAAATTTACGTGTTCTAATGAGGGTATAGACGATTGTATCAATAGATTATTATTTTCTCCATTATGTATCCTTTTAATATTAAAGCCATTATTATAATCTAGGGAAAGATCCATAAAATCACAGGGGACATTTTCAAAGACACAAACTAACATATCATTTTTCTTTTTAATCCAAAGGGAACTCCATGTTAATTTTCCATTAGATACAGTTGGTATAATTTCACCTGTCATTACCATATCATTATCTCTAATATCTAAACTTGTTAATTTGCTAATTACGAAATCTCTTGCATCTAAATGTATTAGATCCAATAAAGTTAGAATCTTAATAGTTTTCTTACTAACACCAAAATTCAAACATGTTAAATCATTAGCTGATTTAAAGGACCACGGATAATCTTGTTCTGCAGTGAAAATAGCCATCGAATGAGAATTTTTTGCAGATGTGAATGCATTAATAATATTTCTAATCTTATCCTCAATGATCATATTTTCATCACCAACATAAGGTTCAATTTGTTCCACGAATGGTTCAGCTAAACTATCTAATAAAGTTTTTTTCATATGCATAGTTGTTGTATGATCATTTAATTCTGAATTAAATAATTTATTGATATTAAGTAATGATAATTGATGTAGATCTGATGCCTTTGATGATGTATTTTTCTCTAAAGTTTCATTTAAAAATTGTAATAAATCAGATAATTCTGTCCTTTGTGTCTGTATCAATTCATTTGAATCGATGGCATCTTTATTTTGATAAAATGGAGTAGGTTCTCTTACTGAATTAATAAATGTTTCAGTATCACAATCAGATGATTCATTTTCTGATTGATATGCAAATGTTGAGATTGATCTCTTACCAAGTGGTGGTTTGAATACTAAAGTTGAACCATTAGAATTAGATATCGTATCTATTGAATCTATACTTTGTTGTGTATTATTAACAAATGCATTCAATGTTGCTATTCTATGATTCCCATTAAATAATTCGGTACTATGCCTTGTATGATGATGATGAGGATTGTTATTATTAGTATGTGATAATGTATTTGTATGAGGTTCTCTTAACATATCTGGATTTTTAATTAATACTTGTAATGTTCTTTTCAAGATATTAAGTCTAACAGTTAAGGAATTTGGAGATAATGGATTATAAGAATATGCATGTGTTGATTCATTAGTAATTGCGTATAATTTAAGTGGATTAGTAATTTGTTGTGTTAAATCAATGGTATTTTTACCTGTTGTAGTTGCAGAAGATAATGAATTCATTGTTAATCTTGATTCTAAACTTGAACTTGAGGATTCATTTAAAGATGCCGTCCCTATTAAAGAGTTCCCTTTAGAGATATGACTATGAGATTTTGTAGATGTCATATCTTCTACTGATCAGTTGTTATTATTGTTTTTTGATAAAAAAAAAATTTATTCGAAACGAGATGACTTTATTTGTAATAATGTAATGTAAAATGTATACTGTGTTTTAATTTGTAGTTCTTTGTATCTTTAATAGAAACCTAAAAAAAACGAGATATATTATTAATAACTAAGTAAACTTCATCAAGTCAAATGAATATTTATTCCTCTTATTACAAACTCAAAATGAATAAAATGGATGAGTGGGTAAAAAAAAGAAAAAAGAACAATAATACCGGCAAATAGGAAATTTAAAAAGAAATCACAGTAACAATAATATTTTTAAGATATAAATTTTCCTTCGTTAATAGATGAGATTAAACATTAGGTACAACTCTTAATCAATAAGAATTTCAGACAATAATGCAATTATGTTCTCTTTCAATTGTTTCTGCCATCGCAGAGTTCAAATTTTGTTTAATTTCCCATTTGTATTATAATAATAAAAACACGAAGAAGAAAAAAAATTTCTTTTTTGCTGTGCGGATACTGCTGCTCTCATCGCCGTGGATTTTCAGTAACAAACTGCGGGAGGCAATTTCGCCATAATTTCTGTTTCTTTATTCTCCGATCGGATAAATTAAATATTTTTCAGATGGTGCGGGTGTTTCTGAGAGTTTTGAAGAAATCAGAATACTATATCTTGTTATGTACGTACGTAAATTATTTGGGAAACAAAAACCGGATATCCAAAGGAGTTATACGGGTTGCTCTGAGTTACGACAGAGAGTGGGGGTATATCATTTTTAAGATTTTTTATTATTATCAATATTTTCTGAGATGTATAAGATACGTATAGTCTGGTTTCCCCTATTTCTGTTATGTCTATCTGTTACCTTCTCATATATTGTTGATATGACGATGTGACTATTGTTCTTCGCAAATTGAGATCAGTATTAAATTTGTATGTAAAATATATGACATTTGCATGTAATTGCAGTAAGAGTTGTGGGGAATTGTAAAATATAAAGGTAAAATGTTATGGTATATGTTATACGGCTTTCGGAAACAAATAATATTTTGATTTGTCGTATGTATTGTAAGTATGATTGGAGAAATAGTAGGCAGTTACTTACAATACAATACCTATTTATCATTTAGAGATTGATAGAAGACTTTATCTTTCTGAATAGGCGATTAGCGAATTATAACCGATATACAAAATGAGGCAGAAACTTTGACATAGCATTAGTTTACTTATCTTTATATTCAACCTCTTACGTATGCCTGATATAACTCCGATCGATAAAACTCCGAATGGGAATATCATTTTTTCAGTCTTAAATCCGAAAAGCACGTGAATCGGGCGCCAGAAATTTCATTTACATAATATTTCATTTTATTATTATTTTTTGTGACATTTTATACTTGGGTAGAAACTATGACATGATGGTCCTTCTTACTCTTTAAATAGCTCGAGAACTCAAAACATATTTAAAAAATATTGTAATATTATACAATGGGTTATTCATGTAGTAGCATATCATAAAGTTAGAATCAGTTTTAATTGTGTATATTTAACTCACTAACAACAGATCAGATTGTGATAATGAGTGAAATTGAAATTGTAAGCCACACAATGGGTAATACAGTGGTATCAGAGTCGCGCATCCCTGTACCACCAATATCGGAACCACCTCCTTTAGAACCAACGATATGGGCCACAATTGTAATGTTTTACACTGAAAAGGCACGTTTAGCAATAAGTGGATTAGGTCACGGACCATATCTGGTAAATCCATCCTTTTTCTTCCCTTTCAAAGTATGTTACATCAATTTACAATTTTTAACCCCTTTGACAATTTATTTACTAACAAGTCATTATTTTGTTTTTTATTAACAGGGATTATTTTACATTGCAACAAAACCAATTTATTGGAAATATTTAGTACTATTAATTACCTGTTTTCTTATTATATTTTTCATCATTGCTGCCTCTTTATATATGATCCTTTTACCACTTTTAGCACTTGGAATCATTACAGTAGGGCCAATGGGTCTAGTTATCCTACACGTTCAATGGATTATGTTATCAAATCAATTCACTGTTTTTGTTACAAAACATATCATATCACCTAGTTTAAAAGAACATATCTTTAGAATCACTATAGAAACTCTTGATCAAACAAAATTAGCTGACTTAAGACAGAAACATGAGTTTAAACCATTACCTAAAATGAAATACGATCCAACTTTCCAAGTCTATATTAGAACAACAGAAATGGTAAGGTCATTCCTTTGGAAAGCTGTCCTACTGTTAACATCATTAATTCCAATAATTGGTCCAATATTAAACAATCAATTATCGTCAGTGAAAAGAAGTCAATCTCTAATACATTATTATTTATACAATATGAAGAATATGAATCAAGAACAAGCATTACAATATAAATATAAACATTTAATCTCATTCATTTATATGGGGATGTCCACAGGGATCCTGGAAATGTTACCAATATTTTCAGTATTTACAATGATTGGTAATGTTGTTGGTGGTGCTCTATGGAGTATAGAACATCTGGCTGTCATAGATAAATTAAGAAAAGAGGCATCCTAGGTTGACCCCACCTCATTTTGCAATATTTTGTAAAGCTATATATATATATATATTTATGCATAAAAATCATCTACATCTCTAATTATTATATCGTAGATTGTTTAATAGTAATAAAAAAATTTATTTTGACTTGTATTAATTATACAAAAAAAAAAATCTCATATAGATTCATTTATATATGTTACATTATTAATTCTTATCTTCATGATTAGACTAAACACATACTGTCAACAGTACCGAAACCAGCAACGACACCACCTTCGTTTGATGAACTTAATTTAGTTCTTAATAAAGAACCAGCATATTCATTAGAACGAATAGATTCCTTATCAAATAAAATAGTACCATAGATACCTAATTCACTAATAACAGGTTCCTTTGTTAATTTACCATCTCTAACTAAATAATTTTCAGTACTTGGTTTAGCGTCAATCATTTCCATTAAGATATAAGAATCCCATTCTTTTTCATCGATAGTCTTTAAGAATTTTGGAATTTCATCTTTGTAAATATTGTTACCACCACCTTCTCTTTGTGGTTTTAGAACATATTTAGCATTGTTAGATGTACAAGCTAAAGCTAATTTCTTACCTTCTTGACCTAATTTAGAATCATCTAATGGATAAATCTTAACAAATGTCTTAACTAATTCTTTCTTAGTTGCTTCATCATCAATAAACTTATTTAAAGTTTCATCTTGAGTCAATAATTGTTGAACTTTCTTGGAGCCAGCTAATTGAATATCAACAGTTGGAGCCTTAATGGCGTATGAGTTTTCTAAAAATTCTCTAGATTTCCAACAGGATTCATTGAAATAGTCACCAGTAGTGTAACCAGTTCTATAGTAAACAACAGCAATTTCCTTACCAGTCTTCTTATGAACCATTCTCTTCTTATCATCAAATTTACTGTATTCTAGATCCTTCAAGGCTTCTTCAAAAGTTAATCTAATACTCTTAATACCATATAATCTTAATAAATTGAATTCAACAGCTTTCTGATCAAATAAGTTGGTTTCATTTGGTTCAACAATAAATGCAATGACAGCTTTTTCCTTCTTAGTTTCAGAGTTCATGGATTGATACATGGTGAAGGCACGAGCTAAACCTCTTGGCATGAAGACAGATGATTCAGAAACAGGTAATTCACCCATACCTTCATAAAACATCTTCATTTCATCACTAGAATCATAAGCACCTAAACTATTTAAGAATGAATGCATTTCACCAACTTTGGTAGATAACCCAGCGAAGGATACAGATACGGTATTGAATTCAACTTGTTTAATTTGTTCGGATTTTTGATCAATTAAATAATCGGATCTAAATAGACCTAATTTTAAAGTTTGTTGAGAATCACATTTTTGAGCCATATCGTATAACTTACCGGTAAAATCTGGATCAGAATGGACCAATTTCTTAGTTTCATCCATTAACCAGTCAGAATTGGAGACTTGAGCGTATAATTGATTGTAAGTCTTTTGTAAAGTCTTCACATTTTCGAAGACTTTCGCTGGAACAGGCGTTGGGAAAACTGTAGTTGGAGCAACAGTGGCTTTGCTAATGTCATCCTTGTCGGCCATAATCAAACCGTTGGAAAGAGCCCATTGGTTCAATTGAGGTAAGATGTTCTCTTCGACTTGTTTGGTGGTAAGTTTTGGGTACGGAGCATGTTCTGGTCTCTTCATTTGACTTATAGGAGACATCATCTTGTTTGAATTGGTTTAGTTGGCTAAAATTATAACTTTGGAGAATTCTAAAAGATAATATCTTGTTGGCTATATAGAATGTTCTTTATTATATAATCAGAAGGTAGATCTATTTTATTTTATACAACATCATTTTCGAAAATATTGAATAATGCCATCGCTTCGGAACAACTGAAAAAATTATAACGTACAAAACGATTTTGTTTTCGCTACGAAAATACTATGCGATGACCTCTTAATAAGCCAATACTAGATTCACACGATTAATATAAACTTCGAACAAATTGTTACTAATTTCATAAGCAGAAAATGCATAATTTATGCAAATAGATAGTTTTCTTTGAAAGTGCATACAAGATCTTTGTTAATTATCAATTAACGAAACTTACATAGAGTTGTGGGAAAAAAAAAAATGTTAAGAAAGTACCTTTCCCATATTCATCTCTGAATATGCAATAAAAGATTAAAACATACAATATCGATCTAATAGAAATATGACACCGATATTTTCGTACGGGAAATATGTATAGACTTCTTGATTATTATTCTAGGAACGGTAGTATCATAAAGGAGCCATTGAAAATCATGAGAAGAAAGTCACGAAGATATTCCCTCAGGCTGCTTCACTTCTGTTATTTTGTCATTCCAAATATATCTGTGTATCGATGAGGAATGTTTTAAATGTATCTATGTCAGTGAAAAAGATTGGTAACAATAAGTAATATGGAACCTTCCATCAACGAACCCAACGTTAGAGTTCTATTTTATTGTTACAAATCCATCATTAACGATACCTGTGTCTCCAAACAAGACCTGATCACTAATGCGATTCAAACTGATGGAGAACCTTTTAAACATTCAACGATGCCAACAGACCATATTATCCTCTTTAGTATTTATTTACAACATGAAAAAATTATTGAATCAGTATTTTTCTGCTTCACCCCATTTATATACGCAGAAAATATAAAAGAACGCATCGCAATGCAAAATTTTCATCGTTGTCATCTTCTGCGCGGATTTCTTGAAATGTGGAAGTCGCCTTTTAGTATTTCGTACAACATGATTTTTCAGCCAGATTTGGAGAATATTCAGATTTCTGAACTACTCTTTTACCCAGTTTTAAAAGTATTTTAACTGCAATAATTGTTGCATTTCAATTAACATACAGATCAAAGATTACGTGCTATGAAAATTAATCGAACCATGGCGTTGTTACAATATTAATATTGCACATGAGTCGCATCAAAAATCGGTCTCTCTATAGTTGAATAGTATACATTAAGATTGAACTATAGGAGGAACTTTAGAATTTCACAAAGTCAAGTGATTGAATCGTATATATCTCAAAAAAGAAACAAGTTAAATTAGTATGAATCTAAGTTGGTTGACATTGGCCCAATCAAGGGAATTTGGTAGGAAATTACAATTTCACTGATTATGTTCAGATTAGTTGAATATCATAATACTAAAGATGTATCGAATGTAGCGTTAGGTCGGTGGTTTCAACTATTAATTTAGATACGTAAAAGAAAGGAATCCTCATACCACATATTAGTAATAACTTTGGATTTCTTAGTGGTAATTTATCAGGCAATTTCAAATAACTGTTTGAATGGCATTAAATAAATAAATGCTATACATTAAATTTATGTTAATTCTTTAAATGGAATTCCTTTATTTCTCATTCAAATGTAGAAGGTGTCATGTGATCCAAAGATAGTAACACGATATACGGGTAACATTGGGGACAGTATTTTTTTGCCATTAAACTGTGTTGCATATATACTTGCCGCCGAGGTCCATACCATTCCAAACGACATACAACCGTGCCAGGTGACACACATTGCCGCGCTGATGACCAAATTGGGACACATTCTACTATGGGATTCGTCCAAGGTGACGCGAACATCTCTATGTTTCGTGCCAGATGATGAAATAATTTTTCACAGGTGACACAAAAACGTCACAAAATTCCCAAAATTTTTGAAAATGATTTCTGCCATACAAACTGATGCCCGACCTTCAATTTTGAGTTGTTACCCTCATTTGGACAGATTTTAGAACATTTCCTGTGATAGCCATGTCACAAATTGTTGAATTTGGCATTCGCTTTTATTCCATGGCAGGTTTGATTTATGGTGGAAGGTTATCCGGTAAAAAGTGGCTTAATTTAACGTCATTATTGACGGAATCCATGATTTTGGATGTCATGCTTGACGGATCCTGATGTTTGGGATTAGCTGTGACATTTCCTGGAATTGTCATGTCGAGAAATGTTGATTTTTTAAATAGTTTTTGTCGTCATGGTATTGTTGCTTGCTGTGTAGATATTTCCTTAATAAACACTCTTTTCTTTAATGATCTTATATTTTAGGAGAACATTTTATATTTTCCTTATTATCTTTGTCTTAAATTTATATTATCTATTTAATTATATATGACTAGAATTCTTCTTACTTTATTCCTTTGAGCCATCACATCTAGAGCAGTTTAAATATTGGTAGTAATTCTGTAATCATGGGCTTTGCTCTCTGCCTTGATTTGTCTAAACCAAACAAGCTCGTAGTTATTACTTTAATCGAGGTTGGTAGTCCATAGAGTATTGTAGGTACTTATCGTGACTACTTTACAATTACTTGTAATAAACTTACTGATTATAAACTTTAGAACGTTGTACAACTTATTATGCATAGTCTCTCCTTGTCATTTAGGAGCATACTCAATATATAATTGATTATTTGGTTTTGGTCCTCAGAAAACAGTTATCTCCATTTAGAAACACCACTCAAAATTAGAGAGTCTGATACAGAAATAATAAATAAAACAACAAATGTTGCCTCATTCTCCTTACCCAATACAAGAGTTAATATAATAACATTCAAGAAGAGGAACTAAAGTATAGCTTACCCTTGTCTCATATAATAATAATAATCAGTTTAGTTCAAGTATCCACATTATAGACAACAGAATAATATGTAACCGCCTCTGGTTGAATTAAAACCGAATATCCGTGTACAAACAAAACAAATAGGAATGTTCCAGATATTTTGGTATCCTTCTATTATATATCATATCATACATCTCATATTATGCAATACTTCGCAACGCTAGGCTCGTATAGCGGTATGAAAAACTTTTCGCCATACAAAATTATTCAGTGACAGGAACCACTTCGGTTGTAATACTTTTCTCATAAACAGATAGCTTCTGCTGCAAGCTACAGCGTATATTCATATACTTGTTTATGTGCTAAATAGACGGTGACAATTCATTCAGATAAAATAGTTTCTTTTTCTGTTCAGACCTTTGTCTTAAATATTTTTCAAAATATCCTGAAATGGTGCAATATTTTCACAGGCAATATATAGAAGTAACAAACAGGTTACTAGTACGGTAAAATTAAGTACATACCAGACCCTATCCACATCAACAAGAAACTGAGGAGATCTTTTCTCTTAGGGTCTTGGTCTTCGAATGACACGTGTTTTTAATTGAAATCTGATGAACACGAATATTGCAATGGATCTCTTGATCCAGGACCCCAGGAAAAATTTTCAAATTTGCCAAATGTGTAAAACAGTATATATTAATGGGACACTCATTCTTTAACAAGCATCGGCTCTACCCATTGCCCCACACCCATCGATACAGGACAGCCGGTTTTGCATTTCTGAAAAAACGAGGACCATAGAGAAGAAGAATACCATCCAAAAATAGTCGCTCTGGCCAACTTTAAACTTGGAATATTTTCACTAATACCCTAGTACACTATTTCAGATTCAATATTGATTCTGGTGGCAGTTGTTCGAATGTGATATCGAAAATAGCAACCCTCCTAAAACGCACTTCTGACAAGCATAGGTAATTGAGATCTGCCGGCATCGTCAGACGAACCTTTGATTTTTTTATTGTGTTATATATACCAGTAATAGTAACTACCACCTTAGTCAATACACAGTTTAGAAGTGGTTGTAATTACCAAGAATGATGCATTTTTTGCATATTTCTGGCTATAAATCCACACTGGGTTCCTGAGAATGGATGAACTATAGCGATTTTGAAGTTATATAACGTTCTACTATTTCTCTCACGAATTAAAAAGTATTATTGTGAAATTGAACCTTCTTACTGATTCTACAAACTGGATAACATTATTACAAAACTCTGTCATCCGCTATATAATGTTAGATACCGAGATAAGGTGTAGCTTTTGTTTTCCCATCACCAGATCTTCTAAATATACAAGTAAACTAAACCAGTTTTCAAATTTCTCTCAGGACCCTGAGTGAGAATCCACAGCGAGTTTAAAATAACGTAAATTTTAGACATTTCCCAACCTGTGTTCTCTAATTTAACCAGAGCTAGAAACGCAATCGAAGGGGAAATAACTGGAACCCAAACTACACACTGTAGGTAACAATATAAAAGTTTAAGGTCAGTGATTTAAACTGTTCGTTGGACTATTTAGAGGGAGTTTGTGCGTGCATGTGAAGATTTTAACAGGTGAAAAGTTATTTTCCATACAAATTTTGTCGCGATGACACACTGAAAATTTCAGACGATGTCGTAAAACACGCTTTAGGAATATAGCAGATTGAGGGCGATCATGACAAAGTAGAGATTTCATAGCCAATAATAAAGACAACCAGGAAGGTCGTTTGGTGATGTTAATGTGGAATCAAATAGTAAATTGGAATGGTATTACGGTGAGCTGTTGCTAATTTCTGTGACAGTTCTCCACATGTTATATACACTCTTTGAAACTATTTCTCAGGAAATTTATGAAACATACATAAATTTTGATTGGTCATATAATTTTGAATGGATACCTAATTAATAATATTAAGGCCATTCATTGATAAATTTATCCCTACCATTAAGAAACTGAGGAGATCTTTACTCTCAGGGTTGTGGTCGTAGTGAAATCACTGCGCCTGGCGAAAAAAATGCATTACACCAATAATGATCTCTATCACTTTATACAACACCCTGAGAGATATATAAAGAAATGCTAAGTATGTCAAAACATGGGAATTAGTTTTGGTAAAAGTTTCTCTATCAAAGGTTGAAAGGCTAGTGTTCCACAACTCTTGAAGCAGTGCTGCCGAGAGTATTTTCTGCAGAAAAACAGCCAGATTCATTACCCAATGAATTACTATAAAGAGTCAGTTTGAACAAACCCAATGAGGAAAGACGTACTATTTCCTCCAGGAATTGCAGTCAGCTGTTGATATTTGCTCTGAGGATCTTTTCTGACTGATGGATCCCAAAACAACACGTTCACGAAGAATGCGTTCCCACCCCAATTTAATAAAAAAATGGCTCGGAATCATTTGGTTCTTTCTTCTGTGCTTCACTACATATATAACTAAATGGATATTATATATATATATAATATACTAGTACTAATTACTTCAAAGTTCCAGGGACGTATTGATTTCTCATATTTCTCCATGATATATCTCCCCAAACCTCTGATTTTAAGATTCTTGTGAGTTGCACAGTTCTAAATATATTTACAGGTCTCAAATATCATGTTTCATATTTTTTAATTAAAAGATAAACGACATAGTGGATGCTGTCGTTGTTTGATTCCGATCAGTCACCCATAACTCGAGGTATACAATACGATACAGGGGGTAACCAAATGAAATTAAGAATATAGCACCCTATCTAACCTGTATATGAAGCACACACCAATTAATTGTAAACTCAATTCCTCACTTGAGTGAGACAGATTAAGGGATTGAAATAAAGTTGAATATTCGAAAACTTTAGCCCGATATTTTGAACTACTAGTAAGAAGAGATGTGAACACATTTCTAAGAACATTGATAGCAACCTCTACATCATCAAGAACTATACGTGACTCAAATATAGTTTTGATTTGCTTTGAGACATATTTTGAGAAAAAATTCGGCGAGCATATAAGATCTTTATCCAACAGAATCGCTTATTAGCTTGAAAAATTTTGCTACAATGTCTCACATAAAATTATCACATTTCCAGTTGTGATAGCAAGGTGTGTTCAACAATTCAGATCATGAATTATATTTCATTAAATAATGACCGTAGACCATTATATATTTATCAGTTATTAAGACCTTTTTCGAAGACAGAAGTTTGTAGATATAATGTACCATAGACAATGTTCCGCCCTCCACAAGAGGAACTTTTCATTCATTAATTGAGGTGATCTTTGTATCTAACACTTTGCAGAACAGTTTTACATTTATGAGACACCCTATAGTGATTATTTAATTACAGTAAACAACCATCTAAGTATAGCAGTCAAGTGTGATCCAAGAGCATCTCTGAGAAAGATTTTTTAATTTTCAAAAAAAAAAAGAAATGAATTTTATTTCCGAGTGGGTTAAGAATATAACTTTAATACTGCTACAACCGGAAAAATAAATCCAATTGTCTTCTTGTATCTATCTTAAACTAAGTTATAAAAACGTGTACCTAATCAACAAAACACTAATATATTTGTGTAAAAATGTACACTGTTCTGTCTGCAGCTATTCTTTACTGAAGGGTGTATTTGTACCTACAAATAAAATGTGTATTTTCTTACAGTTAGTTTGTTATTTCTAATTATTTTTTGAAGAACCGGCGTATTAGACAGCCTTATTATTGAAGTTATTATATTACTCTAAAATTATATGCACTCTTTAGAAAGTTAAAATTCTTTCATATAATCAAAGCAAAATCAGATATTTACAAATAAAAAACAGAGCACTCTTCTTAAAAACATTATGTGACACTTTCTATATGATGATAATATTTCAAAAAAAAAAGGTCACTTTCCGATCCAAAAATAACGACAACTGCAGGACTCGAACCTGCGCGGGCAGAGCCCAAAAGATTTCTAATCTTTCGCCTTAACCACTCGGCCAAGTTGCCTTCAATAATAAATTTTTGTAGTATTGTAGTATTCTGGGACCTTTCGCAATATATAACAAACAATTAATTCTCAACAATTAAGGAACTGATATTCAACTTAATTATATAAATTTTACTTATTCTATTTTTTTTGATATATAATATAGAATGGGAAAGGGAATATAGAATGATTGTTCATTCAACACAGAAATTCATTGCCCTTTTATATGTTTAAAAATAAGGAATTGTGGCTTAGATTAATTTCATTAATCTAACACACATTAATAATAAATTCTTCTATAATGTTCTATAACATTCTAGATGAGTCATAAGTTTTAACACTGGAATTGTCTTTAGTTAAAACTTTCTTTTCTTTTCTTGATTTGTCATCATCACTTCAAAGTTCTAGAACATTCTACAAAGTTCTAGTTATTTTCTACGTCACCGACTTCGGAGTCAAATACAACATCTTCCTCCTCCTTATCTTGAGTTTGTTCGACTAGCAATTGATTAAAATTAGCAACTAGTGACTTTCGTATCCATGCAGGGATTTGACTAAATTCATGCGGAGTATATTCGACAGTGATACTAGGATCGACATCTAGCATTCGGCAATAGTAAACTTGATTGTCACGATCGAAACCTTTAACAGCAGTAACTTCAGAAGCACGGTTAATTCTCTCTATTGATGTGTTTGGTGGATCCTTTGGATACCTGTCTTTTCTTAAATGTAACTTCTTTAAGAACTGTATGTTGATAATTCTATGTTTCTTGGTTGAAGACGGAAGATCTAATTCATATGCGTTCTCGTGAACCTTTTTAACAATTCTAAAGGGACCTAAATATATTGGTTGAACCTTTGAATATTTACCACCAGTAAAGTATGCATCTCGATGTAATAAAACATTTTCACCGACTTCAAAAGATATGTCTTGTCTTGTACTATTATTTGTAGTTTCCATGTTAGTAGCACTTTCATTTAGTAGATCTTTAACTTGTAATAGAATAGCATTTTGATGTTTAACAAAATCAACAGTAGCGAAATGTCTTGCATTTAATTCATTTTCAGTTGTAATACTTGGTTTATTTGGAATATAACCCAAATCAGTTTCAAACGGTGAGAGTTTCGTAGTTCTGTTTGGAGTAGAGTTATAAGCATATTCCATCATTGGCAAAAACGTATCCCAATGCTTATGATTGTTAGCGACGTAAGTTTTAAGTAATCTATTTAATATTTGTATTGTTCTTTCTGATTGACCATCTGTTTGTGGATGATTACTTGACGACATTGTTAACTTAATACCTAACCTTTTAGCAAATTCTTGATATATTTTCGAAGTGAACCTTGTGTCTCTATCACTTGTAATTGTTCTTGGGAAACCATGATAAGCAAAGACGTACCTGAATAACAAGTTGATTGTTTCATATGATGTTAGCGGATATTTAGCAGCAATAAAGTGTGATCGTTTAGAGAACCTATCAACCACTACCATAATTAAATTATTTCCTGAAAACGTTTCTGGGAGACCAGAGGCAAAATCAATGGATATATCTAACCATCTCCCCTCCGGTACTGGAAGTGGGTGAGTTAAACCTTGGTTGCGAGGCCTGTAAACTTTTGATACTTGACATTGTGTACAGGACCTGATAAACTCATTTATTGAATGTTGTTGCTTGGACCAATAAAATAACGGAGCAATCTTACCAAAAGTAGCAGTTAAACCGAAATGACCACCATAAAGTTGATTATCATGATAAAGTGACATAATTTCAGAGATACGACTTAATGGGACAACAATTCGACCATCATAGCGTAAGATACCATCAGTGTAATCAAAATGATTCTTGTAAACGTTGGATAATTTCAACTTCTTAGCATATTTGTTGTAAGCAGACTTATCACCACTAGCGATATCAATATCGGATTCTTGCAGTTCGTTAAAATAAACTAATAGAGCAGCACATAACGGATCAGACTTGTATTCATCATACCATGATCTTGGATCAATGGGAACATCTTCCATAATAGCACCAACCGTGTACTCGGCTCTTGAGATAGCATCAGCGACAAGATTCTTTGGACCAGCTAAGTATTCTAACTCACAGTCATATGTACCTAGCAATTCTAACCATTTCTGAACTCTTCTTGATGGTTCAGTATTATTCTTTAGTGACAGTAGACTTATATGATCAGTTCGTAATGTAAATCGTTTACCATGTAATAGATACCTAAAATGTTGTAAAGCTGCAATAATACCGAGCAATTCTAATTCACCCGCAGGATAATTTTTCTGCGCACCCTGTAAAGACTTCGAAAAATAACCAACAACACCAAGTAATTTACCGGAAGAATCAACTTCTTCGAGAACAGCACCAACACCAATCTTGGAAGCATCTGTAGTTAATCTATAACTACCATCTTGTTTAAACGGAACCAGCACAGGGTTCTTCATCAACGAATTCTTTAGCGATTCAAATGCTTTATCTTGTTCAACGGACCATTTCTCACCTTTGGAAATAAAATTCTGAATGGGTTTCTCAATGTCTGAACAATTACGGAGAAATCTTCTATAATAATTGACCATACCTAAAAATCGTTGAGCTTGTTTCACAGTTGTGGGAACTGGGAACTTACTAATAGCAGCACATTTGGTTATCAACGGTTGCAATTTGTTATGAGCAACAGAGTAACCCAAAAATTCCACCGACTTTTGTGCAAAGAAACACTTTTTCTTTTTAGCTATTAGACCTTCATTTCTTAGTGTAGACAGAACAGTATCGATGTGTTTCCAATGTTCTTCCTCATTATCGGAGTATATTAAAATATCATCTAGGTAAACACATACGAACGGCAGTGAACGGAATAAATCAGACATATATCTAGCAAACGTGCTAGGAGCATTAACCAGACCAAAAGGCATAACAGTATATTCATATTTACCAGTTGGAGTAACAAAAGCAGTTTTGAATGTGTCATCTTTCTTCATTGGAATCTGATGATAACCACTATGCAAATCTAACGTTGTAAATATCTTTGCATTACCAATACGGGCAAGCAGTCTCTCTATACGAGGTAACGGGAATGGATCCTTAACGGTTACCTTATTCAAAGCTCTATAGTCCACACATAACCTGTATGAGCCATCTTTCTTGGGAACCAGTACCACCGGTGAACTACACGGAGACTTTGAAGGAACAATAAACTTCTTTTTAATCAAATCATCGACAATGTTGGATATGATTTCTTCGGATTTAAAAGTTGTATTATACGGCTGTGACCTGGGCAACTTACCATCAGGTTTAATGTCGATCTCATGGACCACGGAATCATTCTTTGATTCGTCCTTTTGCGGAAGATCATTACGGACAGTACCAGCGAATTTCTTTTGTAACCAAGGTGGTAGCTTATTCCAACTTTCAGCAACATTACCATCGACGACGTTGATTACAAGTGCATTTTTCATATTAACGGAGGGTTCATCTAACACCTCATCAGTATCCATGTTAACTATATTAACATCATAAACGGGATAATCTTCTTTCTTAGTCTTATTCACATTTTTCTTCTTATTATTATTATTCTGTAGTAACAAAGCAACTTGTTCATTGGTAGTAATTAACGGATGACCTAAAATTATATCATAGGGAATGTGATC
Organism: Maudiozyma bulderi; assembly: GCA_031590215.1. NCBI lineage: Eukaryota > Fungi > Ascomycota > Saccharomycetes > Saccharomycetales > Saccharomycetaceae > Maudiozyma > Maudiozyma bulderi. The sequence continues at coordinate 559,842 of CP134446.1, forward strand.
AGTAACATAAACGGGAGCATCGATTTTAATATTCTTATATTCTAACTTGAGTTGTACAGCTTTGGAACTAACAGCGGCTTCTTTCGAAACAATACCCTTAAAATGAAACGGCGGAGCATCAAATAACTTCAATTGTAACCTTTGAGCAACATTTCTTTTAATAAACGAGGTAGGTGAACCAGTATCTAACAATACCTTAACGGGTTCTTTCTTATACAGCATTTCTAACTGAAATACTTGACCAATAGCAGGTCTTTTTGATTTAATGATTGGACACAGAGTAACCAAACTGTGACTGGGTTCTTTCTTGTAAGCGGTGTTTCTAATAGCGATTGCTCGCATTAGAACCACGACTTTGGCAATTACGGAAGTTATGGCCAGGTCTTTGGCATTTGAAACATAAATGTCTCCTGAAACATTCTTCACGAGATAATCTACCATTGTTACCACCATGATTATCTCTTACACGATTATTAGATTGGTTAGAACGATCATAGCCTCTAACTGCAGCACCAGTCATGATGATATCTCCTTCGTGATCAACAGTTGGCTTTGGCATATCATCAAGATAACGATTGGTGATAGCAACAGTATTGTAAGCAGCGTGGTAAGCAGCCTCCAACGTTGTTGGATAGGTTAAAGCAACTAAACTAGCAGTCTCTGGTTTTAGACCTCTCATGTAACTTAATAAAGCACCCTTTTCAGTCCAATAATCGGCAGGCATTAAGGACCATAATTGTCTGAACTTAGCATTGTAGTGTTCAATACCTTTGGAGTCTTGCTTAAGACCAGACATAGCATTCATAATCTTTTGGGGGTCTAATCTTTGGATAAAGTGACCACGGAAATCATCAATGAACTCTTCAAAATTTAATGGTTCATTACAGTGACTTTCAAACCATTTGAAAAACCATTCAGCAGCAGGACCTGCTAAGTTACGACCAAAGTAAGCGACTTTGTCATCTCCGGTTGCAATATGACGAGTTAAAAATTGAACCTTCATAACAGTAATAAAATTTGGCAACTTCATAATATCAGTAGTACCTTTAAAGGTCATTGGAGCAGATCCCTTAAAGTTAGCTACAGGAGTTGGATGGAAATCCTCATCAACGTCCATAGCATCGGCAAATTCAGATTGCGAAGACATAGCGTAAAATTCTTGACAGTGGAAGCGACTTTTCAGAGTTATTAATTTCTCGGTTTTCTCGGTTATATAAACTTTGCGGCGCTACCAGATGTAGTATTCTGGGACCTTTCGCAATATATAACAAACAATTAATTCTCAACAATTAAGGAACTGATATTCAACTTAATTATATAAATTTTACTTATTCTATTTTTTTTGATATATAATATAGAATGGGAAAGGGAATATAGAATGATTGTTCATTCAACACAGAAATTCATTGCCCTTTTATATGTTTAAAAATAAGGAATTGTGGCTTAGATTAATTTCATTAATCTAACACACATTAATAATAAATTCTTCTATAATGTTCTATAACATTCTAGATGAGTCATAAGTTTTAACACTGGAATTGTCTTTAGTTAAAACTTTCTTTTCTTTTCTTGATTTGTCATCATCACTTCAAAGTTCTAGAACATTCTACAAAGTTCTAGTTATTTTCTACGTCACCGACTTCGGAGTCAAATACAACAAGTATTCTGGGACCTTTCGCAATATATAACAAACAATTAATTCTCAACAATTAAGGAACTGATATTCAACTTAATTATATAAATTTTACTTATTCTATTTTTTTGATATATAATATAGAATGGGAAAGGGAATATAGAATGATTGTTCATTCAACACAGAAATTCATTGCCCTTTTATATGTTTAAAAATAAGGAATTGTGGCTTAGATTAATTTCATTAATCTAACACACATTAATAATAAATTCTTCTATAATGTTCTATAACATTCTAGATGAGTCATAAGTTTTAACACTGGAATTGTCTTTAGTTAAAACTTTCTTTTCTTTTCTTGATTTGTCATCATCACTTCAAAGTTCTAGAACATTCTACAAAGTTCTAGTCATTTTCTACGTCACCGACTTCGGAGTCAAATACAACAATTTTTGTTATAACTGAAAATGTATTTACTGTCATCTCAATCACGTGACTTTAAATAATTTGATAGTTACCACATTTAGATATTTGATAGTTAACATGATTGATAGTTAACATAATTGATAGTTAACATAATTGATAGTTAACAATCTCAGATATTATAAGATTGTTACTTGGTTTTCTAACGTATATAAAGGAACGATATTTCTAATGTTTTAGAAATATATTTCTCTTAAATAGTTTTATAGTTTTTATATATTTTATATATATATAGAAACAAGCAATAATAATATATTAAGTTGTATAACTAGTTTTGGATTAAAGACTAGCAAGTTCACACTACAACAATTTTGGAAAAATCTGTAGTTTGTGAAATTGTAATCGAATTTGGTAACTTAAACTGACATATTGCTTCTCCAGATCTCTTTATTAGAAGTTTTAAAGTGAATGTCATTAAAACAGAAGATGTGGTTGGCATCTTGTAGAAATAACCAGCGGGACAAAAAGGGTTAGAACTAACTAAGAGTTAGGGTTTTTGTAATGGGGTAGTTATTTGTAATATGTAGTACCAAATTATGGGTGTTATCCTGTGCAACATTGTAGTATTCGGTCCCCCTACAAGGGTTATATCGGTATGTGCTTATAATTAGGATATAGAAACTTAGAACCTCATAATGGCTTTGCAACACATCTTCAATATCACATGGGTTGAATGTTATTGCATGATATTGAAAAAGTATACTAGACGTGGTCTTATGCCCCACCAAGGATGGTGATGGACTTTGGCTACATTTTACATTAATGACATTTTAAATTTGTATTCCATTTGATGTAAATTATGTTATGGTTATATCTCAAATGTTTAAGACCCCTTTAAATATTTAACAACCGTTTTCGAATATTTAACACCGCGTTTTCACGGAATGAACAGCGTGTTATAATTGACGGAAATGTGCCTACTAAGGAATATACGACATCTCGGACGACAGACATCCGAAAACAAGGAGTATAATGTCGATCTTATAATCAATTATAAGAATCCCAGTGTCATTATATTAACTGTAGGAATAAGATCTAAATTATTAAAGTACATTGAATCATAGTAGAATAAATATAAATGAATAAGATAACAAGGGATGAAAAATAATATTTCTATATATAAAGGACTAATAAACTGAAACTAGAAGTCAGAAGTTCGATAGTTCGTAATACAATTTATAATTATTATATATTTTATATAATAAAAGTGAGCTGAAGCAGAATAGTTGGTATTATTTAAGTGTTCGTTTGACATTTTAGATATTATACAAAGTGTTATGATATTAATACTGAAGGTGTGTTTGTTAATCTAAGTAATTTTATATTTATTATAATATTTACTATAATTTGTCTGTGTTTTCTTTTTCTATATTATCTAAAATATATAACGAGTAAAATAATTCCAAACTATAAGTCCAGATTTTTATCGTGTTTATATACGTTTTAATTTTTATTTGTCACCGACTAATTTCTAGTTTAACAATAATAATGACCTAATAATTTTTTATCTAATAATTGATTACCTAATAATTGCTCATCTAACAAATTCTTACGTAATAATGATAATCGGTGTTAAACATTCTAGATATAACCTTACTACGTAATTTCTGTCAAAAAGAACAGGTAACAAAATATCCATTTTGCTTTATATAAACTTTAAAACCATTACTTAACTTTAAACCAATGTCACAACCAATTCACGAACTATCAGACACTACTTCTAAGCATTCAGCTCAATAATATTAGCTAAGGAAACATTAATAAGCAATAAGGTGGATATTATTATCATATATAAATAACAGAAATCAGGACTTACTTTCAAGATTAAGACTGGTTCAAATTTAACACATTTATATATTATTCTATATACTAAATAAAACGAGTAACAATTTTACTACAATACGATTAATAGGTTTCACACCATAATATAGCAATCATGAATAGAATAATATAATTTGCTGCTAAGTTCAGACACAGTCTATCCTTGAATATTCGCTTCTGCTCACATATAGAGTAGCATTTCGTTGTTTTCTTACATTTTATTCCGAAGAATATTGTATGCCATACTTTCGAATTATTATACTTTGATTCTCTCGGGCAAATTCTGATACAACCTCAATTAGTCAATGCGGTCAACGGAAAGGCACAGATTCGGCTTCTTCTTGCCTATAATTTTCATTTTCGGGCAAAATAATGTACGAAAAGGAACACATATCAGAGGCATCAATTAGTTATGATGTATGACATTTAATATATATAAGTCTGATGATTTTATCATTTGTTTCTCTAATTGAGGAAACTGATATGAAAGGGTAGTCCGTTCAAAACTTACCAATCGAGAAAATACCATTACCAGTTCAAAAAAAGAAGAAGAAAGTGAGAGAAATGATTAAAAATATGTTAAAATTTCTAATTATTTACCTGTTTATTATATCACCTATTAATGCAATTCAAAGAGTCGAAGAAGAATACATTGTGAAAAGCCGTATTCTATACCCTAATAGTAATATCCTACAGTCAATTTACAACAGATTGGCGTGTCTTCAAGATTTAGGCGCACCTAGTGGTACCGCAATACATATCAACGGTGACCATGCTGTAGAAATATATATATCATCAAGGTTAGAGAGGGATAAATCTTTAGGCGAAGCCATTACTTTTTGTAGAACAGTTTTTCCAGTAAGGGTGATTTTCAGGTACATGTTTCATGGTATTGACGAATATTCTGGAAGGGCAATTGGTAGCTTGGAGAGTTTGCTCAAAGGAGACAAATTATTACCGCACATAGAACCTGCTAAACCATTGCCACGTAGCGTTTTCCCGAATAAAGGTACCAAATATCTATCATTATTCATTAAGAAATGTTGGTACCGCATTCTTTACCTTTTCTGGTCAGGGGTGGATCTTCTTATAGAATAAGTCATAGCTGTTGAATATGCATATATTTGTTACCAGATTGGGATTGTACTGTTGAATTCTAATGAGTAATACAGTATATAAACGGACTCTTGGATTATTCTCTGACTCCATCTATAACACATCACCTATGAGCTCATTTTCGTATTACGATTTGTTCCTTTTTTCAAATATTAGATTCTATAAGTGCCGGTGTTACTCCCAAACCTAACCAATAAGTTCGCAATGCGTTTAATTCTACGATTCTGTACGTTTTTTAGTTGACCTCACCTTTTGACTTTGGAAAATACTAAATGTGTAAAGTTAGTATCAGTATCTGGGAAAACGGACAGCTTATCAACAGAAGAAACTACACTAATGGTAATACCAAATTATTATAACAAGTAATATCGAGGCATCATACATCTTGGCACTTCTTATTGTACTGTTATGCACAGTCAAACTTTATACAGTGCTACAATGTGGCTGTGAAAATATTTTTATATATAGAACGAAACAATATTCACGAATTTTATGTAGGATTATTTAATAAACGTTAGACAGACTAGACAGACCTTTTCCTCTTAAAAGAAGGAAATGAGTACTGTTGACCCATAATGGATGGCATTTTCCGCTGCAGTTATTTACTCTTATAGCCTCTTTATTCGAAACTGTTTGATACTTTACCCACACATCATCTTGAGAATTATGTGGTTTAAATTATTTGTTTCTGTCATCACAATCTTATTTATATCCGAACCGATTACATAGAACTAACGAAAAGAAAATGAAATATCGTATATATTAAAATTTGAATATTCTCTTATAAATTGAGTGTATACTGTTTTATAATAATCATAGAACAAATTTTAAATATAATATACTAATCCACCTTATAAAAAGGGTTTCCACCTTTGTAACTCACCCAGTTTCCTTTTCCTTTTTCTCAGTGCAAAACATGCATAGTCTCCACTCAAACTTAACCCTCTAATGATGTAACACATTTCATTATAAAAGGGTGTTGCTCTGGATAATTTCCTTGGATGTTTAACACTTATCTTTCTATCAAGGTGCTAATTTTGAACCATTGTATTATGCCCATACCCACATTCGGTTCCTTCTAAAGAAATAACTTTTCCTCATCCACAACTGTTCTCAAAATATCTTTTTCCTATTACGGAGATGTTGTCACACTGGATGATCAGCACTTTCTATCATATTAATAGAAACCTCAATAGCTAGGTAAGTTATACAGCTTGTACTAAAAACCAATTCACTTCTTCTATGAATTAAAATATCCCAAAACTATATACCAGTTGTTTTTTCTGTGTTCTGGTTATAAACTCAATTTTATGAGGTGAACTGCGCAAAAACATATAAAATTTTCTGTTTAGTAACTATTGAGAAGGCTTCCTAATAAGTCACCAAAGTAAACAAAAATACATATATTTTCAAAATAGTTCCTATTACAGTATACCCACATGGACTCGTTCTGAACCCAATTCGAATTATACATATGTACCTAGTTAACGGTTTAGATTGCTTATTACTTGAATATTTGTATAGTGACACATCACTATCTACGACTAAGAAATGCACGCGAAAACGCGTAACTTCCAAAAAGGATTTTCAAAAAAATTCGTATCCTCCACGGTAATAATGGACAACCCGAAGAGACCAAAAATTGAACACGTCAAGCAAACAACAACAACAGAAATTTTGTTAATTGTCAAATTGAAACATATTAGGTAAATAAAACTAGTCAATTGTCAATAGTTATATGCACTATTTCTGTTTAATCATATAGAAGAAGTTTCTATTAATTGTTAATATTCTTCTATAATTTTCTTTGTTTGCATTACATCAATAGAACAAAAAAGGCTTTAGCTATCAACCAATTTCATCTGCATTCTTCAAGAGATTAATCAGTAGTCATGTCCTCTGCAACAGGTTACGATGGCAAGAAAGAGTCTGCTGAACTCAAATCAAGAGTAAATAAAAAGAGTTCTTCAGAAGAAGTTATTATAAATGAAAAAGAAGATACATCCAAGACTGAAAAGATTACAAACAACAATGTTCAAAATCCATTATTGAAAGTTGAAGCATTTGTTATGCCTGTTGTTTTCACTTTAATTGCACTATTCATTAGAATGTACAAAATTGGTGCTAACAGTCATGTTGTTTGGGATGAGGCCCATTTTGGTAAGTTTGGTTCTTACTATTTAAGACATGAATTCTATCATGATGTCCATCCACCTTTAGGTAAGATGCTTGTTGGGTTATCTGGTTACTTAGCTGGTTACAATGGTTCCTGGGATTTCCCATCTGGTGAAGCTTACCCAGAATATATCGATTATGTTAAGATGAGAATCTTTAACGCCTCTTTTTCAGCAATGTGTGTCCCTGTAGCTTATTTCACTGCAAAGGCAATTGGCTTCAAATTACCAACTGTTTGGTTATTTACATGCTTAGTCCTTTTTGAAAACTCCTATGCTACTTTAGGTAGATTTATTCTATTAGACTCCATGCTATTATTTTTCACTGTCCTATCATTCTACTGTTTTGTCATGTTCCATAATCAAAGATCTAAACCATTTTCAAGAAAATGGTGGAAATGGTTAGGTATGACCGGTTTAAGTCTTGGTTGTGCCATCTCGGTTAAGATGGTTGGTTTATTTGTTATTACTTTAGTTGGGATCTATACCGTTATTGATCTATGGGTATTCCTAGGTGACAAGAAAATGTCCTGGAAGACTTACGCTAACCATTGGTTAGCAAGAATTGTTTGTCTAATCATTTTCCCATTTTTAGTCTTCTTACTATGTTTCAAGATTCATTTTATCTTATTATCTCATTCAGGTACTGGGGATTCCAATATGCCATCTTTATTCCAAGCGGGTCTGGAAGGTTCCGATGTCGGTATGGGTCCACGTAACGTTGCTGTTGGTTCTTCCACATTCTCTATCAAGAATCAAGCTCTAGGTGGTTCATTATTACATTCCCATATCCAAACTTACCCAGAAGGTTCTCAACAACAACAAGTTACTTGTTATGGTTTCAGCGATGCCAACAACGATTGGTTCCTAGATTACGCTAGAGGACAAACTCCATTTGACCCTGAAAACAACGATACTGCAATTGATTTTGTTAGAGACAATAACCAATATAGATTAGTCCACAAGAGTACTGGTAGAAACTTACATTCTCATCCAATTGCTGCCCCAGTCTCAAGAACTGAATGGGAAGTTTCTTGTTACGGTAACAGAGACCAGGGTGATTTCCAAGATAACTGGGTCATTGAAATTGTCGATCAAAGAGGTGATGAAGATAAGACTATGCTACATCCATTAACATCTTCCTTCCGTATTAAGAATGCCGAATTAGGTTGTTATTTGGCTCAAACTGGTGTCAATTTACCAGAATGGGGTTTCAGACAAAGTGAAGTTGCCTGTGTTAAGCATCCATTCAGAAGAGATAAGAGAACATGGTGGAATATCGAAACTCATGAAAATGAAAGATTACCAGATAGACCAGAAGATTTCAAGTATCCAAAGACTAACTTCATTAAGGATTTCATTCATTTGAATCTTGCTATGATGGCTACCAACAATGCTTTGATTCCAGATACTGAAAAATACGATTCCCTAGCTTCTTCTGCTTGGGAATGGCCATCTCTTCACATTGGTTTAAGACTAAACGGTTGGAACGATGAATCTGTTAAGTATTTCTTAATTGGTACACCAACATCCACCTGGGCCTCCACTATTGCTGTTCTATCCTGTATCATTGCTGTTGCCGTTTTATTCTTCAGATGGGAAAGACAATTACCTAATTTCGCTACTTCTGAAACTCTAAACGTCTTCATGATGGGTGTTTTCTATCCATTATTAGGTTGGGGTCTACACTTTATGCCATTCGTTATCATGTCCAGAGTCACATATGTCCATCATTACTTACCAGCATTATACTTTGCATTAATCATTTTAGCCTACTGCTTCGATGCTTTATTGAGACAAACGTGTCTGGAAAAGAAATGTCCAAAGAGTGGTAAAATTATCAAATGGGGTCTTTTCTCATTATTCTTCATTGGTAACATTGCTTGTTTCATCCTATTCTCACCAATATCGTTCGGTATGGACAAACATGTCAGTGACTATGAATACTTAGACTGGTTAAAGACCTGGACCATAAGTAACTTGAACATGTAATTTTATTAAATTGTTCAAATGTCCATAATAAAGAATATATAATTTACAATCCCCCCTTCATATATATATATATATAAGTACAATATTTATCTATAATATTTCAAAAACAATATTAAAAATTAAAATTTTTTTAAAGAAAAGTATTTATATCATTAGGTTTATTTATTGTCTTCTTTGATTGGTTATCTTTCCCAAACTGTAACACATAATTTTATAAACTGATTTAATCTATATATTATTGGGTAATTCTATCCGAATCATATAAATGAGATCCGTTCCTAACCCTTACATTTCTGGTCGTTGCCGGGGTTAATAATTGCCCCCTATTTGGTACGTTACCTTGGATACTAATAACATTTTCAAGAGCAGGTGAGGTAACCGAATTTATAGGTGTGAATTTTGGTTCATTACGATGATGCATATTTCCTACCGAGTGATGTGCCAATTGAGGTGCTGTTGGTACAGTAGGAATTGTCCTTGAAACTGTTTGAAGATCCACATCTCTTTGTGGATCATCGACACTTGAGTTAGAAGCGACATTATCCAAATAGTACATTGGAGCTGTTGTAATTGAATTTTCGTAATTTGGAGGTCTTTGTGCATCCTTGACATCTTGGTAAATCGGTGGTACCTCTTCATCCCAGGATATACCTAGTCCCGATCTTTCAGTAACATTTAATCTAAATTGCATTCTCAAAACTCTAGCAGCACCTGTAGGCACACTTACAATCTTTGTATTAACGCCTGATTCACCTTTTGTACTTTGAGACGAATTGTTCTTTGAAGTAGATGGTGATAAAGGAGCTTCCCCTTCTTCAACAGGACGACCCTTCCATGCAGTTTGATTAGCTAACATAAATGAAATTTCAGCTAATCTTTCATCCCTAGCTACTGAAGCAGAATTTGCTGTTGAATTCTTGGGTGCTTTTGATACAGGCTGTCCATTAGTATATTGTAATGTTTCTTCTGCCACAACAATTTCTACAGCGAGGATATGGTTCACATAAATACCTAATTCTAGATCTTGAATATCACAAGCAAAATTAATATGTGGTCTTGTTTGTGATGGCATTGTCTTTGCAGTTGAGGCATAAAGTAATGGGTTCCTTACACCTGTTGTCAATGACATACAATCAATATCTGTTACCAATTCAATTTTCCCATGTTGATCAAAATCTGTCTTCCACCCACTTTTCATTTCACCCTTGGAGATGATTCTAACTTCTTCTGTAAATAAAGTACTGTTATTATTTTTAAATTCTTGTTTCATTTGCTCCTCCCTTTGCCTACGTTGTTGTTGGAGAATTTCTTGTCTTAATGCATCATCACTTGGATGGATAAATGGTGTGTTATCATCATTCTCATCGTCATCATCAATATCACGATTTCTAGTTGGTGGGCGAGAGGTACGACTTTCAGAAGTTGGAGGATTAGTACCGGTCCCTTGTGGTCTTCTACTCGAATCCTGCTCATTTGTTTGGGCATTATTTCTTGAATTCGGTCTAACTCCCGTAGGTGCTACTGATGGATCTACTGGACCCTCTGTAAAAGGTGACATTGTATTTAGTGGATCATTGAAACCCATAGGAACAGTTCTCATTCTACCAAGAGGCATATTTTCAGGAGAACTCACTGATACTCTAATTTGAGGCCCCACATCACCATATCGCTTAATTGGATGCGAGGGTTTCTTTGACCTTTCAATTTCCTTCTGTTTTACACTTTCTTCTAATTTTTTTAATTGTGACTCGTGTTCAGAACATGCATTTGATCTAACTCTTGTAATTTCTTCTATTCTCCAAGCCAATTTTCTCATTCTCCATCTTGTGTCACCTGATGAAACACCGTCTAATTTCAATTCCAATGGGAAACTTGATTTTGGGTAAATAACATTAGGTAACACAGCAGCCGCAGTTAATTCAGTTGGAGGAAATACCCTGAGTGAATTTTTATCTGGACCCCTCAATATACTTCTTGTCACTTGTATTGGCATACTCAATTTTAATTGTTTAATCTCTTTATCGTTTGGTAAATTATATTTCATTGTAGCTACCAATTCATATTCGATATGTGTCATTGCACTTGCACCTAGGGATGATGTAGCAGGTAATGCGCCTGGTGTTAAGTAGGAAAATGGATAAACATGTTTCCCAATTGTCTTGTCCTCTAATTTAGTTTGAATCTTCCATTTCTTCAATTCAGTTACTTTAATCTTACACTTATTACAGTTTTGAATATTGGATACGTCTGGGACAAAAGGTAAGTGATAATGGATTTTCTGTATAAACCTTAAAGTCACTGAGGAGACAGATATACTTTTATAACTGTGTTCTTGCTGGCTACTATTAAGTGACACCTGAGAAGGTCTCTCAGAGGCCAATCCTAGGGTACTTTTCCTATAATTTGATTGATTACTCTTTGTTGTCCTTAAACTGTTATTAGAATGATCTGAACGTGGCTTTTTCACCTTTAATGTTAATATTCCTGCTAATAATGCACCTGAAGAATCTACCGCATTACCATATAATACACACGGTGGAGATTCAATCTTAATTGAAAGTTCTAACGGGCATTCTACTGGAGTAGACGGCGTTACTGCTGATCCCCTTGAACTAGAACTCTTTTTCTTTTTCGAATCGTTCTTACTACTGGAAGAACTGTATGCCTGTGTAAATTTTGAGAACACCATTGCGAAACTGAGTACCTTCTGAGTTGAATACTGGCCTCTACCCTGATTAAATATGTTAAATCACTTGCAAGCAATTATCTCAATATATATATATATCTAGCAAACGGGCAAAATGGATAATTTATTCCCAGTCACACACACTCAGTAATATCACGCTCTGTAGTGACTCACAATATCTATACCAACTTGTTTCAGCCAACTGTAGTTCATGCATGAGGTTACATTACCTCTCTTTAAAACTGGGTGTCTCTGTCTCATTGCTAGCAGAAACCAGCTGAAAAAGAAAATTTTCAGATCCATCTGGGACCCTAGGGCTTGGTACCAGGGTATTATACATAACCCCAATTATTGTGCATCTCCGGGTAACATTTCCAACGATCTCTTTTCTTCCACTTTCCTAATTGGGACATCCTCACAGAGACTGAAAATTTTTCATTTTGTGAAAAATTGTTATGATGATGATGAGATGAGATGAGATGAGTTTGGACAGGCAGCGATTTGAACATACAAAACAGTGGACGAGTAGTTTAAAGGTGTCTATAATATCAATCTTAGTTGTCGAATACTTTAAGGATAGCATAGCTATAGTATTGCAAGATGTCTGATGAAATTGTTTGGCAAGTGATTAATCAAAGTTTCTGTTCACATCGTATTAAGACACCAAGTGGGCAACATTTCTGTAGAGATCCATACAACGTGACAGGCTTATGTACCAGACAATCATGTCCATTAGCAAATTCCAAGTATGCTACAGTGAGGAGTGATAAAGGTAGAATATATCTATATATGAAGACTCCAGAAAGAGCACATACTCCTGCTAAATTATGGGAACGTATTAAATTATCTAAAAACTATTCAAAGGCTTTACAACAAATCGATGAACATTTACTACATTGGAGTAAATTCTTCCAACACAAATGTAAGCAAAGATTCACGAAGCTTACTCAAGTTGCAATCACCGAAAGACGTATGGCTTTAAGAGAAGATGAAAGACACTATGTTGGTATTGCTCCAAAGGTTAAACGTAGAGAAGAAAACAGAGAAAGAAAAGCATTGGCTTCTGCAAAGATCGAAAAGGCTATTGAAAAGGAATTATTAGATAGATTAAAGAGTGGTGCTTACGGTGATAAACCATTAAATGTCGATGAAAAGATTTGGAAGAAAGTCATGGGTAAATTGGAAGAAGAAAATGAGGATGAAGAATTGGAAGATGAAGAATTGGAAGAGGAAAGTGATGAAGGAGAAGTTGAATATGTTGCAGATGATGCAGATGCCGACTATGTCAGTGTTGAAGATTTACAAAAATGGTTAGCCGATTCTGATGCGGAACAATCTTCTGATGAAGAAAGTGAAAGTGAAAGTGAAAGCGAAAGTGATAACGATGGTGAACCTTCCAAGAAACGTAAGAAGACTAAGACTCCAAAGAGTAAGCGTCCAAGAGTTGAAATCGAATTTGAAGAAGAACGTGATGTCCAACAACCTGAACAAGAAATCGCTCATTAGAATTATGGTGTTGTAAATATCCACATCATGACTTAGTGATCTTCCGAAAAGTACACGATCACATACACACAACAACAAGAAAATGCATTTTACTATATATTATATATTATATCTTTAGATAGACTCAATAGAAAGAGAACTAGATCCATCTAATCTCATCTGTATATTAATTCAATTCTCTTTCATAAAAATATATGCACCTTTTTCAATCAGTTACATTAATTGGTTTATAAGTATGTACTATTTACATAATGATCTATTAATTATACTAATTTACTTTTTATTAGTTTCCAGGTTAATTCATTACATTAAGTCATTTCAAAAACAAGGAATATGCTTATAAATGGATCTTAGTTGGATCTAGATCCTTGTGAACAAATGCTCTATTACCACCTGCACCTAAATAGTCTGCTGCAATATTACCATTACCTCTAATTTGATATTGATAAGTGACTAAACCGTCTAGACCAACTGGACCACGAGCATGGATTTTGGATGTGGAGATACCAACTTCTGTACCGAAACCATATCTGAAACCATCGGCAAATCTGGTAGAAGCGTTCCAATAAACACCTGCAGAATCGATACCCTTTAGGAATTTATCGGCGTTAGCTTGATCCTCAGTAATGATCGAATCGGTATGTCTTGACGAATGTTCATTAATATGTTCGATAGCTGATTGAGTATCCTTAACAAATTTAACGGCACAATCCAGGGATAAGAATTCTTTATCGAAATCTTCACTTTCATCAACATCAACGATATGAGATTTAATTTCTTCTGTTAAGTTATCAATTTTACCTGTGTATGCATCCTTAACTTCTGAGGTTACATGTAAGGTAACACCATTAGCAATCATATTTGTTAAGATATCTTCCCATTTATTTAGTTTTGGATTTATTAACAATATCTCCATGGCGTTACAACCAGCTGGATAATTAGTCTTAGCATCAACAGAAATCCTCTTGGCTTTTTCAAGATCGGCGAATTCATCAACATAAACAGAGCAGATACCGTCTGCGTGACCTAAGACTGGAATCTTAGTGTTTCTCTTGATGTTTCTGACTAAAGCATTAGAACCTCTTGGAACAACTAAATCAATTAATTCGTCTTGATCTAATAAATCAGAGACGTCTTGACGAGTTTCAATCAATTGTACTGCACCTACTGGGACACCGGTTTCATTAACGTTGTTAGCAATAGTATCGTTGATAACTTTAGCCATCTCTCTGAAAGTGTTAACAGATTCCTTACCACCTTTTAGGATACCTGCATTACCACTCTTAATGCATAATGCTGTAATATTAGCAATAACTTCTGGACGAGACTCAAAGATGACCAAAAGGACACCGACAGGGGCAGTGACTTGATATAGCATCATATCATCATCTAGCTGTCTAGCTAATTTAACTTGTCCGACAGGATCTTGCAAGTCTGCTACATCTTTGATCCCTTGTAACATGGTGTCGAATTTATCACCTTGGAACAGATTTAAACGTTTCAATAATGCGCTTGACAAACCTGAGGTTTCTGCAGCTGCTAAATCCTTTTCATTTGCAGATTTAATAGTTTCTTTGCTTGCTGCAAGACTATCATGGATCTTGTATAGGATGGCAGAACGACTCTCATTAGATAGAGTCTTCAAAATATTACCAGCAACTCTGGCACTTTTAGCAATTTCATAAGCTGACGACATATTTCGTAAATCTAGTTCGGTAAGCTTTCGTTGTCTTGTTGCAGTTACAGCTCTCGAGAGAATCCAATGTGTCAAGATTTCGTATCTTTATATCTGTTTCCTACTGTTCTGCTATTGTACATGGGTGAAAAAAAAAAGTTGCGTTATTGTTTGTCATCAATGACTGAAAAACTTTTTTTTCCGTGCCCGTTGTGCGTCATTCATATGCAAGTCGGTGGGATACGTCGAGGAATATACCGATTTTCGTGAACAAATCTCTGTTGCGTTCGTTATTTAGTAGGGAATATATATGTGTATGTATGTGTATAGAGGGATGTATACCAGGTGTATCTAGAGTCGAGTGTTGATGCAGAACATTACTATTGCTGCCACCAGACTCACTAGCACAATATCACAGACAAAATATTTGTATTTTTGGACCGAGTGGGTGTTTTTGTCTAGTTCCATCAAGGAATTCTCAACAACAAGCAAATTATCCAATCGTTTGATCGTGTCCTTCTGCGATGCAAGTTTGTCCTGACAACTACGCATCCGTTTCTCTAACAATTGTAGATCTTTAACACAATCACCGATAGTCAGATCCATCTGACATTGAAACGATTTTTCATCCGTGAGATTAAATTTCTCCCTGACGTTGTTCTTGAAATCGGTCTCGATGGTATCCTTTAACAGTTTGATACTTTCGTTAACTTGTCTGTAGTCATCTGTCAGTTTATCGAAATGCTGTAGCATTGTGCTGAATTTTAACTCCTCTTGGATTACACTATTTTGAAACGTATCTCTTAATCTTGATTGAACGTCAGTTAGACTCTTATCAATATGTTTCTCAAAGTATAATGATCTATCAGAATTCTTGAGTTCATCATTGTCTCTAGAGAGAACCTGCTTGCTCCTTAGAACGTCGGGACTTATAGCTGAATCGATCTTAGTTTTGTCATTTTCACCATTGTAATCGACTGTACGGAATGAGGGTCTTGCTTGTTCAACTTCTTTCTTAACATCCTCGATATTTAACATAGATGAATACGCTGAGGAAAGACCCGATTTTGAGACCCATGGGAACGCACCTTGTGCAGATAAATGTGCTGAAGAATCCAAATCTTTATACAATACATTTTGCAGTTGTGAATAACTCGACGAAGTGGACAAACTATCATTACTAGTTCTATGTCGTAGCAAAACATCATTGGATTGTGAATGATTATGTGCTATTGTTTGAAATGGACCATTTAACGATGACGAGAATCCACTCGATGATGATGTTGTTGATGGACGATGTGCACTATTATGAAACGGTCCCGAATGATACTGTAACTGGTTTGATTCGTTTTCCATTTCACTTGGCTTTAAAAATTGATTAACTAATCTTTTCTTGTTGCTACTCCCACTTGCTGTACTGAAATGACTCGACATTGATCTACCATTCTTTAGAAACGCCGAATTTGGTGTCGATAGAAACATCGAACTTCTACGGTTCATAGAGGACATCTCTGACATCGACCCATTACGAGATTCTCCTGGACTAGGCATACTCTCATCGGGTGTGACTTTTGGAATGATTCTATTAGGACTTCTATTTCCTGATACCGCCAGCGAGTTACTCTTGGGAGAAAGATGGAAACTAAACTCCAGATCACTAAACCTACCACTACCTGCCGCAGAATAATCAAAAGACGGTTCATGAGAGTGTCTTTGCAGCAATGTATTATTGTTGTTCCCTGTATTGATTTTACCTTGATGTGACTGTTGCTTACTGGCAAACATGGTTGTATCGCCTTCACTTTCTGAATCGCTCTCCATAGCATTTTCATCGTACCCATGAGTAAAGTAACGTTGTAAGTTGATCATGGACCTCTCTTGTTCAGACGTCGATTCATTATCAGCTATTGCCTGCTTTGAATTTGACTTAATCGGCACATCATTGATTGCGATCAAAGGAGATTTCGTTAATTTCACAGGATTACCAGTCAAAGATGAACTCGACGACCTACCTGATTTCGGGGACACTCCCGCAGCACCATTCACAGATGGAACTCTTAGCTTATCCATTCTAAACTTATTATGCTGAGCACCCATCGAGAGAAACGCCGGAACACCCTCTCGATCCTTCCTTTCCATTCTGCCTACCAACAAATCCATATTCAACAAACTCTAACCTCTACTATTACACTGCCACTGAGTGTACACCGCGATCCAACAGCCTTGCTAACTGCACAACAAGGGGGTCCTCATATATAGCTATCTAGTCTCTCTTATAACAGACAGGTTTGCAAGTTGCCATCGACTCCTATTGTTGTTACCCTCTTGCTTTATTTTTTTTGTTTCTTTGGTTTGGCCGGACCAAAGACGTGTGGATGTGCGTAGCTACGTGTTCGCGAAACATCTTTGTTTTGAGATGGCGCAACACCAAAAATTGTTGATTTCGATATAAATAAACAAAAGAAACAACAACAAACAGGATCTCGAGACAAGTACCATATTTCAAAATTCTGTTTGATCCGCATCGATAAACAGATTATCGACTTATTTACTACACAGACAGCGTATCGAGATGTCGTTTGAAGTAGGTACCAGGTGCTGGTACCCTGATAAAGACCAAGGCTGGATCGGTGCCGAGGTTGTTAAAAATGAACTTACCGAGGGTAAATATCATCTATCGCTAAAGTTGGAGAATACCGATAGTGATGTAGTTGAGATGGAGGCCAGTGAGGATGAATTGCCATTGCTAAGAAACCCACCGATTCTGGAATCCACTGAGGATTTGACCTCGTTGTCATATTTGAATGAACCTGCGGTGTTACATGCGATTAAGAAAAGATATTCTCAGTTGAATATATATACTTATTCTGGTATTGTCCTGATTGCTGCTAACCCATTCGATAGAGTAGATCAGTTGTATTCTCAGGATATGATCCAAGCTTATGCTGGGAAACGTCGTGGTGAAATGGAACCTCATTTGTTCGCCATTGCTGAAGAAGCTTATAGATTAATGAAAAATGATAAACAGAATCAAACGATTGTCGTAAGTGGTGAATCCGGTGCAGGTAAGACAGTGTCAGCTAAATATATCATGAGATATTTCGCGTCCGTCGAGGAAGAAATGTCCTCGAATGTCGGTAATATTCAGCATCAAACTGAAATGTCAGAAACTGAAGAGAAAATCTTGGCTACTAACCCAATTATGGAAGCATTTGGTAATGCAAAGACAACTAGAAACGATAACTCTTCTAGATTCGGTAAATACTTGGAAATTTTATTCGATGATCATACTTCTATCATTGGTGCTAAATTAAGAACTTATCTGCTAGAAAGATCAAGATTAGTATATCAACCTACTGATGAAAGAAATTACCATATTTTCTATCAAATGCTATCGGGTTTACCTGATGCCACTAAGGACAATTTGCACTTAACCACGCCAGAAGATTATTTCTATTTGAATCAAGGTGGTGCTACGGAAATCAATGGTATCGACGATAATCAAGAATTCAAAATCACTACAGATGCATTAGGATTAGTCGGTTTCGATGAGACTTCACAAGAACATATATTCAAAATCTTAGCCGCATTGTTACACATTGGTAATATTGAAATAAAAAAGACAAGAAATGATGCATCATTATCATCAGATGAACCAAATTTACAAATTGCATGTGAACTGTTAGGTATAGATCCATTCAATTTCGCTAAATGGATCACCAAGAAACAAATTGTTACTAGATCAGAGAAAATTGTCTCTAATTTAAATTTTAATCAAGCTCAAGTCGCAAGAGATTCCGTAGCAAAATTCATTTACTCAACATTGTTCGATTGGTTAGTTGAAAACATTAACAACGTCTTGTGTAATCCTGCAGTGACAGATCAAATCAAATCATTTATTGGTGTCCTTGATATTTATGGGTTTGAACATTTCGAGAAAAATTCTTTTGAACAATTTTGTATCAATTATGCCAATGAGAAATTACAACAAGAATTCAACCAACACGTTTTCAAATTAGAGCAAGAAGAATATATCAACGAACAAATCGAATGGTCCTTTATTGAATTTAATGATAATCAACCATGTATCGATTTAATTGAAAACAAACTGGGTATTTTATCTTTGTTAGATGAAGAAAGTAGATTACCTGCAGGTTCCGATGAATCATGGACTCAAAAATTATACCAAACTTTGGACAAACCACCAACGAATTCTGTATTCTCAAAACCAAGATTCGGTCAAACTAAATTCGTAGTCAGTCATTATGCTCATGATGTTGCTTATGACACAGAGGGTTTCATTGAAAAAAATAGAGATACAGTTTCAGATGGCCATCTAGAAGTTTTGAAAGCTACCACCAATGAGACGCTGTTAAAGATTCTTGAAAGTTTAGAACAAGCCGCAGAAAGATTAGAACAAGCAAAGAAGAAGAAAGAAGAAGAAGAACAACAATTAAGTAAGAAACCAGGTCCAATGGGCGGTAGAAGAACTGTTCAAAGGAAACCAACTTTAGGTTCCATGTTTAAACAATCTTTAATTGAATTAATGGACACAATCAACTCAACGAACGTTCATTATATTCGTTGTATTAAACCAAATAATGAGAAAGAAGCATGGAAATTTGATAATTTAATGGTTTTGTCCCAATTGAGAGCTTGTGGTGTTCTAGAGACAATTAGAATTTCATGTGCAGGGTTCCCATCAAGATGGACCTTCAATGAATTCATTCTAAGATATTATATTTTGTTACCAGCTGAGGAATATTCATCAATCTTGCAACAGAAGGAAACCACTAAAGAAGATATTATAAATATGTGTAAAAAAATTCTAGCAATCACTGTTGAGGATACGAATAAATATCAAATTGGTAACACCAAGATTTTCTTCAAGGCAGGTATGTTAGCTTTCTTAGAGAAAAAGAGAAGTGATAAGATGAACCGTTCAATTGTTATGATTCAAAAACATATTAAGGCTCATTATTATAGAAAGAACTATATTGCTACTGTGAAATCATTGAATTTGTTACAAACTGTTACTAGAGCAACTGTTGTGCGTTCTAAGGTCGATCATGAATTTAAGAATTCCGCTGCATTAATGATTCAAACTGCATTAAGAGGTTACACTATCCGTAACGAAGTCAATAATATACTAAGAACAATTATCGCTATTCAAACAAAGATTAAGAAACAATTAAGACAGAAACAAATGGCTGTTGAACATGAACACAATGCCGCAGTTACAATTCAAAGTAGAATTAGATCGTTTGTACCAAGAAAGGTTTATCAAAATAATAAGAAATGTACAATTACTATTCAATCTATGATCAGAAGACGTAACGCCATGGCTAAATTACAAACAATGAAGGCAGAAGCTAAAAGTGTTAAGAATTTACAAGAAGTTAGTTATAAATTGGAAAATAAAGTCATTGAATTAACCGAGAATCTTGCAGCTAAGATCAAGGAAAATAAAGAAATGAAATCACAAATTGAAAAATTGATGAGTGATTTGGAGGAATCTGTAATTTTAAAGGATACCATCGAACAAGAAAAGAAGTTACATCAACAAACTTTAAGTGATAAGGATGCAGAATATGAAGCTAAACACAAAGAATTAGATGAACAATTAATTGCTGCAACTGCACAAATTGAAACTCATAAACAAGAGATGGAACAATTAGCATTGAAACATAATGAATTAAAGGATTCATCTGCTAAGAATTTGGAAGAATTAGATGAAGCTAAGAAACAATTAAATGAATATCAAATTCAAAACACAGATTTACAAAATGAAGTTAAATCATTAAAGGAAGAGATTACACGTTTACAAGGTTCAATCAATATGGGCACAGCTATCAAGACTACCACTTTACCACAAGCTGCCGGTGCTACTGGTGCCACGGCTGCATTAGCTGGTTCATCAGTAATGAATGGTAATGGTGGTGATATTAATGGTAACCCACCTATGTTAATGAAGACTGCATCTACTTTATCGAACGATGAGAATTCTACCTCATTGGCACAAATTAATGAAGAATTGTACAGATTATTAGAGAATACAGAAACATTAAATGTTGAAATTACTGAAGGTTTATTGAGAGGTTTCAAAGTACCAGATTCTGGTGTATCGATTGCATTAAGTAGAAGAGATGTTGTTTACCCAGCAAGAATTTTAATTATCGTTCTGAGTGAAATGTGGAGATTTGGTTTAACTAAACAAAGTGAGAATTTCTTAGCACAAGTATTGATTACTATTCAAAAAGTTGTTACTACATTGAAAGGTAGTGATTTGATTCCAAGTGGTGCATTCTGGTTAGCTAACGTTAGAGAACTATATTCATTTGTATTATTTGCTAGACAATCCATCTTAACTGAAGAAAATTTCAAAAATGATATGAACGTTGATGAATATAACGAATACGTATCGTTAGTCACTGAGTTGAAAGAAGATTTTGAATCATTAAGTTATAACATTTACAATATTTGGTTAAAGAAATTACAAAAAGAATTACAAAAGAAGGCTATTCCAGCTATTGTTATGTCTGAATTATTACCAGGTTTCAGTGCAGGTGAATCCGGTAGTTTCTTAAATAAATTTTTCAATTCTAATGATGGTTATACTATGGATGATATATTAACATTTTTCAATAGTATATATTGGTGTATGAGATCGTTCCATATTGAAAATGAAGTATTTAGAAGTGTTGTTACAACATTATTAAATTATATTGATTCTATCTGTTTCAATGATTTAATTATGCGTCGTAATTTCTTATCATGGAAACGTGGGTTACAATTAAATTATAATATTACTAGATTAGAAGAATGGTGTAAATCTCATGAATTACCAGATGGTGCAGATTGTTTAAAACATATGATTCAAACTTCTAAATTGTTACAATTACGTAAATATACTATTGAAGATATTAATATCTTGAGAGGCATATGTTCTGATTTATCATCTGCACAATTGCAGAAATTGATTACGCAATCACATGTAGCAGACTATGAATCTCCTATTCCAGAAGAAATTTTGAAATATGTTGCAGATTTAGTTAAACAAGAATCTGCAGCTGCGTCTGCTGCAGCACAAGCAGCTGCATCTGATCCAAATAATACGGATGAAAATTCGAAGGTTAGTTTAAAGAATGATATTTTCTTACATACACCAAACGGACCATTTGATGATCCATTTGTACAAATCCCAACTCGTGAATTTGATCAAGTTGAAGCATATATTCCAGTATGGTTAAATCTACCAAATACAAAACGTATAGTTGATTTAGTTGCTCAAAACGTTAACGTAATGGAATGAACATTCTGACATACATATATATAATTAAATACAAGTACATAAAAATAGCGTTAAAAAAAACAAAAAGCTGAATTGTCTTTAAATCTTATTATATCTTTTTTTTCTTTTGAATAATTAAATAGTATACATATATTCTCTTATATGTGAGGGAAAAAACCCAAATGGGAAACTATGTAAAATGTACAACGATTGGAACGATAATAACAACTAATAGTATAATGATAACTAATACTAAACACATTCTCATCTTTAAATCTTTCCACCACATTTGTTTACGTACTCTATTAGCACCTCTTTTGAAACCTTGTGCAGAAACAGCCAAATTATCGGCTTTATCCTCTATTGAAGTCAACCTCTCACCACGTTCTGCGACTTTATTAATATTATCTCTCATTATCCCTACTGTATCATCAATCTCTGCCTGTAGATCAGCGGTTCTTGAATTTTGTTGTGGATGAGATTCTTCAGGTGGGACATATGGATCGTAAGGTACGGAAGAAGACATGTTTGCTTGCTGTAAAATGTATATGTGTGTGTGACTTGTAGCGATCTGGTGTAGTGATGTACGATATCTTATTAAGAAACTACCCTTTTATAAGTCAAACTTGATAACTCGAGTTCATATCCAAACAGGTTCTAAATATAATCAATCTGTGTTATCCCAAACAATTTTTCTCTTTTCGTGTGGCAGAGTGCTCAGGGTGCGCAGCGCAGCGACAGCAGCGCCTCAAATTCTTTTTCCGCGGGTTGTAAGGGTAACTTTTGTGAAATTCTTCCTGTTTCATTATGGGGAACCGTGAGACAAGGTCGATGATATTAGAGGTGTTGCATTCTCCTTGGATAAAGTTTAGATATGTTCTTGGGATGGTATAAGAGTTGTAGATGAGACGATCAATTCAGAGTATAGGCTGCTTTTGCAGGGCTCTGTGTTGTGTGTTGTGTGCGGAGATGCAACCGTGGGACGGGCGATGATGTAGCCACGTCTGAAACCATGGTTGCATTGCATATCGTGCTTGTTGTTATTGTTGATCTGTTCAAGAGAGTGAGATTGATGGGACTGTACCATATGGAGTAGTTGTCTGTTGAGTAGTCAGGTGTCTCACCTATCTGACATACTGTTTGCAAGGTGTATGGAGCGTTACGTGATTGATTCATGCATCGAATGTCCCTCCATACACAGCAACACCACACTGGGATTCCTACTGTTTCCCATTACAAGGGCAACCCACAGCCACGGGCAAATAGCATTCACGTTAATACAAACCGCTAATGCATCGCTACTTCTTGTGACGTAGTGTCAGCTGTCGAGTTCGAGAAAGCTGAGCTACAAAAATAACGGCACACAAGATCCAGCCATTTCTTTAATTATATTAGCAACAGCATTCATCAATCTCAGTATTCATAGCAAGATATTGAATTGTCCATACTCTTGGTAGCAAGTAAAACCATTTCTTATAGTAGCCTGGTTTCCACATATGTAAACAATACCATGAAGTATACTTAGCACCTGTACCCTTATATACATAGGTACACAGACTCAATAAGTTTAATTGCTGGAAACTGTGCAAATCGGTATACTTCTCATTGCCGGTTGCCATGGTAACACTGCCAACAGCCACTGCGCAGAAATTTTCCGCTGTGAAAAATTTTTCAGTTTGCGATGAGCTTCTGCAAATAAAAACACAAAGAGAGAGTGATGGGATAAGAGGTACAAGAACATCAGTTTGTGTAAGTGGTTCACATATATTGCTAGATCGTTGCATAACTGAGCATCCCACCACACATCATGTCCAGACCAAAGTCGCTAGAGTGGAACTCTCTTGAGAACAAACTGCAACCATGGATACTTACCGCACTAGAAGTAATGGGTTTCGAGACGATGACACCTGTTCAAGCATCAACTATACCTTTACTTACCGGTAACAAGGATGTCGTAGTCGATTCAGTTACAGGGTCCGGTAAGACATTAGCATTTGCTATCCCAATCCTAGAAAGAATCACATCGGAACTCACTAATTTGAAGAAGGGCCATTTTCATACTTTGATATTATCACCTACTAGAGAACTAGCTAAACAGATTCAAATGGTCATTGAAACATTTCTAGAACAATACCCAGAGGAACTGAATGCAAAATTCCCATTGAGATCACAACTTATTGTTGGTTCAGATAGTCAGAATGTCCGTGATGATATTACACATATCCTTGATAATAAACCTGCAATTTTAATTGGTACACCAGGTAGAATCCTTGATTTGTTTCAAGATCCAAAGATCAAGACTACATCATGTAATATGTGCATATTGGATGAAGCAGATAGATTATTAGATTCGAGTTTCCTCAATGATATCGAACGTATATTAAGAATATTACCAAAACAGAGAAGAACTGGTCTATTTTCAGCAACTATCAAGAGTGCAGGTAATGATATATTCAAGACCGGGTTAAGAAATCCAGTGAAAATTACCGTTAATAGTAAGATTGCTGCACCTTCGACAATTTCGTTCAATTACTGTCTAGTGACACCTCAGGAGAAATTTTTACAATTGTTACATCTTTTAAACAATTATAGATTTAAGAAATGTATTGTATATTTCCCAACTTGCATCTCTGTTCAATTCTTCTATTCATTTGTCACATATTTACAACAAAATCATAACAAATATCTTTCTGAGGACATAGAAGTTTATTCATTACATGGTAAATTACAAACAAGTTCAAGAATGAAGACGTTGAATAAATTTACAGAATCCCTGATGCACAGTGTATTATTCACTACAGACGTTGCTGCAAGAGGTATAGATATCCCAGATGTCGATCTGGTGATACAAATGGATCCGCCAACAGATACAGATCATTTCTTACATAGATGTGGTAGAACAGGTAGATTGAACAAAATTGGTAAAGCTGTTACATTTATTAATAAAGGTAGAGAAGAAGATTATATTGATTTCATGGAAGTGAAAAATATTATACTGACACCAGCTAATGAACTTCTATTACAGGATCCCTCGGGACCAAGTGATAAATTTTATGATATTACTAAAAATTGGTTATTGAAGGATAGAGCTAGATTTGATCATGCGGTAAGATCGTATGTTGCATATATTAGATATTATTCAAATCATTCTGCTAGTTCAATCTTTAGATTACAAACTTTGGATTATGTTGGATTATGTAAAATGTACGGTTTGTTTAGATTACCAAGAATGCCAGAAATTACTAAAAATTTTAAGGATATCGATCCATCGAAACCTAACGGTAAGATTACATTCGGTGATGGTTGGTTAGTTGATCCGCCAATTGATATTAACAATTTTAAATATTTGGATCCCAAGAGAGAGGAATCAAGGTTGAAAGATCTAGCTAACTTGGCTAAAATCAATGATAAGAAGAAATTAAAATTTGAATTGAAGAAGAAAAATATGGCTTGGTCAAATAATAGTACAACAAAGGAGGAAAAATCCAAAAGGAGAGAAAAGATGCAATTGAAAAGAAAAGCTATCGAGGAAGAAATCGCTAGGAATGGTGATAATGAAAGTTCAGATGATGAAATTAATAATGATTGGAAAAACGAAATCTTAGAGTCAAGAAAGAAGAGAAAACAGAATAATGACATTCAAGGTCAATTTGATGATTTGTAAACATGTAGTATCATTTTCATAAGGTATATAAATTTATAGATATTTTTTATTTTTTATAAATGCATTTTTCTTCTATATATAATGGTCTTCACTTAGAAGCCACCATCAAAACCACCATCATCGAAGCCACCGTCATAACCTCCATCATAGCCTCCATCATAGTCGTTATTATTATTATCGTCATAATAGTTGTTCTCAACGATTGTTTCACCACCGTGGTGACCTTCTAATGCATCGGCTAATAAGAACCCACCTAGTAAACCTGCACCTGCACCTAACATACCATTTCTGGTACTGTGATTAGATCTTTGAGGTTGCTGTTGGTATACCGGTTGTTGATACATTGGCTGTTGATACATTGGTTGCTGATACATTGGTTGTTGATACATTGGTTGTTGGTACATCGGCTGCTGTTGATACATCGGTTTCTGCTGCTGATATGAACGTTGTTGTTGCTGCTGTGGTTGTGGTTGTTGTCTCTGATAACCTGAGTTTTGATCTCTAGATTGTGTACTTCTTTCATTATTGTTATCATCACGGGAATATGGAGGTGGACCATCTGGACGACCTTTAGACCAAGTGGTACCCTTTGGAGCCTCCCATTGAGACTGTTCAGTAGACAGATCTACGTAAAACCATGTCTTGTATTCATCGTCAAATATTGCTTTCCAACCCTTTGGAACAGTTGGTGGATTATCTCTTGATTGTGCCATACTGTGCTGTATTAATCGACAGTAACTAAAACTGAAACTGGTAAAGTAATGTCCCAACCAGATCAAAGGCTACTATTTATATCCATCGTTTCCCTTTACCTCAGATATGTCTTGCTGCAATTATATTCTTTTTCTCTGTTTTCTTGTTGAAATTGCCTCATCGAAATCATTTTTTCTTGCTTCAACTGTGCCCACTTTCCTCAGAACACCGCGTGGGAATGAAGTATGATCCCATTACTAAGAACATCATGCTGCTGCAATCTGCACAGCGACTCTAGAAGGTTCCAGTCACCATTTCGTTATTGATCCCATCGTAAGTCAGTGTGTTATCAATCGGAACGTATTGATGAGTGATCAATTTGATTGCTTCCTCGGAGACAAGCCCTGCAAGGAGTGAGGATGTCGGATAGTTCTCTGATAAGTTGAGGGCTTTGTCATTGATCTGAGACAGTGACATTGGGTTCGGTGTATTTGTTTGCAATGAGATCAATGTTTTGAGGATCGGTGTGTGATCTTGTTGTGGCTGATTCGTCAAAAATTCAGAGATAGTGGAAGAACTGGGCTTGATGCATCGGATGTTCTTAACGTTTTGATAGAAACTCGTAATAAGGTTATTATCAGGTATAGCTTTATGGTTGGACACGCATATTTGGCTAACTACCCCCTTAAATTTCATAAGTGATGTTTTAGCCCTTTCCTGATAGATTTTTTGTAAAGTACCAAAATGTTTGGTACTTGATTCCATATCAGGCAGATTCCCATCAACGAGTACATTATTACCGTTGTTCTCCTGTAAATATATCGACAATGCTTGCAATAATGTTGTA
Source organism: Maudiozyma bulderi (assembly GCA_031590215.1). Classification (NCBI taxonomy): domain Eukaryota; kingdom Fungi; phylum Ascomycota; class Saccharomycetes; order Saccharomycetales; family Saccharomycetaceae; genus Maudiozyma; species Maudiozyma bulderi. Next base: position 587,420 of record CP134446.1, read on the forward strand.
GTGAATTCATTATATGAATCGTTCCATTTATGTTCTTTCCAGAATTTGTCTTGGCAGTACTCAATCAGTTCATTTAATTTTGAAAGAAAATCTGTATTTGTGATTGCCAAATGTGAATATCTCACAGCTTCATCAAAATTCAAATCGTATTGTCCCTTGGGATTGATTTCCTTTATATACCAGCTTTGTAATGTATCCTTAATCATTTTATTAGATATTGTTTCTTTCGATGATCTCAAATGTTGTAATACCTTATACAACAGCACAATATACGGTAGTTGTGCAAGGGAGTACTCATCTAACGATTCAATTTCAATATATTCCATATATTGGCTCAATTCTGACCAGGGATTGTCTAGGTAAAAAGAGGGTATTTCATAATCGGGACGTGATTCAATAATGAAATGAGGTTCATTGAGTTTGACGTGTATGTAACCGTATAATCCTCTAGAGTAGCTCATAATAACTGGGAACTGTAGTTGTCTTAGATCTTGTCTTAATACTATGTCAAGATCTTGTCCTTCACATAGAAGTATCATTGAAGAAATGGGTTTATTCTTCATCACGCTGTCCCAATCGTTTATAGAATGTTTCATTATAGAAATCTCATTGGGACTCAATGGTCTCATATCCTCGATCAAATTGTCATAGAATAAATTAGTAGTAGAATCTCTATTTTCAGTACTCAACTCATTAAACCAATAGAAACTCGTGATACCTACTAGTACCAAATTCTTAATAGTCTCCTGTAGTAGTACGGATTCTGGTCCAACTATACAAACATGGGATTGTGTTAACAGCAATTGACCTTCTTTATCCCACAGCCTCAATTGTCTATCATACCTATTCATCGTCAAAGACTTGCTCTGTTGTCAATGTTGGAGCAATAGTTGTTTATATATATATATATTTACCATTAAAAATAACCGCGTAACTTCTAGAAAGCAATATGTTTAAATAAACACGAAAACTAAACTACAAGAAACAGAGACAAAACAAAGAAACAAAAAAAAGAAACTAGGCAAGTTATATCAGTTTGAGGATGGACTTTACGTCAGATTTGAGTAGTGATATCAACGGATCACAGAACCACAACAGTTCAAGTTCAAGTTTCCTTGGGGTCACAACAAGACGTAAGGGAATCAGTCCTACGGTGTCCAATAATGGCGATAATGATACATCTAGCGATATTGAGGGGATGAATATGCTAAGTGCCAAAGATAAGAAACAATTGAAATTGGAAGAATTGAGAGAATCACTTCAGAGACAACGTGAATCATTATTGAAAGAAGTGGATACATTGACTTCGGAATTAGAGAACACTGTGGAACCTGAGTTTACTCCCGAACCGTTCCCAGAAGAGAATGAAGAAGAGATAGACGACAATATGGCAAGGACCTTAGTTGATCTGTTGACGTTATCCTCGAGGAACAATCGGTTTTCTGGTATGGATAATAGTGATTATTTGCCTGCAAAGAAACGTAGCAAAATCGATGGGAACTCCGGAATGCAAGAAGAATTGATGTCTAAGTATGATACATTACCATTATTAAATATGAATCTACGTTTAAGATACTTAAAACAATTCCTGTATCCACATATGAAGATGGCAGTCAGAGAAATAAATGGCAGTAATCATGATAAAAACGATACCTCTAAGGAAGTCATGGTATCTGTAAGTTTCCAGAGGAACACCCATTATCCAATCCGATTGAGATTCAAAGTGCATTACGATACCAAAGATGAAACGTTGCAAAGATTCGAGATACTCGAATTATTGCCATCGTTGGTTCATTTAAACGTTAAATCGCAGGAGGTTGCAACTAGCCCTACAAATTTCCTGTTTGCATTGAACGAATATGATCGATTATTGCACAAGAGACAATCGTTATTTGATGACGTTATCAACCAATACAAAGTATGGATCGACCCTGAATTCATAAATACATCTAATGCCAAATATGCAGAGACAGAGCGTATAATGATAATTAGAAACAAAAGACCCAATAATGTGCAGTTACAGATCACTATTCGAGTCGGATTCCTTGAGGATCAAGCGATTGTGCCACGAACAACAATCTCCTTGAGACTGTTATGTAACGGTAGTGAAGTCCAGGAACCCGACATCAATGGGTTGTTCTATGGACTGATGAAGGAGTACGGCCTCGCTATGTCCCTAAGACAACTGATTCAGACAACTTTGTTCCCATGAGATAGAACATAATCTGATCTAACCTCATCTCATCAAGTATGATGGATTCGTTTAATTAATCGTTTTGGATCAGTCGCTCAGTGGGAAAAAAGAACGAGCGACCGGCGAAACCGCAAAGGCTGCGAACAACTACCGATTCATTATAAAAAGGAGGTAACATGCTAGATAGCTAGTTGAATATCCCTTGTTATCAATGTTTAGGAGTGATATTCGCAATGTCGTGTGCTGTGCTTGGGTCTCAGTTTGAGCAAACTTTCTATAAGATCTACTTCATCATCCATATCCCGTTAACTTTATTCATCGATTCAACAATATGTTTCCCACCAATGACTGAGACGTTGAAACAAATGATTCAATGGCATATCGATTCCAACAATGATTTCCTGATGTTAGAGAAACCACAATGGTTCCAATGGATGGTTTATCTGGAACTGGTGTTTCAATTGCCTGCTTTTTTCTATTTCATTAAAAACATGGACGTTTTTCAAAATGTGTCCAACGCAGATGATAAAGCCGACAAGGCCAGTACTCATAAGTTACGTAACAAGATGTCATTATTATTGAAACTATACGGGTTGAATGCATCATTGACTTCATTGTTCTGTATATCGGTGATTTACCAACGTGGTTACTATCCATTGACTGGGTTACCATTGAATAATATGGACAGATTTAAATTGATCGCATATTATACTCCTACTTTCCTGATCCCATTACGTTTATGTATGTTATAAGTAGCGTTCTTTTGTAGATTACAAGTTATACAATATATATACTAAGGAATACTGTATCGATACTAGTGCAAATATAAGGATAGTGGTATCTATCTATCGGCACACCGTTACCAGAGACAATCACATTTGAGACTGTGGTTGCAGAAGGGGTGTTTGTGCTAGTCTTATTCGGGTATTGCAATTGTACCGATTTCCACAAGTTCAACAAGCAACACTCGAGTAGTAACAGAAGAGTAAGCACAATTGACACTACATCTACCACCACACAAAAATTCAAGAGTTCATGAACTATTGTGGCGATCCAGCGCATAAGATCATGGTCTTAATAAGAAAGAAATAGTCGCATATTACAGAAGTCATACCTGCACTGCTTAGTGGTATTACTTTACCTTAAAGTAATAGGGATCTGAAATGGATGGGTTACCTGAATTTATACCCAATGGTAGGGAAAAAAGGTGAGACATTACTGGTGCTTTGTACTTGTAGAGGCAAATTTAGTGTATTTGATAATTGCAAATTCTCAATACTTGGGGAAATAATTTGAACAATTAAACGGGAATGCTAGGGGCATAGTTATTGGGTAGTAACAGATATATTTATGATCCAACTTCCCCCATACAGATATCTCTAAAGTCCCAAACAAAATAGAACAGGACCAAACGTATACGATCAAGGAATATACTCCCACTTTTTGTCTTGATCATAGTCAATACTTCTCATTACCTGAGATATTATCGCATGTCCCATACAAAAAAGTGAGCAAACCTGTCGCGGTGTCACACTTTCCTGTCACACAGCCTCCATTGTAAATACACAACGACTGCAACCGTCTTATAAATGTTTACATGTATGTCTCGAGTCTGTGAATGTAATGTGTGTTGGTTGCTGACTACATCTTTACTTGAAGGCGTCTCTCTATCGTTGAAGCTTGCTCGGTAGAGACGTGATTCAGTACATGACCCACATTCTTATACACATAACAGTATATAGTTATTGACCCCATGCATAAGCATACGGCAAATCATTCAAGATATGGGTAGCTATACACCCCATAGTGAATACGAACCTGGTTCCAATTTTGGAATACAGAGATGTTTCGTACACTGCAACCTCAAGTACTTCTTTTTGCAAAAGTATTCCACCAAGAGAGTTGACAGATATCATAGTAAATACAGACGGTTCCTACACATACGAAAGAACAACGACGGAACTGGAAATACATCCAGGATATATATTCCACTTCACAACATTAGAAACAGAGATACGGCCAACCTTTGCGTTACCTCACACATCATTATCTCACTGATATCAGCACAACTGACTCCTGCCATTGTCAAATATATATACATGTAGGTAGATGACTCTATCACTATATAAAGAGCTCCACCAATCAGCGGCCAGAGTCATCCTCCCACAGCGTCGTGCGTCGCGACAAAATTTTGGGAACTCCACGAGTCCCTCGCGGCGAACTGCAACAGTTACAACTATATAAAAATAAGGAAAAGGGATATATGTAACACCCAGCAGATTTGGTGCTCGACTTGATCCTGACTCAGAAGAAGTGAAAGGAGACAATCATATATTATATATTCTATTAACATTTAAACATACTTAACGATGCTGAGATCTGTATTCATTAAACAATCTTTGCGTTCATACGCTACCAAGAGTCACGATTTGGTCGTTATTGGTGGTGGTCCAGCAGGTTATGTCGCTGCTATTAAAGCTGCTCAATTAGGTTTTGATACCGCATGTATTGAGAAACGTGGGAAACTAGGTGGTACATGTCTGAATGTCGGTTGTATCCCATCAAAGGCATTATTGAATAACTCTTTACTATATCATCAAATTCTAACAGATACTAAAAATAGAGGTATCGATGTGGATGCAAGTGCCGTAGGATTGAATTTTAAAAATTTCATGGCTGCCAAGGAGAAAGTAGTTAATCAATTGACAGGTGGTGTAGAAATGCTATTTAAGAAGAATAAAGTCACTTATTATAAAGGTGAAGGTGCATTCAATTCCGAAAATGAAGTCATGGTTAAACCTGTCGAAGGTCTAAAGGGTACAGTTGCGGAAGAAACTTTACTACAAGCTAAAAATATCTTGATTGCTACAGGGTCAGAAGTCTCACCATTCCCAGGTATTACTATCGATGAGGAAAGAATTGTTTCCTCAACAGGTTGTTTATCTCTAACTGAGGTTCCAAAGAGACTAGCCATTATTGGTGGTGGTATCATCGGTTTAGAGATGGGTTCCGTCTACAATAGATTAGGATCTAAAGTCACTGTGATGGAATATCAACCAAAGATCGGTGCCTCCATGGATGACGAAGTCGCTACTACTACACAAAAGTTATTAAAGAAACAAGGTATTGATTTCAAATTACAAACTAAAGTCATGTCTGCCACTAGAAATGGAGATATTGTAAATATTGAAATGGAAAATGCTAAGACAGGTGCAAAGGAATCCCTAGAGGCAGATGTCCTATTGGTTGCTGTAGGTAGAAGACCATACGTTCAAGGATTAAACGCGGAGAAGATTGGTTTAGAAGTTGACAAGAAAGGTAGATTAGTCATTGATGATAAATACAATACCAAATATCCAAATATTAAAGTCATCGGTGATGTTACCTTCGGTCCAATGTTAGCTCATAAAGCAGAAGAAGAAGGTATCGCAGCTGTAGAAATCTTCAAGACTGGATTCGGTCACGTTAATTATAATAATATTCCATCTGTTATGTACAGTCACCCAGAAGTCGCATGGGTAGGTAAGACCGAACAAGAATTAAAAGCTGATAATATCGAATATAAAGTAGGGAAATTCCCATTCATTGCCAATTCTAGAGCCAAGACAAACCAGGATACCGATGGTTTTGTCAAGATTATCATCGATGCCAAGACTGAAAGACTATTAGGTGCTCATATTATTGGTCCAAACGCAGGTGAAATGATTGCCGAAGCTGGTTTAGCATTAGAATATGGTGCCTCTGCTGAAGATATCGCAAGAGTTTGCCATGCTCATCCAACATTGTCTGAAGCCTTCAAAGAAGCTAACATGGCTGCATTTGACAAACCAATCAACTTCTAGAAAAAATATGTACATGTATATGTAATTTACCTTAAAAAAATGCTCTTTATTCTTATATTATACATATATCGTACTACAAAAAAAGAAAATATAAATAAATGGAAACGATTTACATCGTATTAATTAATATCTTTTTCTCATTGCTTTGTTTTTATTATAATGACCTCTACGACCGCTACTCTTTTGATCTTGAATCTCAGTGAATTTTCTCTTGAAATATTTATTACTTGTATCATCACTCATTAATGATTCCATAATAGTTGATTTTCTTTCTTTATTCTTAATTCTACTACTATAAAATTCATTTTTACTTTCAATAATTGTACCAACGGAGAATCTTTCAGGTATTATCCATTTATCCTTCTTATAATGTCTCTTGGGATCCAATGCGGCACGATGTTTAATTAAAGTTAAATCTCTTTGTAATTCCTTACGTTTATTATCACTTGGTTTCGGCATAGTAAACCAATCATTTTGAATTTGATCATTTTTTGCCATTTTCTCCTTAACTTGATGAGATTTATCATTCGGTACAATAGGAGTCTTCTTCATAGCTAATGTATCGAATGTATTGTCCAACTTGGGTAACTTATTCATACTAACTTCGATATCACGAAATATAGTCTCGGTATCCTTCTTATCATTATCTAATGATACAACATTATCATTATCATCTAGATCTCCTTCTTGAGAAGTAGAACTAATATCTTGCGAACTAGTGCCACTAGCCTTAGTAGTCTTTTTCAACTCGCCGAATAACTCGTCAATACTTGAATCCAAGGACATTTGTTCAGTTATATAAGTGTCTCGGTACTCGATTATAATCTTGCCTGTATGTCATATCCTATAACCAAGATATATCTATATATATAGCTCATCGCAACATCCTGAAATAAATTCCCATTTGTGCAACTGATGAAAAATTTCACTTCCGAATGAAATTCGCGAGCCGTCGCTGAAAGAAGCGAAGCGATGAGGTTGCGATAATCATTTATTTTTCAGCTGTATAATGGCGTAGGACTGTCTGTTTTCCCATAGTAACCATTTCATTCAAACAGATTTGATATTTGATATATATGAATACATGTTGACTATCACGTTGGTCTGTGATTGGTATCAGGTGTATACTCAGGAGTGTATGTAGGTACTGGGTGATGCTATTAAGGGGACTGCATATAGTGGTGTCAAAAGAAGAGTTATTGTCAGTGGATTCACTCAAGAGAAGACTGCAGTAATTGTTTAAATTATACAAATCTAATAATGTATCATAAAAATAGTTACATATTTATATAGCTGTGTAGTACCCTTGAGTCATATAAGAGTGCTGTATATAGTGTGTGTCCCTTCTAATGAATGTATAAAGTTTGGAAACTCGTATATGTGTTGTTGAACAAAATTCAAGACAATTTGGAAATTTTCTTGCACCACTTAAATTTGTGAGGAACGGAAGACAGTGGGTATGTCCATAAACATCATCTTAAATGGCTGTGTATAATACTTTTATGATTACATAAGTAGATACACATTGTTCTATAAATTGTTTTGTGAATCAAGTAAAATTTTACTCAATACTCAGCGAGTCATATATATAGATAGAAGACGAATAAAATTTTCTGATTTGAACATCTCTAAAAAGAGGACATTTATCCAAGCACGTAGGTAATAGAAAGATTCGAATACGTAATATTTTAGGTATCGAGTACTGAAGAAGAACCGGAAATGTTCAGTTGGGTACACAGTATTTTCGGCTCTCAGAAAGAGATCCATGGTCACAGCAATAAATATGGATTCCAGATGTCCATGACATTGTCAACTCATCCATTTCTAGATGAGTATCGAGATGGTATAAGAGAGGTGAACCAGGATTTTATGGAAAGTAGGCGTCGTCGAAATGAAAAGGTAATTGATTATAAGCCATCTAGAGGAAGACAAAATTATCCAACAATCATCGTGAGAAGTAACGAGTCTGTTAGTGCGATCCATGTGATGTTATGTCGCTTTGAAACATTTCACGAAGAGAAAGATAAAGTAATGGATGCACTGACTGACACAACCTATTTTGGGCAGACGGTATATATCAAGGATGAGAAATGTAACGAGGTAGACCCAACTCTCTTCAAACCATTCAAATTTGGACCGGAATATTCATTTACAACCACAACAACGGACCAAATATTCTGGAACGTTCCATTGATATTTATTGGTTTTGATCCAGAGAATCATAAAGATATATATAGAACGTTTCTGGACATTCTAAACTGGAACCCGATTGGTAAAGATATAACGTCTATTGAGTTTCTAGATTATATGTCTCAACCTGTTGTGTTTTGGATCAGGACCAAAAGGGAGTTAGAAAGACAGCAGGGACATTTCTACATTAAGCAGGATCATGATTTATTGGAATACAAGATAATGAGTAACATTACAATTCATGATAAAACCTTCAAGATGTTAAGAGAATCGTATCTGGAAACGATGGGGAGGCGACTTTTAAACCCTAGTAGCAGTGACACGCATATGTATCTGGAATCGGTATGATTAGATCGGGGTACCTTTAATAGATATATATATATACATTTTCATGGTATAATGTTTTTTTAATAAGTTAAATAATATATCAGTTTGATTTCATTTGTTCAGTATCTTATAGCAGTAGTAGCGAGATCTATGCTGTTGTACTTTGTTGAATACAATAGAGGCACCTGATAACAGAGGTACATACGACAATTACAACAGGACTAGACAATACATAAAAACTAGTTAAATGAAGACGAATGTAGTGTGATCAAAGGGAATTATGGTGACATGATATTTTCTTCGGCTGTGGCACGATCATTATCACTACAGGGTTTGAACTATTACAATTGACAGTTATAGTATATTCATGGAAGTTGTTGAAGGGTATAATCGGATCGAACCCCATTTGATTTCAGCTTATCTTTTCAAACAATCATTTTTGATATCTAATAGATATTGATGTCAATGATGGATGGGTATGATTTATGTTACAGTGTGACATTTGATTCGGCGTATCGAATCTGGAGGCGATTTTAGTAATTTCTGTAATTTTAGCCCCCCTATAAAAGATGGATGTACCCTCTCGTGAATGTAATCTTTCAATTCATAACAATGGATATTCTAAAGATAATCCGTACATACAGGATAACAGATGAAATCTGTTGCACACTATTTAATAAATCGTGAACTGTTATTATAAATGAGTAGACTAGTTTGCATGATAACAAAGGCAATTCTACTAAATACGATTAAACAAACAATAAAACTAAAATACCCAATCAATTGCCATGATATTAATAACATTGAAGATTGTTATCCTGTTGACTGTTATTGCCCATGAGTCATTAAGCCGTTGCCGTTGTCACCGTGCCTGTCAGTAGGGACGCCACTTCGGACAATAGATCAACTCATCCCTATCCCTCGGCCCTCGCCCAATTTAAACAAAAAATGGTGACAAAAATGACACACTTTACAGTCCTGAAAGTCCGAAGTAGACGAATTTTGAAGATTTGCTCTATTGTTATAAAGCCGTATATCTAGAAATTTGTATTTATATAGCGGTAACGTCATTTAGGAGTTATAGTGTCTAAAGAAAGGTGACGCACCACAAAAACTTTATTTATTGAAATGTTTTCTGTGTTTATCCCAATATTCTGCAGTATGTTTTTTGGAACATTTTGTAAATTTTTTTTATTCCTAATTTAATATAATTATGGGATTATTGTCCTATCTTTCTTCAGATATTTTTAAATATACTCTTTTTCTTCCATTCTTAATTGTTATTTTATTATAAAGAGTAACAAAAAAAAAAACAAATATTATTTGCACATATTCCAATAACTATGTCCCATCAATCAGTATTTTTAGAGGTTAATATTATTGACTCTAATTCTGTTATCAGAACAATGTCAGTACCTGATAGCTTTACAGAATCTAATTTTGAAAATTACGAAGATAGATCAGATGGTGATTATATTTTAATCACTTCAAATTCTCTAGAAAATGAAAAAGTGTCAGAGTTTTTAACCAGCATTAACATTTATGACTACATATGTTCTGTTAGAAACAGGTCTGATTATCAGGAACCACCTCCTGACAACTGTTACGTATTTCAATTCTTTCTAAAAGAATTAGAATATGCGGAAGAATTGAATACAGAGAAAGATTCCATGGTTCTTTGCATATACAAAAAATATATTATCATATGTGGAGAACCATTAAATAACACTAATATCCTAGATGTATTATTTAACTCTATTGAAGAAGAAGGACTCACGCCACCTTACCTCCCAATATTACTAGAAAAGGTAATATTGGAAAGAATGGAATATTACCTGATAAGTTGGTTACTGCATATCAGGGAGGGTGACATAACCAAAGAGAGTTTGAAATATTATAAAAATGATTGGATTAATAGTCTGACATTTACAGACAGAGTTAAATATTATTTGGGCATAATTAAACCAGGGGTAAAAATAGATTATGATCCAAGTTATATTCGCATATCAAAAAATCCAAAAAAGAACAGGTGGGTGGTTAAACAAATATTGAGGGAAATCTTAAGTACATCGAATAATATGAGAAAATACTGCATTAATACTCAGTTGTATGACTTGAACTACCACTCTCTTGAAAAAATGCTTAGTTTGTCGGATGAAATTGATCGTCATCTAGCTAAATTACAACAAAGAAACAGGGCATTATTTTTTCGACGTTCTTTCCTGGTCTCTGTATTTGTTAGTTTGGTTGTAGTAGTAAGGGAACTTTACACCACATTCCAGACTAATTCAGTGAGTTTGGGTAATAAGTTCATTATGAGTAGCGTGTGGTTGGTTGTCGGAATTATTGTCCTTTTCTTACCAATGATAGGTAAAGAATGATGAACCATCCAGTTCAAATGCTCAAAAAGTTGGGTTATTAACTAAATTTAAATGCATTGCATTGCTTTTTCGTAAGTATTTAGAATATTTGATATTGTATTGTTTGGCCGTATATAATTATTTATATTTATTAGTATTAAAAGTATAATAGTTGGTATTTCCAATAGTTATAATTGTAACGTTTAATAGAGTAAAATAATGTATATATATGTGTATGTTTCTATGTATATGATCTATATAGTTGTACGTATTTGTTGGAATATAAGGTACAGATATGTTGTATTGTTTTGATGCAATACAGGATGAGCCGTGACAAATGATAGACGCGCAAATTACGGCGCTAGAAGTGTACGGATAAATAATAAAATAGAGTAAAAATATATAGCACAAGTATTTAGTGCTATGAAACAATATAAAAAAGTAATGTAATAAATTAATCTAACTTAATACCTCTTAGCTCTTATGTATAAATAATAGCTTAGTTAGGGTCTTAAGAAGAACTATATAAAGTACATATAATAATCTTATAATAAAGGTATAAGTATCATCAAGAGTAGATGTGTTAATATATCCTCTTGAGTGAGACTATTGTTGGAATATAAGGTACATATATGTCAAGTAAGATAAAAAGACATATTGTTACAATCTAATATGGTTCTTATGATGAACTATAGTATATTAGTGGAAGTATACACGCTAATAACTAATATAAATAAGTTATGGTAATACTTATATGGAGTGTAGTTAATATAAGTAGTAGTTGGTAGTTTATTATAGTTAACAGTAAATTGTCTGTATTTAGTACAATTTACTTAAGTATGGAATTGATAGTACTATATACAGTGTTATATATAGTAATCTAGTTACTTATTTAATATACAAAGTGTACATAGTTTACTTAGATTAAGTAATATATGTATTCTATATACATCAAAGTTACAATTGTTAGAGAGTATCTTTGTTGTTTGCTAGCTGGTATTTTACATCGAGGTTGAGAGGGAAGAAAAAATATTTTTCTCTTCCAGCGCCACCGCACCACTCATTTAATAATGTGTCATAAGAACCATATTAGATTGTAACAATATGTCTTTTTATCTTACTTGACATATATGTACCTTATATTCCAACAATAGTCTCACTCAAGAGTATATATTAACACATCTACTCTTGAGGATACTTATACCTTTATTATAAGATTATTATATGTACTTTATATAGTTCTTCTTAAGACCCTAACTAAGCTATTATTTATACATAAGAGCTAAGAGGTATTAAGTTAGATTAATTTATCACATTACTTTACAAACCGTTTCATAGCATTAAATATTTGTGCCATATATTTTTACTCTATTTTTTATCATTATAAAAAAATGTCTAACGTGGTAAGCTCACATCTACGATCCGTAACTGTACCTCATAACAGTTCAGTATATAGCTGTCAAAGTATTTTTGATTACCTTCAGTTGAAATAATGGGTCTGTATTTCATCATTATTCATTGTCACTCATGCCCGCGGCAAATATATTTATTGCGAGAATATTTATTATCCCTCCCAATGTAATCACGCCGATTCCAGAAACATGTGTTCGTCACTGCCACTAGGGTTTAAAAGTCGTCTTCCCATCGTTTCCAGATACGATTCTCTTAACATCTTGAACACTTTATCATGAATTGTGATGTTACTCATTATCTTGTATTCCAATAAATCGTGGTCCAGATTTGGATGTATAAGGTAGTAATTTTTCCAGCGTATTTCTAACTCCCTTTTGGTCCTGATCCAAAACACCACAGGTTGAGACATGTAATCTAGAAACTCAATAGACGTTATACCTTTACCAATCGGGTTCCAGTTTAGAATGTCCAGAAACATCTCATATATATCTTTATGATTCTCACGATCAAAACCAATAAATATCAATGGGACGTTCCAGAATATCTTGGTAGAGAGAGTGCGTGAGAATGAATATTCTGGACCAAATTTGAAAGGTTTGAAGAGAATTGGGTCTACTTCTTTACATTTCTCATCCTTGATGTATACCGTCTGTCCAAAATAAGTTGTGTCAGTCAGTGAATCCATCACTTTTTGTTCTTCGTTATGAAATGGGTCCGTCTTGCAAAAGAGTGACTGAATCGAACTTACAGACTCGTTGCTTCTCACGATAATTGTTGGATAATTTTGTCTGCCTCTAGATGGCTCACAATCAACCGTTGCTGTCTGGGGTTTAAATTTTCTAAATTTCCGATTATATGCTCTAATATTCTCACGATACTCATCTAGAAATGGATGATTTGACAATGTCATGGACATCTGGAATCCATATTTATTGCTGTCACCATCGATCTCATCTTGAGAGCCGAAAATACTGGATATCCAATTGAACATTTTTATTTCTTCTTCGGTATATGATAGCAAAACTATTACGTATTTCAATGGTTGTCTTACCAATGTGCTCGAATAAGTATTCTCTGTTTAGAGATGTTCAAATCAACAAATTCTATTCGTCTTCTATCTATATATATATGACTCACTGATATTGGTTGAAATTTTACTAGATTCACAAAAAACCTATCGAGCTGTTCTTTAAACTTTTTTTTTTTGAAACTTTTGTCTCTGCTATACATTTAGACCCATTTCACCTTGTATAAAATCCCATCCGATAATGATTTTGCCCTTAAAAAAAAAAAGGAAAAAAGAAAAAAGGACCCAATAACCCTAGATGCATCCAATATATTTAACCCCTAAAGACAGAAACATCTTCCCTCTTTCATAGCTTTTTAAGTATTATATTTCACATATATCGATGAACTTCAGTGAATAAATGGTTTATTCTAAACTTAATGGTTATAAATCAATACAAAAATTAACTAGTTGCTGGGGAGGAGAGGAGAGGAGCACCCAATCATATCGTCGCTTTCCTCAATATTTTAAATAGAGAAGAAGTAGATATAGTTTCCAGTGGCTATCTGACAACTAGATTGAGAATCCTATTGGGAATGAAAACGAACGAAAGACACCCTCATCACCCTCGTGAATAGAAATATATTTAACTATATTGATGGTTGCCGTGTATGTCAAAAAGATGCAACTATACATGTATATTCCGTGGGGAGAACGGGATCTCAAATGTTGAGGACCCGCCCGAGCCGTGGGGGGGGATACAATCTTCCCCGCATGCACAATTTAAACAGTGGCAACATTATTAAGTCCGGTGTAAGAGGGCAAAGGCAAAGTTTGAGGATCTCCTCTATTGTTATAAAGATGATGATGATGATGTATGTATACGTGAGTAAAACGTCACTAGTAGTATTGACCAATGAGAGGTGTTTCTTGAAATAGGTTTTACAATCCGTTCCTGGAATAGTTGGAGAATTATTTTATATTTGATTTAAGTATAAATATGGACAGTAATTCCATGTATCTTCAAATATCTTTAAATTGTTTCTCTTCTCTTCTACGTTTTAGTTGATATGTAACTATATAGAGTGTCAAAACTATTTACACAAATATTCATAAATTTGTCTAATCAAGCTGCTTTTTAAACTGTCAGTGTTACTGATTCTGGCTCTGCTGGTAGACTACTGTTTAACCGAAAGGTTTTACTGAATTCGACTATATGGAAGGATTGTACATTGATAAATAAAAATAGTTGTTATCCCAGTTTCTAATTTATATCCATAACAGTGGAGAAGAACTCATTCAAGTTTATTTCTATCTAATGTTAGTCCTGCTGATATTAGATAGAAATGAAATCAATATCTTTAAAACTGGTTACAAGATATCATATAGAATAGGTGCTATAAAGCCTGATATGGATGTATATTAGACTAGAAAAACTATTTGAATTTATCTAATATTGATGAGAAAAAGACAATAATTATTATAAGCAACCACACGCCACTTATAATGCACTTACTATCTAAACTTCGTGAATTACTCAAGAGTACTGTATATAATTGTCTCACCATCATATCCAAACTAATACTCACAGATATTAGGAAAGAATATTGAAACAATAATTTCATTTTATTTTTATTTTCAATTAATTCAGATAGCTCATGATCAATTTCATCAAAGTGAACAAATGTCTCTTGGCGATGAACTCGGTTAAAATCTAATAAAGCTTTAAGAATTTGATAACTCCGTAGACTAGCTGATGTTTCCGAAAATTCTTTCTTTAATTCAGTGGTAACGTTTCTCATCTTTTTAGGATTTTCTAAAATTTTGAGATAGTTCACGTTGAATTTTTTTTCTAAATTTGGATGTTTATTACCTGCATAATAACTTAACATTTCTTTCCACTTTAAATTTTTCAATCAATCTTTTTTATATTTTTCCATGTCAGGTGTTTTAATAATACTGTGTCTGGTATGCATTAACCAACTTATCAGGTAATATTTCATTCTTTCTAATATTAACTTTTCTAGTAATATTGGAATGTAAGGTTGGGTAATTTTTTCCTTTTGAATAGAGTAAAATAGTGTCTCTAAAATTCCAGCATTATTTAACGGTTCTCCACATAATATAATATATTTTTTGTATATGCAAAGTGTCAAGGAATTCTTAACATTTAATCTATCCATGTAATTGTTCTCCTTTATGAAGAATTTAAGTACAATGCAGTTGTCTGGAACTGGTTCCATTTCCTTAGAATCGTCCATAAACGATTCTACATATTTCGAAATGTTAATATGACTTAAAAAAAAAAGACAATCCCTTCGTTTTGAAAAGAGTTTGAAGTGATTAAAACGTGATCATAATTGGATTTCTTTTCATAATTCTGGAAAGATGATTCAGTAAAATTGTCAGGTACTGATATTGGTCTAACAGTAAAATTAGAGTCAATGACATTGACATTTAAAAATGTAGTTGGATTGGTCATATTTATTGGGATATGTATAAATAGTTTTCTTTACTCAATATAGTTAAATATCAGTTAAATGTAAAAGAACAGAGATTAATGTAATAATACTTCGAATTATATAAAACTACTGTTTATTTTTATAGTTAAACCACATATAAAAAAAATCATTAACTATTCCGAAAATATTGTAGAATATTATGTGAAACACATTTCAAGAAATCGACTTTTTGTAGAATCTCATTTTTCATGTGAATTTTAATGGAAAGTTGTGGAATATCTGACCAAGAACGGTGAATCTTTCACCGTCAACGATATTTGTATGCCTTTATCCTCTGAGATATTGTCTCCTATAGCAAGTCACCCAATTAAAAGCATGGTGTTCTGTCTACATAAATATCAAACTTTCACATAATCCATGTATGCACACGTTATAAAAATGAATATAGTATAACTTTTCAGATAAATTTGTATACATTGGCAAAATGTCCTCTTTGCAACTGTACCATGAATTTAGGGTCGCATCCTCCCTATGCACGCTATTTCTGTGCGTATTGGATAGAAAAAAAATGATTATGGTGCCAGTGACACATTTTTGTTGTGAAGAACTGTGACATTTTTGGAGGGACTGAATTTCCTGAGGAATATACTACAAACGATGGAATTTGCTAAAACTTAAAGGGTTGACAAACCTTCTTTTTTTTTGATTAAATGACAATAAGGACAACGAACTTTATTTAAAAGCACCGAATTTATTTATTTCTAATTGGTAAAGTAGAAAAAGATGTTACCTATATAACAGTATCTTTCTGTCATTGAAAATAAAGAAAATGGATAGTCAATTTACTTTCAAATCCTTAGTCGGGCAGAACAGTCCTCATGATATGTGTGCCTTTGCTGCGTCTCGTACTGGGATTGCAAATGTTACTCCAATTGATTGGGTAGAAGGATTTAAGTCAGTCATAAAAGAAAATGACGGTGATATTATAATAATTTCTAAGGAGAGTGAATCTCACAATATTGATACTGCCTTATCTGTATACAAGGGATGGTGTCACTTAGGTGATGAAGGTTTATATATTATAACAACTGAATTTGAATGGGAAATTTATTCAAAGGAAGAAAATGAACCACAACAAAATTTTCACTTTAAGATTTTGATTGTGGGACAAATCTTAATTCTTTCAGGAACATTTCCAGATATTCCATTACCAATGAATGAAATATTTCGACCACGTTCTTATGAAGGTCATACTGAACACAGTTTAGTAACATGCGAAATTATTGACAGTTTATTAAAAAGGACTTCCGAAGGTCTAAGAAATTTTGATCAACGTGTGGAAGAGTATGGTTCACGGACTGAATATATCGCATTTTTCAATTGTTATTTCGAAGAATACCTACAATCTAAAAACGATTATCTATCAGATTTATCAGATATCTTACAGAGGCTTGAAGTAGGCTTGCCTTTTGTTCATAGGAATGTATGGACTTATCAAACGAATGGTAAGCTTGAATCTTATATAAAACAACCAGAGATTACTTTAGAGATATGCCAAGAAGACCTTAAGAAAACAAAAATGGATATAGAGAAAATAGAGTCCAGATTAAATTACAATAGGAAACGTTTCTTCAGTTTTATAGATCATTTCTTTTCCGGAATGTTTGACCTCTCTTTTTTTATTATACTTGCTATTATATGGTATGATTCTGATAGAGATGATAAAGCTAGATTGTACATATTAATCACCCTTTGTGTTTGCACAATTTTGTTAGGTATTACGTACATAATAATTTATCTTTTGGAAGGATACAAAGTTGTTTGGAGTAACCATCGTGATTTTGAAATCATTTAAAGTTATAGGTTGTATTGGTTGAATGTGTAGTTTTTATTCAGGTATCATTCAATTTATCACAACTTTAATAGAGGGATTCGATATTTGTTTTTCATTATAATTTTAATGATAATTGAAATATATATATATATATATATATATATATATATACTTTTCTTTGTTCATATTTTTTTCCCTTCTTCTCTTCGAGATTATTAGCTATTGTTTTTAGTTTACAGGAGTTTTGAACATTTTGTCAATGTACATATATACAAGCCCATTTGTAGCTAATAAAAATTAAAAAAAGAATAAACTATGCTTAACATTTTGCAATACAACTGCTTCGTAGAAAGTAGCCTTTCCAAGAGATCCTGATAAGGGGGATGGTTCAGAAAATTATTTATAGCTTTCAAATGAAGATGAACGATTTGAACAGAAATGATGGACTTTCTAACGGAATAACTATGTGGTCTTGTGAATTGTAATATCTTGGAATATGCAACCAATACATTTACGTTGGTACATTATTCTATGAACTTATTATTCCTAAATATGACCCTGTCACCGTGGGTTATTGTCATAACCTCATCTATTTCCCTAAAGAGGAAATTCCCGGACAGGAACAGCAAACGAAACGGAACGGAACGGAACAAAAATGTGCACCGTGGCTGTTATGGAATTCGGCGGGATGTTTGATCAATTGCAGGCTCCGTTCTTCATAAATAAGATCTGTTACCATGATGCCTATAAGCACTTATTTTAGATCAATTCCCCCCTTTGGTATTATTACCTTTTCCAATGATGGAAGTGAGACTTTTGTGATAGTTGCATATTGATGTAATTATGGTAGCTCATTTGTTGTTGTTTTTAGAAATGTTCGATGTTGAACGGAGATCAATGTTATCAATCCCAATAGATCAAGTAGTGATATGAAATGTATATACGTTGTATAACTGTACATTCCCTTCAATATATAAAATATGATAAAATTTGGAAAACATATATTTAGAATTACAGAAAATGATACACAATTGTTGACTGTTTCTAACAAATAATGTTATTGAAGGATGGTATATTTAAGTATTTCCTACTATCGACTATACACCATAGTATACGTGGGATATATAAAAAGGGACAGGTAAATTCTACAGTTTAACCTCACTTATGATCTAATTTACCTCTCTATGAATCGTATGAAAAATAATACAATATTAATTTTATGTCTAAGGATATTAAAATGTTTATATATGGGTACATATATTTGTGTTGTCGTTGTTGCTTTTGGGGTGGTATAATAATTAAGAAGACCTTGCTTACTAATATCATCCATTGCGTTGATCCCCGTTTTGCTTTAAATTATCTATTGTGTTATATTGAGATAATTCAGAAATCGATCTTTTCACGTTAATATTCCGTTCGCTTAATGGCAAAATATCAGTAGAATACGATTTTTGTAATGTTATTTTATTACTATTCATCTTTTTCTTCATTACTAAATTTTTAATCTGTTGTGATGGGGAATAAAATGGGTTAGATTTAGTTCGTTTCAATGTAAATCTTTCCTTATGAACTAAATTATTAGTACTATTACTATGTGTGGCATTATTGTATATCACAGTCTTCTTTTTATTATTGTTCGTTACCTTCTTATCAGAAGCCACATCTTGTACATTGAGACTCTCATGTATAGCAGGATTGTCGCCACCCGTTTCTTGTGTCCGACTTATCGTCTCATCATCATTTAACCATTTGCTAAAATCTAATTCTTCGATCATTCCATCCAATAATTCATCCCCATTTGCATTCTTATCTATGAGCAGAAAATCATCCGTGTATGAATCTAAAACGTTGCTCTCATTTGATGTTGTCATTTGCTCTTTTGAATTCTCCCCGACCTCCTTGAACATGTCCTGCAAGTCCATTTCCTTTTTTATTTTTTGTGATTTCTGTTATATTTTGTAAGCTAGTTCAAACCGAACGTTGTATATCTAGTCGCAAATTACTTTAAGCTAGACTTTTAACTTCTTCACAAATTCGAATGTTTCATAAAATAATAAAAAGATGCTTTACCGTTTGATAATATTATGCAACACGAAATGTTTATTTATATTTTCATTCCCGGTATATCGATTCGTGTTTTCAAATAGGCGAGACGCAGAGAGAGAGAAAAATAGGAGAAAACTCCGCGTTTCTTTGTTTACGTATTGCTTGGATGCATAATATATTTATGTGACGACTATATATATATAAAAGACAGGTTCAACAATTATCTATTCTGTACTGGTGGTCTTTTCATGTTGCGACACTTGTTCAAACAGTGCCATGATGTGTTCTTTGTTCTCATTCAGCAGATGGAAGGTGTCCACTTTACCGAATCTAGCGGTAGTGAATGGTAGGACGTCTCCTGTATTGGCCCGGTTCAGAATTCTGATGTGATTCAAAAGATCTTCACATGGCCTTGTTGGTGAGGCTCCGAGTAAACCCCTCTCTATGTTCAACTTTCTTTGTAACTTCCATAGCTGTGTATCTCTCCATCCGTACTTCAGTTTCTGGGCATTTTTACTATGTTCTGTATAAGGTCTTCCGCCATTCATTATCAACTGAGCATTGATACGATCGTAATCATTAGCGAAAAGATGTCTCTTGGTCCTTATTTGTTTCTCAAGTGATTTGGTACTCTCATTCATGGCGTATGTGTTCCTCTTTATAGGGTTATGTGCCTTTGAAGATGGGTAATGTGGAATACCAATTACACCTTGGGTTTCGAAATCTGTAGTCCATAAGGAATCCTTAAGATATTGTAAGCAATTGACAGGTGTCACATTTGTAGCACACATCCCATTTAGAACAACCTCACTAGGCGTCTGTGTCTTCATCGATTTTATCTCATTCTCTTCGTCAATTGTGGTTGTTGTTGGTAAGCTTTCTACATCGATGTAAAGCTTCTCTAGTTCGGATGAAAGTACCGGAACAGTATCAATATCCTCTTTTAATGGTTCTATATCAGCTTGAACTGTTTTCCCTTGATGATTTATATATGAATCCTGTATGGATTTTATATTTGAACTTTTCATATCATATTTTTCTGCTAGTTGAATGGGCCTGCTTAATAAAACATCAGTAGGAAACGGATAACCCTTTGTGAAACAGTAATATTCAAAGGTATGTTCTGAGCTTCCTTTCCCATTGAACCCAACCTCTAATATTTTGTTGAAGTTAACTTTTCTCTTGTTTTCAGAATATAAGAAACTTGGAACATGTGAACCACATTGCATGCAGCATATATTCATTAGTTCAAGCACTACATTTTTGTAAATTTTTAAAATGGACTTATTTTCTAATAATTTCTTGTAATTTATTAATTCGTATGCAATGGATAATATATTTAACGATATTTTGGGGATGATACTTTCCCATGTTAACAATGAAAATTCTGATGTGTTCGGATCATATTTTTTAACAAATAACCAATCTTCTGATAAATTGTTGGTTATTTGATTTGATGTCGAATCCACTTGACTGAATTGTTTCTTTATGGAGGATTCATTCTGTGACATTAGAATATACATTTCGTCCTGGAAATTATTCGACTGGTACGATATACCCATGTGGATCTTTAATGGATTACCGCTATCAATATGAAATGTATTTTGCGATATTTGTCTTACCTCAAGATCACATAAAATTGATGCAACACATTTACCTTTCTCATTCAAATATTCAATCACCAATGGTTCTAATTCACAACCGAAATTAGAACTTATAAAGACTAATGTCTCATTATCAATGTAATTTTGTAAAATCTTACAATCTTGTTTTAAATCTTCGATTGACAATGGGTCTAATATTAATACGTCAATTTTCTTCGATTTTAACTTTGGAATTCCTTTCAAATCATTGCAACATTTGAGACTGGTATTCGGTGTGTAACTTGAAGTACCAAGTTTATCAGACTCCCATGTGATTGAATTAACTGTTGAATTTATAAGTTTGGAGATTAAAATAACATTTGTATTTTTTAAACATAATCTCCAACTTAAGAACTGTGATATTGGAGTTTGGCCAACTATATTGTGGAATTTGTTAGTAAAATGATTTTTGTTGTTGTAGATTTCTTTTTAGTAATTCTAACTTACCTATTATTGCTGTTAAATCGTAATCTTCCATCATTATTAGGTTACTCATCATATTAGTAGTATTTGCAATTGATATAAATTTGCCGCTGATGTTTTATGTATATTTTGTTTTTAGCCTCGTTTGTTTTTTGGAACGTCACAAAGTAATTGTCTCTTGTCTGACAGATTTGCGATTGGAAAAAAAGTTATGTATATACGTATTTATAATTACAATTTTATATTTGAAGAGTGACTACTGTATATCGACTTCATAAATCAATACTGTGTCAGTAGTGGACCCTTGCCAACCACGGTTCCCACTTGTACTTATTACAAATCTACATGTTGGATCAACATATAAATTTGATATGACACCACCATGATGACCTGGTACAATTAAGAACGGAACGTTATTCTTTGGATCAGCTTGAGTATCAAATAATCTAATATTGTCTCTGGACCCCACTAATAAATGTCTATCATTAGGCATTGCTTTTACACATGAAACTGGACCTGAAATTGAAGGTAATTTCAATACATTCGCTACATTTGAAGGCATCTTTAAATCGAATTCTTCGATACATGCATTTCTTCTACCTGCATAAATCTTATCACCTGATGAACTCCAACATGCTGAGAAACACCATGGCGGTATCCCTGGACCTCTATTTAGATTTAATACTGGTGCTTTATTTATTCTTCTATCCCAAACGTTTACAGTACCATTTAAACCAGATGTCATAAATACAGATTCATCATATACGATACGTAATGTATCATCTGATATTTCATCACTTGGAGTATATGATTTTGTAGATGGTTTTATGTTATCAGTTGTAACAGATTCATGTTTATCTTCATCGTCATCGTCATCATCTTCACCAAACAATGAATCTGTATCCTCTTCATCTTCATTTTTCGGTTGTTGTTGATGAATATCTGTAGTTGAAAATAATGGTCTCATCTCTAAGGAGGATAATTCTGAATTACTACCTTTGAATTCGTTGACAATTGTATCTGGATTATTTAAATCCCATTCTAAGATTTTTTTATCCCAAGAGGCACTTATGAATTTATCCTCTGAATTATTTAATTTTAATAAATTTACTACTGAATCATGTTTTTTGAAATAATGTATTATTGAACCTTCCATAAATCTAATACTTTGAATTGCAATTCCACCATTTTCTTGGCCACTTAATAAGAACATACATTGACTTTGTACCTCTAACGAATAAACTGGGGATACCTTTGGTTGATATTCGATTTTATTATTTTTTTCAATTATTGACATCTTTGATCTTTGTTGTGGAATTTCATTTTCCCAATAACCTGTTAGGATACCTGCATTAGAAATGGATTCAGCCAATGAATGTTTCTGTAGAATCGTTAGAGACAATTGACCATCTATGGAGCTTAATAGATCATATTTACGAATGTATCCATCATCACCTCCCAGGAAAAGGTATCTTAAACCCTTTGAAAGTGAAAGTGTATTGATATGTGCTTGAATTGGAATCGCTACAGTAGGACCGATATTATATGTGGATGCAATTTTGGAGGATTGTAAAAGAGAAATGTAATAATCGTGGAGAGAGTCTCTGTTGTTATTTGTTTCAACTTGAGATTCTTTATCCTCATTTGTTTCTGCTTCCTCATCTTTATCCATGTCGACATCGACATCATCGGCTTCCTCGTCCTGTTGTTCAGCATTATTGTCATTGTCATCTTCTTCCTCTTCTTCATCGTCATCATCATCTTCTTCTTCTTCATTGTCTTCTGCATCCTCATCATCCTCGTCGTCGTCGTTATCATTTTTCTCTTCATCATCTAATTCTTGTAATTCTTCCTCTTCTTCCTCCTCTTCTTCTTCTTCTTCCTCTACCTCATTTTGATTCAATATATCATCTACTTCATCCATTTGTTCAACTTGTTAGATCTTATATTCTGTTATGACTTGTTCTCTATATATGTTATTTAGAATATATAGTTACCTATGTATGTATATATGCATGTTTTTAATTATATTTTTTTTCATTATGTAAACAATTGTTATTTTTCAGTTACTGTACCGAGACAGAGGGATAGACAGTCACACATAGAGAGAGAGAGAGAGATGGGTGATTCAAGAAATTTCTTAGATATAGAGGATCAATATATGAAGACGGGTATGACTCAATTGATGTGCTTGAAGTTAATCGGGGGGGGCACTGTTATTAATGATTATTGTAATCATTGAGATCTGATTCTTCATATGGATAAGCAAACAACTTTACAGGAGTGAGTAAACAGTTATACATCCATAAGTATATATACCATTATCGAGTGTGTATAGCTACTTCAACTGCTAATAGGTTGCACAAAGAACAACAGTCCTAAGCAAACAATGTGCAAGTATATATATATGTGTGTGTGTATGACCCTAGGGTATTTATGGTGGATACAGTTAGGGTTTGTTACCCTAACAGCACGTGACCACCCAGTATTTTCTTACACCCGTGCACCCACCCTCGTATATAAATATATACCTTGTACGTACCCGTCTGTGGTTGCTACGCCCATTGTTATTGTTATTCCCACGTACTTATACGACATCCATCGGAATTAAATTTTTAAAAACAATCAGAAGTTACCTCGTTTATTTTGACGACATAACAGTGGGATGTCTGGGTGGCACACTGTTCGTCGTTTATTCTGCACTTCAAGATGAGAACATTTTTCATTCGTTTAAATTCACAGCAGCAGCAGACAACAAAAGAAAAGATTTCACGCAGGGAATTACCGTTCGCAAGAAATTTCATCTTTACCAACCGATACGATACAATATATTTATCTTCGTTATGTATGGTAGATTGTGCACTCACTCACTCGGGGGCAATCATTCCCTGCGTCGCTGTCTCGGAACGAAAGCGAGTGCGCAAATTTCGGTTCGCTTGCGGTTGCCGCTGCTGCCGCTGCCGCTGCTGCATCTGAGAGAAATTCACATTTTCCGTCGTTTAAACGAGATAAGAACCCAAATTGCAGTTGTACGAGTTATGCTTTGTGTGTGCGTATACGACTGACTTGTTGTCGTTCTCCGGTCGTATAGATAGATAGATAGATAGACCTCAGATGAACGGATTTGTTCAGCGCAGACAGAAAAGAAGCTGTTAATAATCACTGTTCTTCTTGTTCTTGTTATGATATACTTAGGTGATGGTCCTCCTGGTTGATTCAATTTGGGATTTGGAATTGTTTCGGTGATTTGGTTCATTATTATCAAAGCATCTCTCGGTTATGAGATGCACGTCACAGGAACTGATACAATGATATATAAATGTTGTATATTATCATGTTTCGTCTCTTGCCTTTTATTTCATTTCGACGTTCTCTTATCTCTCTACTTTGTTTTTTGCTTATAACATCCCAACTCATCTGATCTTTTCTGCCTCACTATGGATTTAGTACTAGAAGTAACTGATCGTTATGTTTTCGATCAAGTTTACTCAAAGGTTTTCCCTGTATCATTGGCTTCTTCTATCCCAAATAAATGGTTACAAATATTAGATCTAAATAATGGCTTCATTGCTAAAAATTCAACTTTATTGATTCAAACTTTAAATGCTAAAAATAATTTACCAAGAATTAATAAAGAAATTTATGGTCATACTCCTTTCTTAAGAGACTTTACAGAAGCAACTTTCCAATCTTTATTCCCACGTTATAATATCATTAGAGAATTTATTTCTTTATGTGCCATTACTACTGTATTCGGTTGGTTACTATATCTTTCAATGGCTTCTTTATCCTATATCTTTGTCTTTGATAAAACCATTTTTAACCATCCAAGATATTTAAAGAATCAAATGTATCAAGAGATTCATTTAGCTTTAAGTGCTATCCCAACAATGTCAGCTTTAACTGCTCCATGGTTCGTATTAGAATGTAACGGACATTCTCGTCTATATTTCACTAAACCAAACAAGGACTGGCATAACTATTTGATCGAAGTCTGCGCATTCATCTTCTTCACAGATTGTGGTGTCTATTTCGCTCACAGATGGCTACATTGGCCATGGGTTTACAAACATCTACATAAACCACATCATAAATGGATCGTTTGTACCCCATTTGCATCCCATGCTTTCAATCCATTCGATGGCTATGGTCAATCCATCTCATATCACGTTTATCCAATGATCTTCCCTCTACAAAAATTGATCTATCTAGGTTTATTCGTCTTTGTCAATTTTTGGACTATCATGATTCATGATGGGAATCACATGTATAATAATAAAGTTGTCAACGGTACCGCATGTCATACTGTTCATCATCTATATTTCTCTTATAATTTCGGTCAATTCACTACTTTATGGGATAGATTAGGTGGTTCATATAGAAGACCAGAGGATTCCTTATTTGATCCATCTTTGAAGAATGACGCAAAGGTATTGGAAGAACAACTAAAGGATGTCGATAAAGAAATGAAGGAATTGGAAGGGGATAATGATGAAAGAGTCTATGATGACAAGACTAAAAAAGTTAACTAGTTTTATCATCTCTCATATACATTTATTTATATATACATATTTTATTTACAATTTTGTAACCAAAAAAACACTTTTTTTTTGCTGGAATACCGCTGATCTTGTACCAATTACATATGCACTTTACTCAACTGATCCACTCTATATATTAAAACATCCATATCATATATTATTGGTGACACGACAACATTTTCGGCCCTACTTGTCTCAAAATAGGTCTTTTTTCGACATCGCGTTTCATTTATATAAGAAAGAATTTCGACAAAAGTGATAGTCACTTACACCAACTCTTATTTTGCATCTAGACACACAACCAAAGAATGTCGATATCGAAATTGATATGGTCATCGATACGAAGACTCAAATCAGTAGTGTTATTAACAGTAACAATCTCAACTTTATTCTACTATACTTTTCAAAATGAAATCGATATCCTGAATTCGTACGCCGAGAATGAATATCTACCATCAATTAATAATGAACACATCGAGCAAAGTTCCTTACAAACCTCAGAACTGATCTCAAATTTAATCTCAGTTAATCCCGCTCCTATACCCGCAATCCCTGCGGTGCAACAAGTACCTAAACAACAGGAGAATTCAGAGACACATACAAATAATAAAATAAGTATCAATTTAAATGATCCCACTGTACTTAAGGAGAAAAATAAATATTTCCCATTATGGTTGAAATCAAGTGATCTGGACCCAACTACACAGATGGACATCGATGTCACATTACAAGAATTGACTAATTATAAAGAGAAATATCCTTTGATGTATGAAGTTAGTTTAAGTTCTCTTTATGATGATACATTAGATGAAGAACACATCTCTACACATATCCTACAACAGGATACATACGAGAAATCCAATTCATACAGCAGTGATCTAGATGATATACGATCAATCTTTATCAAATCATGGGAACAACAACGATTATTATTGATATCGACAGATCATGATGCAAGTTGGCCAATTGAAGAAGTGGATTCCCTTGATACGTTATACATAATGGGAGAAACGAAACTGTTTGATAAAATTATTGAAATCATAGAAGTGACAGATTTCAAGATCCCACCTCAACAGATGGAAGTAATTGATATCGTTGACATATCAAATAGATTACTTGGTGGAATGTTATCAGCTTATGAATTATCACAAAATAAAATTTTATTGATGAAGGCAAAGGATCTTGCAGATTTTTTATTACGTTCATTCGATACTCCAAACCGTGTTGAGTTATTAAATTATTCGTGGAAGACACCCTTCAAGAATAGATTTGCTTATATGGATGCAAATATTGCAGATTTGACAAAGATGACTTTAGAGTTTACACGGTTAACACAGTTAACAAACTCAAATAAATATTTCAATACAATGATCCACATTTGGTCAATGGTAACTAAATCAACCGATTTCCTTAATTTGGATTTTTTGTTCCCAAATTTAGTAGATGCATCCACATGTTCTTTAGTCACTACAGAAGAAGTTCAAAAGGGTGAACATCAAAGGGACTCCAAAATTATGAAAAGTATCGATGGGAATTTGAAATTTGTTCATTGTCATCAATTGAATCATTTCCCAGAAAATTCCAATACTTTTGAATTGAATGAAAAATTGTTACCATTATACGATACAATTTTACAACTTTATGCATTGACACAGACAGATCTATTGAAGGATTCAAAACAATCACAAACATCAACGATAACAAACTCATCTTTTTTTTACAATTCAGCAATGACACAAATCAATAAATTCTTCAAATTTGAACCAATGCATCCAGATAATGAACAATGGTCAAATATGGTAGTATTAGCAAATTTAGATGCAAATCCAATCTTTTCACCTTCAACAAATGAACTTTCAATCCAATTAAGAAGAGATTTTAAATTTCATCCACAATCGTGTACTTTGGGTGCCACACTATCATATGGTTCAAAATTATTCACGAATCAAGAACATTTGGATCTAGCTTCTAAATTGACACAAACATGTTTCCAATTTGCAATGTTACAAGGTGGTGCAATGGCAGAAATATCTTTGGATCCATGTACTTCAACGAATTGTGTATTTGACGAGGACGATAAATTACAAGCTATCAAAGATGGGAAATATGTAGGATTCGATCAAGGTTTCCCAAAGGATACAGTTGTTGAATTAGTGAAAACAGACAAAAAGAAAGATTCTGCCAAGAAGATTTTGAAACGGTCAATAATAGATACAGACTCCTTAAAGAAAGCAATAAAAGTTAACGCTAAGGATGACGATACTGAAGACGATAAAACCAAAGATGAAATTGTAGATTCTGATAATATCGATCGAAAGATGATTAAATCCTTCAGTTTCGTTAAGGATGAAAATTTTATGAATGCCCATTTAACAAATGAGGATATTGATGAAGCCTCAAAACAATGGAAACAAACACCTGAGAGACCATTATGGATTAATAGCATATCTAACGAAACTTTACTTTCACCAGATTTAATCAAATCGATATTTTACATGTATAGAACTACTGGAGATGAACAATGGAGAATAATGGGACGTCAATTAAAGGAGAAAGTGTTTACAACAATGAAGGAAAAGACATTAGGACCAAAGGGTAATTGGAAAATTGCAGATTTAAATAGAAAAAATATTCCTTTACCAAGTTCATGGTTTTCACAAACATTAAAATACTATTATTTGTTATTCAGTGAGCCTACAGATTATTCATTGGATGAATATATTTTTACAGATAGTGCACATCTCTTGAAGAGACGTAAAGTAGTATCGAAATCCGTGCGAGACATGGAACAACTATAAAGGGAAAACACTGCATGAAGAAAACAACAGGATGTTGTTGTTTTTTGTAATCATATTAGCATAAAAGGTATCAGTAAATATAGTAACGTGTGTAAATATTTAAATTGATATCTTTCAAAGAAAAATGTAAAATTATTCATATAAATTCTTAACAGAAAAAACGTAAAAATAAGATACAAAATTAATATTACATACCCAGGTCAATTTGTTGACCATTATAAACGGAAAAAAATACACACTAATAGTGTTTAGTTCTTAGAACCTTCAGATTCTGTCTTTCTCTTTTTAGCATCATTTTCAGTAGAGTCGGATAAATCGCTTGCAGGACGTTTTTTCTCAACTGAGTCTAAAAGATCTTGTGCTTCTTGTTCTTTGATTTCTCTCTTTCTCATTTCAACAAATTGTTCAGTTTCTTGAGCAGATTTCAAATAATGTTCATTATACCATTCCAATTGGGCGATACTTTCCAAAATATCCTTCTTTGCAGTATGGGCAGTTTCCTTCTTTGGGAATACAGTAACGATTTCTGGATTAAATCTTCTTGCAACTTCCATTATAGTACTAACATCGATTAATCTGTAAAATAGATGGTTAATAACCTTTGGGAAATCCTTTAACATGAACAATCTATCCATATGAATAGAATTACCTGCTAGAATACCGACATTTTCATCAGGAATGAATTTCTTAATATATTTCAATAATTCATCTTGAACTTGTTCTTTTGTCTTTGTTGATTTGATTACCTTTTCAGTTAACCCACTTTGACCATGATGCTCTATACACCATTCATTCATCTTATCCATTATAGATTTATCACAATGTATAACACTTTCATAACAGTTATTTTCTTCTTTATCAACGATATTTAAGTTACCATCTGTAATGACACAACAAATTTCAATAATATGATCATTATTATGATCTAAACCTGTCATTTCACAATCGATCCAAACTATAGGTTTAATAATTTTACCATGTGAATCTTTTAAGATATCACCTTTGACTAATCTTTTTGTAGTTTGTTCAGCTAGATACCTAGCTTGTGTAGTGTTGGTAGTGACTCTACCTAGTCTTTGTTGTACTGATGAGAAGATAGTCCTTAGCATTTTGTATCTTTTTGTTGCTGTACCCTTAAATCTTAGATTCACTAGTTATCTGGAAATGAATAACTTTGTTTATATAGTGAGAGACGTATATTTAACCAAGATATATATATTTCTGTGTCGTTAAATGACTTATTTATTTATTTTCTTTTTTTCTGTTTGTTTATATTTCAACAGTTTAATAATCAAATGTCAAAACGAATAGATGAAATAAGTTTTATAACACAATCACATCAACGCGATTTCATTGTTCTGCGTCGGTCTCTTAGAGGAGAGAAAGGGCCATGTGCATCGCAAGGATGAGATTAGCTGTTATTAATTAAAAGAATCAAGAATAAAGAATCCCAGATGGCTTAGACAAAGTGGAAGAAGACAACAAGGATGGGGACCCCATTTTACGTAACCCATTTACAAATTATCGATCACCTCTTGAACAAATTTGAAACAGTTTTGTGAAATTTTCCAATTTGTTGAATAGTTTGTTTTGATATTACCGTATTAGGTAATTGGAACGTATATGCATCATTCCTTGTCAGAGAGTACAAGCGTAGGGAATAGAAATTACTTTGTCTTATTTTATTTACTAAAAATGGTTATGATAAACTGTAATTACGCAGAAGAGTTGAAATATGCATCATATTTGCCTGTTTTCCTGATTTTGGTATATCATATTTTCTGATTGAGATTGTTTTTGAGACAAGAACAGTTCTGGGACTGTGTGCAACATCCTTACACCATGCAACTATTGAGAATCAATAAAAGTTTTTTTCAGTTTTTCAGTTTTTCAGTTTTTATCTTTTTTTTTGACAACGCGCGCTCTTGGGGAAAAAACAGAAATTAACATTTTGAATTTTTCACTTTTGCAATTTCAGAGATGCAATTAGTTCAATCATCTATCGAATTGACAGAAGTCTCAAATGCTTAACAATATTTAATTAGATTCAATAACATCGAATTACTATTTAAGAAAAATTATTTCCTAATTCGTAGTTAATTCCTATTTCATGCTAAAGACACCGTAAACTACAACCAAGAATAATCAGTTAAAATGGCTCCAAACGTATGTCATACTACCTAAATGAATCATTGAACAATGTATAATCTTTGAGTGCTAAGATTTCATGTTTCATTGATATGGAAAGTATTTTTTGTGTATTTCCTTTTATGCAATTAACAAAAGAAAATGGAAGGCTTCCTAGCTTTGGCGATAGTAAAAACTGATATAAATTAACAATTTTATATTATTGTGCTATGCTGTATTTTAAAAATTCACTTTTATTATAGAAAAGGTTTTATGTGATTGTTAATAGCAGTAGGCAAATATATAAAAGATTCTCTTCTAAGACCCATAATGTCGAGAATTTTCAATTTTACTAACAGTTTTTTTTTATTTTTTTTTTTAACAGACTTCCAGAAAGCAAAAGATTGTCAAGACCTTCACTGTCGACGTTTCCTCTCCAACTGAAAACGGTGTCTTTGACCCAGCTTCTTACGCTAAGTACTTGATTGACCACATCAAGGTCGACCATGCTACCGGTAACCTAGGTAACGCCATCACTGTTGAAGAAGATGGTTCCGTTGTCACTATTGTTTCTACCACCAAGTTCTCTGGTAAGTACCTAAAGTACTTAACTAAGAAGTACTTAAAGAAGAACCAATTAAGAGACTGGATTAGATTTGTTTCTACCAAGACTAACCAATACAAATTAGCCTTCTACCAAGTCACTCCAGAAGACGAAGAAGAAGACGAAGAATAATTGCATTGTCAAAAAAATTAAATAATAATAATATAAATATTTTTCATTTCACTTTTTTAACAATATAACAATAATTTTTTCAATCTTTTTTTGGGTCTATCTCTCTCTCTCTTTAGCATAATAGGTATATAATAATAATATAATTTCACATTTTATAAGTAATATCATATTCATTTCGATATAATATTTACAAATATTTTGCAAAATAAATAAATATATCTATGTTATAAAGTCATCGCAAAAAAAAAATTTTTTTAGTAAATATATCGTTCTAACTCTTTATAATCAATATAATCACATTGCAATAATTCAACAACACAATGTCATCGAGCCAGTTGCCTGAGCATAATGAAGCCACACTACCACCTCAAGAGATCCTAGATCTTTTCAAGAGAACGTTTGATCACGAATTGTATGGTGATGAAGAGAACGGTTTAGAAATTTTACAAGAACAAATTCAGGAAGTTAAATCACATTTATATGATAGAGATTACATTGGGGCATTCGATAATGATACTAAAAGAGTGGCATATTGTTGTAGATGGTCACCAGCTAGAGCGTTAGGTTATGCCTCTCTTTTTGCTCACTTTGATTCAATCAAGGAGATCCTAAGTTGTTCTACTGGTACTGATCAAAATGTATTATGTATCGGAGGTGGTGCTGGTGCAGAATTGGTTGCGATTGCATCTATCTTTACATTGTCAAGACCATTCATGTCTAAGTATGCTAAAAAGACCGAAGTAGATGATGAAAATGCTGCAGCAAAGTTGAACTTACAATTGGTAGATATTGCACAATGGGATAACGTTACAGATAGAATATTGAAACAAATTGAGACACATTGGCTATATAATAATGAATTCGATTCATTTAATGTTATGAGCAAACATAATGATGTATTGGCCATGGATCCCGAACAATTACAACTGAGTAAGCTTGATTTAATAACGTTACTTTTCACTACAAATGAATTATTTAAAGAGCAAAAAGCATTAAGTATACGATTCTTCCAAAAATTGAATCAAATATGTCATAAGGGTTCATTATTATTGATCGTTGAGAGTGCAGGTTCATATAGTCACATTACCGTCGGTACTAAAAAATTCCCATTACAATTCCTAATTGATACAATCTTATGTGGGCAACGTGGACAAGAATCCAAGGGTGATTGGGAAATAATTGATCAAAACGATAGTATGTGGTACAGGTGTGGCAATAGACTGGACTACCCGATCAAACTTGAGAACATGAGAGTCTTTTATAGATTGTATCGTAAGAAGACAGAATCGAAGTAGAAATATTTGTAAAATTGATGTAATTATATACGCATTATTTACTTGCCTTATTATCTTTGTATCCAGTAGTAGGAAGAGTGGAAAATTTCCTGCTGTCAAATTTTCTACCGTTAACGAAATCGTGAACGAGCCAACAACAACAGCAGCACGCGGTAAGAAGAAGGAGGCATCAAACATAGGTAAAGGTGTTAAGATAAAAGTAACAGCATGTTGATAATTGTTAAACTTGGGGGTATTGGTACGTTTTTAGAAAAGACCGATCGACTTAACTAGTGCACATAGTTTGTTTATTTGTTTATTTTATAGAATAGTACTTATTTCAGGATGTCATCCAGGAATAACAATAATAATAGCAATGGACGTTCACAAGGGACAGCACCTGATATGCATTCGAATAGATCAAGGGCATCATTTAGAGTAATGATGAAGTCACGTATTAAACAACCACAATTTTATTGGTTTTTAGGACACTTTTTCACGTTGTATCATTTTATCCAGTTTCATTTATCTATCATATCTGTTAAATCACAGATATATCATTATAAGATGTCGTTATTTTATATATCGGTTACATATGGGATTGTATTGTATCAATTCTATAAAGGTGGGCAATTGAAGCTAGATATAACGAGTTTCAGAACAAAAGTTAGAACAATGGATAATTTACAATATTTCATTATGTTAACATCGCTTTGGATATGTTCCATGATGACGAATACCATAGTATTAAATGGTGTAACGTATTCACCTGTTATTTATTCATTGTTTCATTGTTTGAATTATTTCAAGGAGAACTTGTTACCTTTCTTAGGGATCAATAGTTCATTGAAGAATTTATTAAACAATTATATTAGTAGATTCATTACTAGTTATAATTCACAATTTTTAGCCATGGCACAAGTGATAGAGATCATTTGCAGTTTAAGATCAGGTATGATCGATCTACCGATTGCACTTTTCAGATTGTTAACCAATTTCAATATGACATCGATATTGAGATTGTGTTCTGTTGTGATATATATGTGGTTCTTCAAATTGAGATTCTTACAAAATGCAGGAATTAGAGATATTACTAAACAATATATTCAACAATTAGATCAATTATTAGCAACAAGATTACCTGTTAATATTTTAAATAAATGGCGCAGTTATAAATTATTCGTTAAAGCAGTATTTGATATGTTACCTGTGTGATATGAGATAAAAAAAAGGATTGCGGCGATTATTTTCAAAATATCATTTTGTTTTTTTTATAGAAGTATTATATATAAGTATTTACCTATATTTATATTTGACTTGATTATCACCTTTCTTTTCCCTCTTCATTTGTCTCTTAGATTTAGTATCCTTATTATCAGTTTCTTCCTTAATTGGAGCAGCTGTCTTTTTGGTACCTGAACCAAAATATTGTTGTTTTAAACCATATAATTTGAAACACAAATAAACTGGACACAAGAATAAAACATAGTAAAATTTATTAGTATTGAATAAAATTCTACCGATATTACCAAATAGGGATAAATAGATCAGATCGAAAAGGTATTGTAACAGACCATCGCTTTGAGATAGATCCAAACCTTCTTTAATAATTTTCTTAGAACCTGTTTGTGGATCTCTTTGAACTTTTGGTCTACCTGACAATTCTATAACATATATACTAATTAGCAATGGTGCGTTCAATAGCAACCATTTAATTGATGTACCGACATATGTGGAATCATTGGATTTGGAATAAAAAGCACGTAGCAAAGATAATACTATGATCGGTAACGATAATTTATACAAATCATTCAGTATCTTGATATTTGTCTGAACTTGTTTCTTACTAGCTTTCCCGGCCATTTCCAAAATAACTTAGTTGTGGTATGGTATCCATATCCAGGCAACTACGGTATACACCCATTTGATCAAACTGACCGCCTCTCTTAAACTCATCAATGCTGGTCCCCAGTTACCGATGTGATACAGGTGTTCGTTAGTTGCTGTCGTTGGTCAACAACCGAACGAAGGAACGAAAAGTTCACGAACGTTTTGGCCCAACTCTGAAAATTCACGTGACCTTGGGACAAAAAAACCAACCGGTCACGTGCACAATCTTTTTCTCCGGGTAACGGTCCTGGGACTCTAATATTTCCGCGGTGAAATTAAAAGGGGGGAGGTCCCAAAAAAGCGAGAAAATTCGCCGCACAGAAGTTCCCGCGTTCTTTGAAATTGATTCGGATTTGTTTGGTTTGTGAGATTGATTGATTGATCGATTGTCGAGCAAACTGTTTTATGCAACTCGCAACAACGGTGTGACGAACAGGTCGCAGTGGGATATAAGAGTAGAGAATTGCTGGTGTTAGTTGAATTGCAGTGCACTTCTTGTTTGGTTTGTAGTGTATAAGAAGAGAGTAATACAAATAATAATATTAATTGTAACATATAAAAAATGGATTCTGGTATGTTGATTTTATCGTGATTATTTTTATAATAAGGAGAGGACAGTTGAAAGGGAGAAGTTTAGTAAGTTTGATCTACTTTGGTGTGAGAGTTGCAAGAAGAGTGATTACACATTGATATCGGTTGTAATGCGACGAATTTGAAACACTTCTTTACCATTGTGTTTATTAATGTACCTGTATTTTTGATTTTCCCCCCGGACTACGTATATACAGATATGATACACTATTTTAGAAATGGTTTCCCAGTTTATATTGTGTTATACGCTTGTTAAAGTGCAACTATGCAATATCGAACCTCAATCTGTCATTAGTCCCATAAGGTGTTCCCATTATCAACTGGTTATTTATTTGGTGTTTTCCTTATTGATTCGTTATTTACTCCTATTTATTTTTCAGCCGTATAGAGTGATCTTCCACTGAATTTTTATCAAATGATGAAAAAAGCCCTTTTTAATCTCCTATTAACTTTTATACATTTATGCTCAATTTTTACTAACAAAGATATATCTTGTATTTTGATATTTATATTTTTATCAAATCTACGGATACCCCCATTTGTTTTATAACTAGAAGTTGCTGCTTTAGTTATTGATAACGGTTCTGGTATGTGTAAAGCCGGTTTTGCCGGTGATGACGCTCCACGTGCTGTCTTCCCATCTATCGTTGGTAGACCAAGACATCAAGGTATCATGGTCGGTATGGGTCAAAAGGATTCCTACGTTGGTGATGAAGCCCAATCTAAGAGAGGTATCTTAACTCTACGTTACCCAATTGAACACGGTATCGTCACAAACTGGGATGATATGGAAAAGATCTGGCATCATACTTTCTACAACGAATTAAGAGTTGCCCCAGAAGAACATCCTGTCTTATTGACTGAAGCTCCAATGAACCCTAAGTCTAACAGAGAAAAGATGACTCAAATCATGTTTGAAACTTTCAACGTTCCAGCTTTCTACGTTTCTATCCAAGCTGTCTTATCTCTATATTCTTCTGGTAGAACCACTGGTATCGTTTTAGATTCAGGTGATGGTGTTACTCACGTTGTCCCAATTTATGCCGGTTTCTCTTTACCTCACGCTATCTTAAGAATCGATTTAGCCGGTAGAGATTTAACCGATTATTTGATGAAGATTTTATCCGAACGTGGTTACTCCTTCTCTACTACCGCTGAAAGAGAAATTGTTCGTGACATTAAAGAAAAATTATGTTACGTTGCTTTAGATTTCGAACAAGAAATGCAAACTGCTGCTCAATCTTCTTCAATTGAAAAATCTTACGAATTACCTGATGGTCAAGTCATTACCATTGGTAACGAAAGATTCAGAGCTCCAGAAGCTTTATTCCATCCATCTGTCTTAGGTCTAGAATCCTCAGGTATCGATCAAACTACTTACAACTCCATCATGAAGTGTGATGTTGATGTTCGTAAGGAATTATACGGTAACATCGTCATGTCCGGTGGTACCACTATGTTCCCAGGTATCGCTGAAAGAATGCAAAAGGAAATCACCGCTTTGGCTCCATCTTCAATGAAGGTCAAGATCATTGCTCCACCAGAAAGAAAATACTCTGTCTGGATCGGTGGTTCCATCTTAGCTTCTTTGACTACTTTCCAACAAATGTGGATCTCAAAGCAAGAGTACGATGAAAGTGGTCCATCTATCGTTCATCACAAGTGTTTCTAAGGAAGGAATGCAAAAAAAACAAAAAAATAATCATTTCATTTTTTTACACCTCTTCATATATGTATTTTTATCCTAAATATATATATTAATATGTTTATGTAGATTATATAACATAAGTTTTTTCTACAAACTTTTATAATATTAATATTTGTAAGTAATCCTAAAAAATTTCTGAGTTTTCTCTTTCTTTATGATGCATTTGTATTCTATGTATATCTATATATTTACATGATTTATTTACATTAAAATTTTTCTACAGAAATCGCACGTTTAGTTGATCTTAATTCTTCAAAATACGAATTATGATTACGTTCAATATAGTCCCAATTACGGACCTCGTGATGTGGAACCAATAAATAACTCTTCATGAAAAATTTATATTGTTCAATTAATTGACGTAATTTGTCCTCCGGGTCAACTTGTGAATTCAGATACCTATCTACCCGTTGACATAATTGATCAAATGTTTCTGACTCCAAATATAATTTAGGAATGAAACTTGTTGGATTCTCTCTTTTCTTCTCTAAGAACCACGAATCATTCATTGAAGATAATGAACTATCTCTTAATTTGGTTAACAATCTATTCTTATGAATCAAATTATACCCATGAATGAAATTCGTATCAACATATTTCAACGCATGTTCAATGGTTTGATCCGTAGAGGCTAATGTAAGTATAGCTTCATTCCAAGTATGATTATCCAATACAAAACCCTTATTCTTTAATTCATTTAATAACCCCGGCAGTCTCCCCAAATTAGAAGTTTGTTTCAAATGACGAATCTCATAACTAAAGATCCCGACAAACAGGGATCTCAATTTAACATTAGGCACAGTTGACGTCGGTAATCTTTCATACCTTTCGATTTGATTCCATATATTTTGATACATTATTTCAAATTGTTGCCAATCACCTAATTCGGCGAAAAGCACCACCAGCGATCTCATTAAGGAAAATTTATTGTTCACAGATCTAATATTTTTATCATAAAACAATTTATCATATCTGTTTAACATCTCCAAGGCCTTCTTAGGACTGTAATATTTTGCAACAGTTCTTAAAGCCCACCCAATAATCGATGGATGGAATTTTCCTTCGGATGTATATGCATTATTTTCAGCACTATGTATCATTATCTTATCAACAAAATCAATAGATTTAGTTAAATCTTCCTTTTGTGACATTTGGGTCTTGAAAGTGCTCTTAACCAAATAATAAAGAATCTTAGAATTGACACGAATATCATTATCAGTCATTAATTTGTATAATTTGAACACTCCTTCATTATATGAAATCCTTGAATAGCCACCCATCAGAATTTCAAAATGTTTCGAGTTCGCCCTCATATTCCATTTTGGATTCTTTATCATTTTCAAAATCAATTTTTCTGCTCCTTCGTAATCCTTCAAATTGTTAACCATATATCGTAACAAAATTTCATAAAACCTTTGATTCATGGGTATATCGAGTTTTGAAACCTCTTCAAGAATCATATCACATCCTGGTTCATCCTTTGCTTTCAATTTTGCATATAGAGCACTTGAATATATTGATATCCTTTCGGGATCCTCTTGAATAGATGACTTCTTTGAGTAAGTTTGAAACAAAGTAAGGGCGCCATCATATTGTTGAGCCTCGGTATAAACATCCATTAATGTCGCAACAGTTGACGCACTAGGATTGATATCATAATGATCTTTCATAATGTTGAAGATTTCTCTCGCGACTAAATGGTTCGTAATGTGAGCACACATTTGCATAATAATTACAAAATGTTCCTCAACAACTGGAACTAGGTTCTCTTCAGTGATTGTCTTTAGAAGACGCAACGCACCGGTAATATCATTCATCTTCCTATGAACTTTAAACATGATTGTATAAGTAGCTGCAGTTGGTCTAATGGAATATTTCTCAAATAATTGAAATTGTTGAAAACATATCGAGGAATTACTTGATTTATAATGACATTGTAACATCGATTGTAATATAGGATAAGTTGGAATCATTCCTCTTCTTAACAGTTGCGCAAACAATTTATCGATACCGTCGGTATCACCTAGAAGCGCTAAAGAATACATAACAATTTCATAATGTCGTATATTAGGTAATTTCCCAATCCCAAACAGTTCATCGAATTGACTCTTCAATGCTTTCCAACTCAACGTTTTAGCACGAGCCAATAATAAATAATCGAATTGTGCGCTGTCATGGTGTGCCTCTGGATGACTCTCGTAAACCTTTCCAACTTTTTCAAATTTCCCCTTATAGTTCAATGTTCTCATGATAGTAGTTAGATCCGCAGTATGAATTGGTATTTTATTATCCACTTTATATTTCCATAACTTCTCCACTAAAGTAAATTTTTTACAGTATGCCGATAAATATATGAATGTTGTTCCTAATTGAGAACATGCAGTAATACCTTTATTATTATTGACCAAGTCTAAAGATTCACTTAGTGCATCGAATAATGGTTTTTGGTCCCCGTTTGAGTACGAGTCTATATGTTTCAATACCCTCCTTAAAAGAGATCTATTATTTGAATATGATGTGAATTCACAACCACTTTCTAACATAGTAACCCACCTTACCCATCTATCGGCTGTGGTTGCGTATGTTATATTATATTTTGATGCAGATTCTGGATCCCTACATGTGATATTCATTAATTCATTGTATGAGGCACTTATTAAATCGCATATTACACCACGTCTTTTCAATGCTATTTGTGATATTATTGTTTCCATAAATGTATCTAGCTCTCTGGTGTGTCTCATCGCAATCAAAGAGAAGATAAATGTTCTTAATTCAGATACTTTCACGTCATCTTTTAAAAGTATTGTAGGTTTTTTCCCGCTAACAAAATTATTAATTCTATCATTATTTACAAGTGTTGGTTTCCCTTTTTTATATGTGGTATCATAATTATTTACAACGAAAAGATGTCTCCTACCAAACTTCAAAATAACCTCATGTGCGCCTCTTTCTCTCAAAAGATTAAGCATGCGTTTTCTTTCATGAGCCTGTACTGTCAATCTATGATCAGCAAAATACTTGAGTAGTACTTTAAGGTCCTCAGTAGTCAACGGTACGGTTTTATCAGCTTCTAAAATTCTTCGTACACCCTGTGTAACTCTTTTAAATATTCGACCTCCATTGTAGTTATACATTAAGGTAAAGATGGGCAACGTCATAGCTTCATTTAGATAAGAATCAATACACTACCTAATATATGTCAACAGAAGAAGAAAAATGAAATGAAATGAAAAAAAAACAACGAATGTAAGAAGC
Organism: Maudiozyma bulderi; assembly: GCA_031590215.1. Lineage (NCBI taxonomy): Eukaryota > Fungi > Ascomycota > Saccharomycetes > Saccharomycetales > Saccharomycetaceae > Maudiozyma > Maudiozyma bulderi. Next base: position 628,083 of record CP134446.1, read on the forward strand.
CTGTTCTTAACAATCGTATTGTGTGTATCTATAGCTATCTATCTGCCTAATAATTGACTCCAGATTCTGCAATGTACTCTGATTTACCAATATAGCTTGTATTTATCAACACCACCTGTTCCGATACCTCCAGTAGTCAAAGGTTCTGCAACTTCAAGAACCTTTCGATTTGTTTGGCTGTTCAACGGCATTTTTCACCGAGAAAGTATTACCCGGGGCACCCATTTTTTTTTTCGAAAAATTTTCAATTTGAAGCTCATCGGTTGGAACTTTGGACCAACCTCATCGCATTTCAAGAAGGGCCACTAAGAGAGTTATAAGGTCGTGGTGTAGTTATGGAAACTGTCTGTTTATCACATCATCAAGTGACCATCATACAACATGGCTTTTACTAAGCAACAAAGAAATAAAGAAAAGTTTACAAGGGAATACAAAGTCCGGGAGATTCAAAAGAGTATCACTAAAAAGACCAGATTAAAGAAGGCCTATCTTAAGGCATTGAAGGATGAAGGTTATAGTGTACCTGATGCTCAACCACAATCACGGGCTAGGATAAGTGTTCGTGATATGAAGGAACAGAGACAACGAGAAGGTAAGAAGAAGATCGATGAAAAGAAAGAGATCAAGAGAGAAAGGCGAAAGAATAGTGTAATGCAAGCTGCTGAGAAACGTCAAAGACAAATGGATCGTATTAAGGAGTCTAAAGAAAAATTTAAACAAAGAGAACAAAGAACAAATAGACTGACCCAAAGAACAAGGACAGGACAGCCTTTAATGGGTCCAAAGATTGAAGATCTTCTTGATAAGATTAAGAAAGATGATACATATACTAATTAGCATAGAGATGGATATTTTACATTTACATTTTCAAATTATATATTAACTCAAAGAGCATTGTTAAAAAAAAAAAAAAACATGGATTTATATTAACGTTTATTTATTATACATATGTACATATATTTTATTACAGCAAGTAATAAAAAAATAAATAAATAGGTCCGATGGTACTTTTTGTCATTGATTATGATGATATTTACAAGTCTCAAATGGCGTAGCACTTAATTTCACGATGTTCTCATATATGATGATCCGATTTTTTTATCTGAATAGTATTACTAGTTGCTTAAACAAAACAATGAACAACGATTAGTTCTTAGATTGTTGTTGTTTCTTATATTCTGCAATCAATTCTTTTTGAACATTTGGTAAAGTTGGAGCGTAGTGGCTAAATTCTAAGGAGAACTCACCCTTACCTTGGGTAGATGCTCTTAATGAAGTGACGAAGCCAAACATTGAACTTAATGGACATTCGGCTTTTAATGTGAATTCATCGTGATTATTCTCAGTATCTTGGATGACAGCTTGTAACTTGTTCAACAAACTGATAACGTTACCTTGGAATTCATTTGGAGAAGTAACAGACACATTCATAATCGGTTCTAAAATAACCGGGTCTGATTTTAGGAATGAGTTACGGAAAGCAGTGATGGTAGCTGTCTTGAAGGCTAATTCGTTAGAATCGACGGCATGGATAGCACCATCGTTGATTAACATCTTTACATTTAAGACTCTGTGACCAATTAATGGACCCTTTTCACAAGCTTCTTCAAAACCCTTGTTACAAGCAGCCAAAAACTTTTCTGGAATGGCACCACCAACAATAGCAGTCTCGAATTCATTAGCCTTCTTTTCACCTTCAACTGGGGATAGAGTACCCATGACTCTTGCGAATTGACCAGCACCACCAGATTGCTTCTTGTGAGTGTAATCAAAATCTGATGAAGATAGGATAGATTCTCTGTAAGAGACTTGAGGTTTACCGGTAACACATTCAACGTTATATTCACGCTTCATTCTTTCGACGTAAATTTCAAGATGTAATTCACCCATACCAGAGATAATTGTTTCTTTGGATTCTGCGTCAAACTTAACCTTAAACGTTGGATCTTCTTTTTGGAAACGATTCAAGGCCTTGGAGAAATTAGTTGAATCTTTACCCTTTGGAGTGATTGATAAGGACACCACGGAATCTGGGACATACATTGAGGACATTGAATATTGAACTGAACCGTCGGTGAAAGTATTACCTGAGGCACAGTCAATACCAAAAGTGGCACAAATTTCACCAGAGCCGACTTCTTCGACATCTTCCATTTCTTCGGAGTGCATTCTTACTAGTCTTGAAACTTTAACCTTCTTACCATTTTGAATATTTGTAATGAATGAACCCTTTCTTAAACGACCTTGGTAGACTCTGATATAAGTTAATTGACCATATTTACCTTCTTCTAATTTGAAAGCAAGACCGACAAATGGTTCTTGAACAGATGGGATCAAATTGACCTTCTTTTCCTCATGAGCGACATCTAGAGCTGTATTTAAAACTTCGGATGGATTTGGAAGGTAATCAACAATAGCATCTAGGACAGGTTGGATACCTGTATTAGCTAAAGCTGAACCCATTAACACAGGTGAGAATTTTCTTGCAATGGTAGCTCTACGGATAGCACCTTTAATTTCTTCAACAGTTGGTTCTTTCTCTTCTAAGAAAATTTCAGCCATTTCATCATCAACATCAGCTAAAGTTTCGATTAACAATTTTCTCTTTTCGGTAGCCAAATCGACTAGGTCAGCTGGAATTGGTTCCTTTCTTAAAATTTCACCATTGGAACCATCGCTAAAGACAGCTTCGTTGTTAATTAAATCGACGATACCCTTTAATTCACTTTCACTTCCGATTGGAATTTGAACGGCAGCAGCTGGAATCTTTAGTTTCAGGTTTAATTGTTCAATAGCACGGAATGGATCAGCACCCATACGATCCATCTTATTGATAAAAGTGACTCTTGGAACATTATATCTACGCATTTGATTGTCAACAGTAACAGTTTGAGATTGGACACCAGATACAGCACATACAACTAAGACAGCACCATCAAGAACACGTAAGGCACGCTCAACTTCAATAGTGAAATCGATGTGACCTGGAGTATCGATTAAATTAAACTGATAACTCTCGTTATCCTTATCCCATGAACAATATGTAGCTGCGGATTGAATAGTAATACCCTTCTCCCTTTCCAAATCCATCGAATCCATCTTAGCACCAACGTTATCACGACCTCTAACCTCATGAATAGCTTTAATTCTACCAGTATAATATAAGACACGCTCGGTAAAAGTTGTCTTACCTGAATCAATATGAGCAGAAATACCGATATTTCTTAATTTCTTTGCATGCTCAATATCAGCTGAAGTTAATTTCTTGTTGATTTCATCAATGATAACTTTCTCTTCCTCGTATTCAGAAGAAATTTTTCTTGTAGAATGAAATGATCTCTTACCATACAAGTTATTATAGTTAAGTAGCCTTGAAGTATTAGAACTGCCACGATATCTTTCACCTAGTAACGGTATTAACCTCTTACCGATATGAGTAGCGGTACGCATCTGTAGTAAACCCATACTTCTGGATACAGATAACGATAGCACCATAATTAATTTATTTTTACAAGTTGCGAACTCCCTTTATTCGTTATATACACGTCTCTTGTTGTTTAAATAGAAATCTTTAACACTTTCTAAGTTTATAAAATGATGAAAAGGTATGTCCTGATACATTTCTCTTTACCTACAAAAGTATTCACCAAGTCTGAGTTGGTCTTTGATTCTGTTTCAAACAGCTCTTCTTGCATTCATTCTTCGAGAAATTGTCTCGTTGTTCCTCCTTTTCCCAAGAAGAATTGAGACTTCGCTGCATAATTCGCCGGAGCCAAAAATAGGGTTTACAAGGCAGTTGTATCCGTAAACAGCGAGAAGCCCTAATTTTAGTCGATGAGGATAATAACTTCTGTTAAATTATTAATTCTATAAACTACGTAAGTATATATTAGCATATCCGGGTGTGATGTCCATGGCACTATCGAGGTCCCAGGATGACTGTTTTGATATTTTTTTGCATCAGTGTCTTGTCTAGTTGAGCTTCGTAACCCTTGATTGCATCCCCAAAGTTATAAATGGAGGTAATTAGTGGTTTCAAAGTGATCTTTCCTTCTGACAATAACGCAATTGCAATGTCATAGTCACCCTCATAGTACCTGAAGCAACCCTTGATTGTAATCTCTCTCATTGAGATCAAGTTCATTGGAACAGGAATACTGTCTCCACCCATTCCAACCACTACAAACGTACCACCAGCAGCTAAAGCTTGAATACCAGATTCAACGCATGCAGCTGCCCCTGTGCATTCTAACACGATATTTACTTCCTTCTTTGGTCCAAGTAAGTTTGTGATTTCATCTGAGACTGTGTTTCCGGCATTCAGTTTGTTGCTATTTATAGTATGTGTTGCACCAAATGACTTGGTTGCAACATCCAGTTTAAAATCATTCCTATCGACATAGATAACAGTAGTAGCACCAAAGCTTCTTGCTACTTGACCACATACTAGACCTATTGGACCAGCACCCATGATAACAACAGTGTCATTAAACTTTGTGCCTGCTAATCTGTTCGCATGTACCGCAACAGATAATGGTTCCAATAACGCACTCTCTTCAAATGGAACATCCTTCGAAACCTTATGTACGAAATCTTCTGGAGATATGTAATGCTTGACCAACGTACCATCCACAGATGGAGTAGCTGCAAATTTCATCTCTGGGCATAGATTATAATGACCAGCTTTAGTCTCCTTGGAGTATCTACTTGGTACTCCAGGTTCAATTGCAACATGATCGCCTACTTGAACCATGGTAACTGCTTCCCCAGTTTCTACCACTATACCACTGGACTCGTGGCCCATTACCATTGGGGACTTCACGATAAAAGGACCAATTGCACCCTCTTTATAAAAATGAATATCGGAACCACATATACCAGTAGCCTTCACTTCTACTTTCACATAATGTGGATCCGTAATTTCAGGAACTGGTTTCTTTTGAAACTCAAGTTCACCTTTCTTGACTAACACTACAGCGTCTTGTTCGTTTGTCATCTTTCGAAATTGTGTGACTGAGAGGTAGTGGTTTACTTGTTGAGTTCGATATCCCCAGAGGTTGCCTTAATATACAAAAGTGTAAACAGGATCTGCATATTATCGAGAATGGGCCGAGTCGCCGTATTAATACAACAGATAGAAAAAAATACGTCATAATTATTTGAAGTTTTGCAACAGTAATAGAAGAAGGCAACATAATATGCATACATAAAGTGACATTAGGTTCAATATAAAAGTGATTGTATAAGTATATTGATTATATGAAATGTATTTATTTAACTCGCAAATGATCATTTTGATTTACCGTTACTTTCGGTCTTTGCATTGCTGTCCACTTTCAAAATGGAGTGAATCTCAGTTAATATTGCTTCAATGTCTCTGGAGTCACACGATATACCGTCGACTAATCTTATTGAATGGGGGAATTTCCTTAGTGGGGTAGACATTTTATCTGCAGAGGCGCCTGTGTTAGATGGTGATGCCTTTGAGATGTCCGGACCTGTCAACGATCCCTTTACTTTAGTATCCAAAATGAAGATCTCATTACGAACACGATGAATCATTGGATATGCAGCAGATTTTGTTGTAATATGCTCGTCATTTGAGAAATGTACATAGAATTGAATATTGTTTCTACCATTATGTGATGCATTCTTCAATTCTATTATTAAAGTAATCTTTGTACCAACTTCTGCATTATGATAGACTAATTGATATTCACTCAAATTATGTAGACCGAGACTTACTTTAGTAAAACTATTATCCTTATTTTCTTTCCTTTCATTTATGATATCTCTCAAAGTGGTGAACAAAGATGATGTGAACTGTAAATAATTAAAGATGAAATGATAATCGTAATTTCCATTATTGATAAATGGTTGGATAATATGCTGAGGATTTGTCTTAGATAATGTTACCGAAAGATTCTTAACTTTCATATCACTTGTGATGATATTGATAGTACAATCTTGTTTCTCCTCTTCTTCTTGTTTAATCATAGTTGAACTTGTAGAATTATTGTTTCTCAAATAATTAAATGATATTTCATTTGGTTTTAATGCGACAATCTTGAAGTTATCAGATGCAAAATTCTTATGTAATCTTTCAACAACATCCGTCACAATAACTAATTGCATTAATTTTTGTCTGAATGTACTTAGGTAATGAACGATTTGACTCAAAGATTTGAAATTTTCACATAAATAGAATGCCAAATTATCATCCTTAACAAAATGTATTAACAATTCCTTACATTGTACCTGTTTAATCATGATATCCCTCTTAAATCTTGCATATAATCTAATCTCAGAATTGGTATAATCAATTCTCATAAACATTGAACTTTCCAAAATGTCATTTAAGGCCTTTGAACCTTCCAAAAACGATACTAGTTCCATTGTAATTATTGAAATGTAGTCCTCATCCTGTGAAGTAGTTGGTATTCCTGTCATTGCATCATCGACATCTGTCGAAGATAGTTTATCATTCTCCTCCAGGACATATTTTGGTAAACTTGTCGATATCGTCTCTATCGAACAAATTTGGTTTTTAATCTTTAATTCATTCAATGAATCAATTAACATGTGGTTAATGATTCTATGTAAGATAGTCTTTTGTAATGACATTATCTTTTGATAAGTCATAGTCTCTAGCTTTGATGAAACAATACTTGACATATCTAAATATTTTAACTCCCATTTACCTTTGATTGATATTATCTTACCAATACGTTTCTCAATTACACATGATGAGTTCGAGGATATCACCGTTAGAATTAAATACCAATTAACTGGCCATTTTGGTAAGGATATGAATAAATCGTTCTGTAAAAGATCACTTTGATGAGATTGGATCTTGAATTGAGTAGGAATCAATTTATCTAATTTGACTACTTGACTACAAATCCAACCTGTCTTTTCAAACATATTTCTTAGAACGTGGGTAATTTTATCCAATTTCAATTTCTGTAAGATTTTAATTAAATCTTCAGTCTTTTCAGTTCTATTGATTTGTTGAATATATTCTAAAAGTAAAGGCGTTGGATTCTTAAAGTAGAATACACCTGTAATTAAATCGATTTTCATTTGTATTGGAGCTGTTGAGATGCATGTAGTTGGTAATTGAAACAATAATACATCAGAATTTCCTTCATCCTCTTGAAATGTACCTGTCGATAATAGTTTCATCCTAATTACATTCGCGTGATTGAACATAATTTCATCGAGGATATTTTCAACATTACCCAGAATATGGTTATATATTATTGGCATATTACTAAATTTATCATAATTTGATACGGTGTGGTTATCATTTAAATTGTCCGTACCGCTCTTTGTAACTTTACCAGAATTATTTGCTGTGTCTTCTAACTTGGATTTATTATCAGATTGTTTTAATATGCCAGTCGTAAAATCATTATCCCATCTTAGAATTAATTTTTCTGTACTTCTATCTACACCAATTGTAAATTTCCCTTTATTACCAGATTTCCCATTAATCCAATATCTACCAGAGATAATGCTTTTCTTTGAATTATAAATATGAACCATATTACCACCTGAAAATTTCCCTACATTTTCCAAAGTTTGTAACTCTATGTGAATCATGTAAAGCTTCAATGTAAGGATATATTTATGAAGGAATTGATACAATAAAAATAATGGTTTCCTATCTTTATTCTTGAACAATAAATCATTGATCAATTTCTCTAATCTTGTTTTATTCAATGGTAAAGTTTGTTCAGTTCTAAAGAGGAAATTCAAATCGACAAAGAAAAATGGGGAATTACGATCAATTGTGGATAATTGAATCTCGAATTCATTTGTGACACTGATATACACACGACCATTCTTAACATAATAATCATTAAATTGTGGTGGTAAATCCATTAAAGCCATCTTAATTGATACAACAAGGTTTAAATCCTTTAAAACTTTTAATATTACACTTTCTGGGACTAAAGAATCATTATCCGTATTACTCATTCCACCTGCGGGTGTAATATTTAAGAAATGTGATGGTAAATTTGGTCTACCGAGACTTAATACTTCTAAAGCAGTAATTAAATCAGCATTTGGTAATTTTGCATTAGTCATTGAATCCAAACTTGCCTTCAGTGCCCATATACAGTTATTTACTGAAGTATTTGTCGTTCTGAACCAATTCAAAAGATCGATCAAAGCATTGAAATTATTTCTCTTTATGGTTCTTGCCCATTTAATCAATACGTACATTTTCAAAAATTGATTTCTTAAATATATTACTAATTGCAAAAAATTAACCTTTTTCATTGATGTATTATTGTTATTACTATTTGAATTGTTTAAGTTCATTTTCATGTATTGTGATATTTCTTTAATTGTGAAAATTGTCAAATTTCTAATAACTAACGATAACGGAGTTTGATTTATTTGAACATTAGGAATCTTAGGAGGTATCCCATCCTTTAACACCGTATGTAATTTCTGTGTAGTCGCAATAATATCATCAGTTGTGGTGTATTTGGAATTAACAGTATGACTCTCTTCATTAGTTGAGACATTAGTCACGGTATTTGCATTACCGTTCTCGAGACCGTTACTTAGAGTGTCTCTACCCATCATAACACCAGAGGACTCCACATCAGCACTACTCATATCGAATTATATCTATTGTTCCAAATATAATATGCAAAAAAAAAAAAAAAATGAAAAGTGAATGAAAAGAATAAGGGAATGTATATAATCTATCGTTACAGTCAATTGCAAACCAATATTCAACGACCCAGTGGCAAATTTCTATATTTATCCTTAACTGTCTTACACGAAAAACTGCAACAGATATCTAATATCGGTGACTTTGGCGCTATTCTCAGTAGTAACTTTCTCACAATTTAACGATCAAAATGGTATCCTATTTCTATATAGAATCTCATTATGTCAAATAGTAATAATAAACGGGAAAACAAAAAAGAAAATTGTTCACCGCGTTAAATTTCTCAAAAATTTTCAGCGGTGGAGGGTAACGGAAATCCTAAATTCTTCAGAGGCACAATGAACAATGGACATTCGTTTAAAGGGTGAACTACATATATTTATATATCGTTAGCAGATCTGGTCAACTTGTCGTACTTGTTCCTATCTGGAGGTCAATAGCACAGTGTACGATACAACTTTAGATATGTGGAGACAGAATTCAAATGGATTGAATCACAATGAAGTCCGAGCCGTGTTGTTAAACGAGGGAACTCATGACAACCATGATGACCACGATGATGATAGAGGAAGCATAGTTGGATCCCGAGCTACAAGTCTACACTCACAGCCAGTCCAGTGGGGCCATCACAAGAGAGGGTCGGAGTCTTCTATCGATATTACGTTGCCGAAATATATGAAGTCTAGTCCTGCAGATCCAAAGGTATCTGATGTTAATTCAGTATCGATGATTGCTAATGATTCAATTGTCGGGGACTCTAGAAATGATTTAGTCGCAGCGGTGACAGCTGTTAATAATGTCACTGGGCATGAATCCAAAGGTGTAGCACAAACACCTTCGAGTTTCTTTGATAATATTATATCCTCGTTCCCATTCAATAAGGGTAAAGAAGAATTGGTATCAGGGTCCAACAATCGGACCCGTGATTTGGTTTATGCTTCTTCAAATGATGATACTGAGTTTCATAATTTGTTTAAATTGATTCCCTCCAATGAAAAGTTAGTTGAATCGTTAGATTGTAATTTGAATAGAAATTATCCATACCATGGAAAACTATATATTACAAAAGATCACATTTGTTTCAATTCAGCGTTGTTAGATTGGTTAGCACAGATTCAGATACCAATCAGAGATATTATTTCAATAAAGAAGAATGTTAATAGCGCATTGTACGAGGATGAAATATGTGTTGAGACTACTTTGGGAATGACAAGATTTAATGGGTTTAAGGATATAGAAGCCACATATGAATTACTGTCGAAGATAGTCAAACAAGAAACCGCTTGTCCATTAGATACTACTATGAGTAAGAGAGGAACTGATTTATTGAATTACTCGGTGGGTCTAAATCCCCCTGTTACGCAAAAATCTTCGATAGTCGCTGGTGCTGAAACAAACCCAGTGGGTAAATCAAGTATCAAACTATTAACTAGTCTTGAAGCTACTGCAAACAATGTTGATGCATTAAATAATAAAATTGCTACTAATGAGGAAAATATTGAAAATTTAATTAGATCAATTGATGAAATATCCTCATTGAACAGTGACTCCTCTGGGTCCCCTGAAAATTCCGAAACAAATGTTAGGATACCTGTTTATAAATTGAATGAAGATGGCCCACATTCAAAGGAATTTAATTATTCTGGTCCGTTGTACAACATGTCGAAGAAAACACGCAAGATCCCAACAAGATCTGTTAATGAATATACATTGGCGGATATTGAACTTTCATGTGCCCCTGGGATGGTATTTGATTTCTTATTTAATGAAAATGACCCAACATTTCTAACAAAATTTCTTTCAAAACAAGATTCGAGCAACTTCACAACTATTGGGAAATTTGAAATTAATAATTCTGGTCAAAAAACAAGAGAATATTCATATCAGAAACAGTTACATTTCCCTGTGGGTCCAAGTACTACTCAATGTAACGTTGAAGAGACAATATTACATAACGATGTTAATGACTATATCGAATTGATCAATACAACAAGAACTCCAAATGTACCAAGTGGAACGAATTTTTCAACAAAGACTAGGTACATTATTCAATGGCATGATACAACGAGATGTAAATTGAAACTATCATTTTGGGTTGAGTGGACAGGAAGTTCATGGATCAAAAATATGGTTGAATCTAGTTGTAAAAGTGGGCTTGTATCATCAACAGTAGATTTCATCAATTTGATTGAAGAATTTATCGAACAACATACTACTATGGATTATATTACTGTGGATAAGAGTTCGAAATCGGATAGTACAACAAAGGAAACGTCGCCATCCGCTATCGAAACCAAGGAGAAGTCATTATCCGTAGAACCGACAGAAGGTTCTGAAAGTTCAGTTTACTCGACAGCAGGTGGAACAATGAACAATTCAAATCTAACAACAATATTATTATTTATGAATGTGATTCTTTTCGCTCTTTTGATTTACTCTGTTTGGTGCTTAAATCGAAAATTAAACCATTTGATCCAATTCCAACAATATAGTTCTGATGGTGTATCACATTCTCCAGAAGGATTATACGAAACACCTGTTAGAAGTGATATCTTAAATACACACGATCCACATTATGCATTCTTACAATCCTTGAGATCCCTGTTGGGTATCCGTAGCGACAGTTCCAACAACAACAATGTGAATGATTTACCTGAGAAGATACTGGATAAATTGATGAGACTATTAGATCGTGATAAAACAAAAAACTAAATAAATATATAAATACATAAATAAAATTAATGAACATAACGTATTCTTATAGAACAATCGCATTCACGTCATCGGCGTTTACTAAGAATCCGCCAGGCGATTTTCCATATTTAAAGGGTGGGACAATTTTTTACCATCTTTTATAAGACAGTAACGTAACGTACCACTATGCAGAAGAGAAGACAAATATTATAATAAGAAGTGATGAGATTCAAGGTAAATATCAGTGGTAAAGGTGATAAAGTTGTGTCTGTTGATGGAAATGATAAAATCGTAGGGGAGTTATTACAAGAGATTGCTGAAAAATTTGGGATAGATATGGATATTATCCAGTCTATAAGGTTTGGTTATCCGCCTCAACGAGTAGATATCAACGATGACACATTGGTACAATTATTAGAAGATATAGGGTTATCATCTGGTGAAAAGATCGGTGTTACGTTACGTGGTTCAGGTAATGATACTGTGCCAAATGCTGACACTTCTCCCGTTGAACCTATTCTAAAGGACAATCAAAGTTCCTTCATTGGTAATGATGGAACTAAATGGATCTTACAACAACATGAAGTCCCCGATGATAATTCATGTTTATTCCATGCGATTGCGTATTGTATGTACAAGGATATATCATTATCCAGTGGATTAAGAGAACGTGTTGCTAAGGAGATCACTAAGGATAGTATAACATATAATGAAGCGATCCTTGGACAGAAACCACAGGATTATATTAATTGGATTCTGTTGAAGGATTCCTGGGGTGGTGGTATTGAAATTGCCATACTTTCGAAAGTGTTAGGTGTGGCGGTATATGTACTTGACATCGATGCATTAAAATATGAGAAATTCAATGAGGATAAATATGATGAATTTATAATAATATTGTTCAGTGGTGTTCATTATGATGCAATTGAAACGACTACTAAAAAGACTGTATTTAATGTGAAAACAGATGAACCGTTCTGTCAAATGGTTTTAGCATGTTCTTTAGAGATTGCTAAAAATATGAAACAAAATGGTAAAGCATTTAATTCTCAAAGGGCAAATATAATTTGTAATCTATGTCAAAAGAAATTTGTTGGTGAAAGAGAAATTGCGAAACATGCAGAGAGTACAGGTCATACAGATTTTGGTCAGGCATAGTGGAACCTTATGTGTACAAAAAAAGTTATTAGGAATATTCTATTTGAATGTTGATTTATAAGATAAATTTATATTTTTGAGAATAGTAATAATGCATGCGTATATATATATATAAATACATATATCAATATATAAATGATTTGTCTTTTTCCTTAACCCATGAATGTTCCAGTATTAGATTGTTCTTGTTGTACTGGTTGTTGTTCTTGAACTTGTTGTTCTTTCTGTTCATTGGCCCAAGGTAAAGTTGGTTCAGTAGATTTAATATCCTTTAAAGAAGTATCTAAATGATCCTTCAATAGAGCTTCGTTATTTTCTTTATTTGGTCCGACATTTTTGTTAATTTCTTCTACTCTATTTAAGAATTTATTTAAATTTAAACCTGCTGCTGCATTAGCAACTTCTTGTGTATATGGAACACCTTTTAATTCTTTAACTCTTCTCTTATGGACTTTTGTCTTTAAATGAGTCTTTAGAGCCATAGCTGTTTCACAGTATTTAGCACAATGTATACAATAATGTTGACCTAACCCAGGTTTTGTTTCATCTAATGGTTGATTTAATAATTTTTGTATCTTATCCTGAGATGATAAATCATCGTAGATTAAATCTAAATCCTTAGTTCTACGTTTTGTCTTGTACCTTTTAACAGAATATCTCCCCATATTTCCTGGTTATACTAATGTTGTTCTGTCACTATCCCAGTACATATACCCCTTTTATAAAATTACGATATGCACATCTCTCCTTTCATATAGCTCATCACTCATTGCATCTGAATCGTGAACTCACTTTGCCCATCTCAATCGGCGATGATGAGATGACTTTGGCCGGACAGCGAAAAATTTTTCCTGGTTCCGAAATGGGGTGCCCGATTTTGGGGACAGGCCAGTGCACCCGTACCTCCCTGGGCCTGTCGTTTTTTCCAAAACAAAAAAAAAAAAACATTTTCTAAATCATTTTTTCCCGTTTTTCGAAGTGGTCACTTTCCCGATTGGGACATCCGGAAGCGAATCCCGCTGTAAATTCGAACTTTCCGCTTCCGTCGCATGCAAAAAATGGAAACAATTTATCAATTCATTACTAATGGAAGATTTTGTGGTGGTGGATGAAAATTTCACACTCGATGAGATAGATAGATAGATTGATTGGTAATGGAATGGTAATATTAACACACTGATGATTACAAATTTTTATATATATAAACAGCTGTCATTTAGTTATTACTCTTATTACTATTTATTTGGTTCCTCTTATTTTATAAATAGTTTTTTTTTTTCTCTTATATAACAATACCACATCACTAACATATTAAATTATTCAAAATGGCTAGAAGACCAGCTAGATGTTACAGATACCAAAAGAACAAGCCTTATCCAAAGTCTAGATACAACAGAGCTGTTCCAGACTCTAAGATCAGAATTTACGATTTAGGTAAGAAGAAGGCTACTGTCGATGAATTCCCATTATGTGTTCATTTAGTCTCTAACGAATTAGAACAATTATCTTCTGAAGCTTTAGAAGCTGCTCGTATTTGTGCTAACAAGTACATTACTACCATCTCTGGTAGAGAATCCTTCCACTTAAGAGTTAGAGTTCATCCTTTCCACGTCTTAAGAATCAACAAGATGCTTTCTTGTGCCGGTGCGGATAGATTACAACAAGGTATGAGAGGTGCTTGGGGTAAGCCTCACGGTTTAGCCGCTAGAGTTGATATTGGTCAAATTATCTTCTCTGTTAGAACTAAGGACAACAACAAGGCTGTTGTTATCGAAGGTCTAAGAAGAGCTAGATACAAGTTCCCAGGTCAACAAAAGATCATTATCTCTAAGAAATGGGGTTTCACTAACTTAGACAGAGCTGAATACGTTAAGAGAAGAGACGCTGGTGAAGTTAAGGATGATGGTGCTTTCGTTAAGTTCTTATCCAGAAAGGGTTCCTTAGAAGCTAACTACAGAGAATTCCCAGAATACTTTGCTAACCAAGCTTAATTTAATTTAATTTAATTTTAACAACTGTTAATTTAATTTAATTTATTCTTCCTTATATACAACAACAAAAAAAAAAACCTTTTTTTTTTATTTTAAGTAAATTTATAACTTTATAACGTTAAAAATTATATTTTTGTATTTTTTTACAAAAGGGTAGTAAGTAAGTAAGTGTTCACGGATCTATAAAAAATGGCAACAGTGTTGAAACGACAAAGGGGATCAAGATATATAACTCCACAAGACAATGTTGGGATTATCTAGATCTGGTATTGTAGTTCAACGCACTGCACTTAAACCATTTCTATTAAGAAGTACGTTAACTCGTAGATTTTTAATCAATGAACCCAAATATGATGAAGCAGAAATTTTAGCTAAGGGTATCAATAATAAAGAATTTAAGACAAGACGTAGTGGTCCGATTTTAAATAATGGAAGAGATACTGTTCAACCTAGTAATGAAGTAACTTTACAAAGAATTAAAAAATTACAAAATGGTTCCTTATTATTTCTTTCATTATTAGGTGTAACATTAGGGGTATCATACTATATTTATGATCGTAATGATAAATTGAATAAGTTGAAGGATGAAGAAGAATGGGCACAGATTAGTAGTGGCTCCATTAAGAAATCACGGAAGAAATCACGGAAGAAGAAGAAAACTGTATCAAAACCTGTGGTACCATTAGATCAATTAGATTCGACACATCCTGGTCTTTACGTTTGGGGTTCCCTGACAAATGATACAGAATGGAATGATATCCCTAAACGTATACCTTTGTTTGATAATATGTTATTAAGAGACGTATGTTTGATCGATAAGACAAAGAATTTTGTTGTAACAGATAATGGTGATTTATTAAATTGGGATAGTACAAATCCTGAGATATTGGATCCGGTTCTAAAGGGACAAAATTTAATTAAAATTAAGGAATCTAATAATGTGTTGTATGGATTGAATCAAACAGGTGAAATTCTTGTGATTCCACTCAAGGATATGGCTACTATTCAGGATCAATATGTCACCTCGAGGAAACGTATTGGGATATTGCCTCGAATTCCAAAGTTAAACTCATATAACAGTTATTCATTGAAGTTAGATACTAGATCACTTTTCGATAATCGTTTAAATGAGAAGAAGATCGTTGATTTCGATACGGGTTCAACTCATCTAGTGTTCTTATCTGATGCATCAAAGGTTTATTCTTGTGCAACAGGATATGGAGAATCTGAAACGGTACAAGTCTCTAGAGGACAATTTGGTATTCCAACGTTATCTCAATATTCGAAGTATCCGAAATTAAATGAACCATATGAAGTTGAATTATTAAATAAAGCGATTGTTAATAACGTTGTTGAATTTCGAAAGATTAAACAAATTGCATGTGGTGATTATCATACGATTGCAATTGATTCCTTAGGTAATTTATTTACATTTGGTTGGAATCGTTTTGGTCAATTAGGTTTCAATATCTCGTATGAGAATGAAGTTGTCCCATACCCTAAACAAATTCCTATAAATATTTTCATTCCATTTTTCAATGATTCTAAGAATGATGGGGCTAATGTACCGATCTTATCTAAATTTAATTTAGAATGTGTGGATATTGGATGTTGTAAGGAGACTACATATGTTACAATTAAGAATTCGTTAAATGAGTATAAATATTTCTCAATGGGTAATGGATTAAATGGTGAATTAGGTGATGGATCATATAGAAATTCACAATATCAACCTACAAGAATGAAATTTGGTGGATTAGTTCAAAAATGGATCAGTAATAAGGATGCTAACCATGTTGTTAGTGAAATGCAAGATGGATCTATTGATAGTTGGGGTTTAAATGATAAGGGACAACTAGGTAGTTGGCAAAGTAAGAAAATCAAGATGAATAAACCAATGGGTATACCATTATTGATGGAACCAGGTGTCACATATGATGAAGAGACCAAAATTGAAACTTTACCTAGACTTCATATTGATCTAACTAAACAAGATATAAGTGTAGGTAAGGATTCAACATGTATATATTGGAAATCATCAAAATAGAAAAAAAAAACTATATATATTATCTATATTATGTAAATAGGGTTGTGGGTACGTACTAGCGTAACCATTTTAATATTAAATACATTCCTAAGAATAAAAGAAACAAAGCGATCCAAAAGATCATTTTATCCTTGAATAAACGACTATTAACAGATTGTATAGTACCTTCTGATACGTTTAAAGTTCTTAACGATTTAGTTAATTTATTCTGTATTTGATCCAATACATGATTTTGTTCAATGATATCATTTAAAGAGTTCTGTCCCATCTCCAGTATATAATCCAATTGAGAATTACCTCTTTTGAAGATGGATTGTTCATCTTGTAAACCATCCAGGTACGTTTTCTGTGGATGTGTTGTTGTAGCTGCTGCTGTTGTTGTTACTGTCCTTCTCTGATTCATTTGTGTATCTATATCATTATATGGATTTTCAGAAGTTGACATACCTGAAAACAAATGATTCTTTTGATTAGTTGAATCATTATAAATTTTTTTCAAATCCTTGAATTGTGTCTGTAGTTGTATGAGATCATTTTTCAAATTAGATAATCTATTTTTAATCTTTTCATCTATCTGTTGTTGTTGTTCACTGTTATTATTATTATTATCTAATAATTTTGGTTGATTATTTAAATAATCCTCATATTGAACAATTGTCTTCTCAAAGGAGACCAATGTTGCAGAGATGGATCCTTGCAAAGAGATCGGAGCCGTCTGTGGATTCTTCTCGAATCTATTCAGATCTTTAGTCAATTGACTCTTTTGTTTAATAGCGTGATTAAATAATGCGTTCTGGTTGTAAGTAAATCATTAACCGATATCATAACTTATTGTTAGTAAAGAAAGAATGAACAAACAAATGAAACTACCCCGGTGGAGTGCAGTGACACACATACCATTTTGTATACCTTATATACGATCCATGCATATATATATATATATATATATATATATCTACGTTCACAACATAATAATAAAAAATTAGAACAGTTACTTTAATGGCAAGATATTATAGTCTAGATATGCATTGTTGTTATATCAATCGTTAATGAAATTTTATTAAAGACGACCCGTACATAATGACGGCCAGCCCTGTTATCACGTGCCGGAGCGATCTCACTCACTCACAACGCAAAATGACACCAAAACGGCAAACAGCATGTAGTAGCTAACAACAGCGACGAAAACGGGAAAATAAATTGGCTGGTCTCTCTCTGGCACACTTTCTGACACTTTCGCGTTGCGGTCTCTGTTTAATTCTCTTTGCCGTTTTCGCGTCGCACAGCCATTTGAAATAAAATTTTGGGCGCGCAGTTTTGAGGAACTCGGGGAGATGTCAGGGATAGATAGAGACAGATGGGAGAGCCAGTCATCTCAATTTAATTATATCAGAGAGACAGAGAGAGAGACAGAGTATATATATATATGTAGTTGTAGTTGTAGTTGTAGTTGCCACTGTTCTATTTGTCAATGTCATAAGGATATATAACGTGTGCCATTGCTAGATTGCCATAGTTGCTATTACCCATATACACATATATCTATAACATATCAGAATTACGTATCAGAATGAGTAATAATCCAGCGACTCCACCAAGATCAAGATATTCAAATCAGGAAATAGATGATATAGAAATTACTAAAAATAGAGATTCGATATTTCCTTCTACCCCAAATAAGAATACTATTTTCAATAAGGGACCCGTTACTCCATCTACTGTACATAAAAATATACGAACTAGCAATAATAATAATAACAAATTAATATTTAAATCGGGTCCTTTTTTACAACCACCGACACAGAACAACGGTACCACTACTAATAATATTACTTCTCCGTTTAATGGATTGAAATCTCCAGAATTTACTCCATTGAGAAGATCTTCCATAACAACACCTTCTACTAATAAGAATGGTTTGAATAGTGTAAGTAGAATGTTATTCCCACAGGATACTACTTCTGCTACAGAAGAAGAAGAAGAACCTGCAAGGAAAAAATTAAATGTACCAAATATCTTATTACCTCCAAGTACACCACAGAAAGATTCATTACAAGAACAACAGACTTTCAATACACCAAGTGATAAAATAACAGATTTTAATTTATCAAAACAATGGCATAATAAGGATTATTATATAGATTCGGACTCAGATCAAGATGATCAACATCTAATATCAAATAAACAAATATCGAACCCATTCATTTCAACAGATGTTCCAACTAAAGAGGAAAGAGTACTTAGAAAGATGCAGTTGTTAAAAGAGGATCCAAATATTGATAAATATATTACTTATATCAATAAGAAAGGTGAAACTGTCAAACAGAGAAAATTATCAAATAAATCTAAACAATTAAAACCAAAAATGTTATTCGAGGATCAATTATATTCAGAGGATAGAAGTGATATCGAATAGACATACCGCCCCCCCCCCACATATAAACATTACATTACATTTGCATAAGGAAACTAGTACACCCAAGTTCCTCAATCATCATCATTACGACTGTCTTTTTTTTTTAATTTATATAACATTAGTTTTAACTTTCATTTTATATTCCATTTTTGCTAAGTATACCTATACCTTCGTGCATCGTGATTTTTCAGCGAGTTCCCCTTCCCTCTTTTTTTTTTGTATGCCCTGATTTATTAACAGTACACTGAAAAATACAGTGATTTTGTTTTATTAATAGATATATATATATATATATATATATATAAGATCAACTAGCGATTCCAAAGTAAACGGTAAGGACCATCGTGTTAAAAGTTCAAATATGTTTTGGAATTATTTGATATCGTTATTCTGTATCAATTATATCCTTCTTACATATGGTCATGTTATTCCAAATAATAATGAAGATTCAATAATTGAAAAACAATCATTACAACAAATTTATAAATTGACTTCTATCCCGAAGGATCAATTCATTACAGAAGGTTCTACAATTTTAGATGAAGGTAGAATCATATTGACACCAAAATCAAATTCAAAGGGTTCATTATGGTTAAAATCTCCATTATCAATTGAAACAGGTTCATTTACTTTAGAATGGACATTTCGTAGTTTTAATTATCGTGGTTTCACCTCAGGAGGTTTATCCTTTTGGTTACTAAATGATCAAACAATCACTGATAAATCATTGTTTTATGGTCCTTCTAAATTTAACGGTTTACAAATCTTAGTTGATAAATCAGGCCAATTCGGTGAAGCGGTCCGTGGTCAATTAAATGATGGTTCACAAACATTTAATAAGGATTCAATGAATTCAAATAGTTTCGGTTCATGTTTGATCGGATATCAACAAACTTCCGTACCATCGACTTTAAGAATCACTTATGATGTTAATGATAATAATTTATTAAAAGTTCAAATTGATAATCAAATTTGTTTCCAAACAAGAAAGATTAAATTGATGGATTCACAATCGAAAAAATTCTCAATTGGTGTTACTGCAGATAATGGTCAAGATAATACAGAATCATTTGAAATTTTAAAATTCGTAGCATATGGTTCAGCTAATCAAGCCTCAAAATTACCTAATATTAAATCAATGCCACAACCTCATTTAGTGACACAAATGGTAGATAGTAAGACAGGTAAGACTCAAACAATCGATAAGAAGAAATTCGACGCTGAGAAAAATAATGAATTCTCTAATTATGATCTGTTCCATAAATTAAATAAATTGGAAAGTGATATTTTGGTTAATGATATTAGACCATTAGATCAAAGATTGGATTCAATCATTAAGACTCAGGAAGGTTTGATGAAATTCATGACTCATTTCGTTAACACCATGAACACAAAGGAATCTAACAATGATGATCCAATCACAAGGGATAAGAAAGAATTTAAGGATTTCTTATCAATAAATAATAAATTGGAAACTTTATTAGAAGAACAAGAAAGGATTAGAGAAAATAATAAAAAATTCGGTCAAATAGGTTTAAATGATACTCATGTAGACGACGTGATTTCAAATTTAAAGATGATTTTAATTCCAGTAGGGATCATACTTTGTATCATGATTTATTTCACTTTCAGTACACAGCAATATATAAAGAAGCAAAAATATTTGTAATTGTATATAAATTTAATGAATGTATTCTGACTGAGTTAAACGTTTCACAAGATACAGACAAGAACCTGATGCATATACTTATTTTAGCCCAATGTACCACTATCAAGACATTAGAATATCAAATAACCCCAAAATGAGTTATAAAATGTCTAAATGATTAATTTCTCCCTATCCCACCAGTACCAACGGTTGTAATCTGTTCTATCCCACTACAGCTCATTCCTCTCCGCTCCCATGAGAACGATTATCAATTGTAGGAATGTCGAAAGTTATTCAATTTTTAACTTTTACAACAAAGTCACAGTGCAGGAGATAATCTCATCTTGTGATGATTCATTTTCTAACCCTATACATTACACACAGACGTTATTTCTGAAGGATCGTAATACCAGAGTTTTCACCAAGTTCTCACTTCATATTTTGCAATAATGAAAAATTGTGTTCATAACGTCTGGCATTCAGATATGGTTTGTAAACTGCTTGAAGTAGTGGAAATAAGCACTAAAATCGAATGTAGCAATGCATCAACTTAGTATCGCCTCTCTGTTATGAATATCACTGGGACATTGAACGAGGTGTCTTTTAACGAACTGATGAATCCATTAGAAATGAAAATAGAAAATAGAATATTATAATGCTAATGTATTTTTACATTGTAATGAGTATTACAGATAACGGTTTGTAATTGAGACAAGTATAGTTGTCGTCATTTTGTTCGAGCCCTTTATGTGAAAGAAAACAAAACGTTCGAATATCAGTCGATTAGATTATAACAGTTAGAGAGTTTCTGGTTGTCCGTAGATTCATTGGTATGTTCTTAGTGGTAACTCGTTGGACAGGATTACTGGGTTGTAGAAAAGATATATCTGTCGTAGGTTATCATATTGGATTCATCAAGTTAATCTGACTACTACTGACAGGATGACAATGACTCTGTGTAGTGGAGATATATCAGGCCATAATATTTAGTAATGTGTTATGTTAATTGTGGACTTTTGTCTGAGTACCTCTTCACAATCTTGAAATAAAACTTTAGTTAACTGATCGGTCGTTATCTCGATCCAGCACAAGAAAATATGGTACAGGATATGATTCACTGCACAAAGTTATTATCTAATTCATGTCCATATTAGGTTACAACATATGTACTATTGGTACAGAACAAAAATTCAATATCGATTATCATGTGCAATGTGTTCCTGTGATACATTAGCAATTCCGATAAAGATAAATCAAAATAATATTGAAAATAATGTTCGGTGGTTAAACAGGAAAAACTCTATCACACATAGATAAAAATTTTATTATAAAGACTGCATAAGCATTGAGAAATTGTTATTCTAATTTTTCTTTGATAGAGAACCTCATTGCTAACTGGTTGAACAATATTTGAACGGTTATTTTCTTATTCTTCTATTTTTTGTCGTTTGTTTCAAAAGGAAATAATCTATTTACAGGTTTTGTTTCACAAACATTTGTCTTTATATATCCCAGAGTTGGGGGGGCTTTCACCATATTTACACTTACGAACTTCACATTCAAATATTGTCATACAAGTCCATCCCTTTATAACTACCACATATAATGTTCTACGACCTTCTTCCTCCTAGGGATACCTTGTAATATGCATCCTTAGAATATTAAGCTCAGCAAAAGAAATGTCTATAAATTAAGACAGTATAGTAAAATACCTCTGTAACCAATTCAAGTAATGTAACCGTTAATACTCTACCTTTTAAAACCAAACATTTTTATCACTATATATATATATATAGTGAGGTAAATTAGTACACTATTTTTTTATCACTATCGTTTTTTTGTTTACTTGCTCAGCGGTATTTAGACATTTCTTAATAGATAGCAGAACAAACTAATTATAAAAAACATGAAAAATGAAGAGAAAATTAAAAATCTAATAAAATATATTAGTACTTAACTACATAGCTATATACAACTTATTTACTCTTCGTTGACTTTGGTAATCAATTTACCAGTGTTTCTACCGTGGAATAAACCATCCCAAATCATTGGAACTTCGGA
This sequence comes from Maudiozyma bulderi, assembly GCA_031590215.1. NCBI lineage: Eukaryota > Fungi > Ascomycota > Saccharomycetes > Saccharomycetales > Saccharomycetaceae > Maudiozyma > Maudiozyma bulderi. The sequence continues at coordinate 650,790 of CP134446.1, forward strand.
AAACTTGTCTCCAGTAGCATCAACTATAGTAGCCGAATTATCCTTATTAATTTTTCCTTCTTTAATCCATTTAATTAAGTGAGAATAAGCTTCTGAGAACTTCTCATAATTATCCATTAGTAGCAAACCTTTGATAGTTAATCTCTTGGTAATTACACTAACATAGTTCTTAAAGACTAATTGACTTGGATCATTGTACCCACTGATAGAACCACAAGCAACAATCGTAGATAATGGTTTCATCAATGTACATCCTAAATCTAGGATATTACCACCTACATTATCAATAAAATAATCTATAGTATTTTCACCACCCGAAGCCTTCAATAAATTTTCTTTAAAATTTGGATCCTTATAATCGACACCAATGACATTGGCTCCTAAACTTTCAACAAACTTAACCTTTTCTGGACCACCAGCAATTGCAATGATTTTTTCAGCTTTAAACACATTTTGTGCAATTTGTACACACATAGAACCAACGGCACCTGCTGCACCTGAGATTAAAAAGCTTTTCCCATGAGAGGACTCATTACAATCTTGTAAATCAGCGTATCTGTAAAAGATAAAATAAGCTGTGACTGCAGTACCACCTAATACAGAAAGATACCACCATAAATGTTCTATGTCATCCATCGATAAAACTTTAGTGACACCTAATTGGTCCTTACGAATAATTGAATGAGTTGCCCAATTAGTTTGGGCAGAAACAAACTTACCAGCTGGAAATGAATCATTCTTAGAGGCCAAAACTTTTGCTAGACCTCTTGCAGGGATAGGTTCACCCGGTTGAACACCCTTTGCGTAGTTTTTATCAGCGGAAATGATCCAAAACTTTTGAGCTGGATCATTTGATAAATATATTGTTTCGATTAAGATATCACCATCCTTTAATTCATCTTCGGACAATTTAACAGTTTCCAATTTGAATGAGGAATTAGCATCAGATGTATCCATATTGAATGGATGTCCTGGCGCAGTTGGAACATTAAGAACCCATTGTTTAGCATCTACAGTAACAGTCATATTTGAATTTAATTTTTGGTATATTGTGAATGTGTTTCTAATGCAATAAGAGAATTCTTCTTTTAACTTAGAATCTGCAAGAACACATAGCTTTTTATACTAGTTTGAAACTATCTTTGACGTTATTTTCATTACGTAATTATCCTTATTTTTCTTAACGGATTGTTCCTCGGAATCAACGATCTGCTGCCCAACAGGCGAAACTATCGGATCGTATTCTTTTCTCGGGATGAAATCCACTTTTTTTTTTACTTCGTTTCTATCGGCCACTATAAATGAGATATTCTTGGCACTTTGTTCAATCAATTTCAGAACAATACGGCTAAGCTGCTATGAGCAGATGTTGGCATCTAATTGGGAACAATATTTTCCGAACTTATGTATAATTATTTCATACACTTTTACATATATCTGCTTGTTGTCAAAGAGTGAGAGGAGCTCTGGGAATGCAGCAGGATTTATAATCTTGTGTTGCAGTATTTGAATATTATACCATGTAGCTTTCATCCCATTTAGTCTATTTCTCATTTACTTCATTTCGAAAAGAAAATATGCCATACTATCTTGTTGTTGTAGTAGCCGTGCTCAAATTTCCCAGGTGTTTCCCGAACGTTTCCCAAATGTTTCCCATTTCCAGTGGTATTCTTGGATGTCGTCTGACAACGACTTTTTTGCAGAACGACCGACACTCGTCCCCGCCAACCATTTGAGCTGCTGTCAATTGACATTTTTGTACATCTGTTTATGTTCGCGTTTGTTTCGCTTTTGTTTCTCGTTTCCATTATTGAATCTCGAGGGGGGTTTTTCAGTTTCCACCAAACCCCCCTCGGAATTGTTTCGCGTTTGTTTCTCTTTTGTTTCTCGTTTCCATTATTCGCATATCGAAGGGGGGGTTTTCAGTTTCCACCAAACCCCCCTCGGAATTGTTTCGCGTTTGTTTCTCTTTTGTTTCTCGTTTCCATTATTCACATATTGAGGGGGGCTTTTGGCAGAAACTGAAAAGCCCCTTCCCCACCCACGCTAAGCCACAAAGTGTTTCGCATTTGTTTCTCGTTTGTTTCGCGTTCCCTATCTTATCAATAATTCGAATATCTTGCCAAATTGCCATTTGACACTCCAAAACGAAAGTTTTTCTTTCAATTTAGTCGTTTCTATTCGTATCAAAGTGCTTCCATATCCCAACTGCATTCCTGCATGTCAATCTGAGGAAGGACGTCAAATTCACTTTTTGAGTCGATAGTGAAGATTTAGTGTGTTCGCGTTTGTTTCGCGTTTGTTTCCCATTCCCATATGCTCTTTTATTGGACCAAAGTACCCAAAATTGTCAAAAATGGTAAACTTTTGGGTACTTTTTTTGAGAGAGCCCGAGATTTGGCGAGGTGTTTTTTCGGGCCATCATTCGGACGATACTGCGCAATGTTCTACTGCATGGGCTCCGTCACTCAGCATTGTATTTGCCCAACATCATGGCACCTAATATTTCCCTCCAATCGTTGCGTTTTTCTCACTATTTAGCACAGATCATTCATTTCTTGATCTTTCCTACATTCACTCACACACATTCATTATGTTTCGTGAAGTATTAGAAAGCTTGATTTCCACTTACTTTCGTCGTAAAGCGAATTTGTGAATTTTGACCCACCCAATGTCAACTGTCTCTCATCACCCCCACAATCTTTCTAATTCAAAAAAATGATTTGATAACAACTTGTTAGATTAGAAAATGACTGTGGGGAAAGCGGGGAGGGGTGAAGCAAGGGGGAGAATATTCAACAATGGTGGCGATACTATGGCGAATCTATACATAACCTCACGGTTAAAATTTCAGAATCGTCTTGGATCAGTATCTCTGATGCTGCTTATCTCCACTCCATATTCAAATGTCAGACATGAGAACGAATCACTTAACTCCGTTCTGGAGATAATCCAAACCTGGAGAAACTACAGGGATAACCGCCGAAGAGACCAGGGAAAAAAAGGAAATTGGCCAAGATGATGAACAAGACTTGGAGTAAAAAAAACAATAAATTGCGAAGAATATTACGCACAAGAGAGCCTTGAAAAAAGGGTAATTATTGCAATACATGATGTCCTTCTCTTCGTTCCCCGGTTTTTTCTAATTCCATATGATCCAAATCGAACCTCCTTTCAATGGAGTCCGGGGAAAAATGTAAAAATAAAAAAATGGGAATTTCAATGCACCTTAAACGAGTATATTCCAGTAAAATGTACTACGTATATAAATAAAAGAACGATCAATGCTCGGAGTGTAATGGTCCTTTTCATCGAACTTCTAGCGCTTTGGTTTCGTTTGTCCATCCCGCCAGAGGACGATGCTGACGTTGTCACAACTTTATCCCCTTTGTGGGGAGAGCAGGAACAGAAATAAGACAGAGATATCCATCTGATCTTATTTTTTCTTCAAAGCAATGATCACTTCTCGAATCAACAATGAATGTAAACGTGTAAATTTTACATTTATCCTATTTTATTTTTCTCTGTTTGGTTAGATACTTGTTATAGTAGTTAGTCCTTCTTGTCCATTTGTTCCTTAATTACTTATTCCCCTCCCCCTCCGTTATGTCGAATGCTAAGAAAGAATGAGATACCAACATCTCTACCTCCCTCTCTTGTTTCTGTGAACCCCCCCGCGTAGCCGCATGTTACATATTACATATTACATATTGATTTTACGTTCTGTTATTTTTAAACGTGCAATTAAAGTTTGATCGAGTTGTGAGTATCGTCCATACTACGTACATATTTACAATACGTTCATCTGTAGGTGATCCCCCTTCCTATGAACCGTTGAAGTTTTACGTATTTTCACACACCCCTCTCTAACCCTTAAAAATCTTACTTCATCTCGGACCACAGCTTACCATTTAGCCACTGTTTCTGTTAACTTTGTTTCCTGTTTAGGATATGAATTATGTACTTTGCTAAAATGCATAATTTATTATCTATTCTTGCCCCACCCCCACAAACGCACAAGCAATAACAGTGTCTGCTGTGTTGATGTTTTTGTCTTAAAGAGCAATCAAATAAGGAGTGCGGCAGTGTGTCATTTTTTTATTCAGTTGTCTACACAGGTGTCTTGGCGGACCATTGTCTTCCGAATGGCTGTTCTTGATTTTCACCCGCAATTTTCACATTTGTCCATAAACGAAAATGACAACAGAAGGAAAAAAAAAAGGAATGAGTATTGGAGTTTCTTTTTAGGATTATCTTTGAAGGAAACCCTCCATTATCGCAACTGTGGTTCCGGACCCCTCTGCTCCGCACGACATTCCGCGCACCATTCACATCCTGGAAAAACTTTTTGCATCATACTTTCACTCTCTCTCTCTCTTTTTCCTTATTGTCTGCGCACTCGGCATTTGCTGCGACAAATTAACTGTCCCGGATCAACATGTCCCGGAGGAGAGATCGCCCAGAAGATCTCGATACAATAGAAACATTCGCAGTAATAACATAATATGGAATTTTTTTATAAACTCTGTGGGCCCTTTTGTATCCCCCTCCACTCCCTCATCCCTATTAGATAAAATTTTAACTTCTTGTTATTTGCTCGGCTCAGCTAATTGACTAAATTGTACGTGTACTATCAATATTTTACTACAATGATATTATTGTCAATAACAACAACAAATCCTTATATTTCATCTTTCTTTGTCTCTTGAATTTCTGCTTCGAGGGACTCTGTGCCTCGGAAGAACGTTGGCCGTTGTCCCCTTCAACTGAAGTTTCTTTTCTGCCACGGCATAGTGTAGTTGTACAGCTGTATCACTGTCCAACTCTCGATGATCGTTGAAATTTCGTCAAGATGGAAAAAAAAAAAAAGAAATGATCTTCGTACGGGGATTTACTCTATGTCAGTTTCTTTTTTCCTGCTCTCAAGTTAAAGGGCTCTTGGGATCTTCCGTCTTTATGAAATAATCAACTTCAACAGAAAATTCAAACTGTCTTTGTTGTTATTTGGTTGCTTTATTGATAGAATTGTCAGTTAGAAAGATAAAATAAAAAATTAATGATATGCAACTCAGAGGGGAACTCAAGGGGAAGACGTAGAGAGGGTGAAGGAAAAAACTGGGGAAAGTAACAAAAGAAAATCAACATTCTAATGCATGTAAAACATGGCTTGCAGTGATTTCTTTTTTTAAAAAAAAAACAATTAATTTCTGGAGTAAAAATACTTTTTCATTAAGTTGTTATTCGATACTTTCTGTTAAAACAAGGATGTGGGGTTTGTAATCAAGACAGTAAAACTGTTTTTATTTTGCATATAGATGGAATTCGAGAATTAAGAGAGGTTTCCAAAAAAAAAAAAAGATATATAAACAGAGCAAGATAATCAAGTTATAAAACAATTCTACTTCTCTTTCTAATTTATATTTCCCTTATTTACTCTCAATTCATAAGAAAACCATCAACATTACAATTTATTTATTACATCAATAACTATTTTCGCAATGAATCAAGAACCTGTCGCTGAGGTCCAAGACCCACAGCAACAAAATAACAATTTAACACCATCTCTATCTCAAAGTAACTCTGAAACTCATTCAGTTTTATCTGCTCCATCTCAAAAGAATGATGATGATGAAGCTAAGGAATTCGGTGACAACGGTGAAGTTGCACCAGCTGAAATGCCAAAGAAGCCAGCTTCCGCTTACGTTACCGTCTCTATCTTATGTTTAATGATCGCTTTCGGTGGTTACGTTTACGGTTGGGATACCGGTACCATTTCTGGTTTCGTTAACCAAACCGATTATTTAAAGAGATTCGGTCAAAAGAAGAAGGATGGTACTTACTATCTATCAAAGGTTAGAACTGGTTTACTATTAGCTATTTTCAATATTGGTTGTGCCATCGGTGGTTTAGCTTGGTCTAGATTAGGTGATATTTACGGTAGAAGAAAGGCTTTAGTCTTTGTCACTATTGTTTACATGATTGGTTTAATTATTTCTATTGCTTCTATCGATAAATGGTATCAATATTTCATTGGTAGAATTATCTCCGGTTTAGGTGTCGGTGGTATCGCTGTCTACTCCCCATTATTAATTTCTGAAGTTTCTCCAAAACATGTTAGAGGTACTTTAGTTTCCTGTTATCAATTAATGATTACTTTAGGTATTTTCTTAGGTTACTGTACTAACTACGGTACTAGAAACTACGATAACTCTGTCCAATGGAGAGTTCCATTAGGTTTAGGTTTCGCTTGGGCTTTATTCATGATTGCTGCTATGTTCTTCGTTCCAGAATCTCCACGTTTCTTAATTGAAATCGGTCAATTCGAAGAAGCTAAGAAATCTGTCGCTAGATCTAACAGATTAACAGTCGATGATCCATCTGTTATCGCTGAAGTTGAATTCTTAACTGCAGGTGTTGAAGCTGAAAGAGCCGCTGGTTCCGCTTCCTGGGGTGAATTATTCAACCCAGAAGGTAAGATTCTACACAGAGTTATCATGGGTATTATGGTTCAAACTTTACAACAATTGACTGGTGCTAACTATTTCTTCTTCTACGGTACTACTATTTTCCAAGCTGTCGGTATGAATGATGGTTTCGAAACTTCTGTCGTTATCGGTATTGTTAATTTCGCTTCTACTTTCCCAGCTTTATATTTAACTGAAAGATTCGGTAGAAGAACTTGTCTATTATGGGGTGCCGCTGGTATGGTCTGTTGTTTCGTTGTCTTCGCTTCTGTCGGTGTCACTAAATTATGGCCAGAAGGTGCTGATCACAAGGATATCTCTTCTAAGGGTGCTGGTAACTGTATGATTTGTTTCACTTGTTTCTTCATTTTCTGTTTCGCTACTACTTGGGCTCCATGTGCTTACGTTATTGTTTCTGAATCCTTCCCATTGAGAATTAAGGCTAAGGGTATGTCTCTAGCTATTGCCGCTAACTGGATCTGGAATTTCTTATTAGGTTTCTTCACTCCTTTCATTACCGGTGCTATTAACTTCTACTACGGTTACGTCTTCATGGGTTGTCTATGTTTCTCATGGGTTTACGTTTTCTTCTTCATTCCAGAAACCAAGGGTCTATCTCTAGAAGAAGTTAACACCATGTGGGAAGAAGGTGTCCTACCATGGAAATCATCTGAATGGGTTCCACCAAGTAAGAGAGGTGCCGATTACGATGCTGATGCTTTGGCTCATGACGATAAGCCATGGTACAAAAGAATGCTTTAAAGGAAATCTTTGAATCATTCATCACGCATAATATAATATAATACTAATTTTACTCATGTATTCAATTCCAAGATACATGCAACTTTTTAATGATAATCGTCTTTTTCTCAACAAATTTCACTTTAATTTTAATGACTACAAGATTTTTATAACTCTTTTTTAATAATTTTATTTACTTTAATCATAATTTTAATCTTTTTTAATAATTTAAACATTCTTTATTTAAGTATTTATACGACTGAAAGAAAGGTTTACGGAGATTGCAATTAAATAGATTGCGGGAGAGGGATTGTCTAAATATAAAAATATTTATGTGCATACAGGGACAAGATTAATTATGCAAATGCAAAGATGTGAGGTTCACAACTACGAGAAAAGGGTTTGAAATTGTGTCTTTCAACATAACTTAAGTCTTCTCTCAACTCATTAGATCCTCGTTATTCTTCCTAATATAGTAAAAGACTTCAGAACGAAGCTAATATATCAGAACAATTCAAAAAAAGACTCTTCAGAACGAAGAAATATTGAATCACGAATAATATTAATTTCCCAAATCAGTAACAGCGACAGCAGTAAGATTACGTTTAAAAAAACGTGCTAACTGTCCCCTGACAAAAAGCTTTGGTAATAACATAACGCCACTGGATTGAGATATCTTGAAAGAATACAAAAGATAACTGTTGTCTCCTGACAACATTCACATATGCGCATTATCTTTCATCTCTGTCTCAGATACCACATCTCAGTTTCGTAAATTGTTTCTTGATTGTATGCCTTCAAAAGATTATTGCGAACTTAATAGATTGTTGTTCTTTTTATATATGTCAACAACGGAGGTGAAAATTTTTTCTTTTTTGCTCATCGCTTCCTTGATGCTGTTGAAAAAAAAGAAAAGTAAGGGCATTATTTAATGTTAGGGTTGGATATTAATGGAAAACCTATAAAGTCTACAACTATATATATATATATTAATAATTATGTAAAATCTTGTGATGGGTTGTAATCATGCTTCAGTAGTTCTTCCCAATATTCGTTGAATGATCCCCAAAATTCATCTGCCAATTGACTATTTAATTGCTCTTCATCCTGTGGTGTTGTGGTAGAACTTGTTGTCTCAGAATTCGCCGTAGTTGTTGCTTCATTCAAACCATTATTAACACCTTTAATAGCTTCCTCAGATTTTTGTCTAAACCTAATTACCTTTTCAACAATCATCCTACTAATCTTTTCTAGAAGAATCATTAAAAAGTAAGGATATGATCTTTTCAGTACTTGTTTCATATCATGAACCTCAGGTTGACGCCAACGTGAAAAAATATCGGTATAAATATTGAATGTAGTTACCAACGTAATAACTTTATCATCTCGAGGTTCTAAATCCTCTAAATTCCATTCTAAAGGTTCAAAGTCATAAACTCTAAATGACCCTTCATTAAATAAAGTTACTTTATAATAAATCAAACTCATAAAATTCATATGAGCTCTTTGAAATAAACCTTCAGATAACGAGATTGCCATATTTAAATAAGGTGTAAGAGAATTTGATGATTCTATTAAATCTGGGAAATATTCATTATCATATTTCCAACATTTTTCCAAAGTATCGGTAATTAATTTGAATGAGATGAGAGTTGTTTGTATGAAATTATTCTTGGATCTTATTGTTCTATCACCTGTGATTTTAAAACGTAAACCATATAATGAAATCAATATACCTAGTCCCAATGTCAATATTCTTAATTCACTTAAACTGTTTTTCCAATCATATTTACTTCTATCATTAAAATAATCGGACATATTTGGGAATTCAATCGTTAGGAAATTTGTTATCTGTTTACAACTTGCTGGTAAGTTTGGATATGCAGATTGATCATATATTGTATCATAACAGTCCCTAGTAACAATTAGAAACCTATGCAATTTTTTAATAAAATGTGATTTTGAGGAAGAATCATTATCATATGGAAAATTTCTATAACATTTGGAATTGATCTTTAATGGTCTACCGAATTGGAATGAAACACTTAGATCTGCAAATTGGATCCAATACCACATATTTTTCAACATTTGTAAGTCAATTTGTTTATCGTGTGAGTATGTCTTATCGATATCTAATTGTAGTCCTAAAGTCATTGCAATATCAACAATGTGACTTACTAAATTTAATAAATTGATATCATCTATCTTTGTGAAATATAACCTTCTATGGTACCAACGTAATAATAAGAATTGACATTGTACAATGAATGAACCACTAAAATGATTTTGATTCTCTAATTGTTTTAAAAAAATTTCTATTCTCGGGTCGATATATTCTTTACAATGGACTAATCGATTAATCATTAATAAGATTCCTAATTTGTAATGTTTACTATTTAGAGTCATTCCAATTTTTTTAGTTAATCTATCTTGAAATTTCCAAATTGTATTAGATTCTTTATTATTGTTATTAAGATTGTTCCCATCATCTGGTATGAAAGAAGTATAGAAAAATTCCATAGTTTGATCCTTTGATAATATTGTATTGATATCATACAGGGGACTATCTGAGAAGAATTCATTCATATTGTTAACTAAAATCTTATAATCTGGTAACGCAGCACTAATTTCAATAATAGAAGTTTGTGAACCCAATAGAGATTCATTAACATCATAAACAGGATTAATTTTCTCTAATTGTTCTTTATGTTCATCTCTCCATAATAATCTTTCCGGTTCAGTCTTTCTCCATAATTGTTCGAATTTAATAGTGAATGGATGATGGATATTTGTTACAAATGATTTTAATGAAGTTGGTCCCTGAACCATGACTCTACCTAATCTAGGGACTTTATGAATATAAGTCATTGAGACAAATGGATTAACATTTTTATTAGAAGGCGGAACCATTGACGTTGGTTGTGATGGGCCACTATCACTACCATTGGGAGTACTAGTTGTAGAATTCTTACTTATGGGATCTGTCAGGGTATCTTCTTCATAATGACAATCTATAATTTGTCTAATGATACAACTTGAACATCTTGGTCTAACTCTATCACATTTCAATTTTTTCTTTCTACATGCCTGACATGATTTTGGAATTCTTCTTCTTTTCCTCTGTGTTGATTTTACAATTGAAGAAGATACCATAATACACAATTATGTAATAAGGGGACGAAGAGGTATATATACTCTTTTTATGAATAAAATATTTAAAATTTGATAGGTATAATAAATTATGCATATAAATAACTAATACCTTCAAAGTAATAAAGGTAGAAATTTCGCATGTTTAACCGAATGTGATGACACATCTTGAAGTTCAATAAAGAAAAAAAGTGATCAACGGTAAGAGGAGTGACAAATCTTAGCCTTGCTGACAAAAAGCAATTCTTTGACTGTTTCTTGAATAAATTATGAAATTATGTAATTTCTCTCGGATCCGAGAAATTATCAAATCGATGAAAATGAGACGGAAATAAAGAGGGATTCGGAATTGAGAAAAAATGTTTGCACATATTTTTCCATTCTGTTTATTTCCGAGGAAGATGTACGCAGAGGAGAGGAGAGGTTAGACCAAATTTGCGGACATATACTACCATTTCTCATTTCTAAAATGAGTCGGTCCGTCCGTTTGTAAGCAAAAAATTGTGCTCATTCTCATATCTCCATGTTAAATCCATGGATTCTTTTCTTACTACCAGCTGTTAGGGCGGAGGGGCCGCGGCGGGGCGGGATGGGGGACGGAAGCGGGTGCTCCCTTTCAACAAGAAGGAAAGGAGGAGGTGGTGGCTTAACTCGGAGAAAAGTGAAGGAAAAAGATAGAATTTTCGGTGATATTCTATGACAAATCAACAGTAAATCCCCGTACAGAGATGTTAGTCAGCAAATTCATTCCGATCTGCAATTTTTTTTTGTATGAGCTAATAAAGTATCATTTATTATGCAAATAGTCATTCAATTTGAGGGTGAGATATAGATGATTAAGAGCTAATTAGATTAGTAACTGAGTTATCAATTGTATACTTGACACAGGTATATATAAAGGATACATTTTTCGTTGATGTTTCAATTGCTTCTCTTTTCTACACTTTTTTGCATTGTTGTAGAAATATAACCATAACCTAAAAATAAATACAATTATACAGTATTAAAATACTACAACAAATACTCAATGAACGCTATCTTTACCGCTAACAATATGTCACAATCTCCAAGAAACTGTTCTTCATCTATAGTGAACTCCTCCTTTGAAAAGTTTTTCATCGAATTAGAAAATGAACAAGATTCAAGAGCTATTCAAACACCATTAAATTCAATGGATTCAATTACTCAAAGAAAACCTTTATTATTAGCAAGATCTTGTCCAAAGAGTCACAGAACAAGACAATTCAATAAATCTACTACTGCTACTACTACTTTAAAGGCTGCTCCAGTTCCTGTTCCAGCTTCTAAACATGTAAACGCAACAAATATAATAGAATTTTCAAAGAAGCAAAAAGCTTTAAAGAGATTTTAAAATTTATTTAAAAAAAAAATCTCTTTTCCAACTGCATTGAGTTATTAAAATATCTCCAAAAACAACAACATTTCATTATATTTATTGCATTAACATTCATTCTCATATATATATATATATATTTATTTATTAAAACAATACCAAACTATATATCTACTCATTTTTTTTAATAAAAATATCATTAATTTACTATATTTCATTTTTTTTCAATTCGTTGTTATATTGATTCGGATCCGAATCGTATCTGTTGGGCTTCGGCCGAAAGTTCGACGCTTGGCCCACGTGATTTTTCAGTTCAAAACAAAATAATGGTAATAATAACAAGTATATAAAAGGGGAAAAGATCTGTAAGAGTCAAATTATATATAAAGAGCACATTTCATTCTGATTACTACATTAACTCTCATTAGTGGTCAACCATAGATTATTAAAGAATGCTGGCTAAACAAATTAAATTCGGTAATACAGGTATTAAAATCTCACCTATCATTGTAGGTTGTATGTCCTTTGGTTCCAAAGATTGGGCAAGCTGGGTTGAGGATGATAAGGATAAAATCTTCTCAATTTTGAAATATTGTTACGATCATGGCTTACGTACATTCGATACCGCTGACGTTTATTCAAATGGTAAAAGTGAACGATTGTTACAGGAATTCATGGAAAAATTTAAGATTAGAAGAGAAACTGTTGTCATTATGACTAAAATTTTCTTCCCAATGGATGAATCTCAAACTGTAACTAGGGGCTCATTAGAAGATAGCCAAATGGCTTTGAATTTGGTCAATAACCAAGGTTTATCCAGGAAACATATCATCTCAGGGGTCAAGAATAGTGTAGAAAGATTAGGTACCTATATCGATGTTTTACAAATTCATAGATTGGATCATGATACACCTATGAAGGAGATAATGAGATCCCTCAATGATGTCATTGAAAGTGGCGACGTTAGATATATCGGTGCATCCTCAATGTTACCCACTGAATTTGTAGAAATGCAATCTATTGCCGAAATGAATGGATGGTTTCAATTTGTTAATATGCAATCGTGTTACAATCTGCTATATAGAGAAGATGAACGTGATTTAAACGTTTACTGCAAGAAACACAACATCGCTTTGACCCCATGGTCTCCAAATTGTAGAGGAATCTTGACAAGACCGTTAGGTACCGAAACAGATAGATTCTCAAAGGATAAAGTTATGTCTAATTGGAATTTAAGGGATTTACCACCACAGGATAAAGAAATTATTAACCGTGTTGAAATTTTAGCCAAAAAGAAAAATATTCCAATGGCTGTATTATCCATTGCTTGGGTAATAAAGAAAGGTGCCTCCCCAATTGTAGGTTTGAATAAAATTGAAAGAATCGATGATGCCTTGGCTGCATTAAATGTTGATTTTACAGAAGATGAATTAAAATATTTAGAAGAACCTTATCTTCCAAAACCTTTCCGTATATATTAATCTATAAACATTACGTATCTTACTGGGCCAATGCTGCGTCCCAAAAACCTGTTTCTAATGCACATACTTCACCATAAATTCTTGCTAATCTTTCAATCTCTTTAGGAGTCGAGGTTCTACTAATATGATTTAATAATTCAGAACCAATTTTCATGCCTTCCTCATAATTGGCACAAGAATATATGCCAATCCATTCATCATAAAGTCCTCCTTTCTCGGCGGTAACTTTTTCTTTATATTTCATTGCAGCAGCACCATAACCCATCATGCATGGAGTCAAAGCAGCAACCAATTCCTGCCAAGTTCCCCTCTTGGCAATATCATTAAAATATCTAGAATAATTGTTTAAAGCTGGTCCTCTTTCAATTTGTTCAAAATATGAATCATCAGAGACACCAAAGATTTCCTTTAATCTTTTCTCATGTTGTCTCATTTCGTCTCTAATTTTACCAACAATGACCAATTCTTCTTCCATATCCTCCAACTTTGGTGATTTACTACCAGCAATACAATGAACTCTACCATAATCCACTAAATAAGAATAATCTTGTTCAATGAAAAATTTGAACTTATTTAAATCTAAAGTACCATCGGCAATTTGTCTGACAAAATCATGGTTAACATATGAATCCCAATGCTTCTTAACCAAGTCATGATTAATTAAATATTCAAAGAAGTCATTATGAATAGCAGGATTATGTGGAATGACTGGCTTTTCGGTAAGTAGTTTATGAGCTTCAAAACATTCATCTTGCAAAATATGTTTCAATGGTGTTTCTACATTGTACATATAGTTTGGTGTTTTGTTGTCAGATGCCAACAATAGACAGTTCTGAATGAATTCAATCGCACCGTAGACAGATTCTTTAATTTCGTAACAATTGGCAAGATTGGCAATGATAGCAGTTGCAATGGATGAAGCATTGTTCACAATTACCTCTGGTATAGAATTAATAACAAAAATTTGTTCTGTTTTTCCTACAAATAAAGCATGTTTATTACCATCACCGTTTGTGTCGATGATGAGACTATTCTTGAAATTGAGTTTTTCGTGGATATCCTTAATCACTTTTTTCAACTCGTCGATACTATCAACTTTGCCTGTCTTTGACTCTACACATGGTTCACAGTGGTTCATCCTGATAACAAGCAGTTCAGCATTCTCTATAGATCCTTTTGTCTTCGAGAAATTCTTTTGGAACTCCTTGTCTACGGTTTCTGTAACAACAACCAATGATGGTATCTTAGAGCCTTCCTCAATCTTTGTCCGTAGAATTGAAAGCTGTTCATTAGTAGCATTGTCCAACTTAATATAGTCATTGTCTAGTGCCATCGACTTCGACATATCATCAGATGGTACTTCCATTGAATTATCACCTACTGAAACATGTGCTAAACAGAATGTTGCATCACATTTATGAGAGGTCAGAATCTTGATATCTCTTTCCATCTTCTTTTGGCCATCTTTCAAACCTCCAGATACAACCAAAACTTTGGGTGAACCATCGTTCTTATTCAAGTTGAAATAAGGCGCAGGTGAATTGACTTTAATAGTAGTATAACTCATGATTAATGATTGCCTGTTTTCCTTTATTATTCAGTAAGAATGTTATTCGTTCATCTGTCCTATATCATTACTCCTTTCAAATCTCTTGTTTTTATATATACAGCTATCGCATTTTGCTCTCATATATATCTTATGTGACTGCATAGTCATTTATTTACGTATGCTAACATTCTACTTATGTTATCCATGATGTAATTTATGTAACTCGTGGCCCTGAAAAGTCATTCGGTTATATGTCTTACTGGGTGATGACAGAACTGCCCGCGGCGCTGTCAACAATTGTTCCGTTTGTTGACAACTGTATCATTTATTCACTTAGCAGGAACATATCATAATGCAAAGTAACAATATTTATTTACCTGAATGTTTTTAATAACTTCATTTTTTAAATTATACCCAGAATACATATTATGTATAGAAAGAAAGAAAAATAATTACATAATAGATTTGAAAGAGATCCCTCTACAGCAATTAGAAGATGCCTACAGCTGCAAAAGCTAATGCGATAACTGTGATAAAACCCTTCAATTCAATACTGTTACCGACATTTTCATTTAGAACAACACTCATAGCAGAGTAAGTTGGAATACCGGTAGTTACCTGTAACATGGTTGGGATAGATACACTAGATTTGACACCGTTGTTGGATCCATTAGCGGCAGTAGCTTGAGTTTGCTCGCATTCTTCACAGATCTCAGTAGTGGTAGATAAAGAAGTAACGGTCTTTGTGTTAACGTGGTTACCATTTGCTTTAGTGGATGCAGTAGCTTGAGCTTCTGCTTCTTCACATTCTTCACAAATTTCAGTGGTAGTAGACAAAGACGTTACTGTAGTGTACTTGTGGTTGCCATTAGTAGCAGTAGCGGCGTATTCAGCTTCTTCACATTCTTCACATTCAACGGTAGTGGTAGTGAAAGAGGCGGTTTGAGCAGTCTTGTTTTCTTCACATTCATGACAAGTAACGGTAGTAGAAGTAGCAGTATGGATAGTGCTGAAACAGTTATCACCACTACATTGAGCAGCAACAATAGAGGAGACATCAGCGGCATTAGCGTCCGGTAAGACATCATTCTTGGTATCTGGAGTACTATCTGTAGAAGCATTTCTAGAGTCATGAGCGATGGTACCATTCCAACAGTATCTTTGGAAACATTGGTCACATTCAGATGGCCATTCTAAACCTAATTGTTCTTGTTTACGTCTCATGACAGCACAACCAACACAACCTAAGAAATCTGGATCATCAGTAAAGTTATTTCTGGTTGCAATTTCGAAACCGTTTTGAATCATAGCCAAACGTTCTTCTTTAGTGTAAGTTAAAGTCCATGTAGTAATGTTTGAGTTGAAAGAATAAGCTCTGTTTGGTAAGTAAACAACTAAAGGTGGAACGTAAGCCAAGTCGGTTAAATTTGAGGAATCACATCCGAAGAAAGTTGGATTCTTGTTAATACCTAAGTTTACCATAGTTTCAGTATCTGGGACATATGGGAAAGCATCAGTCTTACCGATATCCATGAATTGACGAGTGTAAGTGTTAACTAACGATGAACCAGTTGGCCAAACGTCAGCAGTGTTAAAGGTTGTGTCTGAAGCAAAGACGACATCCAAATTACGTTCTTTTCTCATTAATGGAGTGAATGGGATATTTTGACCACCGAAACCACCATCGACCATGTACAAACCTTCCATATCAACCAATGCATTATCTGATCCCTCGAAATACTGAGTATCCTTGAATGGATTTGGTCTGATGATGTTGACATCAATACGATCAACTGTAGAATTACTTGGTAAAAATTTACTCTTTAGAGTCGTTACTGCGGAACGATACATAGCATTACCTTGATAATAGATATAGTTGACGATGTTTGAGGAAGCACCTGATAAGAAACTTGCATTATCGAAACCTGTGACACATTGATCTTCATCTGTTGGAACACCGTTAGAGACCTCGGTACCTAGATATTTCATATCGGTGAAAGCGTTAATAGTTGGATCCCAAGAACCAAATTCGAATGGAGTGACTTCAAAACCAGTAGATCCCAGAGAGACAGCCGTTTCATCAGACTTTTCAGCACTGGTTAACTCGATGATCATTGGCATTTCACCGTTCTTGAAGGTATCCATATCTTGAACATCGGACCATAAGTAAGTAGCACCACCACCTGGTAAAGATGGATATAAGTAATAACCTGTAAATAAACCGTAGACATCAGCTAAAGTGACGTCGAAACCAGCTTCATATTTCTCTCTAATAGAGGATAAGATACTACCAAACATCTTTTGTGTAGTGGTATCGGTAGCAGTAGCTAAAGCTAATGGAGATTCGGAAATATCCCAAATAGAGTGATCACCGTCATTCATTTGATCAACAATATCTTGGACAGAGGTCCAGTTGTTAAATAATAGAGTAGATGTGAACATAGTACCACCAGATAAACCAGTCATGTAACTCATACCTTGTAATAAACCACCTAGACCATGTTCGTTGGCACCGACAGTTCTTTCGTCCATGGCGGCAGCGATACCTGCATCGATGAATGTACCTCTGTAACCACCACCACATGAAGCGTAACCAGCTCTTGGAGTAGAAGAACTAAAGATCTTTTCAACGATAGAATTGTCAGAAAATTTAGAAGTAGCACGATCTAAGAATTTCTTTAATGCGACCTTAGTGTTAGATTCTCTCTTGGCTAACCATTCAGTTTCAGCGGTAGATAAACCACTAGCTTCTCTAACTAGATTGGTGTTACCATTACAGGAACCTTGAGCAGGAGCGTAACTATCAGTTGGAGACCAAGCATTAACTGACGCTAAGTAGGATAAAAAGGCAGCAACTGCTAAATTTTTCAATTGCATCTCTTATTATTTTTATTGTTGTTATTGTTTTTTAACGGATTTCAAAAACCATGTAAAATATATAAGGAGCATAGCGTGAAAAGAATTGCCCTTTCTCATCCATCTTCTCTTTATATATCTCAATAGTTTCACTTTTAAATTTCTTACATCAACAGTATATTTCTCAACAAAAAGTGTTGTATGGTTATTCCTCGAAAAGTGAAGGCAGTAGGATACAATTTGAAGGAATTATGACGACTTAATATGATCTAAAATGTCAAAGAGACATGCTCATCACTCTCTTATAACTATTGGAGCTACTGGTAACAGGAAGATAGTCATCCTCTTTTCGTAAAATCTCAAAGTTTCATCGCGTACGGAACATTCCAAGAAGGTATGACGCGTCCCCTTTCTTGCAACAGAGGAAATGTGGTACAAAACGGCGGATAAACAAACGCGACTTCGACGACTCATTGCCCAAAATGGGAGATCTGACGTTCAGGTACCAAGACAATTGTCGTGAACATCGTCATCATCATCACTGATCTTCAGAAAAATATTAGATATTTATTTGTAGATATTAATAATTATTAAGATATTATGTAAAAAAGAAAAAGGTATAATTGGTTGAATCTATCTTCACTCGTAATCATCCTCTTGTAAGAAATTAATGGTCTCTGTTTGGATATGGAATAAGGAACAAAACGGAGTTGTTACTGCATACATACCCATTAAGAGAAACATCAGCATGGTGTCAAATACATAACTAAACCATTCATGTCTTAGAATTGGACTCGAACTACCCTCAATTACTTCGACTAGTCTAACAATGGATCTCACCATGATCAGAATACCACTTGCTAATAACACCAGATTCATTAGTTTCCATTTTTGTGTAGATAATGCAATGTTACTTCCATCATTCTTGATTATTTTAAATAAGAAGAATTCCCTAAGTGAAAAGATTACAAATATCCCCAGTTGTATAGCTAAGCCTGCGATAATCAATTTTTTACCCTTTTCATAATCAGCATGAGTACCATCACTGGATATACCCCCACCGACACCTTGCAAAATTGAGCCAGCGATGTTTCCGGTGACAAACAGTCTTCTATTAACAGTCTCCGAGAATATGAAATGGTTGCTAATATTAATCAATTGAACCAATTTACCAAAAATTAGATACATTGTAGTCATGAATAAATTTGGGGCAATTAGGATACAAACACGTTGAGCAATGAAACTGTTTAAATTGCCTTTCGAAAATACAGAGACAGATCTAGTGATGAAACCAATAACTTCACACACACCACCCAATACCAAAGGAATGTAAAATAAGGAAAGTTTGGTATAGCTACATAGTTTCAGGTTGGTGTATTTTTGGACGGAATTAATATTCTGGGTTTGAAACGCACCAAATAGTAAATATGCTTGTACCAATGTGACAATGGAGAAAATGATTGTGAAAAACACAGCAGCGCCACGGTTTGGTTGATAATCATATAATTCAAAGGTAGTTACCTCGGTTGACATATTGGAAAGTTGGTGTTATTTTTAGAAATAAAAAAGGTGAAATAATAATTTTAGAAACACAAGACATGGGCAATTTTGTTCATTTAAAAATAGTTTCGTGATTATATAAGGAGAGCGTTTCCAGATCTGAAATATTGATTTTTTATTATTTAAGAGAGCATTTACTAAAGTTACGGTTCGACTCATTGGCAATGAGAAGACTTAGCCTCTATTGGAGATACAGAACTCACTATGTAAATCTCAAATTGTGTCAACTAATGACTCTCAGTTTTAAATTTGGTCTGGAAAACAGGGCAAAGTTAAGGATATACTCAAAACTGTGTTCATATACATTTTCTTCAGGTGAGATGAGCTTCCCCGGAAACTGACAGAACCTTCCAAGTATTATGTCGAGCTCTATTTGATAAGCCCATTTCTGTCATATTGCTAAGCCCTATATGTTGTCTACAGTGCACAAGCCGCATTTCTGCGTCTACAAAAAATGAGGGCTTTGGAAGACAAGCCTTGTTTAGAAGATATATTACAATATAATATATCTAAGGAACAGTTCAATGAAACTTTGTCGTTGAATAATTGAAGGTGGAATATATTGGTCGGACTCTCATCATCTTATTCCAAGCCTAGTTTCATTTTTTCTCCTTTTTCACTTTCAAAATTTAACTACAAAGGTAATGCCTCAATGAATTCAAAATTAAATGCTTTTAATTTATATATGAATTGGAACAAGAGCCAATCAAACAACAGGTTTATAAAAATGTGCTAAGATGTACTATAACTTACTACAATGCTGCTATAATCCCCCGTTTTCGGTGTGCAAATAGCTTACTTAAACGACAAGAAATACTTCTAAATTGGCCGTTAACCCACAAAATAAAATCCTATAAATTTGTACAGCCGATATACATCAACAATTGCCTAACAATGTTCAATTATTTTCTTCATTTACACCTAGTTCTTGCCTAATCTATCCATTAATTGAACTATTGAAGATTGCACCCATTTTGCTCGAGAGTTCTTATTGTATCTGTTGCCATTAGCGATAGAAATTGCACCTTCTTTTATCACTACTTGTGCGGTGATTTCTTTGTCCGAAGTCGAAATCATCATCGCCGAAGCAACTGAATGTCCCATCGCAGCAGAAAATTTTTTATTTTTTTTTTTTTTCAGTTTTAGTCTTTCCTCCCAGCTGGGGGACGCGGAGTGGTGCAGTTCTTGGAGGGGCCTACCAGCGATGAGTAAGATAGAATAGAATGGCTTCACTCAAGATACTACAAAGTGACGACTACATGTTAATTAATAGAACTATGGTAACTAAATAAAGCTTACATGAAGGAACTTTCGTTAAGATGAAGAGCAATCAATACTTTTTTTGCCAAGTATTTTTTTTTCTTTCTTATTTCATTTCTATTATTTCTATTTTTTTTTTTTTTGCATATAAATAGATGCAAGAATGATATAGAAGTTATCGATCTTTAAATCATTTCCTCTCTTAGTTATTAGGTTTTAATTTAACCTTTGTTCTTGTATAAAAACAGTCAACAAAGCATTAAAGAAATTTCTGTCACAATGAGCTCAACTGAAGACGATATCAAGAAGCAGGATTCTGAAAATGTTTCCCTACATAGTATCGAAAAGGAAAAATCGTATAGAACAGAAGTATCTCTGGAAGACGGTGATGCCTCTTCTTTGAAAGATGCTGGCGTGAACAATATCAAAGTTTACTCAGATCAATACAAACATCCTGTTCATAGAGTCATGTTATTCTTCTCTTTATTCCTAATTGCCTACGCATACGGTTTAGACGGTAATATTCGTTATACTTTCCAAGCCTATGCTACTTCTTCATATTCCCAACATTCTTTATTATCTACAGTTAATTGTATCAAAGCTGTTATTGCCGCTGCAGGTCAGGTTTGGTTCGCTAGAGCTTCCGATATCTGGGGTCGTATCCCATTACTTTCCGTTGCCGTAATGTTCTATATTGTCGGTACAATCATTGAATCTCAAGCTATTAATGTTACCAGATTTGCTGCAGGTGCATCCTTATATCAATTAGGTGATACAGGTATCATTTTAATTGTTGAATTAATCGCAGCTGATTTTTCTAATTTGAATTATAGATTATTGGCATCCTTTGTTCCAGCTTTACCTTTCATCATTAATACATGGATCAGTGGTAACGTTACCGCTGCAGTTGGTACTCGTTGGAAATGGGGTATTGGTATGTGGGCCTTCATTTTACCATTAAGTTGTATCCCATTAGTTCTATGTCATATTCACATGAGATATTTGGCTAAGAAGAATGCCAGTGATAAATTAATGGTTGAAGATACCAAGATTCCAAAATCTCTAAAAGAATTCTGGGATTACGTTGTCGTTGAACTATTCTTATGGAAATTAGATTTCATCGGTTTATTGTTAGTTGCAATTACTTTCGGTTTAATCTTAATTCCTTTCACATTAGCTGGTGGTATTAATACAGAATGGAAAACTGCTCATATTATCGTTCCTGAAGTATTAGGTTGGGTGGTCTCCTTACCTTTATACATTATCTGGGAAGTTAAATTTGCTAAATATCCAATTACACCTTACAAATTGATTAAGGATAGAGGTATCTTCTCAGCTTTAATCATAGGTTTCCTAATCAATTTTATTTGGTACATGCAAGGTGATTACATGTATACTGTTCTAATTGTTGCTGTTCACGAATCTGTTAAAGCGGCTACAAGAATTACATCCTTGTATTCTTTTGTTTCTGTCATCACTGGTACAATCCTTGGTTTCTTTATTATTAAATTCAAGAGAACTAAACCATTTATCTTATTTGGTTGTTCTTGTTGGTTTGTTGCGTTTGGTCTATTGGTTCATTATAGAGGTAATTCCGGTGCTCATTCTGGTATCATTGGATCCCTATGTCTATTAGGTTTCGGTGCAGGTTTCTTTACTTATACTACACAAGCTTCTATTCAAGCCTCAGCAAAGACTCATCAAAAATTAGCTGTCATTACTGCATTATATTTAGCTTCTTACAATGTGGGTTCCGCTGTTGGTGGTAGTGTTTCCGGTGCAATTTGGACTCAAGTGTTACCAAGACAAATTGAAAAGGGTATCACAAACAGTACTTTAGCTGCTGAAGCTTATGGTTCACCATTTACATTTATTACAGTTTATACTTGGGGTACTCCAGAAAGAGAAGTTTTAGTTCATTCTTACAGATATGTTCAAAAGATTCTATGTATTGTTGGTTTAGTATTTTGTGTTCCATTAATTTGTGCCGCCCTATTATTAAGAAATTACAAATTGACATCTTCTGTTGCTTTATCTGATGTTGAATCCGAAAATGATGATGATGATATGGTTAAGAATGGAGGAATTGTCTCTTTTGATAACGAGGAAGCCTCACAAAATAAGAAGAAAAGTATCTGGAAAAAGATACTAGAGTAGGGCATAATTTCATTACAAATTTGCATCAAAAGATAATAAGAAAATACAAAATACAAAATACAAATAAACAATTAACATAATCATAATTGTACGTAAATACCTTTAATTCTAATACTTAATAGTTAATAATGATCTACTTAGCTCGTGGGTTCATGACTCACATTGCATATATGTACGATATGGAAAGACATTTCAAAGTATATTTTATCTTGAATGTGTCTTCAAATTACGTATATTCAATAAATTGATGCCATACATAGCCTTATCTAACCAACTATATCTTAAACTGCAATCAGATCAGATAAACCAAGACAAATTATAAAAAAAAAGTGGTCTGAATATATTTGATCTTTGAATAAAAGGTTACCAAAATATACTGCCCTGTTAAGAATGGTCAATAAGTACGTACTGTTACAATCTTATATGAAGGAGACAATAGTTAATGCACCCTTCAAACAGTCCTTATTTTTACCATCGGAATTACGGGTAGTATCTGAAGATTCTTTAAAAATTTTTTGAAACACTATTGTTTGCTGCAGAATGCACGTCATCTTTTTTCTTCTTCTTCCCCAGGTGAAAAAGGAAGAACAGCCGTGAACATGTCACAGATTTGATTTGCAGTTTATCATTTTTTTCTTTTCGATCATTTAATTTCCCGTTTTCCATTCTATTTGGTAGGACATTTTGTCTGTGGAGCCGATACCGGACTTCCCCCAGGAATTTGTCGATCCGAATACCCCTTAAGTGATAAGTTTATGCTACTAATTGTAGCAGTAGATAATTATGAAACGTTATACCGAAATGCATTTTTAGCAGTAGTTTCAAATTTATTAAACAATTTAGGCACATTGGCAGATTAGATAAAGGATTATTATTTGTTATCATGTGAAATATGCACCTATGATCGTAACCATGTGGGAATTATGCATCTTCATACTGTGTATATCTCTATGCATAAAGAATGGGGGGTAGTTTTACCGAAATTGGAGTAATTGACTTTAATTCTGTGGTTGTTGTTTTTTCACACAGTTAAAGATGTGAATACACATTTTGATATGTCTTGGAATCAAATAAGAACGTGCTCTCCAATTCAAACGGTTACTGATAAGGAATTGTAATCTATAATGGCATCGAAATTATAAGGTAACAAAATGTCTTATCATTGATAAAAGTGGTGCCATTAGGGAAAAAAATAAAAAGGTTATGACTAATAGACATATCAGGATACAATCAACTTTGATGTAAGTTTTTTGTTCAATTGAAAATGAATATTTGAAAGGTATAAAAGAGAAAGGTATATTTACTAAAATTGAAATGTTATTCCCAATTCATCTTATTTAGAATCAATAATAAAAACAAAACAAAACAAACAAACAAAAATGCTATCTATTACTTCAAAATTTTCAATTATATTCCTCCTATTAGCCACGGGTATGACTTACCCGTTGGTGAAAAGAAATACCATTAAACTTGGTAAAACGGGTTGGTATTTCGATTTAACTCCAACTGATTTATCAAATTGGGCAGGCTCAGTTCATACAGTATGTGAAAAGGCTGATCCATTAGTATGCTTAGGTGAATCTGTCGTTGCTACTGTTCTAACTGGTATCATGGCAATTGGTAACGGTGGTGTCCCACCAGTTTCTCCTGCCGATGAAGCTGCTGTTACCACTGTTACTGTGACAGCTGTTCCAACTGCAACTGGTTCTTCTACTGATAATGGTTTAGTCGTCCCAGGTATTATTCATAATGGTGTTCATGTTATTACAGATGTTGCCAAAATCTTAAACAAAGCAGGTATTACATTATTAGGTCTTTATGATCCAGTTGCTGCAGATTTAGTTAAAAGTTCCGAAGGTTTAATCGGGGGTATTATTCATTTTGAGACTAATGTTGGTAAACATATTGCTGCACAAATTGGTGAAACTAACTTCACAAAATTAGCTAATCAAATTTCAAGTATTACTCCAGGTATTCCAGTCTTTAAGGAAGCTGAAAATGGTGTTAAAAATGTTGTTAATTGGGTCTCCTATACTTTAAAGGAAACTGATCATGATATCAATGAAATTATTAATGAACTTGAAAACTTTGATGTTGTTAAGATTGCTTCTCAAGTAACAAATTTCATTAAAGGTGTTGAAGATTATAAATTTTGTTTATCACCAGCAAGTTCTAACGGTACTTCTTCAACTAATGGTGCTAAACATTTACTTGGTGAAGTTTATTTCAACTCCTATGGTTTATTAGAGTTCGAATGTAGTTAAACAGAATTCCATTTTCAAGCATATTTAAAATTATAGTTCTTTAAAATCAATAAATACGAAATTCATATTATCCTAAATAATTTTCAAAAAAAAAAAAAAATACCACTATTATTAAATTACTTTTAATTTTTGACATTTGCTGTTTAATGACCTTGTTACTTAGAAAGATGTCAAAGTAAACAAAAACATAAAAGTGATAATCTGAAAAAAAGAAAAGAAAAAATATATAAAATCCTAATAATAGGGGTTTCAAGTTAATGGACATTTTTCAAGCACGGTCTAAATACATCAATACTATGTGTCAATATCACTTCGAGCCACTTATTGAGTTATGACAACTCCAACTACCGTTCATTGGCTAGTTAAAGATATAGTCCGGCATATTGAAGTAGTCAAATACATCCCCAAATCGTTATTCTAAGACTCAAAACATTTTATTACTAATTTTGTAGTCATTTAAAACGGTTCTGCTAGTCATATAGTTCTTCCTACTTTCCTTCAAGATGTTCCATACTTCCTGCAATTCATATTGTATTCGATCGATCCTTAATCAGTTCACAACCATTTTTTTCATATCCGCGGAAATAAAAATGATGATGGGTTACAAAATTTTCTTTTTCCGTTCAGTTGTACGTTGTTTCCTTTGTAAGTGGCTGCCACAGATTAGCAATAGGCAACTATACAAAGAGAAGAGAAGAGAAGAGAGATATGCAATGGAAACGTTTTTTTCCTCATTGTCTCCGTTTTCATTTCCTTTAGATAGAAGTTTCCTTTTACGTAAGGCTAGGTTGAAATTTCAGTTTATTTGATGGGTTACAACTTTCCTTGTTATTAAGCAATGCACTACTGAATCACTGTTACTTTCTATTAGACTGCATCTTGTCAAATCGTTGACAATATATTTCACATATTTAAGGTATATATATAAAGTCTGATTTATTCTTAGATTATTGAATTAAGGTAATATATATTCTCTTTCTTTTTGGTACATCCATTTGCTATGATGAAATATTAAGTCAATAATTTTAAATTTTCAAACAATGGAAACCACTAGTAGAAAGACTACAATTGTTCAAAATGAACCAGATGTGTTAGCTTCTGTAATTAATGATGCTCACATCCCAGACACTCAATCATATAGAGAAGATAGTTCTTCAATTCAATCATATTCGCCAGATATCGGCAGTAAAGACAATATTAGTAATAGTAGTGATACTGATACTTATAATGGTTCACCTTTACAAATTGTTAAGACAAGATTTTTTTCGAAAAGAATAGTGAAATCAAGAAGAAATATGATGAAAAGTTTCCTTTTAACAAATTTTTTATATTCTATTGTTATTTATACTATTATTTTGATGTTTTGGGGTGCTAGTGCTTATACAACTAAATATTATCATAAAGTTAAATTATTAGCTGTCTTACAAGATGATTATATCCCTGATAATAATATTGGGATAACAAGTTTAACTGATTCTTTAGGTTCCATCATAGAACAATCTCCTGGTCAATGGTCAATTTTCAATACTTCTTCATTTATGGAAAGATATGATTTAAATGGTGGTACAGAAGAAATTAATAACAAAGTCATTGAAAGAATATATCGTGAACATTATTGGATTGCAATTAATGTTAAACCAAATGCAACAATGTCATTATATGATTCATTGATATCAGGGAACAGTTCCACTGATATCTTTAACTCTACCGATTTCTTTGAACTTGTGTATGAAACAGGTAGAGACCCAACAAATATGGCTAGTGGATTTTTACCACTAGTTGAAAATATCGAAGCTGAATTTAGATTGTTTTTCACTACACAATATGTTCCATCGTTAATGAAAAATCTTACTTCCACAAATAATTTGAATTTTGAAAATTTAGGATCAATTTTACAAATGGATTTTAATTATAATGACTATAGACCATTCTATCGTCGTGCTTTAATAAGTCCAATTCAAGTTGGTTTGATTTTTGCTGTGATTTTATCAATTTTCCATTTTATGTTATATTCACAAATTAATGCCGAGATGGCCAAGATTTTAAATCCAAAACATTACATTTTTTATAGAATCGGATTAACTTGGTTTACATTTTTCTTTATTTCATTGTTTTATTGTAGTGTCTCTGCAATTTTCAAGATTGATTTCACAAAAGCATTTGGTCGTGGTGGATTCGTCGTTTATTGGATGAGTACATGGTTATTTATGTTAGCATGTGGTGGAGCCAATGAAAATATATTAAGTTTAATCTTTCTATATGCTCCACAATTCTTAGGATTCTGGATTATCTTTTTCATCATTATTAATGCATCAACTACTTTTTTCCCATTCGCATTGAATAGTGTCTTTTATAGAATTGGTTATATGTTACCAATGCATAATGCTGCTGATATCTATCGTGTAATATTTTTCGATTTGACAAGGAAGAAAATGGGCAGAAATTATGGTATTTTAATTGCTTGGATTGTCCTGAATACATTATTAGCACCAATTGTTATGTGGCACGTTGGTGAAACAGTTAAGAAAAGAGCTCAGACTCCTGAATCAAATTCTGCAGTAGAAGATACGGACAAATAGATTTTAATATCCAGTAATGATTACTGCGTGATTAGTGATTACTTTTGTTCTAAAACTTATTTCCCTGCATTAATCAATGCAATCAGTTGCAGATAGCTACTTCAACAGAACAATTAAACATAAAAGAATGTCGTCATTTCTTCAAGATAAAAATAATTTTACTGCATTGTTTCTTTTTTCACCAGTACAAGGTCTCAATAAGAATGCGGAAATATCGAATTATTTATAGATAGAACTAGTACGCATTCTCATAAATTATAGAATTGCGATATTTCGGCCAAGCCTCGTTCTTTGATACTCATCCTTTCGAAGATCCCAATGCTCATCGTAGATTACGCGTGAAACTTATTGTTATATTTAACCATTTAGTTCAAAGTTTAAGAGTTTAATAAAATATATAACCAGTAACCATTAAAACTTCCCACAGATTAGCAATATCCTTTGTTAATTTGATTTACAAGTTGACACAGATACTTAATTTCAGATAAAAGACGCAACTATCGGTTACTTTCCATAATTTATAATAAACGTGTATATTTTTTTTTTTTTGTTATTTTTCTAAATTCATTTATCTTCCAGAACTACTGTATGGAGGATTTCTTATATACATATAAGTGCGTAGATTAACATTCTTCAGATTATTTAGCAGCAATCACAATATGTAAGTAGGAGAAAAGTAACTATTGCAACAATAAAAAAGAAGTTATTTATAAAAAAATTGTCGTATGAATAAAATTCGTATCAGAAACAATGAAAACATTTCCATTGACATCATCTCAGGAATATTATAAGTGGCATTAAAATAAATTAATTTCCCATTGGTGACTGTGACGATTGTGTGATTTACTCTGTTTGCCCTTTTTTTTTCTTCATTTCCCTAAATGGCTATTATTTCATCAGAATTTACGAAGTCTTAGATGCAGTGGAATGACTCCCATTGACGAAGATGGGATAAAAATCACCTGTGTTAGTTAGTCCCTTGAAGGAGTAATTAATTAAGTAGAAGGAATGTGTTAAACAAGTTATATAAAATTCTTACTCCCATGCAACAACTAATTAGTAACTGATATCGTCGTTGCTTCATTGAGATATATACAATTGTATTGTATTGTCTTGTTTAATTTAATATGGAGTTCTGATTATTCTTAAAGATACCCGTAGCACCTGATATCGCCGGGTATCACCAGTTTTCTCTTAAAAAAAAAACATACGCAAACGCGTCAATTTTTGCAACTGGTGGCAAACAAACAAACAAATAAATGCTATTGTATTAAGCGAATGTGAACTTTCTTCTATCTTTGGTACCAACACTTATACTAGAAGAGTTAACCGAGTTTTTATTAATGAAATTTTATAACAATATGAAGCGATATACGTAGAATATGAGCTAGAAAATTATATGAATTTCTGGTCTATTATGGAGACGACAGACATATAAGCATTTCTCGGTCATTTTTTATTGAATCAAACGCAAAATAGAATTTCTTTTTGTTTGTCGTCTATAGAATGAAGCAATACCAATTATCATTATGTGTTATTCTTTCATAGTTTCGTAGCCGTTCTGGTACAAACAATCCATTAACTAATTCATTTGCTTTATAGTACAGATCTGTATAATGAATACGACAATAATTACGAATAGTAATGCTAACTAGAGTGGGTTTTGCACGTTTTGTGAGATTTACATGGCGTTGTACGTAACATGAGGAACGAAAGTGAGAGTAATTTAATGAATCACACAAACTTTATTAATATCTCGAACAAACTTTATTTGGTTAATAAGAATATTATAACCGTTTTAGTCTATATTTTTTACGCTTTCAGAATTTAATCTGGAATCAACCTTTTCCGTCAAGTAATGTCTGACTAATGAACATCAAGAACGGAGCCGTGAACACCATTTATCTTATATCATCAACCGAAGACAATAGATATAGCCAGCCCAAGAAATCTGTTGATTTGCCATTTTCTCCTGAAAATTTTTATGCGCTTTGCTGTGCGAGAGTGTATAAATTTTTCTGGAAAAGGACTGACAAGGAACCGCAGGAGACTGTCACCCAATTAATTTCATTACAATTATTTTTTGGGATTTTTGATTGCTACTTTTAATATTGTTCAAATGAGTTTTCTGTTTTGATAATGTGTCTGGGGTACATGTTGAGAACTCAGATAAAGATGCAGAGAAGCTATCTCCTGCTTCACATTTTTTATGAGCTAAGTCTCCTTACTTTCCATTTTTTCTTTTCTTTTCAGTTTTAGTAATTTTTCTGTTGGGGAAGTAAATCATTTCGATTTACATGACTAGGGAAAAGGTAACATTCTAGAGATATGTGCAAATGCGTCCAAATTTACAACAGCTTCCGAAGACGTATCGTCGTTGACAAAAACCTGGATCTGTCAATTTCTTCTCTTTACATTAAACATCATGTGTCTCCTTTACTGAGTTTTTTTTTGCCCACTCTCAGTCTTATGCGTTAGCAGACACATTTCTCTCTCTCTCTCTCTCTCTCTCTCTCTCTCTTAAGGTATCTCTAAGATGAAATACTTATATCCGATGTAATATTTCTTTCTTTTATCAGACATATTTTAATCCCATTTGTTAATTATTTTTACGATTATGGATTATTCACCATGAGATACTTAGATATAGCACTTTTTTTTTTGAAGTAAACAATGCGGTCTACAGTTGTGTATTGTTTTCTTTTAACTTTTCTAATAAGAATACTGTTCCAACCCGTATACAATTTTTACAATAAGGATATTGAATATCTGCTATACGGTAGAACATATTCAAAAGTTAAAAAACATTACTTCTTCTACACTTGCTTTTCTAAAAGTCTCGAAGATTGGCAGAAAAAAAGGGTTGCTTTTGTTTTAATCAAATTAGCTTTCTCAGTATATTTCTCCACAGCACACATTTTCTTATTATGACATCTGACGTTTCTTTTCTTTTCTTTTCTTTTTTTGATTTTCACGAAGAAAACTTATTCTTCTTTCGGTCATAAAATGATTAAGTTCAACAATATTAAAATATTACTTTTCAATATTACAATACCGTAATTTACAAACATACAGCCATTTTTTTTAAATTGATTACCAATACTTTACATTAGGCGAAAACTAGTTAATTAACGCAATACTATTATATTTCTCTACTGTTTCTTTCCAAAAAATAAATGAAATTTCTCTGTTACTAACCTTGAGAAATTTTCGATTTTCTCAATAATATTTGAGAAAATTTGCCAATTCTTAACAAAATTAGATATGTTTTTGGTGTGTTTACTTTAACGAAAGCTATATTCTCTATTCTAGAAGTGGTACAAGAGAAAAATTACTTCAATATATTTTTTTTTTGAGATTCGGTTATTATTTCGGTCTTAACATCTTAGCAAAATTTTCTTCTTCATTACTTCTGGTTTATCCAGTATTTCTCTTCATTTATGTTCAATCTCGTCTCACATCCCTTAGACGTTTTGATATATATATATATATCAACCATTTTTATGACATATTTGATCCTTAGGATCAAATCTTTTCTCGTTTAATATTCTTAACTCCCCACTCGCTAAAATATCAGTAATTCTGAATACAGGTTATAATTTTAATAAAATATCATTTCCCATAATTTCAGTCTTTAAAAAGCTCTTTTGAATTTTGTCTTTTTTTTTAACTAAGATTTTTTTAAAGTGATAAATCCCTTCCTAAGGTACATAATTTATTATACATCAAAAGGATTTCTTCTTTTTACTCAATAATACTTTTCTATCTATCAAGTCGTTTATCCAATACTATTTTCGCAGGGTTTCTCCAAGTTTATTTGGTTTCATTTTTACATTTTTTATTCCTTTATTTTCCAGTTTATCTAATTCTATTTTCTAGTGTATTTTATTTTATTTTCTTATCTATTTTCCAAATCCGTCATTTACATTTTCCTGATTTAATAGATTATTGTAACTATGCTGTTAAATTTATTCCATTTGTTCAATAACATTTTATTGGCACTTTGGTTATACCCTGACAAATCAAATGCGGATAGAATTTCGTGTCTGCCAAATGGCCCAAGTTCTCAAGGTTTCACAGCCCGTTTCTTTCCATATCAACTTGGTTCTCTAATTGCAACGAATGACCCATTCTGGTTGCAACAGGATTATATGAATAATAACCCCATTGGTCAAACAGGTGGTATCTTAGATCCAAATTATCACATTAGACCTTGTGTATTTGGTTCCCAAAGAACTTGTCCATCATCTATGTCACTCACTGCGGATGGTAGTGGTAGATTAATATGTGGTGCTAATTACTGCTTAAATAATCAATATGGTGCAATGAGAAATCTGGATATGTTTGGTTTCAAAACAACTGCCACTAATATTACTGTCGAATTATCTGGTTATTTATATACCGAACAGACAGGTAACTATGTTTTCTCGTTAAATAATATCGACGATGGTGCAGTAATTGTGGTGGGTGGTGATACGGCTTTCCCATGTTGTGGTCAAGCTGCTCAAGATATCACCTTCGATTATTATAGTGACGTAACATGCCTGAAAGGTGGGTCTACAGGTCCTCCAAGTTGCCAAACTTCGATTTCATTATCAGCAGGTAATTATTACCCAGTGAGGATTGTTTACACAAATATTATGAGTGTTGCAAGTTTAGAATCATCGTTAACTTTACCAGATGGAAC
This sequence comes from Maudiozyma bulderi, assembly GCA_031590215.1. NCBI lineage: Eukaryota > Fungi > Ascomycota > Saccharomycetes > Saccharomycetales > Saccharomycetaceae > Maudiozyma > Maudiozyma bulderi. The sequence continues at coordinate 682,892 of CP134446.1, forward strand.
GGTTATCAACAATTGGGGTACACAAGTTTATTCCTATTTAAATATAACCAACTTGTACTCCCCAGTATGCCAGGGTGGATATGTCGCACCGTCAAGTATTCCCCCAAGTACAAGTTCCATAAGCCCAACTTCATCATCACAATCAACATCCATCCTTTTTTCATTCTTCTCAACTATTCAATCTTCTCAATCAACATATGTTTCAAGTGTCTCATCAACAGTTCTTACTCCGTACATGCCTCAATCAAGTTCCAGTAAGAGTTTACATTCTCTAATAAGTTCAAATAGTTCCCAATCTTTAAACACATCAAGTACGAAAACATTGAATATATCTAGTTCACAATTACCAAACGTTTCAAGTACACATTTGTTAAACAGCTCAATAACATCCGGATTATTTAATGAAACTTCAATGTATTTGTCAACTCAACGAAATGAAAGTATGACAATTACAACAATCTCAAAACTTGTATCAAGAGCAATGAACATGTCTTCCATTTCCTCTATGGTGACAGAGAATAAAAATAACACTAAATCTACAACGTTTCTTCTAGGAAATGGCACATCTTTACAGATCTCAACTGTCTCGAATCCAAATAATAACTTGTCAAGTTCCGAGGGAAGCAAGATTAATACTTTCACTTCAATTTCTCCAGAAAGTAGACACCATAACAACAGTGCACCAGGTTCTCACGCAAGTATGGTCACAGATTCCAACGGTTCATCTTACTACATGAGTGGTTCCAACTACAACAACAGTGCATCAGGTTCTAATACAATGATGAGTGGTGGTAGCAGATCGGTAGTGACCCTAAGTCCATCAGATATGATGTCTGGGTCAATTATGACAGCTTCTAACGGTTCTTCGTACTATGTTAGCGGTTCCAAATCCAACTACATGAGTGGTTCCAACTACAACAACAGTGCTACTGGCTCTTCTATGTCAGGTTCTCAAGCAAGTATGGTCACAGATTCCAACGGTTCATCTTACTACATGAGTGGTTCCAACTACAACAACAGTGCATCAGGTTCTAATACAATGATGAGTGGTGGTAGCAGATCGGTAGTGACCCTAAGTCCATCAGATATGATGTCTGGGTCAATTATGACAGCTTCTAACGGTTCTTCGTACTATGTTAGCGGTTCCAAATCCAACTACATGAGTGGTTCCAACTACAACAACAGTGCTACTGGCTCTTCTATGTCAGGTTCTCAAGCAAGTATGGTCACAGATTCCAACGGTTCATCTTACTACATGAGTGGTTCCAACTACAACAACAGTGCATCAGGTTCTAATACAATGATGAGTGGTGGTAGCAGATCGGTAGTGACCCTAAGTCCATCAGATATGATGTCTGGGTCAATTATGACAGCTTCTAACGGTTCTTCGTACTATGTTAGCGGTTCCAAATCCAACTACATGAGTGGTTCCAACTACAATAACAGTGCTACTGGTTCTAATACAATGATGAGTGGTTCCAACTACAACAACAGTGCTACTGGCTCTTCTATGTCAGGTTCTCAAGCAAGTATGGTCACAGATTCCAACGGTTCATCTTACTACATGAGTGGTTCCAACTACAATAACAGTGCTACTGGTTCTAATACAATGATGAGTGGTTCCAACTACAACAACAGTGCATCAGGTTCTAATACAATGATGAGTGGTGGTAGCAGATCGGTAGTGACCCTAAGTCCATCAGATATGATGTCTGGGTCAATTATGACAGCTTCTAACGGTTCTTCGTACTATGTTAGCGGTTCCAAATCCAACTACATGAGTGGTTCCAACTACAACAACAGTGCTACTGGCTCTTCTATGTCAGGTTCTCAAGCAAGTATGGTCACAGATTCCAACGGTTCATCTTACTACATGAGTGGTTCCAACTACAATAACAGTGCTACTGGTTCTAATACAATGATGAGTGGTTCCAACTACAACAACAGTGCATCAGGTTACAACAGACAACCAAGTATGGTCACCGATTCTAATGGTTCATCTTACTACATGAGCGGTTCTAACTACAACAACAGTGCATCTGGTTCACAAACAAGTATGAATAGTATGTTTACTTCAGTATCTCCAGAAAGTAGAAACTACAACAACAGTGCATCAGGTTCTCACGCAAGTATGGTCACAGATTCCAACGGTTCATCTTACTACATGAGTGGTTCCAACTACAACAACAGTGCATCAGGTTCTAATACAATGATGAGTGGTGGTAGCAGATCGGTAGTGACCCTAAGTCCATCAGATATGATGTCTGGGTCAATTATGACAGCTTCTAACGGTTCTTCGTACTATGTTAGCGGTTCCAAATCCAACTACATGAGTGGTTCCAACTACAACAACAGTGCTACTGGCTCTTCTATGTCAGGTTCTCAAGCAAGTATGGTCACAGATTCCAACGGTTCATCTTACTACATGAGTGGTTCCAACTACAATAACAGTGCTACTGGTTCTAATACAATGATGAGTGGTTCCAACTACAACAACAGTGCATCAGGTTCTAATACAATGATGAGTGGTGGTAGCAGATCGGTAGTGACCCTAAGTCCATCAGATATGATGTCTGGGTCAATTATGACAGCTTCTAACGGTTCTTCGTACTATGTTAGCGGTTCCAAATCCAACTACATGAGTGGTTCCAACTACAACAACAGTGCTACTGGCTCTTCTATGTCAGGTTCTCAAGCAAGTATGGTCACAGATTCCAACGGTTCATCTTACTACATGAGTGGTTCCAACTACAATAACAGTGCTACTGGTTCTAATACAATGATGAGTGGTTCCAACTACAACAACAGTGCATCAGGTTACAACAGACAACCAAGTATGGTCACCGATTCTAATGGTTCATCTTACTACATGAGCGGTTCTAACTACAACAACAGTGCATCTGGTTCACAAACAAGTATGAATAGTATGTTTACTTCAGTATCTCCAGAAAGTAGAAACTACAACAACAGTGCATCAGGTTCTCACGCAAGTATGGTCACAGATTCCAACGGTTCATCTTACTACATGAGTGGTTCCAACTACAATAACAGTGCTACTGGTTCTAATACAATGATGAGTGGTTCCAACTACAACAACAGTGCATCAGGTTCTAATACAATGATGAGTGGTGGTAGCAGATCGGTAGTGACCCTAAGTCCATCAGATATGATGTCTGGGTCAATTATGACAGCTTCTAACGGTTCTTCGTACTATGTTAGCGGTTCCAAATCCAACTACATGAGTGGTTCCAACTACAATAACAGTGCTACTGGTTCTAATACAATGATGAGTGGTTCCAACTACAACAACAGTGCTACTGGCTCTTCTATGTCAGGTTCTCAAGCAAGTATGGTCACAGATTCCAACGGTTCATCTTACTACATGAGTGGTTCCAACTACAATAACAGTGCTACTGGTTCTAATACAATGATGAGTGGTTCCAACTACAACAACAGTGCATCAGGTTCTAATACAATGATGAGTGGTGGTAGCAGATCGGTAGTGACCCTAAGTCCATCAGATATGATGTCTGGGTCAATTATGACAGCTTCTAACGGTTCTTCGTACTATGTTAGCGGTTCCAAATCCAACTACATGAGTGGTTCCAACTACAACAACAGTGCTACTGGCTCTTCTATGTCAGGTTCTCAAGCAAGTATGGTCACAGATTCCAACGGTTCATCTTACTACATGAGTGGTTCCAACTACAACAACAGTGCATCAGGTTCTAATACAATGATGAGTGGTGGTAGCAGATCGGTAGTGACCCTAAGTCCATCAGATATGATGTCTGGGTCAATTATGACAGCTTCTAACGGTTCTTCGTACTATGTTAGCGGTTCCAAATCCAACTACATGAGTGGTTCCAACTACAATAACAGTGCTACTGGTTCTAATACAATGATGAGTGGTGCCAACTACAACAACAGTGCTACTGGCTCTTCTATGTCAGGTTCTCAAGCAAGTATGGTCACAGATTCCAACGGTTCATCTTACTACATGAGTGGTTCCAACTACAATAACAGTGCTACTGGTTCTAATACAATGATGAGTGGTTCCAACTACAACAACAGTGCTACTGGCTCTTCTATGTCAGGTTCTCAAGCAAGTATGGTCACAGATTCCAACGGTTCATCTTACTACATGAGTGGTTCCAACTACAATAACAGTGCTACTGGTTCTAATACAATGATGAGTGGTTCCAACTACAACAACAGTGCATCAGGTTCTAATACAATGATGAGTGGTGGTAGCAGATCGGTAGTGACCCTAAGTCCATCAGATATGATGTCTGGGTCAATTATGACAGCTTCTAACGGTTCTTCGTACTATGTTAGCGGTTCCAAATCCAACTACATGAGTGGTTCCAACTACAACAACAGTGCTACTGGCTCTTCTATGTCAGGTTCTCAAGCAAGTATGGTCACAGATTCCAACGGTTCATCTTACTACATGAGTGGTTCCAACTACAATAACAGTGCTACTGGTTCTAATACAATGATGAGTGGTTCCAACTACAACAACAGTGCATCAGGTTACAACAGACAACCAAGTATGGTCACCGATTCTAATGGTTCATCTTACTACATGAGCGGTTCTAACTACAACAACAGTGCATCTGGTTCACAAACAAGTATGAATAGTATGTTTACTTCAGTATCTCCAGAAAGTAGAAACTACAACAACAGTGCATCAGGTTCTCACGCAAGTATGGTCACAGATTCCAACGGTTCATCTTACTACATGAGTGGTTCCAACTACAACAACAGTGCATCAGGTTCTAATACAATGATGAGTGGTGGTAGCAGATCGGTAGTGACCCTAAGTCCATCAGATATGATGTCTGGGTCAATTATGACAGCTTCTAACGGTTCTTCGTACTATGTTAGCGGTTCCAAATCCAACTACATGAGTGGTTCCAACTACAACAACAGTGCTACTGGCTCTTCTATGTCAGGTTCTCAAGCAAGTATGGTCACAGATTCCAACGGTTCATCTTACTACATGAGTGGTTCCAACTACAATAACAGTGCTACTGGTTCTAATACAATGATGAGTGGTTCCAACTACAACAACAGTGCATCAGGTTACAACAGACAACCAAGTATGGTCACCGATTCTAATGGTTCATCTTACTACATGAGCGGTTCTAACTACAACAACAGTGCATCTGGTTCACAAACAAGTATGAATAGTATGTTTACTTCAGTATCTCCAGAAAGTAGAAACTACAACAACAGTGCATCAGGTTCTCACGCAAGTATGGTCACAGATTCCAACGGTTCATCTTACTACATGAGTGGTTCCAACTACAACAACAGTGCATCAGGTTCTAATACAATGATGAGTGGTGGTAGCAGATCGGTAGTGACCCTAAGTCCATCAGATATGATGTCTGGGTCAATTATGACAGCTTCTAACGGTTCTTCGTACTATGTTAGCGGTTCCAAATCCAACTACATGAGTGGTTCCAACTACAACAACAGTGCTACTGGCTCTTCTATGTCAGGTTCTCAAGCAAGTATGGTCACAGATTCCAACGGTTCATCTTACTACATGAGTGGTTCCAACTACAATAACAGTGCTACTGGTTCTAATACAATGATGAGTGGTTCCAACTACAACAACAGTGCATCAGGTTACAACAGACAACCAAGTAGGGCCACCGATTCTAATGATTCATCTTACTACATTAGTGGTTCTACTTCTCGTCGTGCGACTATGTCCTCTATGTCGTATCCTTCAGTTTTGAGTAGCAATTATGCAGACTCTTCCACTTCCTTAGGAAACTCTGTTAAGGAAGGTTCATCAGTTGGCGTTAGGTCTACGGATAGTTCTGATCTTGATGGCATGGATGGTAGGAATTTGTGGACTTCAATGTCTCCAGAGGACAAAACGTACGATTCTGCTGTATGGGAAGGCTCAGTTACGTTGTCTTATATCTCAAGTAGTTACGCACAAATGTCCAATGAAGGTAATGTGAGCTTCACCAAAGTTTCAAATCATTCAATTGAGTTAAATAACCCTACAGGAAGTTCAGTTGTGAGATTAACAAGTATGACAGTGAATAATAGTAAGTTCACATCTGTCGCCGCTAAGACTGGTGGACAAATGCCACAGAGTAGCAGCAGTTATGTAAATATAACTGTTTACACGGTAACAACAGTAGAAAGCTCTGTGCTTAAATCCATAAGTGATGTTACTATAATAACGTCTGTTCCTGTAACGATGCCAATCAATCCAGGTAGTACTGATAATCCAATGATGGGATCTGAAAACGCTGATGGCGAATTTAATCAAATGGTTTCAACCAAAATAACAGTTTCCAATATGGCAATGAATTCTTATGCAGATACTAGTGAAAGTGTGGTTACAGAATCCGAAAGTACAGTTCCAAATCATACCATAAGAAATTCTTTATCAGGAATTATGACTTCTCAAGTTTACATGCCATCTATATCAGATGCAATTACAGATTCCATGAAGTCTTATAATGGTCAAACAGTAGCAGCATCTGGGGTTCTTTACAGTAATGTAAGTTCCACACAAATATTAATGAATCCATCTCATTCTATTAATGAGTTAACTAATAGCAATAATCAACTATCGGATATGTCAAGCCTTTCATTAGTTTCTACTTCCATGATAGCATTAACTTCAAACATCAATAATGGTCCTTCAACTTCTTTAACGTCACCACCTTCAAGTAGTGCGTACAGTACAACAGTTGGTTTCAAATCTATTGAGGATATATCTATGGCGTCAGCTTCTGGAATTGACATGGTGTCATATTCCAAAACAACAACCACCAGCTATGCTACTGTTTCGACATCTGAAGAAATCACACTTTTATCCGTAGTAACAGAAACTAGAAGAAAGGATCCAACTTCTTTGACTTCGTCTGTAAGTCCTTCTCAACTAGCTACAGATAAAGCAGGAACTACAGAAAAGGAATCATTATCTAGTCACATGGGAGGTAAGAGCAATCCAACCTCTGTATCATCATCTCAAATGACTCAACAACATATATCAAATGAAGCCTGGCCAAATTCTGCCGAACAAATCACATCTACATTAGTATCAGGTGTTTTCAGTGATGATACTCCATCTCAGATCGTAACCCAGGAAGCCTCTAAAAGGATCGCATCCCAAGAGACACAAACTATAAATTCTAAGATAATAAGTTCTACAACACAACCAATTTCCATGAATACCGACGATGGTGAAGTTAAAGCCACGAGAACAAGTCCTGAAGTTGTTAGTGGTAGTGGCCCATTGAGTAGGTCACAATATGATTCAGAAGGTTCATACAGATCTTCCAGTAGGACAACCTACTTAGCTTCTGACAGTGGTACTGTTAGCCAGATGTCCTCCAGAGATGGTCATAACGAAGTTCAAGCTTCTACGGTTTCTACAATAGAGAGTAATTCAATTGACTCAAAATCTGCCATTAAACAAGGTAGTACAGTTTCAACTATTTTAGCCCAAAGTAGAGTCACATCAAAAACACAGGTTTCGTTAACTGCCGATCCATCAACTCCAACTTTGAAATCAAATTCAAAATTACAAGTGCAAACATCATCCGTAAACAATGTAGAGAACGCGTCTGTTACGACATACCAAGGTGGTGGTTCATCTATCAATATTAATAGCATGTTGGCCACACTTTTCATATTCATTAACATTTTAATCTAGGGTCAATATTCTTAATTATAGAGTTACATCGGTTCATACATATTTTTTTATCTTTCCCATTGCCCTCTGTCATGTATGAACTTTTTTTTTTTCCTCGACCCTTTTTATTATAAGTATAACTAAATAGGTTTAATATAATCGACAGTTTATTTTTTAAGTACTTTTTCTATTTATCACTATGAAGCTCTTCTCTTCCATCAAGGAGATTATTTGTTTAGTTTACACTGACTGACACTAATTATATAATCAAGTATTCTATATATATTTTCTTATTTTATTTCACGAGAAATTCTTCAATTTAAGATGTATGCATATGACCTAAATATTTGTTTTTATATAGCACATATTGTATGATATGATTTATTCCTCATATTTATTCACCACTACTAAGCCTAATATTCAATGGAGGTATAATGCAAGACATTCATATGGATGAAAGAATTACAGAAGGTCAAACATGACCATTATAACTGGGTAGATTTGTATGGCGATGTTCGACTGTGCGATTCAGAAATATGGATAAGAGGCAAACTTTTCAAATCTCCAATATATAATGCTGGCCGCCGGTGGAGCAAAACTTGTAAATAAGATGTGTCCCTTTAAACAACTTAAGAAGATATACTGGTATATTAACTGTATAATGAAGTAATAAAAAATAAATCAAAATAATACCACAAATATTGCTCAATCTGTTAGGAATGTGAACTTCTAACAACCCCGTACCTGGATGCCATTACATGATTTCATTCATCTACGGCAAATGCCTACATTATTCTACATACTGAGCATAATATTCTAAGAATGTACAGTACTAGAAATCCATATGAACAATTAGATAACAGAATATTAGACACAAAAATTATAAATGGATAAGCTTGGACGACGACATTCAGATATGGTTCTGATGAAGGTGAATATAAAACAGACATTACAAATCTGTGATATAAAAAAAACAGACGTTTGCGAGAGAAAACTTGTAAATAAAATAAGTCCCCTCTAAACTTAATACAAAGAATTTACTGTATAATAATTTGTATAATATAACTAAAAACAACGAATCAAAATGTCACTGAAAACATTGCTCAACCACTTAGCAACTACAATTTCTATTACTACAATCCATAAGAAATGCATTAAAAATTTGTTTAACGTCTTGCCCATCATCTGATGGCGATTCTATATATATATACTAAAAATAGTTAGTTTACTATAGCTGCTTAGAAATTGAAATTAAATATTAAATATTAAATATTTAACTAAATAAACTTAGACTTCTAAATTCAATTTGTTTACAGGGTTAGTAAGCATAAGTATCTTCAGTAATAAGTACCAAAGTTAACAATTTTTATAGTTTTGTTAATTTTCCGAGGTAAAAAGAAAAATGATATTGTTAGAAATGGTAGAATAGGTCGGTTAGATGGTATATTTATTACTACAAGAGGCACCTTTGTACGTTGGTGTGTTGTAGCAGAGCTCCTCTCTCTCATTAAGTGAAAGAGAGTATTAAATGTTATATGTATAAAAGTTATATAATTTGGAAAGTATCCGCTTTATATGCAATTTGCATTCACATGAACATTGTGTTGTAAGAGAAAAACATGTCCTATGATACATTAGCAATTCAAGCACTTATCGAAACCAGAACGATTCGAAAGTAGGATAATTGCTAGAGGAGTCAATTAATTTGGTCTTAACATGCTTGATTGTGCCCAAAGGACAAGTATATATTATATGCGAATATGTTACAAAACTATAGGGTTATGATATACCAAAAAAGTCGGCTCAGTTACAACTGGTAAAATGGATATATTCACGAACCTCATACATTTCTTATCCATATACTCTTATTAACTGGAAATTACAAAATGTGAAACAACCAAATACTTTAAACGACAAAGGTCATTATCCGCACACATTCTGTAATTGTTAGGGCATATTAAATGGGCATTGCATAAAATACCTTACCTTTTCTGTCTGCCACTTTTGGGTATGGAATATGGTTCAATTCATAAGACTGCCATTCTTTATAACCAGATAGCATTTCAGAAAGACTATTCAAACACACATTATTAACATTTATCAGCACAAACTGAGATATATTTCAATTCAAGTGGCATGTAATAATAATAAGCACAACTTGTCTGACTAAATCAAAAAAAAAAAAAAAAAATGCTTTGCTTATCTTTTAAACTTTCTCTTAATGTGTCTACAGATCTCCCTTCTTTGAGTTGGTAGCAAAACTTAGGAAACAGTTTTCTATCTAGTTTGTATGAAATATGTAATTTTTGAATTCAAATTCAACATTTAACTAATGCACAAAATAGACGCTAAATGTCCATTAATAATAACAACCTTCCATCTGCCTTCATTGCTTACACTGAAAGTATATGTAATATTTTAGATGACCGACTCACACAAACCTAACAATAATAATAAACAGTAATCAGGTTCAATTATAATTGTATAAGCTAAATTTCTTTTCTAAATTCTGTGACAATCAGAAGGTAAAATCAAGATGACTCCCAAGTGTTCATGACCTCAAACCACGAAAGATGATCATTTGAGAGAATTGGGGTTTGCAAATCGATATTATTATTATTATTATTATTATTATTATTATTATTATTATTATTATTAACGATTAAACAATCATATTGGGACCTACCACAACCTTTAGTTTCCACCATTGTTCATTGTCGAATATTGTGTACATTCGAGAGAATCCAGTTGTAACCTACTTTCCATTTCCTTCTTCTCTTTTAATGGTCTCTCTGTTCAATCTCCTTCAATTTTAAGAAGGAAGTGATTTCGGTGGCTGCAAAAATCAAAATTGATCTACCCCAGTTCTAAATTGATAAAGCAACTAGTTTCGGGGGGGGGGGGAGAGAAATGATTCTGATTATATACGACACATGAAACCTCGAAATAAATTTACTAATTGTATCATCAAGATAAAATTCTGATCTGTTACAGTTTGCGATGTCTGATGAGAATCTGCAAACCTTCTAATTATAATCAATATACTAAATCTAGAAATCAAATAACGTACTCTGCAAATATAGAGCGTTCCCTAATAACATCAATTATTCATATTTGAAACAAACCGTTGTATCCCCAAATATTTACATATATATTTAGCTAATAAGACATAACCCTGAATTATATTACAGATTGCTTAACTTCCCTATTAATTATGCTATTCCTATTTCCATTGTTCTTAATAATATGGGCAGGAATTTCAACAGCTCTTAATGTTGACTCAACGGGATATGAAGATATGGTAACATTTAGTTCAGGAGAAATGGAGGTACATAATATTGATACCCAAAACTATAAAATCATAAATTTTGATTCCTCTGATAAACTAGCTAGTCTAATTAAAAAATATGCGGATACAGAGACCATACTGTATCACTCTAATAGCCATACTGCTTATTCTGATATAAAATCTGGTTCTCCATTAACGAATTACAATCTAATGAAGAGATTATGGAAAAACAAACAAGAAATTAACCTAGATAATAATTATTCATGGCGTCAATGGAAGTGCAAGAGATTTGGCTCATGGTGGTCAGCTTGGTATCAGTTAACTAATTGTAAAGATGGATCCGAGATTTATTCAAACAAAAATCACATTGCAATTTCTTGGAATTACACATATACAGCAACAATCAATCAAGATATGCCAATAAATTGGGGTGCTGTGAAGGCCTCATTTCCTTGGGATGTAAGTTATTCAGTATCTAGGGATGGTGCATATATCTGTGATGTAAAGACACCAAAGAAAGCTACCATTTGGTATCAACAACATATCGGATGGGCCGATTATCAAGAACAAGATTGCCACATGAAGGATAAAAACGAAATATTATGCGGTAATTTTAGTCCTTATATGAGAGTTGATATCCCTTTAACACAAGAAAATGATTACCATATTGCGTGTAGTATCGTGGATGAGAAAACCTGTTGAAATGAATATGCAATATTTACGAAATTTAACACAAAAAAAATACAAAGAGCTTATATTAGGCCAGTTAAAATGGGAGGCAGAAAATGAATTCAATAGATAACATGTCATAATTCTTCTTCTCATTGTAATGTTAGATTATGTTGAGTTGGGATATTCATCGAAGCGTCGGCTTCGGACTCAATATCTAAACCTTGAGTGATTTGGTTGTTAGCGGAATTGTTGTCGTTAGAGCTAGACATGTTTAAGTAGTTTTTCAGTATTGATTGTATTATGTAGAGTATATAGTATATATCGATATATCTAATCTTGTTGTCTTCTTATTATTATAATAGTAAGATATATTGTCTTGCTATTATTCATAATATTATTCTCCCTTTTATATATATATATCCATATGCAGGTTGTATGTTATAAAGCCGGAAGTCTTGCTTCGTATAATGTTTATCATTATATCCTCGCACCCCTTGTTCTCTCTCTTACATTGTCGAAGGCCATGAGCTGTACGCTCTAATATAATATTAGTCTATCTCCCCAGTAGCTAGCTGGATCGTCGGAACTAATATATAACTATCATAATCCTACGATATTATGGTAGCCTCTCAACTATATTCTATTAGCAACTGTATTGTTTGCCTCATATCATGTCCTGCTCTCTCAGCTTACGCTGGTTTTATCTTCTATCTCATCTCCGTCAATGTCGGGTGAATATATGTTCCAACAGATTAAGGTGAATCATATCCCGATATTATCAATAAAACAGATATCCAGGGAGTTCCTACACATGGATAACCGTCTCTTTGCATGTATATAGTTGTATATAAGATCCAGAACGGCATTAAATCATATATTCATGATTTGACTAATTTTTCCTTTTGGAACTTTTCTACGTAATGAATAAGATATTTCGAATTTTTACAACAACCTGCGATCTAATATATTCTAAAATTGAGGCACAGTGCTTGATGGGTCTCGTAATACCTATTATTTGGCATTTATATCAATCTTAGATGTCAATTTCCTCACAGAGTTTAGCGTCAACCATATCGCGTATGTGTTAGCATAGCCATATCAGAAGTTTCAAAAATGAACTTATTCTATTTCTTTTAGTTGACGTTGTGATGAAGCTTCACCGACCAACGTACATCCTTGTCACATTTTCTGATATGATGGACCCACAATTTCTAATAGGTATTCCATTAAATGTATGATCAGATAGATAAAGAGATAAAAAATTCTTTCATAAGAAATTTCTGATTTGTCTAGTCACCTATGAAGAATGTAAGACCAAAGTTCGATGACTCAAACAGTGAACAGTACAACCTCGATACACAAAACCTATTAGCATCAGTTGCTTCAGCACTTTTTTTTTTAATTGATGTCACATTACGAAAGGATGCATCGCCTAAAGTCTAACATGTATACTTTGCACATTAAAGGGGGGACGCATGCTGCTACATAGAAGCCCATAAATAAATGTTTTCTAAAACACAAAGTTGAAATAACAACGGTATAGCTTACGAATATATTATTCCACCCATTTTTGTCAGCAAGCAGTTCATAATTTTAGAAATTGTCCTTCAGTTTTCGATAGTTACTTATTGCTACAATTATATATAACCCATACTTAACTGAAGTTACTATATTATCTATATCTTCAGAACTTTTTGAATAATTTATGCAAAACTTTCCGATTTACGGGTGTGACTGTGAATACGTACGTAAGCAGATTATTTATTTATTTTTTTTCATAATATTTCGCCCTGAGAGATCTGCGTAGGCGTAAATCACAAATTGAGACAAGTGAATTTTTTGATAATCAACAAACAAACAAAAGGTGAGGCAGAGTTCGAGAAACTGAAACTGCATACAATACAAACCAAACAGCAAGGGATTGAATAAATGAATATTGAATAAATGAATAAATGCAAATTTGATGTCTTCAGATTTAATCATAGATTTTGCATATGAATTTTACGCCGTTTACTAATTGTAATGCTTAGGATTGCTTATCTAGCTAACGAGGTGTCAATATTCGTTATGGATATTTTAGAATGAATAATCGAATAATTCACAGATAGAGGTGTCTGTCTAAACAGCTAATAAGTTGAATTGTTGTCGCTAATTTGCAATATACGTTTCTTAATCGATTGAATGCAAATGTATATAAATCAACCATATTTCTTCTTATGATGGACTCAATTAGGTTTATTAATTCATAAGATATCATCAAACAAAACAAATACAAATACAACTACAATTACAAACAAACAAAATATGTCTACTATTACTTTAGGTCGTTATATTTTCGAAAGATTACATCAAGTCCATGTCGATACCGTCTTCGGTGTTCCTGGTGATTTCAACTTGGTATTACTGGATAAACTTTACGAAGTCGATGGTATGAGATGGGCCGGTGATACCAACGAGTTAAACGCTGCATACGCTGCTGATGGTTACGCAAGAATTAAAGGTATGTCATGTGTCATCACCACATTTGGTGTTGGTGAACTATCTGCCTTGAATGGTATTGCAGGTGCTTACTCTGAACATGTTGGTATCTTACACGTCGTTGGTATCCCATCCACTGTTTCTCAAGCTAAGGGTCTTTTATTACACCATACTCTAGGTGACGGTGACTTTGATGTCTTCCACAGAATGTCTGCCAATATCTCCAAGACTACTTCAATGTTGAACGACATTGCTTCTGCTCCTTCTGAAATTGATAGATGCATTAGAGCCACCTATATTAGCAAGAGACCAGTGTACATAGGTATCCCAGCCAATTATTTCGACGTCGAAGTCTCAGCAGATTTATTGAAGACACCAATCGATTTATCTTTGAAGCCAAACGACACGGAGGCCGAAGATGAAGTTATTAATGAAATCTTATCTTTGGTTAAGACCGCTAAGAATCCGATCATTATCGCTGATGGTTGTGCATCTAGACACAACGTTGAAGCTGAAACCAGACAATTGGTTGATATCACCCAATACCCAGCATTCGCTACCCCATTAGGTAAAGGTACCATTGATGAGACCCATCCAAGATACGGTGGTATATATGTCGGTTCTTTATCTAGTCCAGAAGTTACGAAGGTTGTCGAGTCTGCTGATTTAATTTTATCTGTCGGTGCTTTATTATCTGATTACAACACTGGTTCATTTACTTATTCCTACAATACCAAAAATATTGTCGAATTCCATTCTGATCACATGAAGATTAGAAATGCAACTTTTCCAGGTGTTCAAATGAATTTTGTCCTACCAAGATTATTGAAGGTTATCGGTGCTGCCTCTAAGGGTTATAAGCCAATTGCTGTTCCAAAGCCTTTACCATTAGACAACAGTACTGTCGCTTCTACTCCATTAAAGCAAGAATGGTTATGGAGACATCTAAGTTCATTCTTACAAGAAGGTGATATTGTTATAACCGAAACAGGTACTTCATCTTTTGGTATCAACTCTACCACTTTCCCAGCTAATGCAGTTGGTATCTCCCAAGTCTTATGGGGTTCTATTGGTTACGCTGGTGGTGCCATCTCTGGTGCAAGTTTTGCAGCTGAAGAAGTTGATCCAACCAAGAGAGTCATTTTATTCATCGGTGATGGTTCATTACAATTAACTGTTCAAGAAATTTCTACTATTGTCAGATGGGGTCTAAAGCCATACATCTTTGTCTTAAATAACAACGGTTACACTATTGAGAAATTAATTCATGGTCTACATGCCGAATATAATGATATTCAACCATGGGATCATTTAGCTATATTACCAACATTTGGTGCCAAGGATTATGAAGCTCATAGAGTTGCTACTGTCGGTGAATGGAACCAATTGACCATTGATAAGTCATTCCAAAAGAATTCTAGGATTAGAATGATTGAAGTTATGTTACCAACTTTGGATGCACCAGCCTCTTTGATCGCTCAAGGTAAATTATCTGAAGACATGAATGCTGCCCAATAATCTTATATAATTCTAAATATATATAGCTGACTTTTCATTACTATATTAATGTGCCAATGAATACAAAATAAATCAATATAAACAAATGATATGCCTTTAGGCAAAGAGATATTATATTCTCTGTCGTGTGCGGGTGTTTTAGTGCATAAATTTCTTGCTTCACTCAGAAATTTAGGCGTACCTGAGATACGCGTAAATCATTAACTGCGTGCCATTTACTGCCATCGACCATAATATGCAACCAAACCAACAGATCTTCCAAATGTGTTCCATATGTTTGAAAATCTGAGCAAGGCATGCATGCACGTCTCTGAATCGTTGTGTCATGAATATTAAAGTCAACGTTTTAACATTCATAATTTGTGAAGGATACCATACTGAACATATCCTGTTATAAATTTAAGATCAGGATATATAGTTGGAAAACACTTAACTTTATCTATCAGTGAGACTAACGTTTTTCAAATTTTCAGTGATCTCTATATAAAGAATGTTCGATGAAGAAATCCTTTGATTTATGTCCTTAGGGATATTTGTACTTCGCGTTATTGGTGGAACAACCTTGGTTATCAAATTTTCCGGGATGACACGTGAAGAATTCTATAATACCGTTATACTCTATTCGATGATCACTGTACCATATCTCATTATTCAACATGTACGTAGGAACCTTTTTAAATCTTGGGTTTTTACAGATAATACACTTTTTCAAGCATCCGCAGAACACGATTCAATTATAACCATCATATGTTTTCTCATCGGATCTATATTTGTAACAATATCTATCTTATTGAGATATGGCTCCTATTTAGTATACTTTAAGAGTGATAAAGATAAGATAAACAGAAATTGAGAACTGAATAGAATGATATGATAATCTCTATTTTTTTTTTCTGAAGAAAAAAGGATGTGTATACTGATTCTACTGAAGTAACTTCAAAAGTATGATTTTACTCTTATACAAGTCCATCCTTTTATTATTGTTATGTGGAATGGTTCAATGTTAACCTTTTTAAGAATCACCCCTTTCATTGTAAAGACACCTTCAAACGGTCATTACTGGGATGGTGGACGTTTAGCAAAATTTCGTATTACAGCCTTTATTTAATTACATCCGTGTGTAAATATTTGAAATCAGTTATATAATATACAATTATCGTGCATATTTTAGATAGTTTCTGATGATCCCAATTGTTAAATCTGAGAAATGTTTCATAAATCACCACATATCAGGGAGCTAGAGTCGAATTTCAAAACAGTAAAAAATGGTTAGATGGCTTGAATTAAATTCTGGATAGTAAATGGAAGCACCAACAGGTACAGGGTTACAGAGGTTTGCGTTGCCCTAAGAAGTTGAAGACGTCACAACATGATTTTTCGATGTATTCATGTGCGGTATGCCGTTATATAACATGCTCCACTCACACAACCTTACGCGTATACAAGGCTTACGTAGCCTATTGCTAATTGCTATATTTTGGGAACTATTTTATTCATTTACGTTATTGTATTATCAAATATTCATCACCTGTTTAATGTTTAGCATCCATCTCATAATTTCTTTCACATAAAATATCATGACATTATTCAACATTATTTAAGTACCGCTCCATTTCCATTGTCTTACAATATCTTCTTTGTTGTTCCATTTAAGCCCATAGGAATTGGCGTTAGTAAAAACCCCACATCCCGGTGAATAATTTCTGACATATGCTTTCATAAATTTGACTCTTGAAAACCATAAAATCTTATAATAATCCCATAGATTCAAGGTATATTTCCAATCAGCGGTTGAGTACCAAAAAACTTATAATAAAAGTAATATTGTGTGGTTGGGTGCCACAATAATTGGATATCTCAATGAATCGTACCATTTTGTTTTTGCTTCTACAGCCACAGTGTTCAATTTCTCATTACTATTAACTTTTAAATCATTCATTAACATTGACAACTTGATTCATAATTTATTTACTCAATTGGTCGGGAGTGATGTACTTTATTGAATGGTGTGACTGATTTGAAATGCTTCCCATAGATGCATTTAAGAACTCCTCATTTCCCAAAACACCAAGATATCTTTCACAATCTGTTTACCCCATACAGCACATATTAAATATTATAGAAACACTATAATAGTAGACAAATTTCCCTCAATATAAAAATATACCTTTTTAAAGTAGCCACAAGGATGTTCTCCCAAATAATTAGGGGTAAACTAGCAGCATAACATATCTGATAAACAATTGAGAGTAATACTGGTTACGTATAATTATAATCTTTAGCCTATTTGTTACTTTGTATTTGTAAAGACGTGATTTCCGTGGTCATTTTAAGATTTGATTTGATTATTCTTATTATAATGGGATTGAATTCACAGACAAGTATACCAACAACTTCCGTTACAGACAGTTTCATATCCATTATGAATCTAGTTTCTTAATCATGTATGGCTTTTTGATAATAGAGTGCGCATTATTTTAGGTCCAGTAACACCGGCTAAATAGAGGGCACCACCAGCACAAAATGCTGCAAGAGCTGCAGTGACAGCTAATATCGTCGAACCATTATAACACACTAATCGAGCTTCCCAAGGTATGGAGAGTCTATATTTATAAGCTTCACTTTTAACTGTACGCCAGTTCTGGAAAGAAGGACAAAATGTATCCCTGTGCCAAATCAGATTTCTATATTCTGCTATGAAAAATACTGACAAAGATCCATAAGTTATTGCAGCCCACCCATGCCATCTAGCGTTATATGAGGAGATAATAAAGGCTATAAACGTCACCAATATAAAACAGCTACAATATAGCATTTGCATCGTTACTGTATACATTTTTTTAAAATAGAATTATGTTTATGATTGTTTTATCTTTTTTCCTTGTAATTGTAAAAGAATTATACCAGGATATGTAGGAAAATACAACGTAGAATTGAAGGATCTTTTATCTGGAAAATTCAACTTATTGACCACCTTAGAATTTGCAAAACCTAGTATCGATGTCTAAACTTGGTTTACCTCTTCTATTTTAATCCTTTCGTATATTAAACAACCAGAGGTTACACTGTTTATTGGAAATGCTTTCACAAAAATTTATCTCCCCCCCCTCCTTCAAAATTTGGTGTGAGCGTAGAATATTTATTGGACGAAGCGTACGTAAGCTGTTGGAACAAATATTATGCGGATCCATTATCTGATAATAAGCGTTGAATGCAGTATACAACAACGTATAACAGTTACTAACAAGAGAATAATTGAGGTACGAGGTCTAATATAGATACATACAAACAGATATCAAAGTATATACCTATATAAGTACGAACATAATTGAAAACCTCAAATTGTTTTTGATTCTACTAATAAGAATGTCAACGTTTAAGGTTTAGTTAGATGCTGACTTTAAAGTCTATACGTTGTCGAATATCTCAAATCAACGTGTTTCACATAAATATAACACATCAGAAACTTATCTGTTATCGATATCAATGTTGCATTGTTGGCAGAAACAGAAAATATGTATGGATCTGCTGTATATAGGTGCAAATAACCCGATCAATAATATACCATATTTAGTTGAGTATATAATTTTACCATAGAATGTAGCTTATACATCCGAATCTCAGAAAACAATTATTTGGAAATTCGGATCAGTTATTCCTACATCTCCAGAAATGTAGAACACTCTACTTTAAGCAATTAATAATCTTTCACGAGGTCATTTCTCCCTCATATAACATTTTAATATTAATATAATCGGTAATCTTGTTCATAGATTGCCAATAACATCTTTGAGACACAAATGTTAGTATTCCTTAGTACCCAAATCTATTTACTTCTACTAAGACAATTCTGTTGCAAAAAATAATCTAAAGAAAATCAGAAAACACTCAATAGAACATGATTATCTTTAGTACAACGTTATCCTAGTTAATAGGATGAGAACATGAATGGTTATATGACCTTCTTTTGATATATAATTTTGGATCGCCGGTTTTTCCCCTTTTGGATGCCCTGCCCCCACGCCTTTTTTTTGTGGTTGGGGGTGGGGGCAGCAACCGACACCTAATACACTCCTACGGAAATACTCTGCAATCATGGAGGCCTCCCAATTTAGCACAGTTGAACCGTTTTAGGAAATCCATTCTGTGCGCCACATTCTTCGTGGGATGGTGATGCAATATTATACTTCTGCAGATCCTTTTCTTCTTTGGTACAATGTTCGTACGTACCTACGACTATCCTTAATCCCAGATCTGACCCACCAGAAGGATAATACGTAGGGAATCTGGCAATAGACGAACTGTCTTTTCGTTGAGTAGATCTCCAGAGTCTGATCTGTGAGGCGACTGCTGGGTTACCTAACCCAAGAAAGTATTCATGATTTGAATGGACTCAGACTTTTGGAATCACATTTAACCAGCAGAATAATCTTGCAACGTTGAATAAGGGGTAAAGATTTACGTATCTGTTGGAAATACAGTGAGTAGTACTTGCTGTGAATAAAAAAATCTGTCTCAGTTCAACCCGATCTTATTGAGAATGGGTTAAGAGTCGTAGCGTGATCTTTGATTCACTTTAAAAATTGATATATACTGAAAATGATCGAACCTTTAAAATGTACTTTAGTAAATTCGTTTCTTTCTCAAAAAACAGAATATTCTCTTGTCTTGAATGTTTGTAACAGAATCTTCGATACAACAAAATTTGATTAAAAACTACATCCAAATTTAATGCACTTTTCATCATTATTAGCAGCTCTTCTCTTTAATTGGTTTTGGGTAAATGCTGCTTCGGCAGACAATTGTGCAAATTTTGTCGCAGATAGTTATTTTAATGAAGGGGTTTCTATAGAAACATATGAAATTCCACGGAATTCAGATCTTTCCGAAATTGCAAATGTTTTACATAACAATACAATAGATTTGAATACCGTGGCTACTCCAGCTTACGACTACATATATGATCTTTCTATTAATATTTCTGTTGCAGGTACTGACAAAGCATACCCAGCAGAAATTTATCCAGGGAGGATGACTGGGAAACTTTATATACCAAAATTTTCAGTAGAATATCAAGGGTTTTTTGTTCCCCCAGAGACAGGTGATTATACTTTTACTATCGATAACGTAGGTAGTGGTGGTGGTGCAGCAATATATATCTTTGACAATCTTGATATGTATTGTTGCGATGATACGGATAATACCGCATGGCTATCGAAAACATCACAGGTGACTTATATCCCATCTGATTCCAAATATCAAACTCAGTCCATGACTGTGAACCTGCAAGGTGGTCACGGGGTATTCGATTGACAATGCATTCACAAATTTCAAGGGAGATGTAATTTTCAAGACATCAATAACATTACCATCAGGAGAGACTACCACAGACTTCACTAATTATATATATACTACCTTTGATTCATTTCACTGCAAGATTGCCAATGAAACTTCAAGTGTAATTACTCTCGGTACAGAGGCATACACTACTACATACTCAACAACTGAAATAACTAACGTTTTTACTGGTGACATATTAGGTGCACCATATACTAGTGTCGACACTATTCATTACATCATGACACCAGCTGCTATCTCTTCTAGTTCACTAATTCCAAGTTCTTCTGATATAGCTACCTCGTCGAGTGTGCCATCGACTATATCTAGTTTATCGGTCACTGTCAGTTCTTCCATTAGATCATCTTCTGTAGTAAGAACTTCCGATGTTTATTATTCCTCTAGCATATCTTCTATGAAATCATCGATGGAGTTATTCGTTGTATCGTCCTCAGTTAGTAATTCATTACCTTCTTCTGTAACATCATCTCATGATACTCTATCTTTAACTTCAGACTCCTCTTCAACTACCAGTCATTACAGTGGTACAAGTACTAGTCAAGTTAATTCATTTATTACATCCAACAGATCATATATATCAAGAACTATCGTTTCTTCACAGAGTTTCCAATCAAAAAAAGACGGGGTATCTACTATGTCTTCCGAAGTTACTTCATATTCCTCCAGTTCAATCCAGTTTTCTAATTCTTCATCTATATTTGGTTCAATATATACAGGGAGTGTCAATTCAATAATACTTTCAACCTCGAGAGGGTCATCCAGATCAAATTCTGAAGAGCAATCTTCAAATATATGGGCATATCCAGTCTCTGAATCCGAGAGTCATAAATCTAGTGAACGTCAAAAAGAAATTTCAAGAAGTACATCAACATATGCAGATGAGCATGGTGTAACAAAGACAGTTATAGTAGACTGTGCTACAAAATCAAACAACAATGATGCCCAATTTACGTCCACTAGCAATGTATATATATCAAATGTTATCGATGGTAATGGAAATACAATTATCTCAACCATTTCAAACAAACAGGATGCGACCACTCAAGTAATTGAGATACCATCCTCAAGAAAGGAGAATTTCTCCTCATCTGGAAATAAAATTAGTGATAATACAAAAGCTACTGTTACTGTAAAGCAACAAACATCCAACAGTCCATCTTCATCACCATCGCTATACGTTCAGCAGATACCTAATATCGCAGGTAGAAGCATCGGAAGTTTGGTTATATGCATTATGTCATTGATGATTCAATTATGTCTCATATAGATATATTTAAATTAACAACAAATATATATATTTGATATAAAATTATTCGAGGCCTAAGAAACCGTTTTCAACACCAATTTCTTGACACTTAATATTGTTATTAATCGAAGGCATGAATATGGGTTTTTAATAAACGTATTCTTGTACTATATGAAAGTTAAGCTTGCAATACAAGGGACAGACAAGAAATATAATATTTTTATATATATCTATATGTAACCTAGTTTCTCCTGGAACCTGGCGTAATATTGTCTTCTAATCCAGGTTAGAAAAGCTATCTATAAAGTAGTTCGGTGGATCTGTAACAATACCATAACGTTTTCTATGTTAGTGTTTATTCTAATATTGCTATCCCACCTGGTATTGTAGTATCACTGTTGTACTGCCTATAATTACCATATATCAGGTCTTATATTTTAACATCCAATGTTTCAATATTTATTATTATAATTATCTCAAATATTGCTGTAAAGTATGTTTATAATCATGTCAGAACTTTTATATTCCAATATCTTAATGGACATTTTTCTATGTCTCAATAGTATCCTAACGTCTCATGCCACATTTTTTACGGCCTCTTTTCATTTATCTTTGAACAATACTACAATACCTAAGATAAGAAAAAAGTATGCGAAATTTAATAATGGAAAACCATACAATAAGCCGCTACTATATATATATAAATGATCACAACTTCGGATATTAAATAAACTTTTCTTCCAAGTTATGTCTCACATATAGTTGACGAAAATAAAGAATGAAATTTTTAACCATTTGCTTTGCATTAACAAATATAGAATGATACATACAGGAGTCAAGTATACAGGTAGTGATGACCATGCTGCATCATTGGCCACGGTTGATGTATACGACTTGCGTGAAGAACTAGCAGAACTTGTACTGGAAGTGTTTACTCCTGACCAACATATGCCGGTCGTAGAATTTGTAGGTGTTTTAAATACCCGTGTGCCATATGCTACAAAAGACGGAGTATTCTTTTTGGATAATAATGGTAATAAGATTGCACATATGAGTCTCGATTACTTAGAATATCCTGCCGAATTAGGGGATCTCATGAGTTATGATGAAGCAGTAGTGGATGCTCTCAAACAAGAAGTAGTTGATCTTAGTGACGCACAGGAAGACATTAATCACACCATCGAGTATATTGCTGGTTCTATCGCCCCATCATGTTTCAAAAAATGAGGTAATCATCTTGGTTAATTACGGGGGGGGTTAACAAAAGTAATTGCAAGTTGTAAGCACCTGAATATATAAAACAAACAAACGAATTGTTTATCGTATTTTCCATTCGGTGGTTCTTCTCTCTACGAAGAACTAGTTAACATGACTTCGTTCAACCAAGTTGCTGCTATTCTACTATTAACAACAGTCGATGCAAAACTGATCGAATACAAAACAAAAATTCCGAATATAACATTCGTTGTGCCAGTATCACCGATCCTACCGGCACCAAGTTACCAGATCTAATTTGATCATTAATCAAACATTATTGCCAAGTGGGATTTCAAAAGTTAGTAATATAGTGAATTATCTCTTATTTTGGATGATGATAGCACTGCGTAATAATTTAGTCCGAATATTGGATAATTTGATGTTCCAGTAAACCGTAATCCGCAGTATAAAGACAAAAATTATTTTTATTTAAAAGTGATTCCGCAACAATCATAAAATCCGGTGAATTATATTACTTTTGTAATAACATATATAGTTAATAATGAATGTTTGATAACTGTTTTCATTCCATTTTTTGCATTTTATAGTTTCTTCAGATATGATCGACAAGAGTCGAGTTCGAATTTCAAATTTCTAAAGACGGTCTAAACAAAGAACAACTTGTAGTTAAATATTGATATTGTAACATTGATATGATGGCGACTCATATTCGAGTAAATATCTCCATTGTCGACCGGTGTATCGTAGTCATTGAAAGTAATGGTTCAGTAACTTTAATGTAAAGGCTATTTCAAGGAATTCCATGTATGAATATTATGTTGCTGATATTGGCCAGTAAGCCCAAATTAATAGTATATCAATGGCATGAAGTGGATTATTTTTTCAAATTGTTGTAGTTGGGTATGTTGTTTATATGAGTTGTTGAAATATCGCCCATACACAATTTGATAAAGAGGCATTTAGACGGTATTACTATGGCGTAGTTGTAATCAGATCATTCAGAATAGTCAGGCTTGATCTCATATGATAGACAATGACTCAATCTATGCGTCATTTGTGTCCTGTTGTTCTGATGAAAGTAGTGTGTATTTTTTTATTAATTTATTTTCTATTTCATTGTTGACAAAATTTGTGAGTGATCGTTGAGGAGAATTCTGATCAGCACTTAGCACCTAGCAGTTATCTATAGTAGAAACAAAAATCGAGATATATTTTATTCAATTGATCTCTGATTATATGTGTATGTGATTGCGAAAGTAAAGATAATATAATATATATATATTTCCATTAGCGAAAGTTATGTACTTCTTTGTTGTTATTTCATTAATTTCCCGAAGGGTATTGAATTATTTTTCAGTCTCGTGAAAACGAGAGAAACCATCGTTACACTCTGTGAATCTGGTAATTGCCCTTGTGTTGCTTAGAAGAAGTTCAAAATATGTAACCTGTGAATCAAATAAAAATGTTAAGAAAACTCAATATTTTGATATAAAATTATTAGAGACCTAAGAAGCCGTTTTCAACATCGGTTTCCCGAAGATTAATATTGTCATTATTTGAAGACATTGCTCTTTCAATGATTTGTATTTCGTATGTAATTATGGAATAAATTATATTTAGTTTCTGTTATGAAATATGTAAGGTCTCTCATAGTTTGTGAAGGATAAACTTTCAACAGTGTTTGTTTGTACAAAAAAAAAAAAAAAGTATGCGAATAGGAAGGACTAATATACTCAGTGCTAGAGCAATGAACCTTTTGAAAAACTATTAGCTACAATTATTTTCTATACATAAGAATATATATCGGGTAGGATATGCTATTGGAGAGGGGGACCATTACAAATCTCTGACTATGGACTCAATACTCAAGATTAAATAGCAACAGCATCCAACTGATTATTTGATACTCTTTCACCTATTAATAATGTCCACGCAATGTAAAGATTATCAGTAACTGTTATTTTTGTCTCGGTGATGAAACAGCTGTAGCAAACACTCTTCCCTTTGTTGATTGCTGGTATCTCCGTGGGGACTTCCGAAGAAATTTAAAGTTCCGAGAATTAAAATAAAATAAAAAAGGAACAGGGAGATCTGCTGGGCTACAGGAGTTACACAGGGATCTGCATGGAACAGCTGATGTCCCCCTTCTACGTACTTCATATTAATAGCACGCAGTATCTACTGTGAACATTCCGGGGAAAAAGAGGGGGGGGTGCTGTTTAGCTAACTGCGGAGTTTGATATACAATATCCTATTTGGGACAGCTGCGGAAATCCTTTTTATATCTTGGCTAGAGATCTATTTCAAATGTTTTAATTCGAGTGGAGTAAATGCAATTTGAATTCAAACACCATTTAATTATATAAACAGGATACAATTTGTTGCCCGAGAGAGGGAGAGAGTCAAGTTAGAAATAAGTTTGCTCATTTTTATAAAAATCTTTAAAAGGAGAAAAATGTAACATTATTTCAAACCAAATATAACTAACACAAAATGTTCTTACAACAGTTACGATACTCATTATTGTTTTCACTTTTAACTAATTATGCGATAGCTGCCGCTACCGCAGACACATGCGCAATGTTCACACCAACTTCCTTTTCTGATGAAGGTTTTTGGATGACAACATATAATTTACCTGCAAATGAAAACAATGACAAGATAGCCGATGAACTTTATAGTTATCTAGTTGATGCAACATCCGCAGGTGGGGTAAGTAGGACAAATTTTTATGACATCGGTTTCAATATTAGTATACCAGCCGGAACTGAATATTCAGGTAGTCTATACCCTGGCCAAGCTCCAATATTGTTATCCTCTTTTGCTGCTGTTTTCAGTGCAGGTTTGAAACCAAAAGAAACAGGTGAATACACTTTTTCATTTGACGGTGTACATGATGGTGCTGCAATGTTTATACTTCATAACCAAGATCCTTTATGTTGTGAAAATTTGGCTAACGGAATGACGCTTGCGGATTATACTAATTTTTACTATATTCCGGATGATCCAAATTACCAAACTAAATCAATGACATTCTATTTGAAAGCGGATACATATTATTACTTTTATTTGTCCTATATCAATCATGATGGTGATGCAATCTTTGTACCCACAATGACAACACCGTCGGGAGAGGTCATTACCAATTTCAAGGGTTACATTTATGGAACTGATGAACATGAATGTAGTTTAGGAAATTCAACGTCATCTACTGTTTCAGGATGGACTGAAACATATGCAACAACTTATTCTACATCTGTGATCACAAATGTGAACACTGTTCCAGGATTGGATATTCCATACACTGAAGTGGAAACAACATACTACATAATGACACCCATCCCAGAATCTTCTACTTCTTTAGTTATCAGCAGTTCATCTGAAGTGGTCACATCTTCATCATCATCTTCCTTTGTTCCTTCTATGGTTTCCTCATCTTTATCTGAATATTCTTCAACTCGCTCATCGGTTCTGTTATCATCGACAGAACAAACTTCAACAGCTTCCTCTGATGATGAATCAACCATTTCCTCCACAATGTCATCAGCAGCAGAAAGTTCATCCATCACACCGTCTTCCAGCATTTCATCAATAATTTCGTCTGATGGCGGGACATCAATTACACAATCTACTATAATGTCATCTGTCTCAAGTTCAGTAGTGTCCTCTGAAGCTGTACTTTCATCACAAACCGTATCAGAAAATTTAGATACTGAAACGTCTTCGAAGAACACAGATTCCACTACATCCAGTGCATCGACAGCTTACGTATCAGATTCAACTGCAGATTCGTCAAGTTTTATTTACTCAAATCAGCATAGTAACACCAACTCAATTTCTAACGAGACACCTTCTGAGAGCTCCACACTATTTATAT
Source organism: Maudiozyma bulderi (assembly GCA_031590215.1). Lineage (NCBI taxonomy): Eukaryota > Fungi > Ascomycota > Saccharomycetes > Saccharomycetales > Saccharomycetaceae > Maudiozyma > Maudiozyma bulderi. The sequence continues at coordinate 710,223 of CP134446.1, forward strand.
CCAGCAAGACTACACAGTTAATTTCGCCCTCAGATAACTCCGGAGAATCACAAAAATCTGAAACTACAGATAGTATATCAACTTCCACATACACTGACATATATGGTATGACAAGGACAACTACTGTCAAATGCTCTACAAATGTTTGTGATAAGAAATCAACTCAAGGAGCAGATTCTGTATCACATACTGTTGTTACAGTAACTACCACTACAATCAGAAACGATGGTAATACATATGTATCTGTTATAACACGCACTGTTCCAGTTGGTTATGCAGAAACAGACAAAATTACCAATCCTGCGCAAACAAACGAACAAGAAACAATTACGTTTGTTGAGCACAACAGCGAATCTTCGGTACAAGTTCAATTACAATCAAATTCCGGAACATCTTCGACAACTCATATTGTACAACAGGCTGGTAATGCTGCAGATAAGTCCAAATTCGATTTGTTCTTCTACGTCATTGCTATAGTGTCTCCATTATTTTTTATTTAATCTATTTTATATCTATTCTTGTTATATAATCTAATGAACCAATACTCAATGAAAATTACCAATTTGTAAAATATTGTGAATTTATTGGTATACCAGATATTACATAGTGATATTCCGGTTATCAAATAAATCATATAGCTCTGAGACTGTGTAACAGACATAACCGAACGTAAGGGATACTCTAAATATAAAAGAAACTTTTGAGGTACGCACCCTCTTGTTTGAGGTAGTACCGTTATGTTGGTTCACTGACAGTAACAATAATAACTACAGGTTTGCAAGTCTTTTCAGGTGTACTTCACAGAGAAAACTTGCTTAATTTCAGTTGTTTTGCACTTTATAGTTTTTTATCTGTTTAATTGGTGTCTCCCTTTAAATACTGCACACATCCGAATACCATATACACACTATACAAAGATCAACATCCAGGATTGATATAGAATAGTTCTGAACAATTGCATAATTGACGAATCAGCAATACAACGAAGGATCAATCATGGTTGCAGCACAGAATGAATGATACTTCAGTTAAGTTGACAATACTGCATATTTTCCCGCTGATCCTCAGGTACGTTAATTCCGAAAATCGCTTTGGAATAATGATTACATCATTGCTCTAGAGTATATATATTATGAGATAACAATAGCAACAACGACTGTAACCATGACAGCAGAAGACCAGGAATATCAAAGCTTAAAGCCGACGCTTCGATGGTCAGCGTGGACTCGGCTCCCTGTCATCCGAACGCGCCATCGGGTGAAAAAAAATTGCCCCACTATCGAGTTCACATTATATAAAAACTAAAAGAATGTTTATATAATAGAATCAACACCACTTCAACGTTTCTTGGAAGAGTCTTCAAGAAAATACACACAAACAAACTAACGATTAGCTGATGGTTTGTATCTTACAACAAATGTGGTCATCAATATGTCGTTGTCGCTAGTGAAATTTTTTTCCAATTGGCAGTTTTGCATTATCCTCTTTTTAGATCTTCAGCTAGAATTCCAACTTAGCTAACTCGGCAATAGTCGGCAAGAATTCTCGTCAGATGCTATTGTATTGTTTGTCCCTGGGGATCTTCAATTAGAAGTCGAGCCTGATTGATTCGGCGTTAGTAAGCATAAATTATCATTCGAAGATATCGCATTATTCATATCTCGAGATCTTCAGTTAAGAATCTATCTTCGGTGATTCGGCAATAGTGGGCAGGAATTGTGGTTAAAAGCGAAATGATATTAGTAATAGAAATGTAAGCATACGAACTCGATTCCATTACACAACTACACTAGACTTATATGATACATTCTGATATTTCTTATGCAAGCTGTATGAACCGTTAGTATAATTCAGTCGTTCGGCTTTAATCATCGACGATCGAAAAAGCCTTACATCAAGACTACAAACAATTAAATATTCATTGTCTTTTTCATAACGATGATTACAGTGTAGAGATTCTACATTCTTTAATGATGACGACTGACGACTACTTGAATGAACCATGGTAGTGACTATTTCTGCTAACACTTACAAAGGTATCAAGTAGAGAGGATATTGTGATCTAATTAAATTCAACTGTTACTATTACAGTAACAGAAACTCAGTTTTATGAAATGTGTATATATAAGGAGACGTTCATCATGATTAATAGATGTGTTCTCAATGATGTCCTGTTTCCCTTTTTCATTGAAATATTCTATTAGACGGTTATATCGCCAAGAATCACTCACGAATAACAATTGTTTCATCGAATATTTTCTTCACATCCATAACAAATGAGGTTTGATTTTAAGCTTTTGTCACTGTTTTTATTAACCTTACAGTTAGTTGTGGCGGGTGGGGTTCACAAGGTATCACCTGCCGACCAAAGTTATCTAATCTCCACTATCAACCACAAGAGATCTTTACATGAAAATACGTACCCCATGAAATGGTCAGGTAAGTTAACTGATGCTGCAGTTAATAAGTTAGACAAACACTTTTCATGTAAAAAAGGGATTTCATTATCCAATGACGCCTATGGTTACACGTATTATTTTGGGCCAAGTGGTGTTGGTGCTGCTGTAGAGTCATGGTATCGAGGTGTATCTTTCTATAACTATAGCAATCCCGAAATAACATCAAAGAACCGTAATTTTATTCAATTGGTGTGGGCTCAATCTAGAGAAATTGGTTGTGCATCAAAAGTATGTGGTACTCATACCGTCTTTCTATGTCAATACTACCAACCTGGTGTATATAAGGATCTTTTAAAGCAGAATGTTTTCCCATTGATTGGTTCAGGTAATACCGAAACATCTGTTGCCACAACAACTCTAATCCATACCAATACTACTACAGACACTGTAACCAATACCAATACTCAGACTCACATTATAACTGATACAGATATCATTACACAAACTCAGGTTACTACGCAAGTCCAAACACAGCTACACAATTTAACCAATACAGAGACACAAATCAGTACAGAGGTTCAAACGCAAATCCAGAATGTAACAAACACAGACACTGTGACTCATGTAAGTGTAAGTACTGACCATCAAACAAAGAACCAAACTGTTACACAAACTCAGCTCCATACTAAATTGAGTACAGCCACTGAAACTAGAAATTATACAGTTACAAATACAGTTACACTTTTAAGCACAATACCTACCACAATAGTACACAATCTTACAGTCAATCGTACGGTGACACATTCCTTTAACAACAATGTTACAGTTACTAATAACTATACTCATGTTTTAACCACCACCCACCTTCTGACCAAAAATGTAACATTAACTGATACATCTGTTCATACAATGCACACTACTGATACACTTACCAGAAATTTCACCACCATTGCAACACACACGAAATCGATTACAAATAATGTGACAGCAACGGATACCATAAACCATCTTACTACTACTACTGATCACCATACCAATAATAGAACCTTTACTCTGACTAGGATACAGATCATCACAGAAACTGTAATACGTAATCTAACAGCCAGGGAAACAGTAACACATAATCTGACAGCCAGAGAAACATTCATGCATAGTGTAACAGCTACACAGATGGTAACTCATAATCTGACAGCCAGGGAAACAGTCACCCAAAATTTAACAACTACTAAAACGGTAACACATAACCTAATCGCCACACAGTCTGTAACGCTACTTGATTCTGAAATCGGTTCAATCACCATAACTGAGACAAAGTGGGAAAACATTACAACTTCTGCTACTATTCTTCAACCATCAAATGTGACAATCAGGGAGACTGTAACTGTGACCAATGCCGGTAAATCTGTAAATTTTCCAACAACAACAACTGCACTAAAAAATGATGAGGGTGTGATCATTCCTGTTTATTCCACAGGGCAGTCTAATCATACCGTAACCGCCACAGAGACTATTACTAAAACGGCTGAAAGAGTGTTAACAAGTTTTGTGACAATTATCGAAACTGGTGATGATAAGCCGCAGGTCACCGTGACAGCCTCAATCACCGTTAGGGAAACTATTTCTTTATACATTACACCATTGCAAACGTTATCAACTTATGTTTCCACAGTTTCTGGAGAGAATGTAACAGTGACCAAGACAAAGACTTTGACTGAAACGGTTGGGGGAACTGTTACCATTTTTGATTCATCATTCACAGGATCATCCTATAAAGTAACTAGCACGCCAATATCTTCGAATAGTAACAACGTATCACCATCAGCTTCGACCAACTTCTCCAATCAATTATCCGAATTTGAAGCAACCCATGACAGTTCTAGTGGGACTATGGCATCTTCGACTATTGCGTCCAGTGACATGATAAGTTCCCCTTCATCTGCTGAATCGTCATTTTATACCTCTAATGATTTTAACTCTATGGAAGCTGAGTCTAAACTAAGAACATCAACAACATCAATGGAACATTCAGTGGTTACAAGTGAGACAGGTGGCGGAATAATTTCAACAAATGTGAGTGAATGGGATTATGATCATTACAACTCCATCGAATCCACTAGTGCAACTTTTACTACTTCTATTGGCGAGCCATCAATTTCTTCCATCCAGGACGGTTCATCGTTCTCACACGTCATATCCTCTCCATATTCCAGCCTACAAGAAAAGCACTCAAGTTCTATACCAGGAGTTTACAGTAAATCCACAGCAGCAACCACTGTGGCTAGTAGTTTACAATACACCAGTAGTAAGCCACATGAGACTTTTACATCAGATGCAAGTTACGAAGGTCATACTAGCCCTCCAAGATCTACATCTTCTGAAACCAAGCAAGCTGATACAATCTCGACAGGTACCAATAGCAACAGTGAATCTTTGGACAGCACTACGGATGTAAGTCAAGGTCAAAATGCATACGACAGTTCATCATATTTAGGAGAAGTTACAAACACCATATATTCCCAATCAGATAAGTCAACTCAGACTGATCTATCTACCCGCACAACCTTATCAAGCAATATAATTGAGGCTAAAAATTCAATTACTTCTAGCGTTAGTCAAACTATCAACATTGAAGTAATGTCAGGCAGTAATAATAATAACGATACCAATTCCACAAGGCAACCGCCATTGGATAATACAGCCAATAGTAAATATCTAGTTTCAACATCAGAATCATCAAATTATGCCCCTTATAGTTCCGGTCCAACGGAAACTTCAGTTTTGGAGGATTATGGGGCTTCTGCTACTGTTATTGCTGCTAACATATTGAATAAGAACAAAGAAACCACTTCGAGTAATTGTGAGAATAATATGAACAGCTCTACCACTGCCAGTGTATCATCCATTATGTCACATGAAACAGGAAATGCTATAACTAGAGATTACGATCATGAAAGTAATTCAAAGGATATGAAAGAATCATCCTCTTTGGAAACGATTTCCAATTCAAGATCTCCCTCAGCAACTGCTGAAATTCCAAGAGGTGATGTCGATAAAGAGGATTTGAGTTTCAGCAATGCAGCTGCATCCATACATATAGATACTTGGTTGGGAATGATATTGTTTTTATTTTCAATCATGTGTCTGTTCTAAATTAGATAGATATTGTTTACCTTGTGTTGGAACGGATATTACTGCCCGATAATAAAGGCATGACGAGACAGAGTAATAACAGGGATGATATGGAATAGCAACAGAATAGTTACTAACAAGACAACAGATTGAGGAGCTAACATAATAAGGAAGGATTATGTTAGCACCATAGAACATACTGCGTACTGATTGGGTACCTGCAGCATGTTAGATGGATAAAAACCTCCGAGTCGAAACCTTCGACATAAGAGAGAGTGAAACAAGGGGTGCGACGTTATAATGGGGATTATAACGAGAACGTAAGATTGCGAAGACTTTCATTCCTACCTTAAGAAACAAGCCCTGATATATAAGGAACGTGATAATATCATAGAGGGACGAATGATAGAGTTCTCCTTCCATATATTATTTACCATGAAAGGATAACGAGAAGAACACAATTGAAGTAACATTATATAGAAATAACCAATAACTAATCTATATAATCGACACGTACTACAAAACTATATACCAATACATACTGAAAACCACTACCAATGTCTAGCTCTAATAACGACAATTCCGCTAACAATGCTAACGCTCAAGGTCTAGAGGCTGAGACCCGTGAAAACGCTTCAACGGGAATCCCAACTCAACACCTTGCAACCTATACATATTTATATATTCTGAGCATTTTATAGAAATCATAATTAATATTCTTTAAAGAAGGTCTGGTAGTTCTTTGTTTCTTCCAATTCTTGCATTTGTTAAAACTGATGAAATATGAACATTATACACTCCATAATGTAGAAACAGAGGGTCATTTTTTGTCACTATTGACGTAATAGTTATTCTCCCTTATTTTATAACCGGATTTTCCAAAAAACGGGTGTTGCCCCGGGCACCGCAGGTTATATAAGGAGGATAGGAAGAAAAGTTGATGGGCGATTCAAATAACCACGTACCTTTTTATAGAATGGATATAGAATATATATTCTAGATGAATATCGACTATTTAGTCAGCAGTAATACAATATTGTAAACTATTTAATGCAAGGCAAAGTAATCAGGAAATGTGATTTTTGGAGATGTATGACTGGATCACTAGTATATTAAGTTCAACAAATAAAAAAGGGAATGCTGATAAATATGGATTACAGATGTCGTTAACATTATCAACCCATCCATTATTAGAGAAATATCGCGAGGATATAAGGGCTGAGAACCAGAAAGAACCATATTTTAAAAAATATTATTCTGAGTATCTCAAGTACAAGTGCGATATACCAAAGGGACGTCAAGATTTTCCTACTATCATCGTAAAAGGTAATCAGTCCTCTGATATAGTATATTTGATGCTACCAACGAATATCTTGGAATATTTAAATGATACCCTTGGCAAGCTGAAAGAGGCACTCATTGATGAATCATATTATGGGCGAAGTGTATACGTCAAGGATTCTAAGTACAAAGAAGTTGATCGTTCCCTTTTTAAACCATTTCGATTTGAGTTACATGCTACCATAACAGTTATTGAAAACCCAGTCTTGTTTTGAAATGTTCCGTTGATATTTATAGGGTTTAAAGATGTAAACAGAGACGGTATTTATGATTGGTTTATTGATATTCTAAACTCAAATCCCATTGGAAAGAACATTACTTCTATTGAATTTTTGGAATATATGTCTCAACCAGTAGTGTTTTGGGTTAAATCAGGAAGTGACAAGGAACACACCACAGAAGATGAGAAACAGAATGAGGGAGGTGCCCAACAGTACGACAAACTAGAGTCTAGAAAAATAAGCAATATCATCACAAGTGATTTATTCAAGTTATTGAGAGACTCTTACTTGGAAAGTATTGGACGAAAGCTACTGGAAATAGATGAGTTTGGAAATGAGAGTTATCTAGAACCAGAACGGTTAAACAATAGACGTTAGAGAAATATAATCAAATATCTCAGAACAGTACAGGCTCCGATTAACTACCTGACGAAGGTAGCCCAAAGTTATGAAACATTCGATGTTTTAAATTAATAAAATATCACCCATGTAATATCTTAACTTTCAAACAATGTTTCAATTGAATAGAAATGTTTGGAACACCGTATTTAATAGGGATACAGCGAATTATATGCAAGTAAGCAATGTTATCCTCCTTCATGTGTTTATGAATATATTATACGACTGATCTCTCATGAGTCTTAGAAAGATATAGAGAGATATTTGGCAGTCGAGATCTGCAAGTAACAGTTAAGAGCTAATATAGTCATGTGAATGATGTATTACTCTGTATTTGTTCTTGCTAACTATACGGCTCACCAATAGAGTGTCAGTTATTAGAAGTTTAAATCAAATAAGATGGTGTTATTATAGTTTACCGATAATAACGTGTTTAAAGATTATTGAGTCTTGATCCTCTTTCTCTTGTCTAATCTTGTCTGACCCTTTCTCCTGAAAGGAAACTTCTAGTAACCAGCAGTTACATATTTTATATAAAAGTGGAGAACGTCTTCTCTTTATATATTATTATTTAGTCTTTCCTTTCCCTTAATCTTTCCTCGGTAGAACAAAAACAAGTCCCCATTGATTCTCACTTATTCAGTTAGTTTCAATTAATTTCAAAATTCATATATCAAATTATGTAATATATATGTATATGTATAACATTAAAAAGTAGATAATATTCATATTCAATTGTTCAGCTAATGGATATATTTCAAGTAAGTTGACCAAAGTATCACAAGCTCCCCCCCATTTAAAAATAGGCAATGAGATCTGAAAAAAGACAAAATTCTTCAATAGAATCCCACCGATCAATAACAATAAGATAACATGATCTAGATCTTACGTATGACTACGAAATGAACTCTGAGCACCGCGAAGAGTGAATGAGTAAATAGTCTTGATTTTTGTATGTTGTGTTCTTGCGCGCTTTCAGATCTGTCGCGTGTCTTTATAGTGGGGTGAGACGGGCCGTCTGGAGGAAGCTCCCAGGTTTCAGATGTTTTTTTCTTTTATTAATATTTTGTTTTTGTCTTTGTTTTTTTAAATATATATAATTGGTGTCTTTGTAGCTTTAGATCTTGCTTTGAGGCTGTTAGAAGTGTCTTGTACTTGTCTTAATGAGTTAGTGGGTGTATTGAACGGTTTTGCTTAGATAACTGGGTGAACTAGTGTGTTTTTTTATAGAATATACAGGTTGTTAGTGGTCGACTTTGTGCCAATCAAGTGTGACGTGCGTATATTCTTTAATTTATGGACATTGCTTCTATTTAAAAGTGCAGTATGCAGTTAGTTCTATGGGTTAACGTATGTTTGTAATAGTTATTTAGCATTGCTTCTAATAAGTGGGTATTGCAGCTGCTTAATTTGTTGAAGTTAAGAAAAAGTTAGCAATTATTAAGTGGGCAAGAGTAATAACTAGAGGTGTTCTCTGTTGATATGTAAATGCAAGTTGTACGTTCTGAATTGATAAATATGTATCTCGTTCGATCTGGCATGTAGATCTTGAGAAATGTGTCATTGTGCTAATATATAGAATACGTAGATTGTTGAAGTCTAGTTTCAAGTGTCTATATATCGTCGTCATTTCTCTGTTTGCTTCTTTATATATTTATTCTTATATGAATTTCTGTTTGTTTCTTTATATATTTATTCTTATACGAATTTCTGTTTGTTTCTTTATATATTTATTCTTATACGAATTTCTGTTTGCTTCTTTATATATTTATTCTTATATGAATTTCTGTTTGTTTCTTTATATATTTATTCTTATACGAATTTCTGTTTGCTTCTTTATATATTTATTCTTATACGAATTTCTGTTTGCTTCTTTATATATTTATTCTTATATGAATTTCTGTTTGTTTCTTTATATATTTATTCTTATATGAATTTCTGTTTGTTTCTTTATATATTTATTCTTATACGAATTTCTGTTTGCTTCTTTATATATTTATTCTTATATGAATTTCTGTTTGTTTTAGTTTTTTCATTTGTCTGTTGCTTTTTTGGTATATCTTTTTCGATATTTAAAAAACGAAAACGCCAAACACGTAACATTTCTTTTCACTTATCCTCTTTTAACAAGATGCAAAACTCAAACACTAGTGCCATTGCTTTACATTATGGAAGGTATTGTGTGCATGTACATGTATATTGGGTAAAACAGGCTTCTTTTCGTGTGTCTGTTGGCTTATTTAATCCTATGTATGTTTTAGCAGAGGCAGGCGGCAATTTTCAGATGCCAGGCGACACATTGCAAAATTTAGCGGAGAGCCAGAAGACATGGGCATATGCCAGGCGACTATTCTGTGAAAGGGCACGTGACGTCTCCTGTATAAAATCAAATATAAGAAAGAAAAAAAAAAAAAAAGCAATAAAAGAAGCAACATCTCTTGACTCCTCCTCGAGCAGAACTAGCACAGTAATACGTCACTCTAAAGAACGCCTGGCATAATGAGAGTAGATGTAGGAGATGATATAGTCGTCATTGATGGCTGGATCATCCGCAAGAGCAGCAAGTGTGTCATCAGCAAGTATAAAGCCATGCAGTGTCTGTCCAAGCAGAATTTCCAGCGGCTGACAGAATTGCACACCAAGGACATAGCCAGTCTACGTAGTCTCGACACCACATTGCTGGAGCTGGAGAACTCGGGCAACATGTTCAGCCTGCTGCAGTGCCAGTTGTACCAGTTCGATGTTATGCAAGACAACACCTATCATCCCAAGGGCAGCAGGGTGTAGAAGAGAAACAAGAAGAAGATCATGTATACGGTTGAGAAACTGTGCCACCGGTATAATTACGGGGGCTCTGCTGCAGTGTATCTATGTGAGAAGACAGAGTCGTACATAAACGACATAGACATGCTGGATTTCGATCACCATTCCAGGCAGGTCAGAGACACCAGCATATTTGCAAGGGTCCTCAAGATGGACGAGCTGAGGTTGAACAGCACAGACTATGGGGTGCTGGAAGGATATACGAGGGAGGTGGCCTTGGGTTATGCTGAATTAGGGGAACACATTCTCTCCCAAAGCTATAGAGATGCATCTGCAAAAGCGAGCAACCATTTGGGAGCAGATTATCACACCAGGTTCTCGTCGTTGATCAAGAAGTTCGATCCAGTCACAATAACGCTCTACGGTAGACGGCTGGGCCGGTCTCTATTCACGTTGTTTAACAGCATCAGTCTGAACTGTTTTGGAGGTCACCCCTTTGTGGACAGAGAAGTCATCGTCAGGTGGGAAGAGGATCGAAATGCAGAAACAATCATCCAGGAGTTGGGCAGGACCTTCCAGCAGGCCATCAAGACCAATCTGTATAACGAGTTTCTGTTAACGTGGATCAGACTGGCAGCCGTTGATTTCGAGAAGTGGATGAATCAGAGAGACACGTTTCCGATCATGCAGTCGCATGCGTTCCGCCAGCATATGGATGCACTGCGGTGTCTAATCAGGTTTTGTGCGTTTGCAGTGGAGGACAACCCCACAGAGTTGGACCAGATGATGAAGGAGGACGATGACGACACAAGGTTCTACAAGGTGTTCCGGTTGTTTTACACGGCAGTGGCCCAGCAGGAAAGGATCATCACGTCCACGTATGTCAACATCGATGTCCAGAATGAGTGTGTGTTTGTGAAGAACAAGAAGCTGTCGTTTGACCTTATCAGGACCATGAAAGAGGATCTGCACACAACGTTCATGTCCTGCGTTGGGGCCATGGGGCAGTGGCTGAGTTACGGCAGCGTGGCAAGAGTGTATAACATGACACTGGGCAATGCAACGGTCAGGGTGAAGAACGAGAACGAGTTCGATGACAGGGACATCTCCATATATCAGGCTCTGCCGCTGGACCTGTTCAAGGGCATGCACATCCAGTGGTTGCGTGGGGATGATGCAGTAAATGAGAGCATTCGTAAGTCGTTGCTGGATATCATCAACAAGATGACAAAGGTGCTGATGGTTAGCATGTGGCTGTCTCCAGGGATGCCACTGAGGTTTCCGGAGTTGAGTATTCTGACGTTTTCTGGTAGAGGTAGAAATCTGTACGTGGATGCCACAGACAGGGTGTTTTTCATCAAGAGCAGGTATAACAAGAACCGGAAGTTCGACAACAGGTTGCTTTTCATGGACAAGGTGGTATCTTCGCAGCTGCTGTGGTTCGTTTACATTGTGCGGCCGTTTTTGGTGTCGTTAATGCAGCCAGACCTGGCACATTTCGCAAGGTCCATTCTGATCAGCCACTGTGAAAGAGAATTGGAGGGAGAGATCATGGACGATGACGATCTCGAGAACCCGGTAGAGGACAACAGAGAGCTGCACGATTATAGCAGAGGGGTGAATGCACGGATCAACAATGCAGACACAACAACTGGCAACAGTATCATCAAGCAGTTTTTATTCGTGGACGTCAAGAACCTGAGGCTGGTCGATTCCAACGCATTTGCCAAGATTTTATCCACATATCCACTGAATCCTTACATGCGGGAGGGCCACCGGATCGGCACGATGAGACAGGGACTGGCAGCTATATGGAAACACATGATAATGCCGGACATTGGTATGACAGGACACATCAAGAGTGCCATTGCAGCCTCGTTTGGGCACAACGTAGCCACACACACACAGCTGTACGGTGTGCATGGGATGGAGGACACCCCCGGTGATCAAGGTGTGTTTGATTATTATACGGTGAAGAAGCTGTGCCAAGAATTCCAAAGCCGAACAGCGTTTGCGGTGGTCAACAGAGGATCCAAGAAACGAGACAGAAGCCACCTGGAACAGCAAGAAGAAGAGGAAGATTATAAGCCAGCTGGGGACATTCTGGATCTGGTGGCAGCAGGCAAAGAGATGTATAATGACGACGGTTTTGAGTTCAGGACAAATTTGCAAAGGGAGTTCACAGGCATGGTTCTGACGTCTGAGAGAAAGCTGCTGACGTTGCAGGCTGCTACGGCCTTTGGTAAGTCGCTGACGTTCTTGTTGCCCATAATGGTTTTGAAGAAGCTGCAGCCTGAGACGTACGTTCATTTCATTGGAGTTCCATACGAGTCGTTGAAAATGGCCACGATTGAGAAGGTTCATAGGTGCGGGGACCTGGTTGCTCGGGACATATCTATGCTGAACCTGGAGAATAGTCAGCACTGGTTGCTGGACACAGACGTGTTTGTGGGTTGCTTTGATTCGTTTGGCACAAACAGTATTGCCAGTATTCTCAAGAACTGGGAGTCCAGCACAAAAGGAGAGCGGAAGAAAGGGTATCTGATATTTGACGAGGTGCATGTTCTGTGGGTGGAGAAGACGTTCCGGCCATCGTTCCGCCAAATATTTGGTCTGGGATGGAGAGGTTTTTTGAAGATGGTGTTTCTTTCTGCCACGATTCCAGAGGACATTTTAGAAATTATTGCCAAAGACAGAGGTATCTCGAATAAGTTGCTAGAGCAGAGCTCCCGGTATATCAATGGGATATCAGAGGTGCCTAACAAGGACGTGAGGTTTGAGGTTGTTCAAGTGAATTATCCAAGTATAAGGTTCAGAGCTGCTGAGTATATTAGACGTTATCTTGCACGAGAAGAGACCAACGGTAAGGCCATCTTTTTCTTCACAAGCATTCCCGCCATGATGTCAGTCCAGGAATTAGTCGACCAGACAGGTTCTGTTGCGATGGTAAGCTCGAACACACCGGATACGGAGAAGCAGAAGATATTCGAGCAGTTTGAGAATCCGATGTCCCCAGTGAAGGTCATTCTGGGAACAAAGTTGATATCCAATGGGTTGGACTGTCCAAGTGTAAATTTTGTGTGTCTGGTGAATTGTCGTGTCACACCCATTGATTTTCTTCAGATGGCAGGACGGCTGCGGAAGCCAGGGCTGGTTCGAATCATAGATTATAAGCGCCGAGGTGGGAGCAGGCCTGTGGGTACGGATGAGATTGCCCAACGTATGAACGACATGAACTGGGATGAGTGTGTGACCAAGCAAATTGCCCAGTTTTATGGTATCGAGAATCCAGGATGCTTGCAGTGCTGTGACAAGAATAATGATCTCAGAGATCCAGCAGTAGAAAGGACAGTGGAGTGCCTACGTAATCGAGGAGAAGAAGAGCAGAGGTTGCAGCCGCAGGGAGTGTGGGTGACTCCAGCGAGGACATCAAATGATAGTATCTTTCGGACCTTGCTTAATAGAAATACGAACATCATACGGAAGGAGCTGGCAGAGCTGCTGCAGCTTCGTGGAAACAATTTTGTAAGTATCAAGGAAGCCTTCCTAGGTATCAGGTATCATGACATCGTATACGATTTTTTTGACGTGCCTCCTAGCATGTGTCGGGAGTGTTTCATGGCCAGGGATAAATGCATGTGTGGCACAGAATATGGTAAGGCACTAGGACTTTTGGTTTGCCAGTATCTGATAGTTAATAGAATAGATAGTGAGAATAAGTATGAGAGGTTAATATCGCTGTTGGTTTCCCATGGAGGGTATTCTGCAGTCGCTGATCTGATTGTGAGACAGGTTATTGTACGGGGCAGCTATATACGCCTTTCTGAGAGGTGGTCGTTTGACCTACAAGAATTAAGGATGTTTCCGTTAGTGGGCAATGATGCTGTTATAAGATTCAAACAATATATGGGCAAGCTGCGAGACAAGAAGTGGAATGTATTTGACTTGGTATTTGGTGGGTGCTACGAAAGAGACGAAGAGTTATATAGGAATTTGGCTGAATTTATAGATACGGCATTCCGTCAAAGGGAAGTGGTGACAAGATATTCTTCGTATAGAGATGTGGGAGCGTTCACGACCAGGAGAAAGGACATTGTCAAGAACATTGTTGGGCATTTTAAAACCAGTCTTTCTTCTAGTTATTCCGATGAAGTTCAGATAGTAGTGCTGCTGCTGTGGAGTTTGCACACACAAAAGGTGGTTGTGAATAGAATCCTTGACAGTTGGGAAATTCCGATTGATAGTGTTATCGAGTTCTTTCCAGTGTTTATGAATTTCTGTCTAGAAGAAGTTAAATATTGTGGTCAAATGGTCAAGGTGTATCAAGTTCTGTTGGATTGTTATTTTGGAACGCTTGAGAACATGCAATTTTAAATAAAATATATATAACGATGGTGAAGTTTCTTTTCTTTTTCGATGAGCAGACCGGATCTCCTGCAGGTAATTTTGCTTCTTGTTGTGAAATTTCTTTTCTTTTTCGATGAACAGACCGGATCTCCTGCAGGTAATTCTGCTTCTTGCCGTGAAGTTTCTTTCTTTTTCGATGAACAGACCGCATCTCCTGCAGGTAATTCTGCTTCTTGCCGTGAAGTTTCTTTTCTTTTTTGATGAACAGACCGAACCTTCTCTTGGATATTCGAGTGTATTGTGAGAATTCTTTTCTTTTTTAATTAAATTGGATAGGGGTGGTATGTTATTCTTGTTAAATGCATGTAGAAGGAGAAGTCTTTCCTTTTTCTTAAAATAAACAAGTTAAAGGATGATATTTGCATAAATTATTTTTATTCAAAGTGCGTAGTGGGAGAGTGGAAAAAAAGGGGGCTCAGAATAATAATAAATTAATGTGAAACAAGCGCACGTTATCCACGTAGCGAACGAACGGAATATTGTAAAACAAAGAAGAAGAAAAAAAAAAAAGGTCATGATGGCTGCAAGTTGGAATAATTTTTCATTGTTGTGTATTCAATTATACGAGTCGGGTTTAATTATTTATTAATCCGGAATCATTTTTTCTCAGAGAGCAGTGCAGCAAATAATTCAATGGAATGTGGTTGTATATAATTAATTATAAAATAATAAATAAATGTGATTGCTCTGATAGGTAAGTAGTAAGAAGAAAGAAAAAAAAAAGGTATCGGATGATCCTTTTTTCCGGATAATTTTGTTGCCATTTAATAATTTATTTGCAATTCACAGAACGATATGCAGCGGAGCCTGTTGCATGAAGTTGTAGAATGTGAATTTTTTATCTGAAAAGGACGATGATCGGCCGCTTTAGGAAATGGATCATCATTTTTTCTTTCGATGTTTCTTCCTTGTTTGTGTATTGCTAACAAAAGGCCGCGTCCTTGAAACGTAGAACGGCACCCCCTATGTGAACATTTTGGGAAATAATGTTTCGTTTAGTGAATTGTTTTGTTGATTTGGCTCTGAAAGAGGAAACAGAAGGATCTGCAATCTATTTGTGCTATTTGCAGTGTTCTTACGGAGGAAAGGTGATGGACAGTATATTGTAGCAGACAATTTTATAATTAGTTCTGTACGGTAGGTGGTTAAGAGAAAGAAACATTATATGAATTTGGAAGGATGTTATAAATTTATATTTCTGGTAATTGATGAGATATATCCTAGTAACAGCGGCTAAATAAACAAAAAAGTGGATAGAGATCTATAACTCGATATAATGTTATAAAGCTATATAATTTGATGATAGAAATTAGAGTAATGTGAGAGATGTCAGTTATGTAAATGGAAGAGCTTGTTAGCTGGTAGTTTCAAAGAAAGGATCAAATAGTGAAATACGTAAATTTTGCAAATGATTCTTGTGAGATGTTAGCTCAGCGCTTAAGAATATATAAATTATATAAGTATGTATTTGTAGACGATCAGTGGTGAATGCAAATTTAATGTGTTTATTGTAATAATGTTATGTGAAAGAAAATGTAGTGTTGGTTCCATCTGTAGATTGTTCTAATTATATCAGATCAGTATCTATGATTTGTTAATAGCAATTTAAACAGTTGTTGTTCTTGAACAGTTTGTTGATAGTATATCTGTGTCAGTTTGGTCCATAGATGTAAGTAGAGTTACGGAGTTCTTTCTTTATAGTAATCATGTTTTATATCGGAAGTAAAAAGTTCTTAATGTCTGATGATTAAACGTATATGGCAGATCAGGTTTGGGATGATAAACATGGCGATGAAATGTATCTGTAGTCTTTGAAGCAATTCATTAAAATCAAATAAGAAATTGTCTTGAATTTAAGCAAGCTGTCGTCTTCGTATCGATTGGTCATATAGCAGTGACGTATCTATGTCCTTTCTTGTTGGTAATTGTAGCATGCTTGAGATATATCAGTGATTTGATCTAATGTATATTTGTCAAAAGTGATATCTACGCCATGGAGAAGAATGTTCATGAATGGGGGGCATAGAGGGCTGTAGGATGTTCGTACGGTAAGAATGGAAGTATTCCTATCTGTGATGAGAAATTAGATTGGTCGTAGTGTATATCTATGCCTATTCAAAAGTGGAATAAATATATTCATTTGTGTCATCTCTAAAAGAAAGAAATATGCCTAGTGAAAGAGATATAATTGGTAATTATTTCTAAGTGGCCTTGCTTATTTGCAGTATGAAATAAATCCATGCAACTGGAAAGTGGTATAGCGTTATCAAAGTTGTGATAAATGGTTGGCAGTATTCATTTTGGAAGAGAATATCTATGGAAATGATAGTTAGATGATTAGTGGGCAAGCAAATGTGATTGTCTATATTGGAGTCATCGTAAGCTATGGCACGTTAGATTAGCAGTTGCCACGAAAATGGAATATAGGATATCTACGTCTTGTTGAATGGAGCAGTTAGTTTTGGTTGAAAGTGTGCCATTGAGAAAAGTTTGTAACAGGTTATTTATGTTAGACCTGGTTTGTCACGATGTCAGAGATCAATGAGTTCAGACATAATAATTGTTCATCAATTAAAAGTCATATAGCATAATAATACGGTGTATGTGCAGGATTTCAGTAAACGATATAGAATTATCCCACAGCCGTCACATATCTATGGTATGTCAGAATAGAGTTTTGCATTTGCCATCAAGTAATCCTTTTGAGTTAAGAAATAATGTCATGATAGTAGAAGAATGTAAGTGCTTAGTCCGTCATGAGTTTATTTTATGGAGTGTTCATCTTAATTAACAGTAATATCTCTGACGTTAGTTAGAAAAGGATAGATCAACCGGTATGGTGAGAAGCATTCATATTAGTTTGAGATAGTATATCTATGTCTCGGTTAGATAAGTGTGGTAATATTTGATTTTGGAGTATAGTAAATCATTCTTAATGAAGAGATCGGAAATCTCAGTAGGGAATGCATATCTATCTCAGTGAATCTTAGGAGAAAGGATGAGTTTTCGATGTAAGTTGGTATTTGGTTGATGCAGATCTTTCCTGGATATCTTGGTTTCTTTAACAAATGTTGGTCATGTATAGTTATTGTGCATATTAAGTAGTGAATAGCAGTCATCTGCAAACGGAATATCTATGGCGATTAGCAAATAAGTTTTCAGGATAGCATGTAAGTCTTTTATGGAGTGGGCATAATATAGTATATCTATGTCATTTCTGATGGTATTGGTAGTAGAAGTGTATTCTTTAGGTGATCAAAGAACGGAACGTATTTTCGATTTTAAAATATAATGTTCATGATAATTTGATATGCGATGTATATCTATGGGAGTTTGAATATTTGAATTGGAGTCGTGATAGAAAAGTGCATTTAGTATATCTTTAAATGGTTTGTTTGTTGAGTAAAAGATATGTAATATTGTGTTTGTGTTGTTGTTATAATTTGAAAATGAAAATTTGTGGAGAAAAAAAAATTATAATAAAAGGAAGCTCAGAATGATAGAGCGCTTTCGAAATATTATATATAAAAGAGGAATAATTGCATGTGAATGTTATTGAAGATGGTGAGATTGTCTTATATTGATAATGTTATATCTAATGGCTTATTAGAATATGCGTTTTGATCTGGTATGAAATATTTGAGTTATTGTTATTTCTCAATCCAGATATCTAAAAGAAATCGAAAGAATATTGATATGATTTTGTAATCTCATCAGATGTCGATTTAGGGAGATGTGATCAAGATGTTAAATGTAGAATGTCACAGATCATACGAGGTGTATATAACGTATTCGTAAATGTTAATCATTATTAGAAATTAAGTTATGTATTGGATATGAAAATATTATATATAAGTAAATGAAGATTAATGTATCTGATTTGGAAGGTCGAGTGTCTGTATCAATGATGCGTTTTGAGTCTTGAATAGATATGGAAATAGTATATCTACGTCATTTCAAAAGAATGAGTTGTTATATTCTTGAAAATGTATATCTAAATCATTCGAATGTTAGAATTAGTGTAGTCTGGAAATGGTTTATGTATGTTATTTCTGAATCTAAATATCTATGTTCTTTGAAAGTATAAGTTGGTATGATATGGAAAAGAAAAAAATGGTATATCCATGATGTTGTAATTGTAAGTATGTGTGAAATCTGAAAGGAGAAATTAAAATGAGTTAGTAAGAGTTGATTTAGTTTTTTCTCTTTTTAATCGAGAATTGATATAATTAGTGGAATGGTATATCTATGATTTCGAAAAGTAGTGTATCTATGAACGTTGAGATTGGGAAACGGTATAATTAGTAGAATATAATATCTATGAACGTTGAGATTGGGAAACGGTATAATTAGTAGAATATAATATCTATGAACGTAGAGATTGATAAATTTGAGATCATTTGGAGATAGTATATCTACGTCATTTGAGAATGGATATCATTTGGAGATAGTATATTTATGTCATTTGAAATTAAGATATCCATGTCGTTCTTAATCATGAATATGTTTGTCATTTGAGAATAGATATCATTTGAAGATAGTATATCTACGTCATTTTGGGAATAGTATGGGTATGTTTCTAGAAATTAAGATATCCATGTCGTTCTTAATCATGAATATGTTTGTCATTTGAGAATAGATATCATTTGAAGATAGTATATCTACGTCATTTTGGGAATAGTATGGGTATGTTTCTAGAAATTAAGATATCCATGTCGTTCTTAATCATGAATATGTTTGTCATTTGAGAATAGATATCATTTGAAGATAGTATATCTACGTCATTTTGGGAATAGTATGGGTATGTTTCTAGAAATTAAGATATCCATGTCGTTCTTAATCATGAATATGTTTGTCATTTGAGAATAGATATCATTTGAAGATAGTATATCTACGTCATTTTGGGAATAGTATGGGTATGTTTTCTAGAAATTAAGATATCCATGTCGTTCTTAATCATGAATATGTTTGTCATTTGAGAATAGATATCATTTGAAGATAGTATATTCTACGTCATTTTGGGAATAGTATGGGTATGTTTCTAGAAATTAAGATATCCATGTCGTTCTTAATCATGAATATGTTTGTCATTTGAGAATAGATATCATTTGAAGATAGTATATCTACGTCATTTTGGGAATAGTATGGGTATGTTTCTAGAAATTAAGATATCCATGTCGTTCTTAATCATGAATATGTTTGTCATTTGAGAATAGATATCATTTGAAGATAGTATATCTACGTCATTTTGGGAATAGTATGGGTATGTTTCTAGAAATTAAGATATCCATGTCATTCTTAATCATGAATATGTTTGTAATTTGAAAGTATGTATTAAGAATTAATATGATATCGAAATAGTATATCTATATCATTTTGGAAATAGGAATATGTGTTTGAGTAGAAAGTTATAATTGATAATATCTATCTGATTTTTAATGGATGTATATCTATGATTTCGAAAATATAAGTTGAGAATAGATATCATTTGGAGATAGTATATCCATGTCGTTCTTAATCATGAATATGTTTGTCATTTGAGAATGGATATCATTTGGAGATAGTATATCTACGTTATTCGAAAATATAAGTTGAAAATGGATATCATTTGGAGATAGTATATCTACGTTATTCGAAAATATAAGTTGAGAATGGATATCATTTGGAGATAGTATATCTATGTCATTCGAAAATATAAGTTGAAAATGGATATCATTTGGAGATAGTATATCTATGTCATTCGAAAAATATAAGTTGAAAATGGATATCATTTGGAGATAGTATATTTATGTCATTTGAAATTAAGATATCCATGTCGTTCTTAATCATGAATATGTTTGTCCTTTAAGAATGGATATCATTTGGAGATAGTATATCTATGTCATTTGAAATTAAGATATCCATGTGGTTCTTAATCATTATCTATCTATGTCATTCGAAAGTATAAATTGAGAATTGATAATAATTTTGATATTATAATATGTATGTCGTTTGAAAATAGAAGTTGAGAATTAATATGATTTCGATAATGGTATTTGTATGAAAGTAGAAATTAAGAAAAGTAATATCATTTGGAGATAGAATATCTATGATTTCGAAAATAGAAGTTGAGGATAGATATCATTTGGATGGTAGTATATCTATGTCATTTGAAAATAGAATTTATTTTTTCTTTTTTTCTTTTTTGGAATTAAGATATCCATGTCATTCTTAATCTTGATTATAATTGTTATTTGAAAGTATGTATTAAGAATTGATAATAATTAGGAAAGAGAATATCTATGTCGTTTGAAAATAGAAATATCTACGGTCTTAGAAAATAGAGAATTGGTATAATGTGACGGTGGGATGTTTGTTCGATTTGGAAAGAGAATATCTACGAGAATTGAAAGTAGAAAATAAGAATTAATGTGATATCGAAATAGTATATCTATGTCGTTTAAAAAAGTAGAAATAAGAGCTGGATATAGTATATCTATGTCGTTTAAAAAGTAGAAATAAGAGCTGGATATAGTAGATGTCTATTATAGTAGATAGTATATCTATGTCGCTGGAAATGAGAATATCTATGTGATATCGAAATAGTATATCTATGTCGTTTAAAAAGTAGAAATAAGAGTTGGAGATAGTATATCTAAGTGATATCTGGAGTAAATTTTTAGTTTTAGTATTGATAGATGTACAGATAAGATAATGGATGTTGTAAGGAATATTAAAAGAGTGATTGTATGAAATGGCGTTAGAGTATTGAATATCCATGTTCTTTTGGATAATTTAAAATATATATCTATGTTGTATGAATGTATAAGAAGTGTATTTGTATTGTGATCTGTGTGTTTAGTAGATGTGTGTGTATTGTTATTCTAAAATGATAGATATATGGTTGATATTTGTTTGCGAATGAATAGTGGTTATGTAGAGATAAGTATGTTAATCATTTGTGTATGTTGCTGAGATTTGGTTGGTAAGTGGTTTGTGTAATGTGTTTTTTGTTGTTGTTTTGTTCTTTAATATATGTGTGTGCGTGTAAGAGTGGTGAAAAGTGAGTTGTTTTAATATATATATAGCTGTATCTCTTTTCTTAATTTTGTCTTTTTATTTTTTTTTCTTTTCCTTTTTGTGAAAATTTATTTTTGAAATAATATCCGGGTAATGTTTTGTTGGAAAAGGGAAATTGTAAAAATTCCGGTGTATCTGTTAGACGGTGGGGTTTTTAAAAGGGATGTATATCTGTGTAGGTCTGGATATCCGCGTTGTGTGGTATATGTTGAGGGTTTGCGCGGGGTGTGAAAATGTATATGGATTGGGGAGGGTCGAAAAAAGGAAGGGTTGAAAAAAGTTGAAAAAGTTCGTCGATAGTGATATGGTTGTGTCGAGATTTCTAGGGTTTGTGGAATAAAATGTTAGGGTTTTGGTAGAGTTAGGGTAAGAAATAAATTCGTATGAGATGATATAGTTTTGAGAAAAAGTTAGGGTTTTAGATAATTTTCCGCGGGTGTATTTGTTCCGCGGGTAGATGTCTTCTGTTCCGTTCCGTCTATCCGGTGTATGGGTGTATGGGTGTATGGGTGTATGGGTGTATGGGTTGTATGGGTGTATGGGTGTATGGGTGTATGGGTGTATGGGTGTATGGGTGTATGGGTGTATGGGTGTATGGGTGTATGGGTGTATGGGTGTATGGGTGTATGGGTGTATGGGTGTATGGGTGTATGGGTGTATGGGTGTATGGGTGTATGGGTGTATGGGTGTATGGGTGTATGGGTGTATGGGTGTATGGGTGTATGGGTGTATGGGTGTATGGGTGTATGGGTGTATGGGTGTATGGGTGTATGGGTGTATGGGTGTATGGGTGTATGGGTGTATGGGTGTATGGGTGTATGGGTGTATGGG